>OU785226.1:1493716-2693716 GCA_917051295.2 Erebia ligea
AAGTCGATAGGCTATAGGCAAGTGGGGTATCGTTAGATAGGTCTTTTAAAATCACACCTAGGTTCCTTAAACCATTTTTCCGTTTAAATGATAATTTAGGATTTACGAGGTTTCAAAGGAAATGTTTAAAGTTCCTACATAAATCATCTATCTATAAAACTAGGTATGATACCTATTATAAAGAGAAAAGATTTGGATTATCTCAAAAACTACTCAACCGATTTTAAAAATTATATCACTTAGAAAGCTACATTATTATCATGTAAAATAGGCCATATTTCATTTTTAAAAAAATAAGAGATGCAATAATGTGAATTCAGTCGGAAAGAATTGTCTCATCTGAGAGCTTCGTTGCGTGCGCTGAGTAAATAGTTAAAGTTACACGAAAATAATGTATGGTGGAATAGTTTCTCTTAAAAAGTTCTATAAAAAAGTCCGCGATAGCATATATCTAACTTTTAAGGCTGACTAACAATAAACATTTTTATGATTTTCAAACTTGGTTTAAAACTATGCTTTACTTGTGAAGGTGTTTTTACCGACATAGTATTAATCCTTATCAAAATAAATATGTTCGTCATCTTCAGTATTTAATTAAGATAAAAATTGCTCTGTACACCATTTAATTTAGATGAATATTTTATGAGATATCATAGAAATACAGTAACGTTCAACAGAAAATGACGCGGCCGGCAGCGGATAGAAAAGGGTGAAGGTGGGGCGCGTACCTACTCTCACAATATAATATTACGGTAGTAACTTAATATCATTGTAAAAGCTTAATGTGACGACATAACCAGTCTCAAAAAACTTGATGATTTGTACTCCTTCAATCGATCAGTCAAAAAATCAATAAATTCATCAATGCCACATGCAGCGCATATTCGACT
This sequence comes from Erebia ligea, assembly GCA_917051295.2. Classification (NCBI taxonomy): domain Eukaryota; kingdom Metazoa; phylum Arthropoda; class Insecta; order Lepidoptera; family Nymphalidae; genus Erebia; species Erebia ligea. Next base: position 1,494,607 of record OU785226.1, read on the forward strand.
TACATAACTTACGACTAAAATTTTTAATGTCTATTAAAATATTGGTTCCGACTTTGCTACGTACTAAATACGTACAAATTGTGTTTTTGAAAATACTTTTTTTGCATTGTTCACGGGCATTTTCGTAAGTGGCCGACGTTCATTGGCTTACGAAAGCGATTGGACGCGGTAAATGCCGAGGTCTCGTGACGTCGCGTCGCTGCGATAGGACTCTCGAAAATTAATTCACTCTCTCTGTCGAAAAAATAGCAGATTCACGAACTTTACTAAACCAAAGGACTTGACCAGCGCAACTATGGGAGCTTGCCTAGATATAAAAAATTAATGTGCAGCAATGAACTCTTTATTATTGTAATTTTTTATATTTTACAGTTTTCAGATAAAAAAGCTTCAGAAGTCTGAAGGCTCTGAAAACTGAGAAAATAAATAAAAGAAGTTTCACCAAAAAACTGCTTTCCCACACTAGATGGCACTAGTTGTTGTGGTGAGCGAGTCTAAAAAATATTTTAAGTATTGCTAACCACGTTTCTCAGGAAAATAATTAAGCTTTGCATTATTTGGGCATGGATGAGGATAATACTGGAATAATAAAACTATATTTGCAAGAATTATGTAAATCCTTTAAAAATCACGCTACATTGTACTGCTGCCACACTAGATGGCGCTAGCGAGTCTTTTCAACTATTCGACAACAGATGGCGCTAAACGTTTTGGTTAGCGAGTTTGTTCAACTATTCGACCACAGATGGCAGACACATGCAATGCCAGAGGGCGTTACGTTCCTTTAAACGCAGTGGTTATTTGAAAATGATTTGTTCGTTTGAGGCTTGTCTACTAACAAAAATAATAAAAACAAAACATACATTTCCTTTTCATTACTATTTAATTGATCAAAAATAAATCACTCATAATATAGTGACTTACTTATATGGTAATCATGTAGGGTAACAAGATTATTATTAGGCATGGATAAAACGGAACGACAAAATGGAGTAGTGCTTAAAGAGGAAACCGGACGCTCAAGATTTAAACAATAAACGTATTGTTTTTATAGACATTTTAACCTTGACCTTATTCGGAATAATAAATCCATAGTAATTTCGGTTTTAATTTTTAAACCTTACTGTAAAAACGGAAATCCTGCACAATGTCCCGAATCGGAGGGCAGTTACTGGTCATGTCCTTTATCATTAGCAGTATTTCATTATTATCAATTTACATCGTATAATAATATTAATAAAATTTATCACGGCGCAGTCGCACGTCCAATAGCTAACATTTACCTTAACGTGCGACTGCGCCTTGATAAATTTTATTAATATTATTATACGATGTAAATTGATAATAATGAAATACTTCAATACATGTCTTGTTTTATACTTTTTGGTATCCAAGCAGTCGGGTTTTTTGTTTTATTAAATTACTTTTTTATTTAACAAATGTTCTGCTGGAGAAGGCCAAAAACATAATGGTCATTGGTCATGATGGAAAGTGTAGTGACAGGACACAGATTCAAATCTATCCATGAACGACTAGGAGACAAATTGGAACTGATTCGGTTTGATCCATTTATCCAGCGTGAAGGCATATACAAATTTCATAGTTAAGATTGACGTGACCCGGCGTCATATTTGGGGTGGCAGGCAGCAGGGGGCTCGTTTTCCCGGGCCTTTCGACTTCAAAACTTTTCAGTTTCTTATTTTTAAGTTTTTTTTTCTTTTGTGTGTATTTTATCATTAACTTTTAATTTTTTATTGCTTTTTGTAATTTATTAAGCTGTTTTCTTGTCGCCAATTCAATGAGTGCTTCAGTTGGTAACCTTGGGAATAATTCATCACTGGAAAGCCAACTGCTCTGTAAGTACTGTTCCCAACCTAAGTATTTCAAAAATAAAACAGGCCTTAACATACACATTGGAAAAATTCACAAAATTGTTTCGGTAAACCAGCAGTCACAAATTACTCAAATTCAAAATTCTACACCAATTAATACCTCAAATATTTCATCAACTGAATTTTGGCAACATCTTAGCTTTTTGAAAAACAATGTACCTATTATTAAACGTATTCCTAGAGGTTCACGTTTAATTGTAGCAAACACTTTAAAGAAAACGATTAATGATGTAGTTACTCAAAATACTACTCAAAGTTGGGAACATTTACTAACTTTTGCTTACAGAGTTTTAAATGTAGACAAAAGCGAGAGCTGCTCCCTTACTCAAAAAATAAAAAATAATTGCGGTAAATGTTATGACCAAAATTCTGGTTATAACAATAATATTCCAGAAGTAAATAATAAAATCAACAAAAGATTTGACTCTGTATTATATATTGAAAATAAAATTAGTGATGGCGATTATAAGGGTGCAGCTCGGCTTTTATTTTCAAGTGATGTGTTGGCCCCTGAAACAGAAGAGACCTTAGAGGCTCTTCGTTCAAAACATCCGGAGCCTATTTCTCCTGTTCTATCAGATCTGAATATCGCAGACACAACTTCGCTTCTGGCTAAGGCGGAGGATGTTCGTGCTGCTGTATTGTCTTTCAGAAGTGGTTCTGCTGGCGGTATAGATGCTATATCGCCACAGCATTTTAAAGATTTAATTGGTATAAATGGTGATATTGGTAAAGAACTTTTAAAATCAATCACAAATTTAGTTAACTTAATGTTATCGGGCGCCGTACCTAAAGAAATAACACCAATTTTGTATGGCGCAAATCTTTGCGCTCTTGCCAAAAAAGATGGTGGTGTACGACCAATTGCTGTGGGTTCCACCATAAGACGCATTGTTTCCAAAATCTGCTGCAGGAACATTGCGCCATCTATGTCAGAATTTTTTCAACCTATACAGCAAGGCTTCGGATGTAAGGGTGGTTGTGAAGCTGCAGTTCACGCTGCTCGTACTTTTCTATTAAACTCAGGCGAGGAGGTGTTGCTGAAAGTTGATGTTAAAAATGCATTTAACTCAATTGATCGTAACATCCTCCTCTCTGAGGTTAAAAACAAAATTCCAAAAGTTTTCCCTTACCTTTGGCAATGTTACGCGGAACCTTCCAAATTATTGTATAAATCCAATTTTCTAAGCTCTGCTGTAGGTTGCCAACAGGGGGATCCACTGGGACCTGCCATGTTCAGTTTGGCTATTCACCCAATTATTTCGGAATTGAATTCTAAATTTAACATTTGGTATCTAGATGATGGAACTTTAGGAGGTGAAGCTTCATCTGTTTTAGGCGATCTTACGGTTTTAATTGAACAATTTAAATCTGTTGGTTTGGAATTGAATTTTGGCAAGTGTGAGCTCTATATTCCAAATTCAATGGAAACCCAAAAAAGACAAATAATTACTGAAAAATTTAATAATTTGGCACCAGGAATCAAAATTTTAAATGAAGACTCGCTTCGCCTTCTTGGGGCTCCCGTCTTAGTTGATTCTATTCCGCTTTTTATCAATGACCAAATTACTAAATTTGATCAATGTTCGGAACGCCTCTTCCAAATTAATTCACACATGGCCCTTTTTATTATAAAATACTGTCTTTTCGTTCCAAAATTTACCTATTTTCTTCGATGCTCACCACTTTGGAAATTCCTTCCCTTATTGAATGATTTAGATAAGAAAATTCAAAACACTCTATCCAAAATTCTAAATTGTCCTTTAGATGGGACGTCATGGACACAAGCTTCTCTCCCAGTTCGGTACGGTGGTTTAGGCATTCGTAAAATTAGCAGTGTATCATTACCAGCATTTCTATCTTCTGCTTATAGTACGTTTAAGCTCTTTGGCAATATTATAAACCAATCATTAGGTTCCATTGAGCTGTCGTATTTGGCAGAAGCTAGAGTTGCTTTCAATGTGGCATGTCCTAGTAAGGAACCAGTATCTTTGTTTTCTCAAAGACAATGGGACGACGCACTGTGTTCGGATGTTTTGCAGGAGCTTATAAATTCATCACCTACTGCAAGCGACCGTGCTCGCCTTCTTGCGGTGTCTACGAGGGAATCAAGTTACTGGCTTCAAGCTCTCCCGTCTAAGCATTTAGGCACTTTGTTGGACCACCTCACTCTGACGATTGCGGTTGGTCTTCGACTTGGCGCCAAGTTACAGCAGCCACATCTTTGCCACTGTGGTGTGGCAGTGGACGCGTATGGCCATCACGGGCTTTCTTGTATTAGAAGTGCCGGTCGTCTTTCGCGTCATGCTTCCCTGAATGACATCATTCGTAGGTCTCTTGCCACCGCTAAAGTGCCTGCAGTTTTAGAGCCAAATGGCTTGGCGCGCTGTGATGGTAAGAGACCTGACGGGATGACTCTTGTTCCGTGGAAACAAGGAAGGTCGCTTGTTTGGGATGCCACATGTGTGGATACGCTGGCGTTGTCCCACTTGCAGGCGACCTCCATGACGGCGGGGGCGGCAGCGACTAATGCAGAAAGAGCCAAGAGGCGCAAGTATGAAATTATAGAAAATAATTTCATCTTTGTGCCTTTTGGTGTTGAAACCCTGGGGTCGTGGGGCGAAGATGCTAGATCCTTTTTTAAGGATCTATCTTCTCGTCTCACAGAGTCAACAGGTGATCAGAGGGCTGGCAGTTACCTCGGCCAACATATAAGTTTGGCTATTCAGCGAGGTAACGCAGCCAGCGTTCTGGGCACATTGCCTCATTACAGCGGCATAGATGATATTTTGGCTCAGCTTTAGAATACTGTCGGTTGAGTTGGACGTTAATATTTTTTTTACAGAAAGACCTTGATGTGGTTAGCCTTCCACTAAAATATTTTACTCCGAATTCTAATACTTTTCGAGAAATATTTTTTTGAAAATTCGCAATTCTTCACCACTTTTCAATATTTCGTACGACATTTGCCATAGATTACAGACTCATTGACGTTTAGTTGGCGTGATAGAGATTCGTTTTACGGCATACCTAAAAGCCAACATCTGGGAATTGAATTGATTCGTTTTACGTAAACTAGTACCTAAAGTACCTAATCTGTCATTAAAGTCCCTTTTTTTTTGACGTTTTCGAATAAAACACAGATAGTGTACCAAAAACGGAACGCGCCAAAATTTTTTGCGCTAAATTGACAAATGACATTATTGAATTCAAATTTCAAATCTTCCACCCAGAAATGCCTTGCTGACAGCATAGCGGTGGTACTCTTTCCTCTTCTGCTCCCACTATCAAGAGCGAGCGAAGCGAGCTCGGGACTTGGGGGCACTCCGACTCGGATAGGTTAGGTTAAGAAGAGGATGGCGGGGTCTGTAAGACCCCGCCATCCTCTTCTGTGGTTATTTACTTTGTTTACGTCCCAGAATAAGGAGCCCCGCGAAGCGGGGCTCCGTCGACCGGCCTTGGAGGGGGTGAGAGGGAAAGGGTGAAGTCTAAGGAGTTTTCCTAGCGTCCCCACTTTCTCCTTGCTTTGCTGACAGCATAGCGGTGGTACTTTTTCCTCCTCCGCTCCCACTATCAAGAGCGAGCGAAGCGAGCTCGGGACTTGGGGGCACTCCGACTCGGATAGGTTAGGTTAAGAAGAGGATGGCGGGGTCTGTAAGACCCCGCCATCCTCTTCTGTGGTTATTTACTTTGTTTACGTCCCAGAAAAAGGAGCCCCGCGAAGCGGGGCTCCGTCGACCGGCCTTGGAGGGGGTGAGAGGGAGAGGGTGAAGTCTAACTCCCCCTCCCCCTCTAAAGTACTTTTTCCTTTGGAGGGGGGGTTCACCCCCTCCCTTCCTACCCCTCCTCCATAAATGAGGTTCATGATATCAAAAAAATATACAAAAACATAACCTCAAAATGAGATTTTTAAAAATTCATAGAAAAAAAACGGTGCATTACCTTTTAATGGGAGTAGTGTCGGGGGGTAGGGGGCACCCCCCTCCTCCCCCAAAACCCCCCCACCCCCCTCCTCCTGCCAAACGATACTAAATTTTACCCAATTTGAGAACCTAACCTCAAAATTTTAAAAAATTAATATCTCGGAAACTAATAAAATTCGGAACGTCTTACTTGGAGGGGGGGTATATCCCCTCCCCCCCCTCCCCCTCCCCGCTCCCCCTCCCCCTCCGTCACCGACAGTATACTAAAGCCCAACCCGTTTTTTTACTTTAATCCATAGGAGGTGCCAAGACAAAAAGAAGAAAGTTATAACAAATGTTGATGAATGCATTTAGGTGTTGATTTATATAAGTTCAAAAGTTTTTGCCTTAGATGTGATGCATTTATTAATTGGTTAATAATTATTACTGACCTGCAATTACTTCCACATTTTGGAAGAATTCGTCTGGATGGATGTATCCAGTTTGGGGCAATAAAGTTAGCACAAATCTTATTCCAACTAATAACCAATATGACAGTGGTAGTTTCACCGGGGTCTTGAAAGCGATCGCCTTGAATATGTCTGTTTTTAAAAACATATCTTCGCGCCCCTATCGCGTTGATAAAATTGATAAGTTTATATCACAGACATAAACATATTAATACTAAGGTACCTACTTTAAATCATTCATTTAGAATAATTACCTAATACAACAAAGTGTAGTGTGTCAACATTCACCGTTGTTTGAATCGTTGAATTTCTCTCTGGTTACTAGTCTCTGGTTGAATTCTTATGTCTCTGGTCTCTGAGTTACTTGTCTCTGCCCGTGCCTTTTGTTTCTGGTCGGTGGCCCGTGCCCTCTTGCCTCTGCTCTGCCCCTTCTCTGCAAGCGCCAAGCGCCCGAGCCGTATCATATATAATGTACTCTGTGGCCGTATCCCTCGCGGCACCCTTTGAGCGTCCCGCCCTTTCCCGGCTTCCCGCTAATTACCTATTTACCTTTATCTATATTTTCCTTTTAATAATAAAATAAACTATAAAAAATTATAATAACTTGTATAAATTGCCCTCTGGTTGAACTTGAATGTGAGGTAAAAATAATTCAAAAATAGACAACACAACAACAGCTATAGCCTATGTTGTCCTCCTATAGCCTATAGGAGGACAACATAATCGTTGAGCAGTGGATCTGGCTTTGTAAGTTTGTACAAAAGTTTAAAGTACAAGTTTGAGTGGCGGGCGCTATTGAAGCATAGACTCATCATAGACTAGAAAATCTATTTCTAAAATCATGGTGCTGGCTGGTGCTGGCACTGTCATTTTTGTTACCAAAATGCCAAATGCCAAAGTCTATATTGTAGTCACAGAGTACATTATATATACTGGTATAGAGTTGCTACTCGACTTTCCATCTACAGCGACATCTATCGGGAAGTTGTCCAACTAAACATACACTACTACACACTACACACACTACTACAGTCCTATAGTAGGTACTATATATTATAGTCCTTGTGTATCATCGTATAATAATTTATCTTAATTATTACAAGATCACCTAATTCTGCAACTATAGAATTATGTGACCTTGTAATAATTAAGATAAATTATTATACGATAAACACAAATTGTAAAAGATGGTGTTCAGATGTTACTAAATGAAACGCATGTTGATTATTTTCTCTTATATTCCCAATTACAAAGAATACACATGAATTATAACATTTATTCCACAGTTTTATGTTTTTCACATCGTACACACATAATACACACTAAAATAATAGATTGTTTCACATTTCAACGAATTCAATTTATAAAACAAAAAAAAAATAATTTTGTCCACCCGGCATCCGGCATGAACACGTCAATGTCAAACTTGTCAACTTTAAAATGGCGGCTGGCCACGTTTAGAAATTAAACCACAAATGTTTCATTAAACTTATAACTCACTAAATTTTTAACAGATAAATCTTTATAAATTATCTAAGATAACTCATATTCTGCTCAAAAAAATTGTTTTACATATTATTAGCTATGTGTTTATTTAAATGGCAAAAGCATTAAATTGATGTAAAACATAAACTTCTGAACGAACACTTACTTCAGCGCCATCACAGACCTGATCACAGACTTTTGGTACCTACACACACTTTCAGTACAAGATAAGCGCCATGAGCGCCATCCTTTAAGGAGTTGTGGAACTAACACCCCCATACAACCGAAAAATGTTTTAAGTGCAAGATTGTAGTTTGTACTCTGTGGTCATTTCATTGCCGTGTTTGGAAGTTCGCCTCGCCTCGTTATTTTATATTTTAAAATAGCAAATGACTGTGTAAATTAACATAAAAGTAGTTCAAAGTCAAAATTACTGTACTAGCGACATAAACACGTCGTTCACATTCAGCAATGGTGAATATTTCTGTTATTATTTTACCTCTATTCGTTCATTTGGTGATTGTGTTTACATTTTAGTTATTAAGCTTTAAATTTTGTTTGCTTTGTTTAGTCGACTCCCTTACCCTCTCAGACCACCCGGTCTAGTGGAGACGTGAAGAAAACACCCCCCTCGTCTATTATAACAAGGAATGGAGCAAGGAAAGCGAAAATACAAACCCGTGCAATGTCTGCCGGAGCCAAAGTATGTTTAGTAAGATCCTACTTTTATGGTTTAACCTATTATATCTACTGTACATGTATTGGGCTCATAAAGAATCACTCCACCTTGAAGAGAGAAGCAAGGAATCACTCAAAATCACTCAATTATTATCTACTGTATTGTGAAATAAATACATTAAATGAATAGACCAGTACAATACAATAAATAAATTGCTAAATGTAGTGCTAAGCGCAAGACTCGAGAACGGCTGGACCAATTCTAATGGTAGTTTTGTGTTCCAGTGGGTCCTGGGATGATGTATATTATGCACAATTGAACCCAGTAGGTGGAGCTGCAATCAGGTTCTAGGTTCAGGGCAAAATAATGGTTGCCGGGCCCATTAGTTAAAAAACAAAAAAATCCATATAATTCCTTAGTGTAGACTGTAATGTGTCACCACTCAGCAGCAAGTCTGATTGCAGCCAAGCTCTAGTATAAGAATTAAAAAAAAGTGTTTATTTAAGTATATCCCTGCATGTTAGGCAAGAATGCTAAGTTAACCTTTAGCATTCAGTACAGAAACCAATAGGGATAAAGTTTTTTGGGTTTATAATAATTACTGTCATAACCCTCACAGGTTGGCTTGCTTCTATATTACTCCCATTGTCTATATTCATTCTATCTATAATCTTCAGATTTATTCCTTATTACCATAGAATCTAATATAAGGGACAAGTGGCAAATACTCTTAGTGGAGTCGTATGCGGAAGGACGTGAGAACCCACTGCATTATAATCCCAAGAAAACTCCTACCATTATTTTATTAATGGAAAGGGGTCACAACCCTCAATAATGAAGAATACAATGCAGAGAGACCTTATAGTTAAAAAAGAGAAGACAAATAATAATATACATGCCAAAGGATTGTTTGTTGGTGTGTCCTTCAATTACCCAGCATTAGATCAACATGATTTTTGCATAGGTATAGTTAAATCCATTTTACCATCTCTACATGGATGATGCCAAGGGCATCACCTAGTTAAATAAATTATCACTATCTCTTGTAATTCAAATATTGTAGATAATAATTATCTCTACAATGTAGATGTAATTAATTACCTTTTTCCTGCTGGAAAATATAATCTCAGATTATCTTTTGTACTTGTATAAGATAAAGTATTGTATTTTTATTTGCTAGCCATCTGCCTCTGTGATAGCTGCTAAGAAGAAAGCTCAACAAAAGAAGAAGTTAACTGTTGATACAGTGTTACGTGACCCCTATCAAATTGTAAGTATACATTCCAGATGCCATTCTGAACCAGTGGTAGATTCACTCGACGATTCAAAAGCACTTTTTAAAGTCTATTTGATTTAAGAAACTTCAGCTAAGAGTTAAATATGTTTTATACAATCTTTTCTTCATTTGTCATCCTCCTATAAGAGGATCAGCTCTAAATTACATTTTACTCTTTCAACTTATATAATTTATGCTTATAGTCCTTGGACTGATTGCATATTACACTAAGAAAAAAAAATCATCTGAGGGAGATGTTTAGACAGAGCAACTCTGCGAGGTGACAGGGACGTGACGGGGAAGGAAAATCCAGGCTGGTTGAATTTTCAATACAAAATTTTGTCATTCTAGTTTTTTATAAAACTAGTTTATAAATCTTTATAAAACCTTTTTTATTTTTATAAAACCTACTACCTGAAATCCACACAGATAAAATCACAGGTCTTTAATATTAATGTGTTTACTACACTGTAAATTTTATATTAAAAGATTCTCTACGAATGTAAACATTATTTTTTGAATTTGGTTGGTTTATTGGTGCCATTTCAAGTCGATAACTATAGAAAATAGTTTATCTATTGGGAGTTATAGTATAGTCCGACAAACATATCTGACCCGGTGACAACGACGCTAGTATATCTATGAAAAATAAAATAAAAACAAAAACTAAACAGGCATAAAAACTTGTTCCAATTTTGGCCACTGGATCATATAAGTTTGCGGGACTATACAAACTGCACTAACCTTGATTAACTTCTGTTGACCAAAGGAGTGATTTGCTGACGTTACGCACGGCAAACCAGCCATCACTTCAACCCTTCTCCGGCTCACTACTAAGCATGAGTCTCCTCTCAGAATGGAAAGTATTTTGGCCAAATACCGATGGGCAAACCACCCTTGGCAACACCAAAATATAGAAAAGCACGGCTTTCCAATGATGATACATGGTGGTTACATTCACATGAAAACTGCCACATAGAACACTTGACACCCGGACAGTACACACTGTTTCTTCCCGATCGTGACGCAAGTAGCGGCACTTCTTTGTATTAATAACCACACGTATATCGTTTAGTGCCCGTTACTCGAAAGGTTTTGATTATCATCTTGCTAAAAAATTGCAGTTATTCGGTCTCTGGAATGGAATGGTCAAGGATAGTTTTCGTAGGGTGCGTTCCGAAATACACTGAGAGCACTGGAAGTCCCCAGTAAAGAGCACTGCCAGTGCTCGCAGTGCTTATAACGGAACACACACGGTAGTGTACAACTCTATTACGAAGCCTGCTGATTGGTTGATTAAAGTGGTATTTTTGATGCAACTGCATTTTAGCCAATACACATAGCTTTAGACATAGCTGTCCAATACTGGCGGCCGATCTTTGACACATGAATTGATGCAGTCGCGGTTTTTATTAAACTACCCTCCAAATTATATTGTAAAGTAAAGATACAACCATAGAACAATAATACCCCAACAGAAAGTGTGTTCATTTACAAGTGCGTTCTAAACTTCAAACTAAGAATTTAACTAAATAAATCTTAGCTTTTATGTTACCTAATTCAATATAATTTTAATCTGCTGAATTGTGCTGGTTTTGTAACTAAGAAAACCACTGTCGCCTGCCCCATCAGCCGTGGGTTCTGCGACATAAATGACCTGCCTTCTACCATTTCAGCATGCCTAATCCTTTGAGCTATGTCAGTCACTTTTCGTATTCTAAAATTTCCTCAGTCCAGTGATTTATGTTGTAATGGTATTATTTGTTGTTCATAGGCTATGGAGTCGAAGACGAAGGTGAAAGGTGCTACGGGATTCGTCACGGAGCCGCGCATGGCGGAGCATCGATGCCTGTGGGATGATAAGTATCCTGAATGCCCGGAGAGGTTGATTGGTGTTATTAACCGGTAAGCACGAAAATATACTAATAGTATGAACTCAGTATTAAATGAAGAAATATCCCGAATGTGCAAGCTATTATGAAGTAAAATCAAATTAGATACTAGCTGATGCCCGCGACTTCGTCCGCGTGGATTGAGTAGAAAATCGTTAATTAGGGTTCCGAACTCAGGGTGTCGAATTGTTTGTCAGGCGCTACCAGTATAGCGCCATATGTAAGCCAGTTATTTCACAATTGATTATGTTTATTTATATTGTGTGGTGGTACCTACGGAACCCTTGGTGCGCGAGTCAGACTCGCACTTGACCGGTTTTTTATTTATTTATTGTTAACCTGAGCCAATAATTGCAAAAATAGCACCTATGTACTTGGGAAGGCACTACTCCCGTAACACAGTCTTTACTTTTTTGGGAGTTAGAGGCAAAATTATAATTTTGAAGCTTGTAATTTTGCAAATGAAGTTTTTTTTTATTTTATTTTATTCATGTTTGCAACAGGTGTCAAGAACTGAACCTGATAGAGCAATGCGTATCGTTCCCACCGAGGGCGGCGACCAAGGAAGAGCTGCTCACGCTACATTCACCTTCAGTTCACGAGATGTTAGCGACCACGCATCAGAACAATGATGTGCAGCTTCTAGAAGAATTGTCTTCGAAGTATGACGCTGTATATATACATCCTGTAAGTTGGAGTAGTATCTATTGCCATTTTTGCATGTTTCCACTTGCCAGTCACTCGCGAGATTTTGTTGACCACAAGAGCAATGCTATACAGCTTCTAGAGTACTTTTTTTTCTCTTTATTGAGAAGCTCAGTAACTCAGTGACTATGTCGCTCCGTACATTACAATCACAAATAATATTACTTATCTCACTTTAAAATATATTTGAGCCATGATTTGAGCTTTTTTGACGCTAACTGCTTCTCACTATTGCGTTCCATACATTTTGTCTGATATCATTGTGGAGAATTTCATGAGCTACAACTTTTTATATCACATCCAATGTCTTTAGAAGCATAGAAAAGAAGATATTTGGAATTTTAATTTTTTTCAAGATGGCGGCTTCTATAACCTTTAGAATTTAAGATTAAAAAATTTTTCAGAGTACCCACGAACTCGCTCTGATCGCTGCCGGGTCTACAATAGACATGATGGACCGGATATTGTCCGGCGCAGTACAGAACGGCGCCGCGTTCGTGCGGCCGCCCGGACACCACGCCATGCGCGCCGAGCCGTGCGGGTACTGCTTCTACAACAACGTGGCGCTCGCGGCGCACCACGCGCTCAACGTGCGCCATGTGCATCGGTCAGTATGCGGTTGTGGCGGAGCGTGTCCGGCGCAGGACAGAACGGCCGCCCGGACACCACGCCGTGTAGAGTCCGGGTCACGAAAGAAGTCCTGCGGTAATTAGTTGAACATATAAAATTCCAAAAACATAATGGGATCTCAGCGCTGCCTCTAGGGGACTTCTTTCGTGATACATACTCTATTCCGGTCTCCGCAGTATGCGTTATACACTAGGTTATTTATTCTGTATGGGTAATATTACCCACATATTGTTTAGATATTGTCAATCCGAAATCCAATCAAACCATCCATGATCCATTGGCCTGTATGCATGCACTTGTCGTTCCAGCGGTCTGGAGGTCGTCGTACACTGCGTTTACCGGTACGCGGTCTCCAATACTTGTTTCCCTTGGCTGTCGGTTCGTCCACCAGACTCAAAAAGATAAAAATATTCTTGGGATTAAGATATCACCACGCTCGCGCTCATATATTATGCATCAAATTTTGAATCGAAGCAGGCGTTACTTTGCGGAAGTCCATGATAATGAATTAACTAGAAGTTTAATTCGCTATAATCCGCCACATTAGACAGATATATGTGGTACAGTGCGTGTCTTTCACCAATAGCATGCGAACACCCGTGGTGGGTGTTCACCTAGCAATTCGCACCGGCACAGCACACCACACAAATCCTCCAAATCACTCTCAACGTACGTTTCACTCCGAAACCGGAGCATCTTCAGGAGATGTTGACTCGACAATGCACGATTTTAAATAATCTTTACACACACCACATCTTTACACAATGCACGATTTTAAAGAATCAGGAGATGTTGACTCGACAATGCACATTTTAAAGAATCTTTACACACACCACATCTTTACACAATGCACGATTTTAAAGAATCTTTACCACATAGATTTGTCTGCTGTGGCGGATTATAGCGAATTAAACTTCTAGTTCATTCAGCATCAAATTTTATTAATAAAGTTGCGAAAGTTTTTATGTGATAGCTGCATTTTATTGTTTTAGGATATTGATAATCGACTGGGATGTGCACCACGGGCAAGCAACGCAGCAGATGTTCTACGATGATCCGAGGTTAGTGACAACAACAAAAAATATCCTTACGATGACACATCCTCACCCTTAAATCTTATGTCTTTAAAAATAAAATTGATTTCAATTGCTGTAGGAGACGTAACGTAATTGTCTTCACTAAACATAATACAGTGTGTATTACACTACAAGAGGCATCAAAAAAAAACCGGCCAAGTGCGAGTCGGACTCGCGCACCGAGGGTTCCGTACAAACCTGTAGTAAGTTTTACGATTTATGACGTATTAAAAATAAAAAATTACGTTTGTTGTATGGGAGCCCCCCTTTAATATTTACTTTATTGATATTTAATTATTTATTTTGAAAGGTAATATACAAGTTAATATTCTGTGAAAATTTGAACCGTCTACCTGTTACCGTTTTTAATATTGAGCAAAAAAATACGAAAAAAACACGTATAGCGGCAACGGAAATACATCATTTGTGAAAATTTCAGCTTTCTAGCTATCACGGTTTATGAGATACAGCCTGGAGACAGACAGACAGACAGACAGACAGACAGACAGACAGACAGACAGACAGACAGACAGCGGAGTCTTAGTAATAGGGTCCCGTTTTTACCCTTTGGGTACGGAACCCTAAAAAAAGAGTTTATTTTATTTGTATTCTTGCTGCGACAATGGATTTTAGCCAATAGCGGGAGAGTGGTAAACAATCAAAGCTGATTGCGATCGTTATCTGTCGCAATTATTATTATAGTAGATGGTTATATTTGACAGTGCAATAAGGATCACAATCACCTTGGCTGGTCTGGGGAGACCCTCATGCAAAAAAGTTGCATGAGGGTCTCCCCAAACCTTTCGACGCTGAACCGGATTGAGCCAGTCAGAAAAATCTTTATGTATACGGTATTAATAGTATTCAAATACGGTGCATTTTAATCAAAAGGAAAGAATATCACTGTCATAGTAAGAAGTAACCTGTTAGCCCGCAACCATCTTAGACTGCACTTACCATCAGGTGAGATCGCAATCATGGTCTAACTTCTTTGGCTTTTAAAAAAAAACTAAACGAAAATCGGTTCATCCGTTTGGGTGCTATACGATACCACAGTCAGATACACAGACAGACATGTTAAACTTATAACATCCCTCTTTTTTTGCGTCGCGGGGGTTAAATAAGCAATCGATGCAGAACTCTTTATCAGATACCATCTGTAAGATGCTTTTCTGTGTCTCCACTATACAGGGTGGTGTATTTCTCGATCCACCGGTACGAGCACGGCGCGTTTTGGCCCAACCTGCGGCAGTCCGACTTCCACTATACAGGATGTGGCCGCGGTGAGGGGCACACCTTCAACGTGCCTCTGAATAAGACGGGCATGACCGACGCAGACTACATCGCGATATGGCACCAACTGCTACTGCCCATGGCTGTTGAGGTAAGTTGTATGATTATAAAAACATAATAATACTATGTTTGCACAGGCCTTGAAGCTAGGGTAGGCATTAAACGCAAAACACACAGGGAACGGGCGCGGGTCGGGTGCGCGGCGGGTTGAATTCCTTGTATTTATATAAACGACATCACACAGAACGCGGACGCGTCGTCCATATAAATACAAGGAATACAACCTGCCGTGCACCCGACCCGGCCCGCGCCCGCGTCTTGTGTGTTTTGCGCTTTAGTTAGTCAGAAAGTCTATTTAAACTATGTAACCGGTAGCAATTAACGCGTTTTGTCGGAATAATCCCGACTAAGTTGTGCATCGAATGCGCTTCGCTGCTGCCTACGCGCATTGAAATCGTGTCCGCTGCAGGGGTGGGGGGAGGGGGCGAGGTTGATGTAGGGGGAGATTTTATTTTTAAATTTTATTTAGAGATGGACATTTCATCTGGCCCGACTTGTAATTTCATCTCTTGTATACTCATGGATATCTAGCTACCGCCAGTGCCTTCGTTCTTATGAGAATGTCGAAAAATCCAGCCCATTCTTTGTCTAGGTACATTAGTACATTGTAAAGGGAACTTATGTGCAAAATTTCAGCTTTCTAGGGGTTTGCGCTGGGCGTTGATGGGTCTATCAGTTAGTGAGTCAGGATTTTTCTCTTTATTAAATAATAAAATCGTAAAAACTTGCTTGTTTTGAACAGTTAAAAGCCTGACGGACTTTCAATGCCTTATTATGATTATTTATTATTATAATATACTAGCTGATGCCCGCGACTTGTCCGCGTGGTTTGGCGGGACCCTCGAACCCGATTGCAGCGCCCTCTACCGGGTCCAATTGTGAATATAAACCATTCCGGGGTCCAGACAAACCCAACAAAAAAAGAATTAGCGAAATTGGTCCAGCCGTTCACGCGTGATGCCGTGACCAAGGGAAATAGGGATTCATTTTTATATATAGAGATTCTGCTATCTTCTGCTGCTGCTGTTATATCGGGCTATGAGAGTAAAGGAACAGAGAGTGCCGCGCAGTGCGAGTGCATCTCCCGCACAGAATGGCTAATCTCTCTGGTAAGGCCGCCGTGGCCGAAATTCGGTCGGGAGGACATTATTATTATAACTTCTGCATAGGCTTGTATGGATATTAAGAATTTTTACTTCAAAAATTCTAACAGCCGATTGAAATATCGAGAAATTATTCTTGTTTGTGATAACAACAACGTCCAGTTTAATTTGACCGTTTCTGATATAATATTTTTGTGGACCGCAGTACCAACCGGAGCTGGTGCTCATATCGGCGGGCTACGACGCCGCGGTGGGCTGCCCCGAGGTACTCTATCCCTTTCTATCTCTACTCTCCACTATACCTCTCTCTTTCAGTTTTCGCCTCAACTCGTCATAGTCTCCGCTGGGTATGATTCCGCTCTTGGCGATGAGAAGGTGCGTATTGCTATCCCTTTCATGATGCTCCCTGTGGAAAAGGCTAGCATTACATTTTGACCTGTATGATAAGATCTTCACCAACGTTATGCAAGCAACTCCTGAGTAAAATTCTAGATCAACCGCTATAGCTTTTTGTAGAAATTCGAGAAATGCCGGGAATTCGCGAGTCCGAGAAACGAAAATATGTCGAGAAATCAAAAACTCTATATCATAAGGAACATTTTAGTTTCATTTTATCATTCAGGAAAATACAACCTGATAATTCTACTTTTTAGTCTCATGAAATGGATGGGTCGTAAAAGCCAACGATAATATACTACGAGCGCAGTGAGTGCGAAATTTTAACCCGTTAACGAGCGCTATATTAGCTCTTCTATCATGTCCCTCTTTAGATGATTCATACGGTATAGGGTATATAAATAAATAAATAAATAAATAAATAAATAAATTTAATCTCACGCGTTTTATGATATATACGACTTACGACTCATTATCCCTTCAGGGCGAGATGGAGGTAACGCCCGCATGCTACGCGAATCTACTCAACATGGTGATGAGTGTTTGCCCCAGCGTGTGTGTGGTGTTAGAGGGCGGCTACTGTATCCGCTCGCTCGCTGAATCGGCCGCGCTCACCCTACGCACTTTACTAGGACACCCTCCACCGCGGTTGCAGACTTTAGCCGAACCGAGTGACTCGTAAGTTATAGGAAATAGAGTCTGTTTTCCTTTGGCAGTATGAGATGCAATATCCAGCGTGTGTGTGGAGTTAGAAGGCGGCTACTGTATCAGCTCGCTCGATGAATCGGCCGCGCTTACCCTGCGTACTTTACTAGGACACCCTCCATTGCGGTTGCAGGCTTTAGCCGAATCGAGTGACTCGTAACTTGTAGTGAATAGAGTCTGTTTTATCTTGTCAAGGTGAGATGATGGTAGGCGCCGGGGTTTTTACGCTATTGCTCAACATGGTGAGGAGTGTATGTCCCATTATATCCTTCGTAATCTTATAAGAGGAAGAAAACTATCAAATTATTGTAAACAAATATTTTTTCAAATTTATAATATTTTATTTTAGTGTGTTTTGTCTGGCGTGACCTTGACAAAGTATTATTTCTTATACAGAATACGGGAATCCATCCTCAATTGCATATACGCACACAAAAAACACTGGCGCTGTTACAACTACCAACCCACGTACAGTACAGACACGACAGTCGTCAATGTGTGCGACAGAAAGAAACAGAAGCATACGGTCACAGTGAAGTGGGAGGGAGATGAAACGAGGCCCGAGCGTTTCGCCACGAGGGACTGCTATCCGTTACAAGATGACGCAACTCAACTACGTATAAGGCAGAAATTGGACCATTTGTCAATGGGTAGGTAACTTTTTAATATTTTGAGCGTATTTTGTGACAGTAGGTTGTTCTGTTGCTACCAACGCTATGCATGCATCAGTCATCAATATTTGTGACAAAGAACGTAATATCCCTTCTAGTAACTTCCCAATGGGAAGGAGACGATACGAGACCCAATCGTTTAGCCACAAAGGACTGATATCCTCTACAAAATGCCATGACTATTAAAGTTATGGCCAACTAACTAATTAACCTAGTTCTATCCCGTGACTTCTTCGGGGTAGATTTAGATTTAAGGCATTTTGAAATTCCAGTTCCTGTAAAATTAAGGTTCCTTAGTTTTCCAGCTATAAAAAGTAAATCACTATTGATATTCGTAATAATTATAGAGAAAATAATAAACATAAAATAGTGAAAACCCTGTTCCATTCCCCAGTGACCCGGCAGGGTTACTGTGTCAGATCTCTCCATCACCATACTTTATGAAGCATATTAAGGTTATGACATACTAGCTGATGCCCGCGACTTCGTCCGCGTGAATTAAGGTTATTTGGTTCCCGCGGGAACTCCTTAGTTTTCCGGGATAAAAAGTAGCTTATGTGTTATTCCAAACTATAATCTACAGTTCGCACGCGAGTTGAATGCAGAGCAAATGTATGTGTCACCATACATTTGCTCTGCATTCAAGTCGTGCGTGAACTATATCTTCATCCAGATCCGTTCATTCAGATCCGTTCAGCTGTTCGGGCGTGATTGAGTAACAAACATCCATACATCCATCAAAACTTTCGCATCAAATAAATATTATAAATGCGAAAGTTTGGATGGATGTATGGATGTTTGTTACTCAATCACGCCCCAACGGCTGAACGGATCTGGGTGAAATTTGGCACAAAGATAGATTATAGTCTGGAATAACACATAGGCTACTTTTTATCCCGGAAAATTAACGAGTTCCCGCGGGAACCGAAAAACCTCGATCCACGCGGACAAAGTCGCGGGCATCAGCTAGTTTATAATTTTTATTTGATACGTGTATCTAGAAGTTTGTTATAATTTTAAGGTAAAAACTGTTTTTTTCTAAACTCTTGTTTACACTTTACAGTGACAGACCTGACTCTGGCGCAACACCCCGTGTGCTACATCTACGATGAGGCAATGCTGAAGCACAGGAATATATGCGAACCGTGAGTATTGACCGGTAAATCGACTAACATATTATTACTAGCTGATGCCCGCGACATCGTCCGCGTGGATTTTAGGTCTTATGGAGTCCCGTGGGAATTGGTTTTTTTCCCAGTATAAATGCATATAATCTACGAAACTGAATAAATGACCGTCAGTCTGACAATATATTTGAAGATCTCTCTACTGTCTTATGTCTCATTTACTTTTGTATATGGAGTCTTTTTAACCCAATTTTTTTTACTATTCCGTACAAATTTTCAAACATTTTCTTTCATAAGAACCTTCTCCTTACAATAACAAACACAACAATAAAAGAATTAGCGAAATTGGTCCAGCCGTTCACGCGTGATGCCGTGACCAAGAGAAATAGGGATTCATTTTTATATACAGAGATTATTATTTACTAGCTGATGCCCGCGACTTCGTCCGCGTGGATTGAGGTTTTTCGGTTCCCGCGGGAACTCTTTAATTTTCCGAGATAAACAGTAGCCTATGTGCTATTCCAGACTATAATCTATGTCTGTGCCAAATTTCATCCAGATCCGTTCAGCCGTTGGAGCGTGATTGAGTAACAAACATCCATCCATACATCCATACATCCATCCAAACTTTCGCATTTATAATATTTATTTGATTATTTGATTTCTTCTATAATCTTGTAATAAGAAATGACCAGAATTTTTGTGATTTAAAAAGATCTCGGCTAGCGCGTCGTCTTATTAAATCACTTGGGGTAGTCCTCGGCCTCGTCCTTCCAATATTACTCGGCCGTCAATTGCTTTATTTTTTAAAGCAAGCTATAATAGTATATTACTGTCCAGGCCGGTAATATACTATTAATAGCTTAGTTTGTTGGTTAAATAATAGAAATGACAATTGCCCGGTCTAGAGGTCACGTAGAGAGTCCGGAGCGCATACTGCGTATACACGAGCGACACCGCGACTTCGGCTTATTGCAGCGACTGCATCCGTTGACCGCGCGGACCGCGAGCGACGAGGAAATACTTGCTGTTCACACCAGTAAACATCTTGACAGGTAAGCAACCATAATTTTTATAATTTTTATTACAGTGCTTCACACACGAGGAAAGTTTCTAAACTTACATAAATACATATCAAAAATTTAATTAATATATGGTTGCTTAACTATGTAAGTTAAGCAACCATATATATACTAGCGATCCGCCCCGGCTTCGCACGGGTAGCACTAATAATCCTAATCTATATAATATTAAACTATCCTATCTCTCAAGTTAGATCGAACTGCACATGGTGTGCGAATTTTATTATAATCGGTTAAGTGGTTTAGAAGTCCATTGAGGACAAACATTGTGACACGAGATTTATATATATTAAGATAATATATACTATATATATCTATTATCCATATAGTATTATCTTTATAGTGTTTTGAAGTAAAACTTTACGCACGCTTGACTTGGGCAGTAAGCTGGTGAATGCGTGACGAGAGCGTTACGAAAAGTGCGAACGGGAGATGAGAGGGAGATATAAGTTAGTAAAGATAGAAAGAGAGAGAAAGTTACGTTTCGTATATTACTGTAGGGGCAAGAGAGAGCGAGGTGCGAGCACACAATATGGTCTTTCTCTCATAGCCAGTTACTAAGTTTTACTTCAGTCGTGTGGTCTAAAGCACACTCGTTTTTTTCTAACTGGGACGGGGAAAAATATTAAATTTCATTTAATGGGGGTCTTGACCCCATTCCATTAATCACATAATGGCAGGGGTTTCTTGGGATAATAATGCGGTGGGTTCCCAGGTCCTTCCGCATACTACTACAGACTACACTAATTACATCATCCTTAAATTATCAACCAAACACGCCCAAAAAAATTATCATAAAGCCTCGAGTTATTTAATTTTGCAAGTCAGATTCATCAAATAAATATTATAAATGCGAAAGTTTGGATGGATGGATGTATGTATGTATGGATGTATGTTTGTTACTCAATCACGCTCCAACGGATGAACGGATCTGGATGAAATTTGGCACAGAGATAGATTATAGTCTGGAATAGCACATAGGCTACTTTTTATCCCGGAAAATTAAAGAGTTCCCGCGGGAACCGAAAAACCTCAATCCACGCGGACGAAGTCGCGGGCATCAGCTAGTAATTCATAATTCATAATTTTTATTTTGCCAAATTGTGGGTAAAACAGTTGTTATCTTATAATTAGTGCCGTTCACAATTTACTGCTAGTAGCAGTGTGCAAAAATATGTATTGCCTTAAATTACGTTATTTTTATCAATTACTAGCTGACGCCCGCGACTTCATCCGCGTGGTTTAAGATTTTCCCGCTTTTCTGTTGAAATTTTTCCTGAATTTTCTTTGCTATAAACCTCACGGAGCCCGAGACCTTTCCAACGAATGCAAAACCGTGGAAATCGGTTCGTGCGTTCTGGAGTTATAGCGTCAGGAAGGAAAACCCGACTTATTTTTATATAGTAGATTAATTAATAATGTTTAACCAACATCCAATTCCCTTAAGTCCAAGATAAGTTAGATTGAGATTAAGTTAGATTGGTTTTTAGATTGAATATTATACCTAACTTTGTATGAATACCGATGAACAGGTTAAAAGAACTAGCAAGTACGAAGCTGAGGGACCTGAACAGCCAGAAGGAAGCTTACGACTCCGTATACTTCCATCCAGATACATTGGAAAGCGCTACGGTGGCGGCTGGCTGCGTGTTACAGGTTATGTCTGAACTTAGCCATGCTAATATTATAAATGCGAAAGTGTGTCTGTCTGTCTGCTACGCTTTAACGGCCCATCATTACGACCGATTTTGATGAAATTGGGTATAGAGATAGGCTGTATCCCGCAGAAACTTTTTATCCCTGAAAATAAAAAGTTCCCGCGGGAATAAAATAAACTTAATTACTGCGGACAAAGTCGCGGGCGTCATCTAGTATCCAATATTTTCTAAACCATCAATGAAATCATCTAAATTGTGCTTTAATATCTAAGCATAGTTAAGTATGGAGAATTTAAAATGACGGCAAAGACGGTGGGCACATTTGTCTAACATGGCCATCTTGCTCAATGTCTCAATAATTTTTAAGCGTCATTCAATTAAATTAAAATCAGATATTTAATTTCATGAATTCATTATTGAACTCTATCGCCAAAGATAGTTAATACAGTTTGGTCCAACGTCGCCCATTACTTTACCTAAAGTAATGGGCGACGAGAGTTGTATCTAACGACGCTCAATACATCTCAAAGCCTTAAAAATTATCATCTAATTTATGTCATTAAATTTTGAACTCTATCCCTATAGATGGTAGACGCAGTTTTGTCCAACGTGGCCGGGTCAGGCTTATGCGTGATACGACCACCAGGGCACCACGCGGACGACGAAATTCCCAGCGGCTTCTGTTTACTCAACAACGCGGCTATAGCAGCCAAGTATGCCATACAGAGTCACGGGTTACAACGAGTGCTGATTGTGGATTGGGACGTGCATCATGGGAATGGAACACAAAGGATCACTTATGGTGATAAAGAGGTACGTCACACACACATGCATGAGTGTGCACGCACGCAAAAAATTCCGCACGTACACTCTCACACACACACGCGCATTCTTTTAAAACCTGTATATAAAACTAATATATTATTTATTTAGTACATATATATTTTAGTGTTTAGAATTTAGATGTTGCACTATCCCGCGCTCTCTCTCCCCAATCTCCTCTCCGCAAAGGTTGTCTCGAAGAGATTACTTTAGTAATAAGACTTCCTTTGCACCCTTCTTTATTCTATTTAATATTTTTTGTTTATGGTCTCTGTTTTATCAGTGCAATAGTTTTATCTATCCATCTATCTATATTTTCGCGGTTTCGAGATCAGCAATAAACCTTTACAAACTGGGTTTTGCGGTCCCAAATAAAAGGTAGTTAGATCATAGATATTTTTAACCGACTTCTTCCAAATAACAATTTATGTTACTGGACTCTCGACCGGCGAGTCTCTGTTCTAACTCGACAATTTTGGGTTGTTTTGGAAAATTTAATCACCAGAAAGGTCTATATCTATACTAATATTATAAAGAGGAAAGATTTGTTTGTTTGTTTGTTTGTTTGTAATGGGTAAACTCAAAAACTACTCAACCGATGTTAAAAATTCTTTCACCTATAGAAAGCTGCATTATCAGCGAGTAACATAGGCTATACTTTATTTAAAAAAAAAATAGAGATCCTTACGAAAATTGCAATTATGTGAACCAAGTCGGAAAAAATCCTCTCTTCTGAGAGCTTACGTGGCGTGCGCTGCGTAAATAGTTAAAGTTACACGAAAACAATCATGTATGGTGCAATTGTTCCTCTCAAAAAGTTCTAAAAAAAAGTTCGTAATAGCATACATCTATCTTTTAAGGTTGACTCACAATAACCATTTTTATAGCTATATTGGGTATAGACTATTAGGATTATTAGTGCTACCCGTGCGAAGCCGGGGCGGATCGCTAGTCACATATAAGCACTCACAATGACAAAAAATTATGCCGGGGACACACTTGTCACACCTGTCCTGATCAATAATCTTTATTTTTCAGATCCTATACATATCAATCCACCGTTACGATAACGGATCTTTCTTCCCGCAATCACGGGATGCGGATTACAAAGCGGTAGGCGAGGGCCGCGGGGAGGGGTACAACGTCAACGTGCCTTGGAATAAGGTGATTTTTTTTTGGGGCTTTTGTAGATAACCTATATGCCAGCCCCATCGTTACACACAAAATTATTACTCGTAGAAAATTACTGAAAATAGAAATATTTTTAATTATTAAGTGAATCTACCACTGGCTCGGAATGCCTTACCTAATGTAAGGATCATCTCAGAAATAGGCACCAGTTTAAAATTTTGTACTGTAATTCAAACCCACAGGAGTAATTTGCTACAACAACTTTCGATTGCTATTATAGGTACCTATTCATTATTATTATCTTTTAATAGATTTTTAGGTAAAGGCTAGGCAAATTTTTTGTGGATTTTAATGATAAAATAATATGCCCATTCCCACGAATGATTTTCGGAATTTCTTGAGGCGGAGCGAAGGAGTCACGAGCCTATTACTATTTCTTTTTAGCGCGGTATGGGTGACGCGGAGTACATGGCGGCCTTCACTCAAGTAGTTCTGCCCATTGCATACGAGTACAACCCGGATTTAGTGCTAGTCTCGGCTGGGTTTGATGCCTGCGTGGGCGACCCTCTTGGCGGTAATGTATAGCAATTATACTAATTTTATTAAGAGTTTATCGATATATCTACTTTTCTATAACAGTTGGCGAACTCGGCTAGATAAAGCATATTTTCTATCACTAGACTGTATCGGGCTAACTCCGCAGTAACTTGAAACTAATACGTGTAACTCATTCCAGGTTGTAAAGTGTCACCGGAATGCTACGGCCAGATGACACACATGCTAAAAGGCCTGGCCGGCGGTCGCGTGATACTCTGCTTAGAAGGCGGCTACAATGTTACCAGCATCTCCTATGCCATGACTATGTGCACTAAAGCGTTACTAGGAGACCCCATACTACACCATTACGAACCAAAACATACAGTCCACTGGTCTGCAGTAGAAAGTATCAATAACGTGATAAAAACACACAAAAAGTACTGGAAAAATCTCAAATTCCAACTCGCACTACCGATAGAAGATGTTTTGGAAAAACCAGCTCCATCTAGAGGTTTAATCATCACTGATTTAGAAACTTCAAAACGGTTGAACGATTCCAAAAAGTCCGATATGGATACTGATTTGGAATGCAGCTTGTCCAATTTGAGTTTGACAGTTGAGAATAAATGTGCAGATGGTATACATTGCGGTACTGATGATGAAGAGGATGTGGGTGGTTCGAAAAAATCTGTAGCAGAAAGTGACCCAAATTCACGAAATTTCAACGAAAATTCAACAAAAGTGAATGAGGGTTCTTCAAAAGTGGACGAAAGTGCATCAAAAGTGAACGATTGTGCAGCTAAAGTGAGCAATGGTGCTTCAAAAGTGAACGATGATGCATCTAAAGTGAATGATGTGTCATTAACAGTGAACGAAAGCGATTTGAAAGTGAATGAACCAACTACACTAGTGGACTTTTTATCAGAGAACATGCAGGCTATAGTTGATGGGGACATGTTCGCAGTGGTTCCTTTACAGTGGTGTCCGCATTTGGACATGTTATATGCGATCCCCGAGGGGGTGAAGTTAGACCAAGGTGTCAAGTGTGTGGACTGTGACCATACTGAGGAGAACTGGGTGTGCCTGCATTGTTACATTGTAAGTGTTATAATGAGTTTTGAGTTGTGCAAACACTGGCTTCACCCACCAATGGGTGCAGGGGGAATTTCTGTTTACCTGTGCACCCACTGCATTATGGTTGGAAAAAAACTTAAAAATATATGATACATTACTATTTTGTTCATTATTGGCCAAATTCGGCTTTAGGACAAATTGGATTTGTATGTCAAAATTCGGATTTGTAATTTGGTTATTCTCAAGAATGAAACTGATTAGGGTAAACTACTTTTTAAAGTGTTGTCTCAATTAGGTCAATATCTAAATATTATCAATGTGAATATGTCTGTCTGTCTGCTACACATTTTCACGGTCCATCTATTAAATCGATTTTGACTAATTTGGAACCAACTTAACAAAGATAGGTCATTTTTATCTCAGAAAATCAAACAGGGACACTATTTTTCAAAAATAGGGGATGAAGTGGCGGTCGTTATTTAGTAACATACCAAAGATTGGATAGGTCAGATTTTATAGCGATCTAAACACAATAATTATTCTGGTGCTGATCTAGGCCTACAGTTTTGTTTGGCCAAGCTACTTTGTTGTGACTATATTTTGTTTTCAAGTTAAAGAAAAATAATTAAAATACCAAAAAAAGTAATTAACAAATCATAACAAATTTATTAAATATAATTTATTATTGTTCCTAAATATCTGAGTAGTATTGTAGCTGTGTTGCTAGGCGAAACATATCCATTCTCTCTACTATACTATACTATACTTGATACTATATATACTCTGTAATGTAACACCTAATGTAAATGTATGTTTGTGCAAAATAAAGTCATAGGGACTGCCGATAGAAGTGAAAACGAATATTTAAAATTACGAATGTAGTATATTTATATTGAAGACCTTTTTTCTTCGTAACAGCGCGAGCATGTCAGTGTTCGCGAGCAAGTCGGAGCGAGATGTCGGTGACGCGAATCCATAAGTTTACCCCCTACCAAAAAGTGCTCAACGCGGCTAAAGAAGTTTTCACTTCAATAAAATAAATTGTATTGTATCGTTTCAGACCGCCTGCGGACGCCATATTAACGGTCATATGCAAGCACACTACCGCTCGACCGGTCACGCTCTGGCATTATCTCTCGTCGACCTTTCCGCCTGGTGCAGCGCCTGTGACGCGTATGTGGACAACGCATTACTGTACGACGCGAAGAACAACGCACACAGATGCAAGTTCGGCGAAGACATGCCTTGGTGTTACAAAACTGACATCCATATGGAATAGTTCCGCAAGAAAGAGACACATAATATGACAATTACAACGAAACAAAAAGAGACGGCAAACCTTACGCTTTCCACTGTGTACTGTGTTTTATTTTAATGTACGATACTGTACTAATGTGAAATACTAACAAGAGATTAAACCATAGAATAGCTGACATAATTAATGAAAAAACAATAGATAATAATCGTCAAAGCTATTAACATAGTAGGTACAAAATTAAGGATATTAGGATAATCTATAAACAATTATTTTATTTATACATGTGTGTATAATATTGTTTTTTTATTTTGTATATTTTATCACTGTTTAGCCTTAGGGCGCCTTCAAATTTGCCGCAAAGCGTAGCGCGGCTGCAGCGCGGCTGCAGCGCTGCGGCCGCGCTCCTGTCGCGAGGTTCGAACATCATAGGGTTGTACCTAAATTTATTTTCACGATGGACTCTGACGAAGAAACACTGCTCTGTGTTACTATTAATACGAAACAACGAAAATATAAAGTAGTTGTGTTAATAATACATAATATTACTTTAACTTACATGCTTCATTTTTAGGGTTCCGTAGCCAAATTTGGCAAAAACGGAACCCTTATAGATTCGTCATGTCTGTCTGTCTGTCTGTCTGTCTGTCTGTCTGTGTGTCCGTCCGTATGTCACAGCCACTTTTTTCCGAAACTATAAGAACTATACTGTTGAAACTTGGTAAGTAGATGTATTCTGTGAACCGCATTAAGATTTTCACACAAAACTAGAATAAAAACAATAAATTTTGGGGGTCCCCATACTTAGAACTGAAACTAAAAAATTTTTTTTTCATCAAATCCATACGTGTGGGGTATCTATGGATAGGTCTTCAAAAATGATATTGAAGTTTCTAATATCATTTTTTTCTAAACTGAATAGTTTCCACGAGAGGCACTTCCAAAGTGGTAAAATGTGTGTCCCCCCCTGTAACTTCTAAAATAAGAGAATGATAAAACTAAAAAAAATATATCATGTACATTATCATGCAAACTTCCACCGAAAATTGGTTTGAACGAGATCTAGTAAGTAGTTTTTTTTAATAATTTAAAACTTACTACAGGTTTGTACGGAACCCTCGAGTCCGACTCGCACTTGGCCGGTTTTTATTTTCACTTGGAGTCTTGTTTGTGAAATTGTCAATAAATTTAATGCATATTTCTTCCCAAGCCTTTTACTTTTCGATTTTATTGCTGTACTTGTCGGACTTCGAATCCCATATGCTGGACGACTCTCAACCTCATCGATAAATTCTTCTACCTGATTTTCGTTCATGTTTACACTTGAACAAAAATACGTGCGCAGTCCCGTCACTAGTCGATCGATGAACTGATGCGCGGCCGCAGCGCGGGTGCAGCGCTGCAGTCGCGTGTTTTTTATTTATATGGATTTACAAAGCAGCGCGACCGCAGCGCTGCAGCCGCGCTGCAGCCGCGCTGCTTCCGCGCGGCACTTTGCGGCAAATTTGAAGGCGCCCTTAGGTTAACAAGCTATGACTATGGCTGTGTTCCGTTATAGACTGCGAGCACTGTTCAGTGCTCTTTACTGTGGAGAAATTCGTTCCGTTAAAACAGACGGTAAACTGCTGCAGTATCCTAGGGAAATATATGACGTCATTAATCGACGCCATCTTTGTACTGTGAGCACTGGCGTTTTCGAGGTAAGGTGCTCTCAGTGTTTGTCTCAGTGCTGACAGCGTTCCGTTTTAAGCAGTACCCAGTATACCTCACTATAAAGGAACGGCTTCGCAGTGTACTAAAGTGACGTCACACCTTACAGTGCTCGCAGTGTATTTCGGAACACAGCCTTTATTATGACGTAAAGTTTACTTTCTTTGTCAATTGAATCATTCCACATTTTTAATGACTTGAAATAGTACTTTATGTACCTACATTATAATTTAGGTAAAAATAATTATATTTTATACAAAACTTAATTCTCCATAAATAATTATTATTTGACATGCTCATCTACTTTTTTAATAGTTCTATCAAATACCGACTTATTTATATGAAAATGAAATCATTGTAAAACTATTAAATTAACTGTAATGTAATGCTGTAAATACATTAGACATAATACAGTATAATTTGATAGGTTTTATAATGACACTAGTGTTTTAAAGTTACAAGTAATAATGACATTAATTAATATAATGTGACATTTTAACAATGAACATGGATTATATTATATTTCTGTGTATAATAAATTAACAGTAGACATCATACATAGTAGACTAAGAGATAGCTGTACTTTTGATAAGTATCGCTAGGATGATTCAGTATTTGGTGCGTGTAGGGCTCTCATCTGGTGGAATTTGTGACGGTCTAACCGAAAGTGGCTGGGGACCTGGCTACTTATCGCCGCTTAAAGACGAGTTATGATTACCAAACATGAACAATAACTAGGAAGGCTGATACTATTATGGTATTTTGATATGAGTAGTACATAATGTCGGTGTTTACGGTTCACGAGATATGGCCGCTCAAAGACGCGTTATGGTAACAAAAAATGAACGATCACTAACCAAGCGTTGTCGCGTTGATGTACTATTTCCACCAGAGGAGAACCCTACACCTACATAGTTACTAAAAGTACGGCTGTCTCTTATTATACAGTGAAACTAAATATTATTGTAAATTAACTAATGATAAACGACAATACAATGATTGGGAACATAGCGTTATTAAACTGAAAATGGCTATCAATGTGCCAAAATTAAATTGCTCATTTTAAATGACTAATTTATGTTAAAAATGACATTAATAAAATCATATCATATTTATTAACAAATTTGTATTTTAATTCTTCAGCTCTATCATACTAAGATTATAAATGCGTAAGTGTGTTTGTTTGTTGGTTTGTTGGTTTGTCCTTCAATCACGCCGCAACGGAGCAACGGATCGAGCGACGGGATTTTTGGCATGAGTATAGTTGAGGACCTGGAGAGTGACATAGGCTACTTTTTATCCTGGAAAATTAAGGAGTTCCCGCGGGAATCAAAAAAACAAACCACGCGGACGAAGTCGCGGGCATCAGCTAGTACAAATATAAAAATCATTGAAGGGACTTACGGGTCTAAGGCATAATAAGGCATAAGGGGCATCGATATACTATATGTAGGTACTAGATGGGCCCATTCATAGAAACATTTTGGGCGTCCGACCTGTGGAGCGCGCTCCACATCTGTATTAGCCTGTCCTTCTCCCCGCCATAGCGCTGTCCTGCTTTTCAGGCTAGATGGCGTTAGTAAAATATGCCCACATTCTTTGTTTGACAGGGCCTGTCTATGTAAATTGAGGTCGTTGATAATAGGGGCTTAAGTTAAAGGCCTTGGCATAATATGACCCATCGCTGTTCATAATATGTTGATTTGGATTAATGGGTTATTTCTGTCAAATCATGCGGATTCCTCACGGTAATTTTCTCTCCATAAGCTCAGAGATATGTCTTACTCACAAGTCACAACTCCTAAGTGAGATACCACACTTTCTTTCATAGCCACGAGTTATACCTACACAATAGTAATTTGGAAACATTTTTTTTATCGACTACAAGTTAGCCCTCGACTGCGATCTCACCTGATGGTAAGTGATGATGCAGTCTAAGATGGTTGCGGGCTGCGGTTGGTTGCGGGTTGTTAGGGGTATGGCAGTTATACCCACCCAATGATCTTTGTGTACCCTACCCCTAATCGATTTTACACGGCATCGTACCGGTACGCTAAATCGCTTGGCGGTACGTTTTTGCCGGTAGGTAGCAACTAGCCACGGCCGAAACCTCCCACGAGGCCAGACCAGAGAAAATTGAGAAATTGTAAATTCTCAAATTGATTCTGCCGGGGATCGAACCCGGGACCTCCCACGTTAAGACAACAGCGCTCAACACTGCGCCAATGAAGTAATTTATAAGTACCATAATAATAATTTCCTATCAGTATAATGAGCTCGGGACTGTAGTGTGTGATATTGTACCTATAAATAATATATTAAATTCCCACGGGAACTCCGTTATTTTTCGGGTTAATGACACTCACAAATAATGTGGCTTTCTATTGGTACCAGAATTTTCAAAATCGGTTCAGTAGATCCAGAGATTACCCCTTACAAACTCACAAACTTTACCTCTTTTATTATTAGTAAACATCAAAAGATACATCACAGGTATGGATTTGGAAGAAAAATGCATTGAAAAATGATAAATAATCCAATCCATCCAAAAATATTGAAAAATATCACGAAACCATAAACGAAGGATCATAGACAAAACCTATCAGACAGAAGTGTCACCTATTACGTCTGTGGTGCCTGCGTAATGCCTGTCAGTGGCGAATCAATGTCAAATTGACATTTTACTTGATTTTACTAGAAAATAGCTCTTTTTCGGTCGGTGGGAAATAGAAAAATGTGCAAAATTCGTGAATTTTTATTTGTAAATAGATTTAAATAAGATGCGAATTGTCTGAAATGTTCTGTATTTTAGGAGTGCTTCATCGTTAAGTTGTACTCGAAGACATACATTTTGCATTTTGAAAGGTTAGTGAAATTTACCATGTTCCTTTCACTTTATTCTATAATCTAAATTATTGTTATAAATAAAATTTTCAATGTAAACAAGCATCCTTTACGTAAAAGCAATGCAGTTTTCCTAGTTCAATCTAAAGCTGGGTCAAGTTAAAGCTAAATGAAAGTGTCTTTGCCTGCAAAGATTTAAAAGGGGTTTTCTGGGAAAGTATGGGATGCAAGCTATCTTTGTATTAAATGCGCTAAGGTGTATGGCAAACGCAGTATCACATTCAATATAACAAGTTAGAACCATACTATATAGAATATACCAAGTTATACTAACTTAGAATGGATATGGATTAATTTTCTACCTACATATAAGGACTATCGAACCTCCACTATCTGGTAAAGGTTATAAATAATTTCCTAGTCAGTAAGGTTAACAGTTTTATCAGATGTTAGTATTTTTATACCTGAGATCAATGTTTTAAATTGCTCTTCCATCTCACATGACATTGGCAAAGTGCATGGTGCTGGTGTGGCACTAGGAAGGGTCATTAACCAAAATTAGAAGAATGTTTTAAATTATCTTTATCCTAAAAGGGAAAATCTACAGTCATTAGACCTGTCGCATTGTATGGTTCAGAATGTTGGGCAGTGAAAGGGACGGATGAAAGAAAAGTACATGCGACCGAAATGCGAATGTTGAGATGGATGTGTGGTGTGACTAGAATGGATATGATTAGGAATGAATATATAAGGGGAAGTTTCAAAGTAGCGCCAGTGGTAGAAAAGGTGAGGCTAACATGGTATGGACATGTAATGCAGAGGGAAGAAAGTCATATTACGAGAATAATGATAGATGTATGCATGTGGAAGAAAAAAAGAGTAGAGGGAGACCAAAGAAAAGATGGAAGGATTGTGTGAAAGAGGATATGCGTATAAAAGGGGTGAATAATAGTTTGAGGGATAACAGAAGTGAGTGGAAGAAGAAAACATGTTGTGCCGACCCCACAAAACGTGGCACAAGAGCAAGAAGAAGAAGATCTTTGTTTGTTAGAGGTATCTCTCAATCCGGATTTTGTCCTGAGAGGTGAACTTACTGATTGATTGCCAGTCCTGTGTTGCACAGAATAATGCTGTCATAGAGCTGCCAATCAATAGCACTACAAAAATTAAAAGAAAACTGCAAAAAAAATAGCACGAGGGCAGTAAACTTAACTTTCAAGCCCTGTTCACTGCCTTTGTAGGTGTATTTTTCAAGCAACTGTATTGAAAAATTTTTTTATTTATGTAATATATATAAATTACTTACAATTTTTAAAAGTTGTTCAGTAGTCGGTACATACATAAGTTAGAGTTAATTATTTAAAAAAAAATTAACTCTGTATTGACAGAGAGAACCCACATGCAAAAGCTCTGTTTTCAGCAATTTGAGCCACCATTTGTTTGTATACAGTGATGTGTGATCAGATTACGTAATACGTATTGCAGGTGTACGTAAAGCATGAAGCTACTACAGCCTCTGTGGGTGACGGGCCGGCGCCGCGTCAGCACCTGGTCGCCTCTCGCCACCGCCTTCAACACCAGACCCACTTCCAGACCTATATTTGACTCTTTGAGGGAGAGGACGGTAAGTTTTTAAGAAGATTTCTGAAAGTAGAGCTGCTATTTTTATCATAATTACCTATTTATTTGCTGATTGTAGGTAAGTAAAATGAGTTGTATAATTAGTTGTTGCTATTTTATAATCAATCATTTATTTTCCAATAATTGCAGGTAAGTATTTATTGTCAGTTGTTCCAAAAGAAGTTAAGAAGCTAAAAGTTAAATAAAACCACTTGTTCTTATATCTGAATGTGTATGGTAGGCAGGTCAAAAATGTAGTCAAAAAAGTCAATGCAGGCAAGTCAATAAAATGTTAAAATGGTTTGTGGAATTTTAGTATAAAAGACTACTCTCATTCCCACGAACTAACTTTGGTCTTCCTTGAGGCGGAGTAAACGAGTCGGGAGTCTGTTGCGTATTTGTGTGCCTTTTGTACAGAGGCCACTAAGACTAACTAGTGGTTCGCCCTGAACTGAGACCTCGTGGTATCCATAAACTTGTACAGAGCGCCATCATTGTGAAGCTCTGTTAAAAATAGTGAAGCTCATTAAAAATGAAATAATTTCGTTTCCTTATAATATTTATCTAATTTTAGTATTTGTTGTTCAAGTACAGGATATAATTCAAATAATTGATAAGTCTTCAGAAAATTGAGAGTTCTGAGGTCAACTTTGGACGTTAGAAAATCTCCACTTTGAAAGCCCCCCATTTCGTCAATTTTAGGGGAAAAATTTAAAAAAATATATTTATAGACTCTATTCCTAATTATCTTTAAAATGATATACCGCAACCCTATGTGACGCTATAAAAAATATTTTACTTCACATTCGCTTCTATGAGAGCCCCCCTGAAATAAATATTTTTATATATTTTAAGCCATATTCGGCGGGAGGCCATCGGTTTACATATTATATTTAAATTTGAAGTAATTACGTTTAGTAATTCAGAAGTTATAAGGCTCTGACAGACGGACGGACGGACGGACGGACAAGTGCCAATTCACTCAAGTAGACTCAGAGACCTTCGCTGCGCTCGGTCAATAATAACTAATAACATTCTGCATACTAGAGTAATTTAAGATTTTCTTACAAATTTTAACAGGGTCTCTTCAATAAGCCAGAGCTCACAAGCTTTGAAGGCTTCCACATACTCAAAGAGCAAGCAATTGCAGCCACAGACAGGCTAATCGATGAAGCCACATCCAACCCCACACGACCAATGGTGGACATATTTGATGAGCTGTCAGATACTCTGTGCAAAGTTGCAGATCTGGCGGAGTTTGTGCGGATCGCTCATCCCCAACCGCACTTTGCTAGTGCGGCAGAAGAAGCTTGCATTAGCGTTAGCGGGGTAGTAGAGAAGTATGTGTTATCAATTATTATCTTGGTGTAAAATCAAATAGACGCGTTCTGGAGTGGAGACCGCATACCGGTAAACGCAGTGTGGGACGACCTCCAGCCCGCTAGACCAACAACCTTAAAAAGCTAGCGGGAAGTGGGTGGATGAAGAAAGCGGAGGACCGTGTGTGGTGGCGCGCTCTCCAAAAGGCCTATGTCCAGCAGTGGACGAATGCAGGCTGATGGATGGATGGATGGATGATAATCAAATAGAGTTGTAATTAGTATACTGCAAAAGAAGCACACTTCATGTTGTACTCGTAGCTACGACCAGTTTTTATTTACAACTCTATTTAAATTGGATAAGGTTGATATTTTATCATCCACAAAAAAATGCATTTGCAGTTCTGTCTGCCATGACCTACATCCTAAACACCAAGGTGACAAAATAAATATGTGTAAAAACACATACAAAAACTGTTGCTGAATTCTCTTAGGTGGTCCCTTTTTAAGTATTGTTGCTGAAAATGGGTTTATTATTGAGTTTTAGTGTGCTTTTCCACCAGAGCTGTGCTACGTTTCCAATACAAGGCCTTGATTTTCATAGCTTATTTCAGTAGGTGTTAGATCAAGCACTCCTATTGGTGGTTTTGACACCCATCCGTAGCTTAACAAATTAGCAGTTGGTAGTTTTAGTTACCCTTAAAAAACTACTTTTCAAAATACAATCAAAATACTCCTTTTGCATTCATCACTACAGCCCATTAACGGCCCACTGCTGGGCACAGGCCTCCACTCTCATAGGAGAGAAGGAATTAGAGCTTAGACCCACCACGCTGCTCCAATGCGGGTTGGCGGGCTTTAACGACTATTATCATGTTAGAGATAATAACCGGGACCGATGGCTCAACGTGCTCTCCGAGGCGCGGGGGTGAAACATCGCCAACTTAATAACTCCGGACTAGTACTGAGAATTTCTAGTCAGAAAAACCCAATACTCAATTATGGCCCGACCCGGGACTCGAACCCGGGACCTCGCCGGGACCTCGCACAGTCGAACATGCCAACCACCAGACCAACGAGGCAGTTTTGCATTGCATTATTTAAAAATGGTTTTTAGGTTAAACACACACAAAGGCCTATACGAAGCTCTCCGAGACTCTGTTAAACGCGGAACATGCGGCGATAGACACCTCGCGGAACTTTTCCTCTTCGACTTTGAGCAAAGCGGCATACAACTGCCCGACGGGCCGCGACAGAGAGTGGTGGCGTTAAACGATCTCATTCTACAGACTGGGCAGCAATTCATGGCTGGAGCAGCCAAACCCAGGAGGGTTCCGCGGACGGCTATTCCTCAGAATGTGAGGCAGTTGTAAGTTAAATGTAACTTTACCCTGCTACACTATATTTTCTTCACATGCTTGCTTCACTTGAAAATAATTTTAAAAAACTACTCATTTGGATCCGCACGCCATCAATTTCCAACAGAAATTGCTGGACAGTTGAGGTTTTAAAATAACACACTACACACACTATACACTTACCTAAATTAGGTTTTCACAATGTAGTTTCTTTTAAAAAAAAAAAAAAAAATAGAACAAAACCTTTCTTAAAACATCACCTTGTCACAATTGAATTACTTGTTCCACTCTCATTTTAAATTATTTTATCTTTATCTCAATGTTTTCACCATAATACTACTCGTATATATATTTTTCAATTAGCTTTTAAAGCTACAAATATTCTTCGAAGATTAAAATTTTTGGTCCTATCCAAAATTCAATACATTTTTTATTAAGTTTAATAGTTATAATAGTATTTTTAATCAGTATTGAACTCCAATGCAATCGATCTCGTAGGCGCTTCAAAGTAAAGTGCACCCTGTGTTGTTTTCATTAAATTTTTCGTTTGTTCCAGCTTCAGTTCAGAAGGCGACCACGTGATGGTAAGCGGTGTATACGCGGAGTGCGGAGAGGCGGCCGCGCGGGAAACCGCTTACCGCTTGTACCTCGCGCCCGACAAAAAGCAAGAGCAACTACTATGCGCTACTCTACAAGCGAGGCATCAGCTAGCCGACCTGTGTGGATTCCAGTGCTATGCAGACCGGTAAGAACACAGTTAAACTACGAAAAGCTCAAGACCACTTCTTGTCTTATGCTGAGATTTATAGAGCATACTTTGCTCAGGCTTTACTTACAATTAAAATGATGGATGTGAGTGTCATAGACTTAGTAACTTTCATGTTGCGCAGTAGATGGTGTTGTACAACGTTCAATCACATTAAAGAATCCATACATACAAATTTCAAACCCCTATTTTCCCCCTTTAGGGGTTGAATTTTCGAAAATCCTTTCTTACCGGATGCCTATGTGATATATATGCCAGTTTTCAGCCCGATCTGTCCAGTGTTTTGAGCTGTGCGTTGATAGATCAGTCTGTCAGTGAACTTTTCCTTTTATATATTTAGATAGGTAGTACTGATAATAATTTTGTCGCTCCCGTAGAGCAATAAAGGCGAGCACGATGGAAACGTCGTCCAATGTGCGTCAATTCCTGGACATCCTCTCAGACAATCTATACGACCGCGCCAACATCGACTTTGAAGCCATGGCCGTCATGAAACGCAAGGAAACTCCCTATCAGGTATTCTTCTATCTTGCATCTTTCTTTGTCAGCTTTTAGTTTTCGTCGATAATTGGGTATTTGACTATTCAAATAAATTATTTTTTAGTGATTATTAAAAAGTGGATCTCCCATAAGTCGTAATATCCACGTCCCCTGTTAGTTTTGTGTTGAATAACTATTTTAAACTATCGCATAAAGTAAAAAAAAAGATACGTGCCGAATTGAGAACCTCCTCCTTTTTAGGAAGTTAGTTAAAAAGTGCGTCGAACTTTGATGATGTCACTACTATTCAATATTTCATACAAAATTCCATACTAAGCACGCGTTTTGATGTTTGGAAAAGTTGCTGATAGTTGGACCCAATTGGACCTCGTGTGCGTCCACTCGTTGTGATCAATCTCATCCACATTTATTTTTTTGTTGGGATGCTTCAGGCGTGACTACTTACCAACCTATCGGCCAAGACGTGTCGCCAAAAGACCGTCGCCATTCTGGTACATAGCGTGTAGAAACAGATACCCCAGGTTAGCCTGCTACCATTTTTGACTGCATCATCACTTACCACCAGATGAGATTGCAGTTAAGGGCTAACTTGTAGTGAAGGAAGGTGTAGGAAGTTGGGCGTCTGCCACTAGGCCATCACCGCTTTCTTTTCGTTCATTACCATACAACACTAGAGTTTTAGTGTGAGTTAAGAAGAGTCAAGAGTTTCGTCGCAAATTAGAGAAAAGACTATACAAGTCTCGGCCGATATAGCTATTCACGACCTCGATTACTTTGTGGCGGTCTTCGCAGTCCGCACATAATCCAATAGATGGCATTACTAGTACGATGCACGCGAACACGAAGAGGCCAACTCACCATTACGAAGTTTTCTCTGAATTACGCTATATGTATATACGACCTCCATAGATGAACGGTCGGACCAGTGGTCCCCGAGCACAACACCCGCTCGGAGGATGATCATCCTATTGTTACGGTCGAGCCATAACACCTGCTCCCGTACAACTTCAGAAGGACAAGGCTGGGGCCTCGACTTTTTATCACTTGGGAGGCCTTCAGCTTCGCCTCGTCCTTCCAATATTACTCACCCGTGATTTGCTTTATTTCCGACGGGCAGTAATGTACTATTATTTTATATGAATTAACCAGAAATCGCTAATGTGCTGGGACACGCCCTACTTCACACACAAAGCAAAGACTCAACTCCTCAACGTGGCGTCATCTGACTTCAACCCGTACTTCTCTCTGGGCGCCTGCATGGAAGGCCTCAATATGCTGTGCCAAGAGCTGTACGGTATCACTTTGCAGTCTGAACAGATGTTGCCAGGTATTGACGACTTTATTAAAACCTGAGGATAAATGTATCTTTGTTTGTTGTTTTATTTCTAACTAAATGATGCCCGCGACTTCATCCGCATGGTTTAAGTTTTTTGATTCCCGCGGGAATTCTCTAATTTTCCGGGTAAAAAATGTCCTTCCCCGGAATACAAACAATCACTATACCAAATTTCATCAAAATCGATTGCGTTAAAGCGTAGCAGACTGACACACCTTCGCATTTATAATATTAGTTTATAATAATTCACTGATTAAATCTCTAGGAGAAAACCGCCCGAGGCAGCTTCGTAAATACCAGGCGTGGTGTATGTAATAGCACATCGGGTATTTACTAATATGCGGCTGGTCCCCAACCAATGTACGAAAATATGACGCTTTCTAAGATCCAAGAAAGATCGCGGATTTCATTTTTCAATAAAAAACATAAATTAATATTTAAATTTGATGAGAATAGCTTGAGATGTTTTTATTAGTGTAAGTGCTTAGATTGTTGAGGTGCATGTATGATCAACCTTTTTAGGTTTACTTGGATAAGTGTAATAACACACAAAATAATAACAATAATAATTTGCACAATAATTTGTAAATATAATATGTTTTTTCTTTTCTATAGCGTAACATTTATAATACGTATACTATTATATACTATTTTATAATGTACCATATTCTAGACAAAGCATAAATGAATTATTATTACAGCTTTTTCGATTATTGTTAGTAGAACTAATTGTTTGTAGGTGAATCCTGGTCCCCGGACGTGTACAAACTAGCCGTGGTGGCGGAGAACGAAGGTCTACTGGGCCACATCTACTGCGACCTGTACGAGCGGCCCGGCAAGCCTCACCAGGACTGCCACTTCACTATACAGGGCGGGAAACTGCTGCCTGACGGCTCCTATCAGGTAATTGGCTATTTGACTACTAGTCAAATCAGCAACTTTTTTCATACGTCAAAACGCGTGCTTAGTATAATGTTGTATGAAATTTTGAATTCTGACGTCATCAAAGTTCGACGCACTTTTTTACTTTAATCGATAGTTTAAAATCGAACAAAACTAGTAGGGGACGTGGATATTACGACTTTTGGGAGA
Source organism: Erebia ligea (assembly GCA_917051295.2). Taxonomy (NCBI): domain Eukaryota; kingdom Metazoa; phylum Arthropoda; class Insecta; order Lepidoptera; family Nymphalidae; genus Erebia; species Erebia ligea. Next base: position 1,534,074 of record OU785226.1, read on the forward strand.
TCTTTTATTTCATAAACACTAAAAAAAAAAATTATTTCACTACCAAAAAACTTGGGGTCAAAATACCCAATTGGTCTTTTTTGTTGTTTGACAAACTAAATACTCCTACAGTTCAATTTCCTTCACCATCAACTCAATTGCCGCGCGAGACTCCTCTCGGAATGAATAGGGTTTGGTCGTAGTCCACCTCGCTCGCCAATTGCGGATTATCAGACTTCAAGAACATAGTGAAGAAATGTTGGGCATGCAGGTTTCATGATGTTTTCCGTCACCATTTGGAGCAAGCTATTTCATTTTTTTATAACTTTATAACTAATTTAGAAGCGGTGATAGCCTAGTTAGCTTCTACTTTTTCAACAGACATCTCTGTCAAGCGATATGATCACCTTTTGTTCTTTTCTTCATGGTTGACCAAATGAAAAAATATTTATTAATTGTGGCTCATAACGTACTGCTAATGATACATAAATACGTCATTATGATGTTTTTTTAATGAAATGAAATGATTTATTTCATGATCAACTTGTGCCACTTATGATAAGTGGTAAGAATCTATCACCGGTTCGGAAAGATGATTCTACTGAGAAGAACCGGCAAGAAACTCAGCAGTTGCTCTTTTCACAAACAGAAAAATGTAACAAATTGTATATCAAATAAATATTATAAATGCGAAAGTTTGGATGTATGGATGTATGTTTGTTACTCAATCACGCCCCAACGCGTGAACGGATCTGGATGAAATTTGGCACAGAGATAGATTATAGTCTGGAATAACACATAGGCTACTTTTTATCCCGGAAAATTAAGGAGTTCCCGCGGGAAACGAAAAACCTCGATCCACGCGGACGAAGTCGCGGGCATCAGCTAGTGTATAATATAAAATGCATACGCTACGTAACAAGTAGGTATTATACTGACTTAAGTGGGTTGCTGGATGAGAAGCCGGTTGCTACCATGCAACTTTGTCATCGAGAAAATCATCTATACTATAATAACCTCGACTTAACAGATGCTGTTTAACACAGTCTTTAAATTGATGCAAATGGCAACTCCAGAAACTCTTTTGGTACCATGTTGTAAAAGCGTATCGTTTTATTGCCAGAATCCGATCGTAGTGGTGATGCTATCACTGAGCGGCGGCCACAGGTCCGGCCCAGCGCTGCTCGGCCCCGGTGCCGTAGACAACCTGTTCCATGAGGTGGGGCACGCGCTGCACTCGATGTTGGCGCGCGCTGCCCACCAGCACGTGGCCGGCACCAGGTGCGCCACCGACCTCGCCGAGCTGCCCTCCGTGCTCATGGAACACTTCGCCGCGTGCCCCGACGTGAGTACTGACTACAGATGTGAAGCAGGTTATTAACGATTTTAACCAAGCGGTTAAATATGCATTTTTCGTTAATAACGGTTAATTAACCGCATTTTATGCTTATTACGGTTAAATACCACCGCTAGATGCCGCTAGTGGCTTGAAATGTGTATCGCGAGTTGCGCGAAGATGTAGCGCGTGCCCAGCCGACACACGGCGGGCGATACCTGACTCCCTCGCTCGCCGCCGCTACCTAGACAGAGCGAATGTGTGAGCGAGATAGCATGACACCGGCCGCCATTTACAGCTTGTTTCCATATCTGCGCGGCTTATACTACTGACCCGCACGGGGGCGTCCCGCCCGCCCGAAGAAGCTTCGTAAATACCACACGTGTCGTACTAGCACATAGGGTATTTACGCATTTCGTAAATACCCGACGTGCTAGTACTACGAATATGCGGTAAGCCCACAATATGTGCATTACATGTGCATTATTGTGTTGTTGGGCATTGATTATGAAAATATTTTCTTATATACTCGTAAATCGCCATCTAAGTTAGCGGATCTTCATTGACTATAGCGGACCTGTGTTGACGGGGAGAACGGAAGTTGAAAGGGCATTCCTTATTCTACCACTGTTAGAAATGAGCAGTCTGTGCTCTGGGGGCCTAGTGGAAGTTTTTATGCCTATTCTATCGCGTTAAAGTTAATAATCATCAATTCCATATAGTACTTTAACTCAACCAAATAGGTATAAAATCTCCCACTATTAATTAAATTTTTCTAATTTATTTACTAATTGAACATTGACACATTAATAAATTCAAGAAGAAAAGTGATTGTCATAATGTGAATACCAGAAATAAAAATAATCTTGTAATGCCTGCTTCTAGGCTTCGTAAAACTAGCAATTCATTTGTTGGAAACAGTGTCCGCTTCTACAATAAGCTCCCAGAAGACATGTTGAAGATGTCTCTACTCTCTGAACAAGTTCAAAAATCTTATTACCATGTGAAGGATTATTTAAATGACAAGGAAGCTTGGCAATAGTTTGCTCTAATGGCTCTGATAGTTCCTTAGTTAAGATGATTTGTGAGATGGTGATAATGAAAAAAAAACCCGGCTGAGTTTGTTGTGGGCTCTGGCTCAGGCTCAGACCAGGGCGCGTTTGGAACCCTTGTAGCTTTAGTTTTAAGATACCGTTACTGATTATCACCATATTATATATTTTTATTATATATTTTTTATGTAACTGGACGTCAATAATAGTCCAGGCGAATTAGCTTGTATTGAAACGAAAAAAAACAAAATTGTTAACAGGATGGGAACAGTTGGAAATGGTAAAGTGGCGTATAATAAACGTAAAAAAAATAAATGCGTGAGCAGGAGTGTTTCCAGATTTATTTAGGGGATGAAAAGGGGAAGAATTTTGGATTATTGCGATTTCCGGCGAAAGTTGACGTCGGAGAGAAAAGTGACAAACAGAAAAGTTGTAGATCATAAAAAGATCTACAACTTTTGTTTGAATGATTTTTTCACATAACCTCAAAATCTCCAAGTAAAATGCGAAAAACCGCTTTTATCGTTTTTTATTTTTCATTTACACAAAGATAATTTTATTTTGACGAAACTTGGTGAAAGTATACCTTTTTGTGTCTGAAATATTCACAAATTTTTTCAGATAAAAATATTCAAAGACTTCCGAGATAATCACGTTTTTCGGCCCAAAAAAATATTTTTCAAATTAAATTTCTCCTTAGGAAAATTATCGTAGCGACTTCTTTCAAGTCGCAATTTTTTCGTTATGAGTTATACTTTCTTGTGAAATAATAAAAAAATACAGTCCCCATTTAAAAACATGCTCAAAAATTGGAAAAATCAAAAAATGAATTTTGATTTTGATCTTTTTTTACTAAATGTTAATAATTTGTTTAAATTTTCAAATAATTCTTAAAAACCAATTGCACTATTCAATTGTACGGAAAAAAATACAAGAGATCCTTAGTTTTATTATTTGATAAAAAACCCTATTTTATATTTACATTAACAATTAGTAAATTAATGAACCTACATTAATCTAGGTTTTTTTTAATACATTTGTAAATTGATCATCTCTTTCTTCAATATCGCTTCTATTTGTAATTTCATCAATATCGCTCGGATAACCTGAGGATTCTTCTGATAATTGATTTTCAGTGATTAAGCAAAGGCCCGGCTGCTCCTTTTCAGCAGCATTATCTTCGGATTCATCGAAATCTTCTGAAATTTTTTCAACATTCAAACAATTGTCTGAACCACGACATTTTGTACATAAATCAGTACATCAAAGCCCGTGCTTTCGACAACCACATCTGTTGCCTTCACAACCGCTTTCACAGCTACAAGAAATTATTTTTAATAATTCGTCAGATATGACAGAATCTTCAGCAAAACGTGGCATGAGAATTTTCAAATTATCGACAATAACTTCTTTCCAGCCCCACCTTGTTGGTGTTGTTTCGTTAAATTATTATCAAATTATGCAAACAGGATCGTCCATACTGCTAATCTGTAATACATATAATCAAGTATATAAGTTTACGCCCATACTGCTAATCTGTAATACATATAATCAAGTATATAGAGAAAAAACATTTAAGGGGGACATAACCTAATAACTAACTATATATAATAAAGTGTCGCAATAACAAAGCTTATATTGACTGTGAAGACGCTACAAGAGGCGTTCAGTTATTTAATTCAAATAATAGTTTTATTTATCATACTCCAAATTTGTATGCTTGTATCAATAAAATGCCTTGTTGTATCAATGAAATTCCGTATTGGGAATAATGGCGACTTCTGCGTCTCCAGCTGGCTTGTGATGCGTGTGAAACGACACTGTGAGGCAGTCCGATCCTCTCCTTGGGTACCCTACTACCCTGGGACCGGCCCAGCTGTTCTATATAGCTGAAAGAGAGGCGGGGGACTAGGAGGAGATGACAGCGGTTCCTGTATGGAATCTAGTATACTAAACACGGGCAGCAGGAGATTTAAATGAAAAATCATTATTCGACTTTATATGTTCATAGTAATACTGTTCAAAATTGAAATATCTAATCCAATAATGAAACAAAGAGTCTTATGTATTTTTTTCCGTACAATTGAATAGTGCAATTAGTTTTTAAGAATTATTTGAAAATTTAAACAAATTATTAACATTTAGTAAAAAAAGATGGTTGCAAAATTCATTTTTTGGTTTTTCCAATTTTTGAGCATGTTTCTAAGTGGAGACTGTATTTCTTTATTATTTCACAAGAAAGTATAACTCAAAACAAACAAATTGCGACCTGAAAGAAGTCGCTAAAACAATTTTCCTAAGGAGAATTTTAGTGTGAAAAATATTTTTTTGGGCCGAAAAACGTGATTATCTCGGAAGTCTCTGAATATTTTTATCTGAAAAAATTTGTGAATATTTCAGACACTAAAAGGTATACTTTCACCAAGTTTCGTCAAAATAAAATTATCTTTGTATAAATGAAAAATAAAAAACGATAAAAGCGGTTTTTCGCATTTTACTTGGAGATTTTGAGGTTATGTGAAAAAATCATTCATACAAAAGTTGTAGATCTTTTTATGATCTACAACGTTTCTGTTGTACACTTTTCTCTCCGACGTCAACTTTCGCCGAAAATCGCAATAATCCAAAATTCTTTCCCTTTTCATCCCCTAAATAAATCTGGAAACACTCCTGCTCACGCATTTATTTTTTTTACGTTTATTATACGCCACTTTACCATTTCCAACTGTTCCCATCCTGTTAACAATTTTTTCCTAGTAATAGTGTAACTTGCCTGGTCTATAAGTGTAGTGTACCTACCTAAATTGAATAAATATTTATGACTTATGACACATTTAAAGTTTTTGGATTTAGGTGTATTATGTTGGGTATCAAATAAATATTATAAATGCGAAAGTTTGGGTGGATACTATGGATGTTTATGACTTACTAGCTGATGCCCGCGACTTCGTCCGCGTGGTTAAAGTTTTTTGATTCCCGCGGGAACTCCTTAATTTTCCGGGATAAAAAGCCTATATCACTCTACAGGTCCTCAACTATATCCATGCCAAAAATCACGTCGATTCGTTGCTCTGTTGCAGCGTGATGGAAGGACAAACCAACAAACCAATAAACCAACAAACAAACACACTTTCGCATTTATAATATTAGTATGATGTAACGCTTATGTACGTGTTGTAGGTAGTCCGTCGGTTCGCACGACATTTCCAAACGGGAGCTCCGATGCCTGAAGACATGCTGCAGCGGCTTTGCGCCTCCAAACATCTCTTTGGCGCCAGCGAAATGCAGTTACAAGTAGGTTTGACTCTTTATGTCTTTTACATGCTTCTTCTTCTTTTCTTGGTTTTTGGCTTTTATTATTTCATATTTCATATTTTTTTATTTAGCATTCTAATACAATTTTTATAGTAGGTAATTTACATGTCAATAGAAAGTATATACAATATTGGAACCCCGGTGGGGCACAGCAAAAATCAGTGGTAGTAGAGAGACGGCTGCCTTATTTTTCTTCAAGGAAATCATTTAGCTTGTAATGCACCTTATCAATCAGGAATTTTTTTAAAGAATTTAGAAACGCTGTATTACTCTCCAAAGATTTGATGTCGTCTGGGATTTTGTTATAAATTTTGACACACATCGGGTTAGGACCGGTACCACAGTAAACAGATACAACCAGTATGGAAACTGCCTAGAGGCGTTCGAGGCGGCTCGCTCACACAAACATGCGCATCTACGAGACCCATAAGCACGGGCCGCGGTGCCGTCAGTACTGAGTGCCGCGTCATTACGTGTCGTGGACGCGTGTTTGTGTGAGTGAGCTGTTTCGAGCGTTACTGGGTAGTTTCCATACTGGTTGTATCTGTTTACTGTGCCGGTACTGTGGATACTAAGGTTGGAGCTGGGAATCATCATATTATTTTCCCGCCAAAACAGCACAATGCACTTCGCCAGTGTCGAGTAACTTGAGGGAGGCACAAAGGAGATTGGCCGGTTACAGAGTGCCAAAATTACTTTTTTTTTTTTTTTAATTTATTTATTTTATAAAATGCACAAACAAATACAAAATTTTGTTTCTCGCCAAACTACACACGTAGTTTGTTGGCGAGTTCGCGCTTAACTAAAACTACGCCGCGCACTTATCCTTAGACACTAGTGTTACCTATACCTATAGTTATAATATATTATATAATTATTAAAATTAAGTTAGTAACCCTACATTTTTATTTATTTACATAAAGAATGTTATAGTTAATCAGTGAAGGAATCCTTAATGAAAATTTATTTTAGCTTCTTCTTAAGGACTCCTTCACTGACTTTTTTGAAAACACTATTTGGACTTTTGTTGTGATGTGAACTTGGTGAAAGAAAAAAATCAACATTATGGAATTTCAACATTTTGTGAATTCAACTTTTTAGGAAGTCGACATAGGCGACCTAAACGAAATTTTCACATGGCTAAAATAGGGATGATGCTTATATATCAAAAGTAAATTATTTCTAACTAATTATTAAATAGAGGGTCTTCCAAAAGACCTTAAATTCACATCCTCGGTTAGTTTTAAGTTTGATAGCCATTTTAAAATATATAATTTGACGACCTCCGTGGCGCAGTGTGCAGCGATGTTGCCTTAACGTGCGGAGGTCCCGGGTTCGATACCCGGCAGGGTCAATTTGGGAATTTATAATTTCTGAATTTTCCCTGATCTGGCCTGGTGGGAGGCTTTGGCCGTGGCTAGTTACCACCCTACCGGCAAAGACGTGCCGCCAAGCGATTTAGCGTTCCGGTACGATGCCGTGTAGAAACCGAATAGGGGTATGGGTTTAATATAACTGCCATGCCCCTAACAGGTTAGCCCGCTACCATCTTAGACTGCATCGTCACTTTACATCAGGTGAGATCGCAGTCAAGGGCTAACTTGTAGTGAATAAAAAAATATATATATATATAGAAAGAAAAAAGGTATGTTGAAATTTGATGACGTCACAACTGTGAATTTCATACAACTTCTATACTAGAAGAGCGTTTTTAAGTTTGATAAAGAGTTGTTGATTTGATTGAGTTCTCATCATCCCTATTATTTGGCGGATCTGAGTGAGTTACTACCATCGCTTAAAGCAGTAATATTTCAAAATGACAGCTTTATAGCAATACTAGCTGATGCCCGCGACTTCGTCCGCGTAGAATAAATTTTTAAATTCCCACGGGAACTCCTCAATTTTCCGGGATAAAAAGTAGCCTATGTCACTCTCCAGGTCCTCAACTATACCCATACCAAAAATCACGTCCATTCGTTGCTCCGTTGCGATGTGATTGAAGGACAAACCAACAAACAAATACACTTTCGCATTTATAATATTAGTATGATTCAGCCACAATCACACAAAATTAAAAAAAAAGAATTGAGTTACACATGGTATTTTGCGTCACGGCAGGTGAGAATAATTTGGAAGATTTATGTGGTGTGGTGAATATTGCAAGCTGCAAGTGCAAGATAAACTGTACCACATATATTTGCCTATTGTTGCGGATTATAGCAAATTAAATTCCTAGTTCCTTCATAATCATGGACTTCCGCAAAGTAACGCCTGCTTCTTTCCAATATTTCATGGCAGGTATTTTACTCAGCGCTGGACCAGCAGTACCACGGCGCGGAGGCGGCGCAGTGCGGCGACACCAGCCACGTGCTGCGACTAGTGCAGAAACAGTACTATGGGCTGCCATACGTCGAAAATACCGTAAGTGTTTCTTGGTGAAGTAAAAGTAAAATATATTTTATTGTACACCATTAATAGTAGATTGTTCATCAAGGGAATCAAGGGACTAAAATGAGCCATTTCATACGAGATATTTAGCTTACCGAGCGTAGCGAGGTATGCTATAGAATCGAGTAGAATGGCTTTTAGTCCCGTGGTAAAACACTCTACTTTTCACTTCGATTGTGAGAAAATAAAATAAATAACGATTTTTAATTATTTTTTTGCCATTCTGTTGTTACATCTTATTAGTAGGAGTAAGATCTTTAATTTCACTTGATGATATTAACAAATAAACAGTCACATTCACTTCACCCTATGCCTTTACCTTGTAATTACGTAGATATTGCGGCTGATTCTGTAGTAGTTTAAGTTTTTTTGATTCCCGCGGGAACTCTTTGATTTTCCGGGATAAAAAGTAGCCTATGTCACTCTCCAGGTCCTAAACTATATTCATGCCAAAAATCACGTCGATCCGTTGCTCCATTGCAGCGTGATTGAAGGACAAATCAACAAACACACTTTCGCATTTATAATATTAGTATGATTTGTTTTTCTCCCCAGGCGTGGCAGCACCGCTTCAGCCACCTGATCGGCTACGGCGCGAAGTACTACTCGTACCTGATATCCCGCGCGCTCGCGTGGGCCGTGTGGCGGAAACACTTCGCCGCCGAGCCGCTGAGCCGGCGCGCGGGCGAGGCGCTGCGCCGCGGGCTGCTGAGGCACGGGGGCTCCATACCGCCGCAGGTATTGTCTACTATCTCATCTGCGCGCTCGCGTGGGCCGTGTGGCGGAAACACTTCGCCGCCGAGCCGCTGAGCCGGCGCGCGGGCGAGGCGCTGCGCCGCGGGCTGCTGAGGCACGGGGGCTCCATACCGCCGCAGGTATTGTCTACTATCTCATCTGCGCGCTCGCGTGGGCCGTGTGGCGGAAACACTTCGCCGCCGAGCCGCTGAGCCGGCGCGCGGGCGAGGCGCTGCGCCGCGGGCTGCTGAGGCACGGGGGCTCCATACCGCCGCAGGTATTGTCTACTATCTCATCTGCGCGCTCGCGTGGGCCGTGTGGCGGAAACACTTCGCCGCCGAGCCGCTGAGCCGGCGCGCGGGCGAGGCGCTGCGCCGCGGGCTGCTGAGGCACGGGGGCTCCATACCGCCGCAGGTATTGTCTACTATTCTCTATACTATTCTCAATCCACGCGGACGTATTCGCGGGCACCAGTTATATCAAAACAATTATAATATGTTTAACAAAAATAACTATATTTTATTATAATAAGTACATAGTTAAAGAAGATCCTATGTGTTATTCCAGACTATAATCTATCTCTGTGCCTAATTTTATCCAGATCCGTTCAATCGTTAAAAAAGTAACAAACATCCATCTATCCATCCAAAATTTAGCATTTATAATATTAGTATATAGATATACTATTATAGGTTTGATTCCTTTAGCTAACTTCGAAAAAGAATATTATACGATTAAAAATTTACAGATTCTCCTGCGCGATTATTTGGAGACAGAGATCACGCCGCATACTCTAGCGATGGCGCTGACGGAGGAGCTTGACTACCACAGGGACCACCTCGATACTGTGTTCAAAACCACTGACAAGTGAAGTGAAATGTTTGATGTAGTTCAGGAACAATTGAGGAGGCAATCAATCGGTTAGGTAATCTCCTTTGATGTATTTATTACCTTTGACGTTTAAACTTTTGAGGCAATTGGCTATTTGACAGTTTTCGGAAAAATTCTTAAAAATGTACGTGGGTTCATTTTAAACCTCTTACAATGATTTTTTTTCTCAAAAAAAAGCGTTATTTATTTTTAATTAATTTATAATTACATTTTTAATACATTAATTTTAAATTCGCGCGAAAACAGCCGGTCACGTGACATTTGCTAGCTGTGACGTCATAGCTCTAAATAAAACAGAGCTAACTACGACGCTCCAAGTCTAAAGTAATTTCGAGTGGAAAGTTTACAGCTTTTTTAATGAAATTGTGAAAATTACAAGCTACAAGACGTGTGTAGAAATACTATAAATAAAATAATTAATTAATATCCTGACAAATTGTATATAAACACATACCTACAATAGTATGTCATAAAGCGTCTAAAGCAGTGGTTACAGTTAATCTGCCGAGACCCGGAATTTAAAACGGATAAATCTGCGATATTACTTTGTGAAGACCAATTTGATGTTAGTAGTTATTAAGAAGAAATCAACTTAAGACTCTATCTAGCAAAAATGAACATGATCTAACATTTTCTTCATAAAACATGACATAAAATTAAAATAAATATTAATATAATATTAATTTATTTTAATTTTATGTCATGTTTTATGAAGAAGTTATTTTTCTGTCACTTTACAGCAGTACTTTTTTAGGTCTTAAACACGAGACCTAAGTAATATTACTTTGTTTATTTCGTTACTTACACGGAAGTTTTTACATTACGAAACTCGGCAGAGCAAAAGTTAGGATTACCTACACTGTGGATTACACGCAAATAAATTTGCAACCATAAATGAATCGACTTTAGGCAGATTTGCACTATCAGCTTTTGTATAGCCTGACTCCATTTTGTAAAACCTTTCACAAGCTCAAATCGAAATATTGTATGTTAATTTTCTCAGCAAAACGAAAACGATTTATAGGTATAAGACACGACCTCACAGTGACGTTTGTATAAAAAACAGGGTATGGGTAAAAAGTTAAAAACAGGGTACAGGATAAAAAGTACCCTGTCTGTGGTTTGAGAGTTGTGACGTCACACGATGCTAAATCAATGGCGGCCGCGTTTCGGGTCTTGCAATACGCACATAAAAAATCTCAAATTTGTTTTGCATAAATAAAATATATATAATTTATTTTAATGCAAAATACATATTACAAGCTACCAAATCTAACATATTTCATATTTTATAGTTACAGCTGTCAAGTAGCCAATTGGGTATTTGACAACTAGTCAAATCAAATGGATAGACATATAGATAAAACTCTTTATTGCACTCACTTAAAACAAAAACAATAAACAAAAAGGTTAAATGATAAAACACAAGGCGGTCTTATTGCTAAAGCAATCTCTTTCAGACAACCTTTGGGGAGAGGAGACTATCAAACTAGAGCGCGGGATAGTGCAACATCTAAACACTAAAATATATAATAAATATACTGTATACATAGATACATACATACATACAACTTTCACTTTCAGCAACTTTTTATCAAACGTCGAAATGCTCGCATAATATGGGATTTTGTATGAAATACTAAATTGTGACGTTATCATAGTTGGACGCACTTTTTTACTTTAATCGATAGTTTAAAATGGTAATCATTTATTTCAGGATTATTATACATAATATATAGATATATAATATAATACTATTAAAAACTAAATTAAATCTAAATTAAAAACTAAACATTAAAAATATCATCTATGCCGCTGTAATGAGGCAATGTGCCCAGAACGCTGGCTGCGTTACCTCGCTGAATAGCCAAACGTTAATTAGACATAAAATTAAATGATATTACGACTTTTGGGAGATCGTCTATTTTAGTAATCTAAAAAAATTTTTTACTAGTACATACATAGTCAAATACCCAATTGCCTCTGTTGGGTCAAGTCTGTTAGTGCCTTATTCAAGTCAGTCATTTATTCTAAGTGGGTAGTTATGTTAACTTTTTCAAAGTAAAAACTGCAACGACGCAGCAGCGGAACGTCATATGAAACTAAAGAAAGAATAATAATTGTCGTGTTGCTCCACTGTAGTGCAGTTTACGCTTAACGTTCACCAGTTCTGCTATCATAACGACGACCTCCGTGGCGCAGTATTGAGCGCTGTTGCCTTAACGTGCGGAGGTCCCGGGTTCGATCCCCGGCAGGGTTTCGAAATTTATAATTTCTGAATTTTCCCTGGTCTGGCCTGGTGGGAGGCTTCGGCCGTGGCTAGTTACCACCCTACCGGTAAAGACGTGCCGCCAAGCGATTTAGCGTTCCGGTACGATGCCGTGTAGAAACCGAATAGGAGTATGGGTTTAATATAACTGCCATGCCCCTAACAGGTTAGCCCGCTACCATCTTAGACTGTATCATCACTTACCATCAGGTGAGATCGCAGTCAAGGGCTAACTTGTGGATAATAAAATATATATATATATATATTGTATGTACTGTACGGGAATACATATCTACAAAATATTGAGATGGAAGTAATTTGAGTAATCAAACTAATTAATATAATAATTATCATTTATGCTAAAGAAAACCCTACTGCAATATCCCGGCTGCGCGCTGTCGAAACATTTCTTCCCCTACTTTTATTGCTAAAGTTTACCTATTTATTATTATTGTAAATAATATACATAGTAGATCTGCCATTACTTTTAATTTTTTTAACATATATTTTAATTTAATGAAATCATAATAAATCATTGAGAATTGATGATGTAAATAGTAAAATAAAATTGCATGTTTTTCCGACTGCGAAATGCACAGGGATAAGTATTCATCAGTCTTTATTATTTATGTTTGTTTGTTCCTTTCTGGAAATCTACACCTATTTTATATTGTAAAAAGTAATAAACCTAATTATTCTTACTTAATAAACTTTTTACCTATGATTTACAAGACTATTTACATTTCGTAAGTTACTCACACAAGCGATTTACGTACCTTGTACCTAAAGTATTTAAATCGCAGTGATCTGATTTTCCGCCATATCAAGTATCCATGCACCAATAATAGATATTGCTATCACTGCAATGGGGCAGATTCTGTAGTGCACAATCTCTTAAACTAAGACAGCATTAAAAATATTGCTAATCCTTTCATAATACTCCCTGCGGAAAGGGATAGAACTACATTTAAGCTGTCATTTTAGTTTAGAGATTGTATTATACAGAATTGGCCACAATGGGGCTGATTCTGTAGTGCACAATCTCTAAACTAAACTAAAATTAGAGTATTACAAATATTGCTAACCCTTTCTTAATACTCCCTACGGAAAGGGACAGAACTAGATTCTGTTATACAGAATCAGCCCCATTATTAAATTACGATCGGCTTAGCTGGGAAAAATTAAAATGTTCACATTTCTAATCATAGTGTGTCAAAATCAGGCATCTTATCTGCGCCAACTTTTGGGGTTACTGATGTAAAAAATATAATATACATGTACAGTCCGCGCGAACTAAATGCACCTCTAAAGTATACGTTTGTGCTGCGACTATGTCGATAAATTATGACTAATATTATTATGAAGGAACTTGAAATTTAATTTGCTATAATCCGCAACAATAGGCAAATATATGTGGTACAGCGTATCTTGCACTTGCAGCTTGCAATATTCACCACACCACATAAATCTTCCAAATTATTCTCAACGTACGTTTCACTCCGACACCGGAGCATCTTCAGGAGATGTTGACTCGACAATGCACGATTGTAAAGTGACGATCGTGTCGAAAGGGCCGGCTTTTATACATTTTTTGACATGACTCATACTGAAGCCCCGCCCCCTCCCCCCCTATTACTGTATAAATTGAGTAAAGGTGAATTTGATACATTTATTTGTTCATTTAATAACTCAAATCCTCTATTATTGTGTTTTATTATTTCTAATTGCTCCCAAACGCACAGTCGAAACCCCTTACTACATTTATGAAGGATTTTATATGAATGGCTATTGCCCACCTCATGTCTACTGTCCAAAAGATGTTTAGCGAAGTGGGACCTTTGTGGTTGATCGTTTCTATAAGCAGACATATTATGTTCTCATTATGTGACATGTGTGTGTTTTAGACATACGTGTTCATTATTATCGATAAGTTTTAACAAAGATGTTGATGGACATCGTTTTGCAGGCATCGAAGAGAGGTGCTTTCGTATCAAATCATGACGTAAGTTATGAGACACCTGTACATGTCCTACATGTTATACATGTATAAATAAATTGAAATTAACTCAGGTACAGAATATCACTGATTGTATTGTTCGATTGCGTACTGTACGTGATTTTGTGATTTGAATAGTATTGTTGTAATAGAAAATAATTGTAATTATGACGAAATAAAACAATTGTGGAAAATTATAAATAGTTTATTATTTAATGGCGATCCCTCCCGAAGTGAACACGACTGAAGGATCAAAGAGCAAAATAACATTTGGACTTAATTAAGTTACCTAAGGTATCTATAGTATAATGTACAAACAGAATTCTTTACATCAAACTGTCTACTTTGACAGTAATCTTTCCATAGTTCTATCTGTCGGCCAAAATATCGATAATGTCGAAGGCTCAAAATCATCAATACCTGCGCTACTATCGATGTTTTGGACTATGACGTGTGATTCCATCGATAGATGAGAATATTATTTAGAAACTAGCTGATGCCCGCGACTTCCTCCGCGTGGATTGAGGTTTTTCGGTTCCCGCGGGAACTCTTTAATTTTCCAGGATAAAAAGTAGCCTATGTGCTATTCCAGACTATAATCTATCTCTGTGCCAAATTTCATCCAGATCCGTACAGCCGTTGGAGCGTGACTGAGTAACAAACATCCATACATCCATCCAAATTTTCGCATTTATAATATTTATTTGATTATCGATAGCCACAACACAACACTAATTCGAGACAAAAACTTAATAAAGTAAATTAGATACCTATCGAAAAATGCTAATGCTGTACTGTTAGCATAGTGAGTCCTGGAACAACTTGTCAAGTGCTAATTGGTTGTACAATCTACGGTAGCAAACTGTTAATTCGCACTTCTGATAGTTCTTTTAAGTTTAAATGAACCAGGACCGAGTCATTGCTATTTCACGTTTATGGGCAAATAGAAAACAGCACGGACTGTGGAAGTTCCTACAAGTAACCCCACGAAGGTATATAAAGTTGATGGAGTACGCACTCTAAATACCTATTTGAAGCCAATCCTATACTCTATCCACGGAGACAAGTTAATAGGGAAGACATGGACTCGTTTGTGATTGGTCAGCGATAACCGTTAATGCAGTGTACAGACTACGTGTATAATATTTTAGTCTGATCGTGGTACCCGTACTGTGCAGACGCGCTCATATTTTATCCTTACCTATAGTTATTGTTAATTATATCAAAAGGGGTTGTTTCAAATTTATATGGAGCCTGGGCCAGGTATTTGTACGGTATTTTAAAATGTTCGGGGTCATAACATAATAATAACATTTTTTTCTTTATTTCTTAATAAAAAGTTCAATTTACGAGGTACAATGCGAAATTATTTTGCAAAATAAAAGCGCAACAACATGCGTCCATTTTGACATTGACGTATATTACACGTGTCATGATGACATTTGACATAAAAATAACCTGAGAAATGAGAATTAACCTTTTATTATCCAACAGCAGCAGATGGATGGATGGATGCGCTGCGAGAGTTGCTATTCTACAAATGTACATAATTAAACATTTTATTTTTGTACCTCTTAATCACTGTAAAACTGCAAAAAAGCATATTTTATTTAGTTTTCTATGATTTTATACTATTTTTTGGAATACTGTACAAGTACCTGGCCCAACATGAAACAACCCCTTTATCATTCAAAATATTAATGCCCAAAAGTGGCAAAATTGTATCAAACAAGTACAAGAAATAGTAGAGCCAAAAATGAACGCAATAGATAGGAATGTGGAAATAATGACTGATAACTTCATAATAAATGTAGAAAACGATAGCAGTGATACGTCGTCGGATAGTGATTAATATATTTTGAATTCTAATAACTACGTAAATTGTAAAAAAAAACAAGTGTAGTCGTGGGAAGAAAGCTAGTTTAATTTAATAGTAGCGCAGTGTGTACGTACATTCAGAATGGTTTACACCCACTGACTTTTTTTGTCTTTGTCATTTGTATGGGATTACGTGACAGAGAGAGCGCTATATTAACTAGTCTCCGTGGATAGAGTATAGTTATCACCATCCCACTTTAACTACCGAGCGAAAGCGAGAAATCCAGACACCACTGGTGCACGACTTCTCGCTCTTTTTGTCAGTCGAAGTGGAATAGCGATAAGCTTTTTTTTTTTTATCCACTACAAGCCCTTGACTGCGATCTCACCTGATGGATGCAGTCTAAGATGGTAGAGGGCTAACCTGTTAGGGGCATGGCAGTTATATTAAACCCATACCCCTACTCGGTTTCTACACGGCATCGTACCGGAACGCTAAATCGCTTGGCGGCACGTCTTTGCCGGTAGGGTAGTAACTAGCCACGGCCGAAGCCTCCCACCAGGCAAACACCACAAGTAGGTATTAGCTTCTAGTAAATAATTAATATTATGAGTAAGCACCGCAGTCTTTACAGCTTCGTGAAGAAACCTATGTCGGTTGCCGACGACGACGATTGTTAAAAGATGCAGTGCGTGTGAATACTCCCAAAAAAATCCTTTTCACCTTACTAGCTCAAAAAAGGCGTCTTTGCTGCTTAAAACCAGTGAGCAAAAGTAGTTATAAAATCGGGATTCAATTTAAGCACTATCAACAAAAACGGACTTTGCTAACTTGTTGAACAAATAAATATTTTCATTCAATGTCTGTTAATGAGAGGTTTCCTCGGGCGGGTCACCGTCTAATATCACACGTTAAGCCGCTATGTCATATAATATATCATATTATCTCGAGTACCAGTTAAGAATCGCGATGGACGTAAAGCATCCAATATACAATGGACACTTTGGTTCCGTGAATTTAATTTTGTTGTATATTAGTTGCCTTGAAACTTGAGGTTTTTTTTTAATCCACTACAAGTTAGCCCTTGACTGCGATCTCACCTGATGGTAAGTGATGATGCAGTCTAAGATGGTAGCGGGCTAACCTGTTAGGGGCATGGCAGTTATAATAAACCCATACCCCTATTCGGTTTCTACACGGCATCGTACCGGAACGCTAAATCGCTTGGCGGCACGTCTTTGCCGGTAGGGTGGTAACTAGCCACGGTCGAAGCCTCCCACCAGGCCAGACCAGGGAAAATTCAGAAATTATAAATTCCTAAATTGACCCTGCCGGGGATCGAACCCGGCACCTCCGCACGTTAAGACAACAGGGCTCAACACTGCGCCACGGAGGTCGTCGTCGTCGTTTTAATCTATATTTTACTTCCGCTGCGTTCAATATGATATTCACAACATCATGAAACTTCTCCATTGAGAAAAGTACGGTTTGTGAGGAAAATATTTGCATATTTTTTCATGTTTCATTCCAGCTGAGACGTTAATAAGTCACGTGATTGGTCAAATCGGTTTGCCTTCTCAGCTTATTGGATAAAAATTATTGACTCTGCTTACGTCAATATTTGACACAAGTTATGAGTTTATGACACTCGATTTTCGATATTATTTCAATATTACCAAAGTTGAAAATGATTTGGCAGTGAAAAATGTTCTGCGCTACGCTCCGCCAGCCAGATATGCGCCGGCGATACGACCATTCTGACATGTTCAGAGTATTTTTCCGTCCTTGTTCGCGTTGTATGGGTTGGCGTGGTGTGTGTGTGTGTGTGTGTGTGTTTGTGTGTGTGCGTGTGTGTTTGTGTGTGTGTGTGTATTACGCAACGTAGTTGTATTGGTTGGGGTTGTCCTTATCGCGTTCCATGTAGTCTCTATCGATGAGCGATTCGATGCGCTTCTTGAGGTCTGCGGGCTGTGAAAAAAAAAACGATTTTAGATTCATGCTAATATCTAACCCTCTTATTCATAAACGTGCAATAGCGGTGGAATAGCTGTTATTAATCTGTTTTGTCTTTGTTTGTCAACAGTAATTTGACATTCGAAGGAAAAAGACAAAACAGATTATAACTATTCCACTGCTATTGCACGTTTATGAATAAGAGGGTAAATATATAAATGAAAAAAGTGACTGACTGACTGACTGATTATCAACGCACAGCTCAAACCAATGGACGGATCGGGCTAACATTTGGCATACAGGAAAATACAATACAAAATTGGAAAGGATTTTTGGAAATTCAATCCCTGAAGGCGTAAAATTGGCCTATTAAATTGGATTGAAGCTGGTCAGGTATAAATGCGAAAGTGTGTCAATTTGCTACTCTTTGACGGTCCATCTGTTCAACTGATTTGAGTGAATTTTGGTACAGAGATAATTTTGGTTCCATTCCAGGGAAGGACATTATATATAACACTTAGACCGGCCATACACGGACTGCTCGAGCAGTTAGCCAGTGATCAACATACACGGACCGCTCAGGCAGTCATAGTAAACAGCTTGAAGCTACCATTGATAACTGCTGCCAACCGCCCGAAGCAGTCGCAACTGCTCGAGCGGTTCCATGTATGTGTGTACGTAGAAGACTGTAGTTCACTATGCAGTTGCAGCTTCAAACAGTCCATACTGACTGCTTCAAGCTGTCCGTGTATCTGAGGCCTTACACAGTGTGTTATCAAATAAATATTATAAATGCGAAAGTTTGAATGAATGTATGTATCACTAGCTGATGCCCGCGACTTCGTCCGCGTGGTTGAGGTTTTTTTGATTCCCGCGGGAACTTCTTAATTTTCCGGGATAAAAAGTAGCCTATGTGCTATTCCAGACTATAATCTATCTCTGTGCCAAATTTCATCCAGATCCGTTCATCCGTTGGAGCGTGATTGAGTAACAAACATACATCCATACATACATACATCCATCCATCCAAACTTTCGCATTTATAATATTTATATGGATGTATGGATGTTTGTTACTCAATCACGCTCCAACGGCTGAACGGATCTGGATGAAATTTGGCACAGAGATAGATTATAGTCTGGAATAACACATAGGCTACTTTTTATCCCGGAAAATTAAAGAGTTCCCGCGGGAACCGAAAAATCTCAATCCACGCGGACGAAGTCGCGGGCATCAGCTAGTATATAATATACACATTTTAAAATTTCATTCTGAGGGAGTTCGTATAGGTTTAACTCGTATTACAAGATACAACAAGACAACAACAATACCAAGTGTGGGTACAAACCTTGACAGGGAACTTGAGCTGGTTGTACAGCTCGGATATGAGCAGGTGGTGAGACAGCGCTTTGCGCATCTTCATGACGCGCACAATGGCCGCGTCGATCTGAGGCCCAATTGTCTAAGCAAATCGTTATCATTTGACAGCTTAAAACATATTACTCGAACTGTTTAAGGAGTTCATCCATGCTTTTTAACGTGCAATCCTTAAGGACGTATTTGCAAATCCCTTAAAATACATAGAATTGTCGGTACATTTTGTGACTAAGTCGGACAAAACAGTGACTAAGTCACTGGTTTGATTTCGTTTCAAAACTCAAATATCAATTTAGTTAGTCAGTAATTTATAAAAAAAATAAAATATACCGAAGTATCGAAATAAGTTGATTCACGCAGCTTGTAAGCACATGTGTGTGCGTGTGAACGATGCGAGTGTAGTAGTGCGATTTTATACCTATTTGTTTTACAAATGCGTCCTTAAACGAATTATACGTTTGACAAACGATTACGATTTCCTTACACAATCGGGGTATGGTATTGCCGGTCTTGGAACACTCTTCAGTCGCTTTCTGTATAACAAGTGGTGGCACTAACCTTAACGGGGAACTTGAGCTGGTTGTACAGCTCGGATATGAGCAGGTTGTGAGACAGCGCTTTGCGCATCTTCATGACGCGCACGATCGCCGCGTCGATCTGGTATTGCCTGTCTTGGAACACTCGCTCTTCCGTCGCCTTCTGTTCTTCACTCTGCAAACAAACATTTGCATTAACAATGGCTAAAAGCAGGCGTAAGGGTGGTTTTCAATGGCCGATAATATCTTTGTTGATACCGGGGCCCTGAAATGTATGGAAGTCTAGAGATTAACTACGATAACATGGTACGCCCCTCCAATTTATTGTTTCAATGTCGCTAGTCGAGCAACAAATCCTTGGAAATCCAAGGATTTTTATTTGACGGCCATCTCAGCTCGCACACATGCGTTGTTGGTGGCGTTTTGTAAATAATTTCTTTCACAAATACTTTCAAACATTATGAATCTCTACCTATGACGACTTTTCACCGACACGATACCGATATGTCGTCGCTGATAATGTATGTCCCGTGCATTGACTTACCAATACCTTAGACGGACCATCGAAACGCAAAAAACGGCACGGTCAAATTGTGCACAATGAACAATTTTTGCCTCAGTCGCGCATGAGTACACTAGGCGACAAAATGTCGTATGTGTCGAATTGTTATTACAAAATTGAACCCTAAATATAAAGCTATATGGTTGGTTTTTGTGAACCGTTTGGTGTCTCATTGTCTATTATCTATAGCTGTGTTTGTTTAAGCGATTGTGGACGCTTTTTGAGTATTAATTTGTAGGTAATGTTGTATCCTTAGTTGGTAAATCGATGGTCCCGTGTGTCAGTGCAGATATATTGATTTCGTATCGGCTAATGAGAAAGGTCCTGCCTTACTTTGCAGTCATCTGTCACCAATCCGTTCAAATATTATAATTGCAAAAGTGCATTGGTTGGTTTTTGCATCAATCATGACGCAACAGATCAACGTGCTTTTTTAGGGCTTTTTTATAGTTTAGAACCGGTAGACTAATTTTTATCCTGGAAAAAACTTAAAACCTAAGTCCATGCGGACGAATGAATTGATTAATTTGTTCAGCAAATGTAGGTACTTACATGGATTAAAAACAATATTATGGTCCTTTACATTTTTTTTACAGGTTTTAGTGGGGTCACTATCCCACATAACCTGATATCTCCCCCATGAAGATGCCCCCATTTCTGGAAGATTCCACCGCCCGTTAACAACAAAAAAATAAAGCACTAACAGTCTCCTTCATCTGTATCTGGTTGATCTTAATGCGGAACAGCTTGTTGGTGAAGTCGGCGTTGAAGGAGAACTGGTCCTTGTTCTGCATGTCTCGACCGCGCGGCACTTTGCTCACTACGCACGCTAGCGACTGTAGTGTGCGCCGGACCAACTTACAACGAACAAACTAGATGTCGCCAGTCGCCACGATCACGTTGAGGATCACCTCAATCTCGTTAGCAGAGTTTTCTTTACGGTTCACATAATAGAGTCCAAAGTGTAAGAATACGAGTGCAATAATGTAGGAGCAGCTGATTCAGGAGTATACCACCAGCTTGAAGGAAGATCTTCCAATTATTACCACCATCACAACTAAAGTCGCGCAAGAGAAGTACCGGCGCTTTTCCATAAAGTTCATTATTTGCTGAAGACAGTCACCCCCTTTGGTGAGTCGAAAATTGAAATCCCACATAACCTGATATTATCTCCCCCATGAAGATTTCCCCATTTACGGCAGAGTTTTCTTTACGATTTACTTTACATTTGAGTTCGAGTTGGTCAAAATCCCGCATAAATTATCCTGATTTCGCAATCACGAGGTCGGAAATTTCTGAAAGATTCCCCTGCCCGTTAACAACAAAAAAAGAGGGCACTCACAGTCTCCTTCATCTGTATCTGGTTGATCTTGATGCGGAACAGCTTGTTGGTGAAGTCCGCGTTGAAGGAGAACTGGTCCTTGTCCTGCACGTCTCGGCCGCGCGGCACTTTGGTCACCACGCGCGCCTTGCCGCACGCCAGCGACTGCAGTGTGCGACGCAGCTCGCCCTCCTAGAACGATGATAACAACTGTACTATTGGATAGAAGCAGGCGTTATTTTGCGGAAGTCCATGATAACCCCTCCCGTTGTCCTCTTTTTTTTCCCCTAGCGCTAAGGTTGTCTGGATGAGATCGCTGCTTAGCGATAAGACCGCCTTATTGTACCTATATTTTAAGTTTCCTTGTATCTTGTGTCTTTTGGGTTTTTGTGGTGTACAATATCAAATAAATATTATAAATGCGAAAGTTTGGATGTATGGATGTATGTTTGTTACTCAATCACGCTCCAACGGCTGAACGGATCTGGATGAAATTTGGCATAGAGATAGATTATGGTCTGGAATAGCACATAGGCTACTTTTTATCCCGGAAAATTAAAGAGTTCCCGCGGGAACCGAAAAACCTAAATCCACGCGGACGAAGTCGCGAGCATCAGCTAGTACATACATAATAAACAACTGATAGTGAAGGAACTAGAAATTTAATTCGCTATAATCCGGCAAAATAGGTAAATCTATGTGGTGTGAGTGTGTATCTTGCGATATTCACCACACCACGGAAATCTTCCAAATTACTCTCAACAAATGATATAACAATAATTATTGTACTAATGATAGTACAATAATCAATAATGGATATGAATTCAGATTCTTTTAGGATGACAGAATTCTATCCTTTTCTCTCGAATGACTGCATATGCATGCATTATGAGAGCAAGCGATAAACCAATTTGTATCCTAATAGCATCTGGATAAAGGCCATCAGCACAAAAATAAAAATATTTTGAAGTGAAACTTTCTTTAGAATCTTTTCGACACTAAAAAGAGACAAAAATACTCATAATAGGATTTAGCCTGCGAGAGAATGAGATGATACACAATACGTATATATACAGTTACTAGATGATGCCCGCGACTTCGTTTGCGTAGATTAAGTTTTTTTAATTCCCAGGGGAACTCCTTAATTTTCCGGGATAAAAAGTCTATGCCCTTCCCCGGGATGTAACCTACCCCTATACCAAATTTCATCAAAATCGGTTGGAAAGATGGGCCGTTAAAGCATAGCAGACAGACAGACAGACACACTTTCGCATTTATAATATTAGTATGGATATATTTTATCGCATTCTCTCGTAGACTACTTTTCTGAAGTTTACTTCTGCCGTGTGTAAATTGCACACACTTTTTTTTTAAGAAATGTTTGTTCGCCATCTTTGATTGAACGTAATTTTCGTAATCAGCATCCCATTATGACTAGGAAATGTAGATTTTTTCAAAAATAGCCCGTCATCCATCTTGGATTTCAAAATGGACACCATTTTTAAAATCACATTTTTGGTGAGTACCCACCCAAAGAATATTAGATGAAATTAACCAAAATATAATTTTAAAAGTTATAATATAGACCCTTTGATTAAAGAACTGTAATTTTTATTATCAGCAGCACAAAACACTTCGAAAACTACTTCATTACGAAATATTTATCAAATAAATATTATAAATGCGAAAGTTTGGATGGATGTATGGATGTATGGATGGATGTTTGTTACTCAATCACGCCCCAACGGCTGAACGGATCTGGATGAAATTTGGCACAGAGATAGATTATAGTCTGGAATAACACATAGGCTATTTTTTATCCCGGAAAATTAAGGAGTTCCTGCGGGAAACGAAAAACCTCGATCCACGCGGACGAAGTCGCGGGCATCAGCTAGTTTTAAAATAAACTAAAGCAGACCTAGAAATGAAACAAACAATAGGTATGTAGTATATGTACCTCAATGTTAGTGGCAGTTTTAATGTCTTCAAATGTGAGGTTGTCGCCATCGTTGAATAGCATTAGGACGAGAGCCTGGAACAGTGACACCTGCAGCTCTTTGTTACCCTGCAAACAAGATACATGTGGGATAATCTCAGAAGAAAAGACTGGGATAATTTTATACACTTTTATTTTGCACTTTTATCGTCTAGCTACGGCATCGCGTCTTAGGCCCATATTACACTATACTATATATAGGATCCTATGTCGCACCATATCATCATTCTAGAAATTTAGTATAGCATATTTCTAGAATGATGATCTATGGTGCGACATAGGATCCTATACATAGTATAGTGTAATATGGGCCTTACACTCCCTCACTCCATCTTGCATACATCTCCTCCATCCGTTTCTCTCACATACATCTGTCTCCCTCACACACTTCCCTTTCCCACATACATATTATTACAAAGATAAAAAAAGAAATGATAAAATCATTTCTTTTTTTATCTTGTATAATTTGAATTGAATAAACTCTGAATAATTTACAATTTGTTTACAATTGCATAAAAAGCAGATTAACAATTGCATATTTACAATGGGGCCTATGTCAAAAATAAATTATTTCTGACAGAATTATTAAATAGAGGGTCTTCCAAAAGACCTAAAATTCACATCCTCGGTTAGTTTTAAGTTAGATAACCATTTTAAAATATAAAGAAGTTTGCGTTGAAATATGATGACGTCACAACTATGTATTTTATACAAACTTCCATACTAGAAACGCGTTTTTATGTTTGATAAAGAGTTGCTGAGTTGATTAAGTTGTCATCGTCTCTATTGCATCAAATTTGGCATCAGGGCCAACTTTACAAAATTTTTGTGTACTTGTATTTGGCATTAACCGAAATATAATTCATACAAAACAGATTTACAATTGGGTATTTGACAAATAGTCAAATCAGCAACTTCTTTCAAACGTCTAAACAAGTCCTAAGTATGGGATTTATATGAAATTCTGAAATGTGACGTCATTACAGTTCGACGCACTTTTTTACTTTAATCGAATGTTTAAAATGGTTATCATACTAATATTATAAATGCGAAAGTGTGTTTGTTTGTTGGTTTGTCCTTCAATCACGCCGCAACAGAGTAACGGATCGACGTGATTTTTGGCATGGGTGTAGTTGAGGACCTGGAGAGTGACATAGGCTACTTTTTATACCAGAAAATTTAAGAGTTCCCGCGGGAACCAAAAAACCTTAATTCACGCGGACGAAGTCGCGGGCATTAGCTGGTTCAATATAAAACTATCAGGGGGCGTGGATATTACGACTTTTGGGAGATTCTCTATAAATTAAAAAATAATTTCTTTGAATAGTAATCAAACATCCATCATATACTTACATCAAATTTGGCATCAGGGCCAACTTTACAAAATTTTTCGTGTACTTGTATTTTTGGTACTTAGTAAAATAAATAGTAGCTTTTTGGCCAAGTTTAGCGAAAAGTCTAGGCGAGGTACTAAATACAGAGAGGCCCAGAGTGTCCCAGAGTGGCCTGCCACCGCAGCTTAATGTATGACGAGGTAGAACTGACTCCTGCTCCTGCTGCCAGTCAGCTGTCACATATACCTGTGTGAAGTGCGCCCGAAGGACGCAGCGGCCCAGAGTGGCCTGCCACCGCAGCTTAATGTATGACGAGGTAGAACTGACTCCTGCTCCTGCTGCCAGTCAGCTGTCACATATACCTGTGTGAAGTGCGCCCGAAGGACGCAGCGGCCCAGAGTGGCCTGCCACCGCAGCTTAATGTATGACGAGGTAGAACTGACTCCTGCTCCTGCTGCCAGTCAGCTGTCACATATACCTGTGTGAAGTGCGCCCGAAGGACGCAGCGGCCCAGAGTGGCCTGCCACCGCAGCTTAATGTATGACGAGGTAGAACTGACTCCTGCTCCTGCTGCCAGTCAGCTGTCACATATACCTGTGTGAAGTGCGCCCGAAGCACGCAGTGGCCCAGAGTGGCCTGCCACTGCAGCTTGCGGCCCGAATGCTTGGCCAGGTAGAACTTGGCGAAGTGGTCCTGATGCCGGGTCAGCTCCGCTGGCAGCCGGACTTCCACTGGAGGATATGTTGGCCAGAAACCCATCGTTAGGATGTATACTGACAGGTCCAGGCCAGAACCCTCCTGAGTAGCTGCCAAGTGCTGAAAGAAAAGATAATTATATTCTTCACTATAGACTATTTACTTTTTTTGATGATGATTCGTTTAGAAACTTCACTATATTTGCACAGCAGTAATGACAAAACATATTATATTTTGGTCTATTTTGGTATGATGTCATAATAATATTGTACAATATTTTACCAAATAAAACATTGTATTGTAATATTTATACAAATCCTTGTCAAATAAATCAGCAAAAAAACATGGTTAAATGGGTCAAAAAACAAATAATATGCACACTCTTTTTGATTTTAAAAGCCATTTTACCATTTCAGTAAAATAGGGTGAACCAAAATGACGATTTTAATTGGCTGAGAAGAGTGGCCCAAAAACAATTATGTGAGTTTTTGGGCCACCAATCTCCTTGTAAAATGATTTTTTGCAATTTCAAACATCAACCAGCAGTATTTTCTATTGATACCAGAACAAGAACAAAACAACAATAATCAAGATTCACTCACCTGTTTATACGTTATATTAATATCCTTAGACAATTCCATATCCTTGAACATGCCCTCCAGCTTGCAAGTGAAGCCACCCCCGCACTCCTGCTTCAGTTTACTTAACATGGACTTCTCAGCGTCCACCGAGGCAGACTTTCCCACAAGCAACCGTTTTGCCAAGTCCTTCTTATAGAACGCTTCGAACACGTCCTTGCCGTGTATGAAACGGAATAACACCATGATCTTGTCTAACAGTCTTTCTAGTTCCTCTTCTGTCGCTTCCTTGTTGCCTGCTCGGAGTTTGAGGTCGACGAATTTTGCTAGAACGAAGAAGAAGAAAATTGAATAGGATTATAATTTTGCTTGGTTCAATTGATTTCAAAGATATCTTACTTGTGGCTTTTGATTTTCACAAACTTTATGATGTTCTCGCATAAAAAATATCCTATGATACAAGAAAACTCTGTGTTTCTTTCATCACGATAAGTTCAGCATTTCAGCTGTGAAAGTGACAGACAAACGCACTATTGCATTTATTATATTACCAGATGATGCCCACGACTTTGTCCGCGTGTATTAAGGTTTTTTGATTCCCGCGGGAACTCTTTAATTTTCAGGGATAAAAAGCCTGTTTTTCCCCGGGATACAAACTATACCTATACCAAATTTCATCAAAATCGGTTGAACAGATGGGTCGTGAATGCGTAGTAGACAGATAGACACACTTTCGCATTTATAATATTAGTATGGAAGTATGGAGTGAGAGAATATCGAAATTGGTTGAGAAATGATGTAGGGACGGATAGCGGAATTAGTTATTTCTAGCATTTCTCATAGATGGAGTAGAGGTGTCCAGCTGTTCCCTCAGTCCAGCAGTTCAGAGTGATACCTATGAGCTCAGCGGGCTTGTTCTGGCGCTGGTTGATGAAGTGCTCGAAGGCCTCGCGGATGGAGTACAGGAAGCGGTCGTTGCGCTGGAAGCACGAGGTCACGACGTTGTCCAGCTGTTCCTTGAATTCCAGCAGTTCCCCTACCATAGTCTTGTCACGTTCCGGCTCGATTACTATCGTGCGACCCTTTTTCTGTGGACAATTCGGTACATGATCATAAATAAAGCTTTTGTGCATAATATGCGTGTGATAGCCACTGCGTTCCTCCGGCGCTCGATTAGACATAGTTAACCATAAGTCTATAGGAATAAGGACATAAGCAAAGTAAATGTGTAAGCTAGACTTAAGTCCATCATTTGGTCGACCAACAAAGGACTTAAGTCTAGCTTACACATTTACTTAGCTTGTTTACGTCCTTATTCCTATATACTTATGGTTAACTATGTCTAATCGAGCGCCGGAGGAACGCAGTGGCTATCACGTGTGTATGAGTGAAAAAATTAGTACTTGTCTAGTATGTAATATTAATGTCCTCCGGACGGAATTTCGGCCACGGCGTCCTATCTCCAGAAAGATTAGCCATCTGCGCGAGAGATATTATAGTGCACAAGTGTGTGTGCATACACAGGTGCACTCTCTATTCCTTTACTCTCATAGCCGAATGGGGCAGAAAATCCGACACAACCGGAAAGAGATCAGGCGCAGGACCGACGGCTTTACGTGCTCTCCGAGGCACGGGGGTGAAACACCAACAACTTCCTAACTGCGGGCTAGTGCTGAGAATTTTGTTATGGCCCAACCCGAGACCGCGTAGTCGGGACGATGCAGTCTTGTCTAGAATGTGTGACGTATTTAACTCATAGTCACGTTGGATTAGTCCCTATGGAATTTTGCCTGCTGGTATGGTGTCTGATACGCAAGGATCAAAATAACCTTCCCTAGTCTGTGAGATCAACACAAAACATTAATACATTACGTCATCCTAGTTTGATCATGTTGGGATAGCTTGAATCAAAATCTTTCTTTTGGTATCAAGTAGGATTTTTACATGCATCCTTACCTTGATATAGGCATTAAAGTGATTGCAGAGTTCATTAAGGCCATCCTTCACTCGGCTGAACAGGCTATACAGTGTGGTAAGGTCCTGCTGCCGGGGCCCATCCATCAGGGACTCCAGGCCTTTGCTGAGGATGCCTGATAGATGTTCGCTGAGCAATTGCCGCTCGATTGTGTGGATTAACTGCCATCTGGTAACAAGTATAACTGGATCATCGACCACACAACCAATAGACGCCTAATTACTATGCTTTCGTAATGCAAACAATTCAGTCAAATGACTCAAGTAAGCGGGCGCGGGGTACTAAACGCTGATTGGTCTACTCAAGGTAAAAAAAATCATAAATCAAATGGGACGGGGTCCTAACTCCTAATAATTATTTATCGATAATTAATTATCGATATACTCTAATTAATATTTAAATAACTCGGTAGGTTTTGTTACAAGGGCGTGGAATTATATAAGACCTATTAAGTCTGATGTGTTGTCTGAAAGTGTTCGCCCTATATGAGGAGTCTATTAGTTGTATGGTCGATGAACTGGGTATACTAGGTTTATCTCGGTAGAGTGTATTTGGGAATTTATAATTCTCTGGTCTTCTCTAGGCTGGTCTGGTGGGACGGCAGTAGCTGGTTACCACCCTACCGGAAAAAGACGTACCGCGAAGCGATTTAGCGTTCGGGTATGATGCTCTGTAGAAACCGACTAGGAGTATGGGTTTAATAAAAGTCAGCCCGCTTCCATTGTAGACTGCATCATCACTTACCTTAAGGTGAGATTGCAGTCAAGGGCTAACTTGTGGTGGAATATAAAAATAAAAAGAAGATTTCATGATGTCAAGTGATTCTGAATAACTCTTTTGTTGTTTCTAAATTTTTATATTTTTAAGATTTTTCATTCCATCATGCAATGAAAAGCGACTGAAATTTAAAAAAAAATACAATCAAGACCATAAAGAATTTTTAGTCTGTGATTTTTATAAATCTACAATGATCTGCCAAATTAATGAACGCCTTGATTGAAAAAATAAATGCAAGTTTCATTGATATTTATTGTATCTAGTTTCTTATGCGTTGTTTTGTATCAATTTCTAAAAACTGTGATAATTATACAAAACTACATATACCTATTTAAAATTTTCTAATATCGTCAAATTGCTGCAAGAAGTTATAATTATTTATCCCTTAATCCACACTCAGTTTATATGACCTTTTCGATGGGAAAAGCCATAAAAGTCACAAAAGCTTCAACACATATGCTCATAGTCAGAAGACTGATCGCATGATATTGCACAGAGAAAAAATAAAATTTATCAATCGTACTTGGTGCAGGGATCCAAATAATGCAGCAGGCGTTCGTTCTCTTCCCGGAGTCTTTTCTCCACGTGAGCCAGATACTGTGGGACGGCCAGCTCGCGCATTAGCCGCTGGCCTTCTGCCGCGTATAGCCTCTCCGTTGCCAGGAGGAATCTGCAACAGGAATAAAGGATAATTTGCAATGCTTTTTTAATTAATTAATTTTAATTTATTTTTAATTAATTTTTTTTAAAATTAATTTTAATTTATTTTTAATTAATTTTTTTTAAAATTAATTTTAATTAATTTTTAATTTAGGGACTAGAGCCATATGAAAGGATCGTTACTCTTGATTTGAAGATATCTATATTATAGAGAGGAAACGAAATGCATTGCATTTACACTAAGAGATAGCTGCACTTTTGGTAACTATCACTAGGAAGGCTGATTAAGTATTTGGTGGATGTATGGCTCTCCTCTGCTGAGAATAGAGATCTTAGAGCCTTGAATCTATACTAATATTATAAACTAGCTGATGCCCGCGACTTCGTCCGCGTGGATTGAGGTTTTTCGGTTCCCGCGGGAACTCTTTAATTTTCCGGGATAAAAAGTAGCCTATGTTTCTATTCCAGACTATAATCTATCTCTGTGCCAAATTTCATCCAGATCCGTTCAGCCGTTGGAGGGTGATTGAGTAACAAACATCCATACATCCATACATCCACACAAACCTCCATCCAAACTTTCGCATTTATAATATTTATTTGATGTAAAAATATGGATGGATGTTTATTACTCAATCATGCCAGAACGGCTGAACGGATCTGGATGAAATTTGGCACAGAGATAGATTATAGTCTGGAATAACACCTATATAGGATACTTTTTATCCCATTAAATCAGTTTTAATAACCAAAATTAATATGGTCAAAATCGCGATAATATGGTCAAAATCGCGAGTATCCTCTAGTTTTAAACAAGTTAAAAAACTGGTATGTATCTGGATCACTACGGACTATTGCTGCAACCACACTATCGCTGGATCAGCAGCAATAGCCCGTCCACTGTGCGCGTCTGGATCAGTGTGTTGTGAGCTGGATAGGGAGATTGTGTACTTGTGCTCAAAGGCGTCCTGGTAGATCTGCAGGTCGGACAGCATCCGCAGCAGGCTCTTGAGCAGCGAGATGTCCACCGCGTCACCGCCGCGCTCGCGCTCGATCAGCAGCAATAGCCCGTCTACCGTGCGCGTCTGGATCAGTGTGTTCATTGCTATGTGGTGCCGGAACAGATCCAGGCCCATGTCCCTAGGGAAAAAACGTCCATGTCATCTTTACGCGCGGCGTAATTGATTTTACACATATGCGGAATCCATTTGCAAAAAGAACCATTTGAGCCAAAAATTTATCAATTGAGAACCTCTTCCTTTTTTTAAATTGGTTAAAAACAAGTCGGCAATATTTATTTGTGCTACAACTATAAGTGCAGCATTATAAAAATTACAGTTGAGCTACAAATTTTTTATTTCAGTGTGGTCTACTTTATAGTTTACTAGATGATGCCCGCGACTTCGTCCGCGTGGATTACGTTTTTTTGATTCCCGGGGAACTTTAATTTTCCAGGATAAAAAGTAGCCGGTCCTTCACCGAGATGTAACCTACCGCTATACTAAATTACATCAAAATCGGTTGAATAGATGGGCCGTGAAAGCGTAGCAGACAGACAGACAGACGGACAGACACACTTTCGCATATATAATATTAGTATGGATATGGATAATAGTGGTGAAGTAACAGCCACTTTACAAGCAAAGGTATTGTACAATACATAGGAGAGTAAGAAATAGAGCTTTCCTATTCATTGTAGCTTTAGTTTTAAGACACCACATGGTTTATTATTACCATCACTTCTTATACTTTGTAAACCTGATGTTCAGGAGGTGTACTGTGTAGGTACCAATTTTAAATAAATATAGGTACTTTTGAGTTTGAATAATTTATTCTAACTACTTACTTGGTACTTTAAAACACCTTGATAAAAAATAAAGGTCATAGGCATTTTAAAAACAGACCGAAGTAACACAAAATGATGATTTAATTTTATAAGGTTGTCTAGCAGAGATCGCCTCAGGCGATAAGACCGTTTTTGCATACTGTGTAGTCCTAGTTTGTAGTTTTAATGTCTTGTTTATTTCTATGTTCTTGTTTGCAATAAAGATTTAATAATACCTAATAATAATAACATTTTATGTTGTAAAACATAACAACTTACAAGTTAAATATACTGTCTTACCATAAAGAATGTATGCTAGGATTCTGCAGCACATAAGTACGGTCGAGGTATAAGAAAATGCTTCTGATCATGATCATCTGACGGCAGTGGGCTCGCCAGCAGTCATCTATTCTCTTGAGGAAGACCTGCCGGTCCATACTCTCCGACAGAAACTGTTCTATATTCGACTTCACATGAGCCTCTACTAGATTTGTCAGGTTGACGTAAAGCTGGGAAGCCATCTGAAATTGACAAATTAAAGGTTATGACATCAAATCCAGAATATGGTTTGTCTAATTTAGGATGATAATTTTGACAGATGAGAGGTGTTAGCAATAGTGAAGGAGTAGAGCGAGACAGACTGAAGCAGTACTATGCAAATGGCATCTGACAAAATTATCATCCTAAATTTTTTTTTTAATCCACTACAAGTTAGCCCTTGACTGCGATCTCACCTGATGGTAAGTGAAGATGCAGTCTAAGATGGTAGCGGGCTAACCTGTTAGGGGCATGGCAGTTCCATTTAACCCAAACCCCTATTCGGTTTCTACACGGCATCGTATCGGAACGCTAAATCGCTTGGCGGCACGTCTTTGCCGGTAGGGTGGTAACTAGCCACGGCCGAAGCCTCCCACCAGGCCAGACCAAGGAAAATTTAGAAATTATAAATTCCCAAATTGACCCTGCCGGGGATCGAACCCGGGACCTCCGCGCGTTAAGGCAACAGCGCTCAACACTGCGCCACGGAGGTCGTCAAAAATCAAATCATCTTAAATTAGACAAACCATATTAAGTATAGAAGTGGTTAAGTCTGGAGTTTGCATCTGCACTGTGCTGATGATTTGTCAAACTTCGTCATTAGTGTGTTTACAAAACATAATTTATATTATTAAAATTATTGTAGTTTAATTTGTTTATCATGTTTTGTGAGTTTACATTTACAAATATTTTTTATTACTTTACGGAAATATTGTCTTTTTTAATGTTTTAGTCATTACTTAATTATGTACTAACTATGTTATTTTAGTATAATTTTAGGTAAGTATCAATTTCTAGATTCAATGTCAACCAATTCTAGAGAGCTACAGAGAATCTTTTACATAAATAATATAATGATAATTCATCTACACTAAAATTATATATGCTAAAGTTTGGATGGATGGATGAATGGATGGATGTATGGATGGATGTTTGTTACTTAATCAAGCCTCAATGGCTGAACGGATCTGGATGAAATTTGGCACAGAGATAGATTATAGTCTAGAATACTTTTTATCCCTGAAAATGAAAGAGTTCAACAACAAAACCTAAATACACGCGAACGAAGTCGCGGGCATTAGCTAGTAATTATATATTGCTGATAATTCTACAGCAAAAGGAGATTAATTATTGATATTATGATAAATAAAAGATGTTTACAATATCAGCATTATTTGAGGAATAACAGAAAAAAATTGTTTACAAATAATGAGAGTTTGTGGGAGATAAGATTGCAGTTTTTGATTTATGTAAATAAAATTTATATCAATGAATTTTTAAACTTTTCAAATTAATTAACCCTTGTGATTTCTTTATCCTAATTTATCATACACTGATAGCTACAAAGTTGTATAACCATCTGATTTGTGCACCTCATGTTGCATTATTCTTTATGACAGTAGATAACCTATTAAAGCAAAGGTTAAGGGTATAAGACAGTGATAGCCTCTTTTTTTGTGGACCTGAGAAAAATCTTCCAGAGATACCGGACCACATGGGGGAGAGGTTGGGTTATGTGGGATATCTACCCACTAAAACCCCCTCAGTGACCGTTCTTAGCTCATAATGAGGCCCCAGGAACTCCTGAGAACATACTAGCCGGTTTACATGTCCGACTTCCCATTTAAATAGTTGGGATTAATCTCCAGGCACGCACCCCTAACTTTTCCACATTATTAAATATCACTTGCTTTAAACTGTGAAGGACAACATCATGACAAAACCTGCACTTCTGAGAGTGCTTCATAATATTCTCAAAGACAAAATGACCAAGAGGCATGGAAGCAACCGGCCTTGCATCCAGTGACCCACAAGTCAGTGTAATACTTGTAACGTTACATAGGTGTTGTATTGTTTACTTATTGTAACCTTTTTATTTTTTAAGAAAAGAGCAACTGCTGAGTTACTTGTCGGCTCTTCTTAGTAGAATCAGCTTTCTGAACCGGTGGTAGAGTGTTAACGTATCATAAGTGACACAAGTTGTACTATGTGAAATATCATTTCATTTCATAAAGTTGTGTGAAATCTGCAAATCCACACTTGGCCAGTGTGTTTAGAAGTCTGAAGGGTATAAGGTACAACAGAGAAGTTAAAAATTTAAATGCAGACACCTTGTCAGAAGAAAAAGTGCAACAATCTCCTTCCTATTTACACAGGTTGTCCTTTTCTAAAGTGAGCATTATGAAATGGCAATAAATTAGACTTGGTATTTTAGTTTAGAGAGTGTATAACAGAATTAACTGTATTGTGCCCAAAATAATTAAGTAGTGTCAAATTAAGTTTGACATCTTTATAGAACAGCATAATTTTTCATCAGATTAGCTGTTCAATTAAATTAAACAACCCGTTATCCTAGCTGACCGACAGAAGCGACACCACGAGATATGCCCCCATAGAAAATGACAGACGTATCTATACAATAATGTAGGCTACTCGAAGGTCAAACTACTGTCGTGATTCCACGTTTGTCACTCACCTAGGACAATGGGTAACTTAGGTTAACAGGTAAGGTTCAAATGCTTACTTTATGGCTACACATGTTTTCTACTGCCTGATATAATTCTTCTAAGGAGTAGGCAATTGCCTTTGAAGTTTGTATGGCTATCACAGCCTCTTTTAACTTGCTCCATGTTGTCTCCTGGTAGTTTTCTGGAAGATTTGGTTTGCCTGGGGGGGAACATAACTCATTACAGAAGTCTCCAAGGTTATGATGTGATCCATACTAATATTATAAACATAATGTAAAAGTGTAAATCTTTGAGACTCTTTTTACATGTAATATACCAATTATAATGATCTGATCTTGATAAAATTTGACACAGATATATCTTGCATCTAGACATAGGCTACTCTATTCAGAAAATTAAGATTTGCTATGAATTTTAAAATGCCTAAATTCAAGCAGACAAGGTTGCGAGAAACATCTAGTCTATTATAAAATGTGAAAGCGTGCGCCACTGTCAGCTTAGTGCTGACCTTATCTTGATGAAAGTTGAAATATAATATAATTTCCATGGGAAAACAAAATATTTGGAAACATTTTCCACGCGGACGAGGTTGCATGCAAACAGCTGCTAGTAACCAAATGTTTAACTTACTCTTGAAGTTTTTAATAATCAACTTTTTTGTCGTTGCTCCTGGTTTGCTCATGGACGAAGACGAAACCGTTTTCACAGCACCATTGGAGTTCGGATTTAATACCGAAAAGTTAGATTTCTTCTCGTTTGCACTCATTTCGTCGCTTTTTGTTTTTTTGGTCTGAGTACTTGAATACTCCTTGGTTTCGGTGCTGGCACTCGAGTAAGAACGTTTTCTGGATTGATTGCCACCCTCCTCGACCAAAACAGAAGTTTTAGCTAAACCCGACATAAGAAAGCATGATATGGCGACAGCCACTATACAGAGTAAGGCAATTAACACTAATTATGTACAAAATACAATTATAAAATAGATGAAATCAGTCAATAATTCGCTACAAACAACATGATCGTGGCCACCATTTTTATTTTAAAATTACCTATTTTTTATTTTTTCTGTTTGACAACTACTCTACAGATAATAGAGGGATTGTATTGCCCACAGAGTATGCTTTTAACATTGTCTATGCTTTTAAATATTTTGCCTTGAGGTTGGTAACATCGTAAAGCTGCAGACACAAAACATGTTATAAACATTTATACGTGTTTTAAATGACGATGAGGCGTATTTAAAGATTTGGCGCCCCGGGCCAGTTAGCTTTGCCGCCCCATTCATTTAAAAAAAACCTACTATGTGATGTGAAATAATAAATGAAAAAAAAAATTAACCATTTATTCACTATAATAGGTACTATCACTACAATATATTTACCTTGATAGGAGGGAGGGAATTAGAGCTTAGACCCACCACGCTGCTCCAATGCGGGTTGGCGGGCTTTAACGACTAAGTAGTACATGTTAACGACGACATGTGATAATAACCGGGACCGACGGCTTAACGTGCTCTCCGAGGCACGGGGGTGGGGCACCGCCAACTTCCTAACTTCGGGCTAGTACCTACTGAGAATTTCTACCCGACAAACCCGACACTTAATTATGGCCCGACCCGGGACTCGAACCCGGGACCTCGTCGGCCGCAGTCGAACATGCCAACCACTAGACCAACGAGGCAGTAGTATATAATACTACTAGCTGATGCCCGCGACTTCGTCCGCGTGGTTTAAGTTTTTTGATTCCCGCGGGAGCTCCTTAATTTTCCGGGATAAAAAGTAGCCTATGTCACTCTCCTTATCAGACCCATGCCAAAAATCACGTCGATCCGTTGCTCCGTTGCAGCGTGATTGAAGGACAAACCAACAAACAAACACACTTTCGCATTTGTAATATTATTATGATATACCTATATACTTTAATTTAATTTTTTGCTGGGAAGGGAAGGTAGCTATAGTCCGCGCGCCAGCTCTGAGAAATCGAGGGTTCCGGGATAAATCCTATATATCACTCTCCAGGTCCTCAACTATAACCATGCAAAAAATCACGTTGATCCGTTGTTCAGTTGCGGCGTGATTGAAGGACAAACTCTCTACTTTACGCGTCCTTGGGGATAAAATTTTTAAAAACTGTGAAACACGTATGGGGGAAATTTTGAAAAATCCTTCCTTAGTGAGCGCCTACGTCACAAAAGGAACCTACTGTCAAAATCAAGTTTCTAACCCCAGCGGTTTAGGCTGTGCGTTGATATATATATAAGTCAGTCAGGACTTTGAATTTTTTTATATAATAATATAGCTATTTCAATAAAATAGAGACTGTTGTAGCGACACATTTCAGCACATGCGATCGCAATGCGCTGACCGCGAGAATGCATCGTACGACGCTGGTGGGACTGCATAATAGATAAATAAATCCATACTTCCATACTATCCATACTTAATATAATATTATAAATGCGAAAGTGTGTCTGTCTGTCTGTCTGTCTGCTACGCTTTCACGGCCCATCTGTTCAACCGATTTTCATGAAATTTGGTACAGGGATAGTTTGTATCCCGGGGAAGGACATAGGCTACTTTTATCCCCGAAAATTCAAGAGTTCCCTCGGAAATAAAAAAATCTTAATCCACGCGGACGAAGTCGCGGGCATCGTCTAGTAATAAATAAATAAAAGCTTTATTGTTAGATTAGGTTAATCACAATATCACTTATGACTTTAATTAAACTAACAATAAAACAATTTGATACAACCTCAGCATTGCCGAGCATTGGCAACAATGCTCAGCGCTGGTTTTCAGTTTGCTCCATTCCGGAAAAATAGTAGGTAAGTATATAGTAGAATATATAGTAATAGAAATAATATGTATATATATATTTTTCGTTTCTAATTCGTACCGCTAGGAAATGGAATGCCCTTCCGGCTTCCGTTTTCCCCTCCTCTATTAAAGGTATCGTCAAATCAAGAGTGAATAGGCATCTTCTAGGCAAGCGCGCTCCACCTTAGGCTGCATCACCACTTGCAAGCAAGTCTGATTGCAGCCAAGCGCTAGCCTATATATTTTTAAAAACCGGCCAAGTGCGAGTCGGACTCGCGCACCGAGGGTTCCGTACAAACCATAAAGTAAGTTTTAAATTATTAAAAAAAATTGCTTAAAAATTACGTATGTTGTATGGGAGCCCCCCTTTAATATTTACTTTATTGATATTTAATTATTTATTTTGAAAGGTAATATACAAGTTAATATTCTGTGAAAATTTGAACCGTCCACCTGTTACCGTTTTTAATATTGAGCAAAAAAATACGAAAAAAACACGTTTATTGTATGGGGACCCCCCCCTTAATATATATATTTTTTTAATTTTTAGTATTTGTTGTTATAGCGGCAACGGAAATACATCATTTGTGAAAATTTCAGCTTTCTAGCTATCACGGTTTATGAGATACAGCCTGGAGACAGACAGACAGACAGACAGACAGACAGACAGACAGACAGACAGCGGAGTCTTAGTAATAGGGTCCCGTTTTTACCCTTTGGGTACGGAACCCTAAAAACTATATTTTGCATTCGGCACCCGTCGGACGCGTTCATTAATAGACCTGTCTTGCCTGTACACTAAGGCTTGATGTGTCAGTGAAAACCGTCGTTTAATGGTATTTAGTGGACCCGACAAGTGGTAACGTATGTAACCGATCACAATATTATGACCAACCATCTGTAAAGTGGTATCGGTAAACGGTATTCGGTATTTTTGCATTTTTAGTTTGCAGTTACTTAGATTATCGGGTCAGCATGTCAGGAAGACACATTTTAGTTACCACCCTACCGGCAAAGACGTGTAGCCAAGCGATTTAGCGTTCCGGTACGATGCCGTGTAGAAACCAATTAGGGGTATGGGTTTAATATAACTGCCATGCCCCTAACAGGTTAGCCCGCTACCATCTTAGACTGCATCATCACTTACCATCAGGTGAGATCGCAGTCAACGGCTAAGTTGTAGTGGATTAAAAAAAACATAAGGTCATCACATCTTTTAAAAATATAAAAAAATCCAAACGATAATTGCATACGTAATTAAATGCTATTGTTACAGTAGTGGTGCGCCAAGTTGGTGATTTTATTACAATTTGCACCCCTCGTGAAGGGTGCAGGGTGTAGGTTCCGCGTGCGGGGGAGTGGGTGTAACAAGTGGCCCGGCGGGACATGTGCGGCCCATTCAGTTTCAGTCCCCGTTCATTCACTTGCCGCGTCGAACCACTTCGAGCCGGATAGTTGGCTCGCGTGGGTGTATGCCCCGGTCTCGATTTCCGAACGTTGCACGCGTGGTTTGTGTTTTCTGTGACTATTTTTTAAAATTATTGTTTATGGTTTTAAATGCTACGTCATTAGTGTGACATTTTTATTTCTGAACGAATTTCGTAGATGTGCGAAAAAATTCTGAATGATAAGTGCGCTTTTTTTTTAAATTAGTTTTTTTAATCGGTGAGATTGTCGAAGATTTACAGTCATACAGCTTATTTGCAGTATGTGATTATTTAAAAAATATAATAAAGACAACATTTGCAGAGCCTTTTCGTATTTTGTAAATATTACTGATGTTAATAATTAATTAAAAAATACCTACAGACTTAACATAAAAAATGGGTGAACAAACATTCAATATCGAGGATAATCATCTCGAACAGCACATAGTCACGTTGTTCGAGAAATTGGA
The DNA here is from genome assembly GCA_917051295.2 of Erebia ligea. Classification (NCBI taxonomy): domain Eukaryota; kingdom Metazoa; phylum Arthropoda; class Insecta; order Lepidoptera; family Nymphalidae; genus Erebia; species Erebia ligea. The sequence goes on from OU785226.1 coordinate 1,573,222, forward strand.
GTGTTTACGTAGGGACGCCAGTTCGACGGCTAGTGATGTGCTCGGCAAGGTGCCAGCGAGGCTGGAAGTGCGGACTCTTTCTCTGTGGAAGGCCGTGGTAGCGGAGTGTGCGGCTTCGTTTCTTTACGTGTTTATCGTGTGCGGCGCGGCTGGCGGCGCAGGCGTCGGCGCGTCCGCTTCAGCTGTCCTGCTGTCCACCGCGCTCGCTTCCGGCTGCGCTATAGCCACCTTGACTTTGTGCTTCGCTCACATATCCGGTAAGATTTGGGTAAAAGTTATACTTTATACAAAAATAATGTTTCGCTCGTCAGCTTTTATATTTTTTTTATCGGCATCGATTGCCAAAGGATTAACGTGGGTGCTTTCGACTCAAACCAGGAAACCTCTTTAAACCGCAGAAGTTTTGATTAAATTACATTCACATTCAGGAATAAAATAAAATAATAAAAAAGGCATGCTCCAGTCTCATCAAAATCGGCTCAGCATAATTCACGTGATGTGTGCAAGCAATCAGACGAAGTAACATTTTTACAATAGAAGGTCGAGAATCGAGATTAAAGCATGAACCCAGATGCTTTTTGAATTTTTTGTAAGGAATTGGGATCCCTTCGTATTTCTTTCCGAAAGAAAGGACCAGGTGTTTTGTTACATAAACTTACCTGCTTTTTCTTTGTTCCGAACAAGGTAGGTAGATGGTAGATACGGTGTCAATCTAACTACCAAGTGGCAATTGATACGAGTAGTTTTGAGTTTAAGATTTACTAGATATTTAGCCAAGCGATTTAGCGTTCCGGTACGATGCCGTGTAGAAACCGAATAGGGGTATGGGTTTAATATAACTGCCATACCCTTAATATGTTATCCCACTTACATCACATTACACCATTATTACATGTTAGCATCTTAGACTGCATCATCACTTACCATCAGGTGAGATCGCAGTCAAGGGCTAACTTGTAGTGGATAAAAAAAACAACTAGCTTTTGTATTTTAGTGAAACTTCTACAGTTGGGTGGTCTGTGTTTCTACTAATAAAGGCTTGACTTGATCATATAACTCAGAAATAATAATATAAAACCTTTCCCTTCAAAAACTGTTTGTGTTACTACATACGGGCGTAGTTACTAAAAATTACACGCACTAATTAAATTTTAAAAGAGATGTAAATTCACCTACTCAGAGCTGAAAAGAGCCTGGAATATATAGTCCACACTCCACGTTTATTTCCCATCTAACAGAAAACTTACGTGATACGTCAAGTCCAACAGCACAAACTATAGGTACGAATACTTACCGACTTCTAGGACATCACTTTGCAGGCGTGGAGCCCTCAGGCAGGTGTGTGGACGACGGATCATGGAAAAAAGTTCTCACTGCTTTAACTCAGGATTCAATACATTCAAAAAAGACCTTTGTAAAGAGCTTTGAGGAGGTGCGAATTGCTAGCTTATTGGACGGTGAATATCGCAAGATGCACGTGCAAGCTACACGCTGTACCATATAGATTTGTCTGCTTTAGCTCGAAACTGTAGTGAATTAAAAGCTTCTTGTTCTTTGATTATCATGGACTTCTGCAAAGTAACGCCTGCTTCTATTCAGTTATCAATTTAGCACTAACACTTACCTTCTGAACGTCACGTTTACAAAATACTAGACGTAATGGTGATAATTAACCACGGTATCGTTTGCGATACCGTGGTTAATTTAGTAAAGCTACGAACTCGTTTTTAAGCTTTCAATATAGGCCGACAAAATTACTAATATTTCCCATAATATAATCATCACAGCTACTCAAAATATTCTTTAATCGATTAATTTACATAAATTTTGAGAATTCCTTAGTAGATTAACGAGTCACGACGCAATGAGTGAGTGACTGATGTGAATCCTTTTGTCACAACACAATTTTTTTTTCTCACTAAAACTGTCAACACTGTATTTTAATAAACGTCAGCTTACTCCAGTAAATTAATAATCGTACATACTTTAGATCACGATTAAGTTTACCTACCTATTTTGTTTTAAAAGTTTTTCATCACAAGTCACTGTATTTCATTTCTTATTATAAGTACCGTGAAAGTTATTCATAGTTCCAAACTTCCAAAGAGAGTTAGTGGGACGTGATCTTCGCATTCTTGGTTTCGGTTGTGGTAACGCTGAAATTTATTATAAGCTACAATTTTCTTTTTATCTTATCTTATTCGTCTTATTTTTTTATCCACTACAAGTTAGTCCTTGACTGCAATCTCACCTGATGAAATGAAATTTGGTATGAAATTTGGTTTGGATCAAAATACCTGATGGTTAGTGATGATGCAGTCTAATATGGTAGCGGCACAGACTACATCTGTGGGTAGCGGGCTAACCTGTAGGTACATGAAACTAAAAAAATTAAAGTAAAATGAAAATATTCTAGGAAGTACCTACCGACCGAGACTCTAAATAGGTAATTACTAATTAATTCAATGAACCCAAACTTGACACATCTGCTAAGTCGTAGAGGAGAGGGGTACTCTGAAAACTATCGGCCACAAAGTAACACAAATACATAGCGTTATTTTTTAAAATAATTAACTAAATTATTGTTATAAAAATCAAAAGTAAATAAAAAGTTTTAATCAATAATCATTCACTCAAAAATGTTTTCAACAAAGCACATCACTAAAATCTAAATTAAAAAAAATAAATTGGTTATTGGCCGAAAAATCATTGATGCTTGTCATGAAAAATGACAAGTACTATTTTTAGCTGGCCCGGTGGCCAAAATTGGAACTTATTTTTATGCCTGTTTAGGTTTGTTTTTTATTTTTTTTTATTTTTAATATTATAATATTAGCGACGCTGTTACCGGGTCAGTTGTAAGACTGAATAAGTAGAGCTATGAGTAGTTTATCCCTGCAGGGCAATCGGCTAAAAATGACAGCTACAGTGTAACGATCGCAATCACCTCTGATTGGTTAACACTCTTCCACTATTGGACAAAATCCATTGCCGCAGCAAGAATACTATAAATTCAGCCAATCACAACAATTGATACTGTAACAATGATTGATGCAGGAATTACACAACCTACTGAGTACAGATCACATTAGCAACACCCAGATGTTCTCCATTAATCTAACCTTTTTCATTTGTCTCATTAGTCTTTCTTAGAACTATGTTTAAGCATATTAGTACTTATATCATTTACAGAGTTTGCTTTTACGTATTCGAATTTGGAAACTACTCGTGCGTGAATCACTTTGCGTCATCTTTGTTTATAGTCCAGTCATCTTAGTCAAAATTAGGTAAGAATCTCGGAATTTGAGATACCCAGCTGATTTTTTGTATAAACTTGTATTTTGGTATTCTAAAAGTTGTCTCAAAACCTACATATGGTAGGGTGTCCGCGTATATTAAAAATTGAGGTCAACGGTCACAAAAATCGATTTTTTGCATATTTTTTGCAAATATCTCCTTGCCTATGGGTTTTTCGCTATTTGTATTTATTATCAATATTGTAGAGAACTGAATTTCCTACAACTTTTGTATAAAATTTTTTTTTATACGTTGAATCCTTTTCGAGATAGAGGGCGGAGAGCGCGCGGTTCGAGCATAATGTAAGGTCAAACGGTATAGTCTTGTCAAAACACTCTAGATAAAGTTTATTAAGTAATTATTGATAAATAAATAATTAATAATAATTTTCATTTGTTATCAACTCATCATCATCATCATCATCATCATCAGCCAATATGTATCCACTGTTGGACATAGGCCTCTTTAAGATTGCGCCAACTTTGCCTATCCTTGGCTGTTAGCATCCATTTAATGCCAGCCACTCTCCGGATGTCGTCGCTCCACCTAGCCGGGGAGCGCCCCACACTCCGTTTGCCGAGACGCGGTCTCCACTCTAGGACCTTGCGACTCCAGCGGCCGTCAGTCCTACGGCAAACGTGACCAGCCCACTGCCACTTCAACGTGCTAGCCTTGAGAGCTATGTCAATTACTTTGGTTCTTTGGCGAATTACTTCGTTTCGGATTTTATCCCTCAAAGAAATTCCGAGCATAGCTCTTTCCATAGCGCGTTGAGCCACTTGAAGTCTGTGGACTAGCCTCGATGTCAGTGTCCACGTTTCGGCACCGTAAGTCATAACCGGCAGGACGCACTGATTGAAGACTTTGGTCTTCAGGCATTGCGGTATAGGCGACGAAAAGACTCGACGGAGTTTGCCATATGCTGCCCAGCCCAGCTGTATTCTCCGTTCTATCTCTTTTTCGAAACTGTTACTTCCTACTTGCAAAATTTGCCCAAGGTATGTGTATTCTTGGACAGTTTCGAGAATAGATCCGTTGACAGTAATCGGCCCCGGAATGACCAATTCATTGAACATGACCTTGGTCTTGTCAAAGTTCATCCGGAGACCGACACGTCGGGAGGCAGCATGAAGGCTATCAAGCATCTTCTGCAGCCCTTGCAGCGAACTTGCGATGATGACGATATCATCAGCGAAGCGGAGGTGTGAAATGTGCTCTCCGTTCACGTTGATGCCTTGTTCGTTCCAGTCAAGCATTTTAAAGACATCTTCCAAGGCATTAGAAAACAGTTTCGGGGACAGAACATCCCCCTGTCTCACCCCGCGATGCAATTGGATAGGTCTTGTAGACGCACCCTGTACTTGGACAGACATAAATGCCGAGCTATATAGGCATTTCAAAACTTCGATGTATCGCCAATCAACTTGGGATCGCTGCAAGGATTCCAGAACAGCCCAGGTCTCGATGGAGTCAAAGGCCTTCTCATAGTCCACGAAAGCGAGACACAGAGGCTGTTTGTACTCATAGGACTTCTGCACAATCTGCCTCAATGTGTGTATGTGGTCTATGGTGTGGTCTCTACAATGCACGAATGTAAAGACTTTACAATCGTGCATTGTCGAGTCAACATCTCCTGAAGATGCTACTCCTGAAGATACTACTCCTGAAGATGCTACTCCAATCTGTACTTCATTATTGTCTACTTAAATTATATTTAGTGGAAAAGAGAATATAATTATAATGTAATTAAAGTTTGTCCCTTAATATTTTTTTAATTTTAGGAATGGGTTGTAAGTATTATTGAATAGATAGATTCAATTGATGAAAAAAATATTTAAATATGTATAATGTAATAGTTGATAACAAATGAAAATTATTATTAACCATATATTTATCAATAATTACTTAATAAACTTTATATAGCGTGTTTTGACCAAGACTATACCGGTTGACCTTACATTATGCTCTAACCGCGCGCTCTCCGCCCTCTATCTCGAAAACGATTCAACGTATAAAAATTTTTTTTAAACAAAAGTTGTAGGGAATTTAATTCTCTACAATATTGATAATAAATATAAATAGCGAAAACCCCATAGGAAATGAGATATTTGCAAAAAATAAGCAAAAAATCGATTTTTGTGACCTTTGACCTCAAATTTTAATAGACGCGGACACCCTACCATATGTAGGTTTTGAGACAACTTTTAGAATGCCAAAATACAAGTTTATACAAAAAATCAGCTGGGTATCTCAAATTCCGAGGTGAACTACTAAGATGACTGGACTATTAGTATTCGGCTGGGGTTTGGTATCATTAGTTACTTAGTTTGGTCACGTACCTACTTACACCTCACGAATCTGAAAAAGTTTAGGGAAAAAGCTAAGAAAAGAAGAAATAGATGGATAGATTTGGTGTAGGTACACAATCTTTAAACTAAATTGACAGCTCTAATGCTGTCCTCTTAGAATAACTTCTTACCTTAAAGGCCTATTACACTACGCGGTATTAAGACAGTCTTACTAAGACTGTCTTAAAGTCTAATTAGACAAGCTCGCTATTACATTGTGCTGAATATCGCATGCTAACTCATTTGCAAGGCGTACGTCGTCGGTGACGGCTGTCGTGAGAGTCATGGGAAAACTATCGAAGCACCAGAAAATCGCCGTAGCTCATAGCCCGAGTATTAGTTTGAATACATTTGAAAAAAAGAAAAGAAGAATATGGGTGAAGTTGGTTACTTGGGTTGGTTACTTCTACGGGAAAAATTATCAAATATGCAAATACTGAGTGTTTTGGAACCATCTGACTTAAGAAAGTACCTACCTTAGAGTAGGAGTTGCTGACTTTGAACGTCTGTTGAAATTACTTTAATTTTTAAAATTAGTTACTCCATAAATTCAAAAGCAAGATACGCTTCTTAGACAAAGTGTCAGTGCAAAAAAGATTTTTCGTACCACTTGCTCAAAAAAGTGACATTATATGCCACAAAAAGCGAACATAACAATAGTCATTTTTAATCTGTTAAAAACAGGGAAAGAAAATTGTACTGAATTTCATTCATCCTCTAGGGGCAGAATGTGATTTAAATTTGGAATACCTACCGAAATTTATACTGAACTACATCTGTGTTTACACCATTGAGTTTCTATATAAAGCATTATACATCTTTTTGAAAAAGGAATACGCATTTATTATGCAGTTATGATTAATAAATAAAATGACGAAAACCGACGAGGCCGTATGAGCTTGATGCCTTTGCTTTTCCGACAAAAAAATATTAGTCTAGGAATTTGCCGCGTTTTTGTTTTCTTCAAATACATAAACGTTATTTATAACTCTCTCTATCAATAATTGGCCAATGTTTCGAATGTTAACTTTTACTTTTAATTTGCTTTTGACTTTTTACTTTTTGACGACCTCCGTGGCGCAGTGTGTAGCGCTGTTGTCTTAACGTGCGGAGGTCCCGGGTTCGATCCCCGGCAGGGTCAATTTGGGAATTTATAATTTCTGAATTTTCCCTAGTCTGGCCTGGTGGGAGGCTTCGGCCGTGGCTAGTTACCACCCTACCGGCAAAAACGTGCCGCCAAGCGATTTAGCGTTCCGGTACGATGCTGTGTAGAAACCGAATAGGGGGATGGGTTTAATATAACTGCCATGCCCCTAACAGGTTAGCCCGCTACCATCTTAGACTGCATCATCACTTACCATCAGGTGAGATCGCAGTCAAGGGCTAACTTGTAGTGGATAAAAAAAAAAAGTTGACATTATTTTTAATAAATGCTTATCTCATATTATTATTGTGTTAATTTTTTCGCAAATGGTACGAAAAGTAGAGTATTTTCCTCGGTGATAAAGCTGTCTTAGTCTTGGGTGAACTTAAATCCCTCGCTACACTCAGGACTCGTCTTAAATCCCTCGCTTCGCTCGTGATTTAAGTTTTTAACACCCTCGCTACGCTCGGGAGTAAACCTCGAGTCCTTCGTTACGCTCGCGATTTAAATCTTCACCCGCGACAGAAGACACTGCTTTATCCCCTTGGTTAATAATCTACTATTTAGTTACGTTAAGATTCCTGGCAACGGGAAACTCCTACCAAGACCTTAGGTTTAGCTCTTTGATATCTCAACCTCTTTTATCGTCAATTATACCAGAAACATGCCGGGCTATCTACAAAAGAACTTCCTTTTCTTTTGAACAAGCCATTGTGCACGGGGCACAGGCATAGCATAAAACACGGACGTCTTCACGCTGCGGCTGCTGCGCGCTGACTGAACGGTTGTCTTGCTGAACGTTATTACACCATGCGATATTCAGCAAGCAAGCAAGTTAGAGCGGCCGAATCCACTCGGTCGGTCTAATTAGACAGACTAACTTGCTAACTCTTATTACACTATGCTAAATCTTAGTAAGACTGTCATAATAACGCGTAGTGTAATAGGCCCATTAGGTAAATATTGCCCTATTTTGCCGGGAGTAAGTATATATACCTACCTCCCTACCTACTTAGTGGAAGAGATTGCAATATATATATTTTAAGAACTGTCATTTTAAATTTAAGTTTCGAGATTAATTAAACAACAGAATTATCCACATTACCTGGATATTAATCTTTATTGCCACACAAAAGAATTACTTTAATGCGAAGAAAAATATATTACTTACCTATAACAGAAAAAAGTGCAAAAAATTCGATGAGCATAGTAATTATAGTTACCAATACCATCAAAGAAGTGAACTACCTACCATAGGTAGATTTTAAAAATAAACAAAAAGTGGAAAACATGCAACATCTACTTACAAATAAACCACCCACGACAAGATAATATTACAAAAACAACTTTATAATAACTTAATACCACACGTGTACGCCCTGCACCCTTTAACCCCTCATCATAATTTTATAGCCGCCTTTATATATCCCTCCGCCATGGCTGAACAATGACATTTTAAATTATATCTAGCGTTAAATACATCTTCACAATGTGGGTTAATTTAGCAGAATTCTGTTCGCGCGTTGGCGGCAATAAAATTTGAATGTATTTATATTTATATACTTAATCCGCCCTAATTCACACTAATGTGTGTCACATCCCTATTTTAAGATTGGTCAATGTGAAAATCAATAACTAGACGCGGCAATATCTTTTAGATGATGGCCGCGTATTTGTCCGCCTGATTTTAGGTTCTACTACAGAATACCTACTTCATAGTACCTTTGGTTCTACACGGCATCGTTCCGGAACGCTTTATCACTTATCGCTTGTCGACACGCCTTGCCGGTAGGGTCGTAACTCGTAAGTCGTAGCTAGAGCTACTTCCAAAGCAGGCAAGACTAGAGAAAAATCATACTTAATATTATAAATGCGAAAGTGTGTTTGTTTGTTTTGTTGGTTTGTCCTTCAATCATACCGCTACGGATCGACGTGATTTTTGCCACGGGTATAGTTGAGGTCATAGGCTACTTTTTATCCCGGAAAATTAAGGAGTTCCCGCGGGATTCGAAAAAAGTAAACCACGCGGATGAAGTCGCGGGCATCAGCTAGTCAGAAATACTTCTATTTACTTATTTACTTGGTATTTAAGGGACCGGCGACCACCGCTCGCAACTTCTACTCGAACCGCAAATATAAATTTGCCGGTATATTGCTATCCCTATTTGGCTGAAGACACATGATCGCGTGCAAGCGCGATAGCAATATGAGCGTACAGAATTTGTTATACATTTAGTCTTGTTCCGTGAATACCAAAAATGATGAATGAAAAATTGTTGTGTTTTTAACTTCGTGTTGTTATTCTGTAACTTGACAATATAGGCTATGTTCCTGATCAATTAGTACGTGAGATATCGTTGGTTTTAATATGAAACAAATAAGGAGAAAACATGTCGTTTATGTCGCAAAAACATGCAAAACGCAATGTGCTTACATTTACTTTTGGGAAAGTATTTTGGAAAAATATTTATCCAGGGACCTAGATAAATACAAGTTCAATCTTAATAATCGCATAATATGGAAGAAATATGCTCGAATTACTTACTAATTATTTTGGTATTACGTTTGTATGAGCAATTCACCCTCCGCTGGCGCCTTAACTATTTCATGACCTATCTAGATTTTCATAATCATTTTTCTAGTTCTAGAAATTCAAGTAGTTATTCTTGCTCACCGTTTGTTTCACAATAAACCTAGGCCTAAATCCTTGCAGCTCACTAAACACGCCAAATCCGAAGATATGCCCTTACACTCAGATTATCCCTTGCAAGTTGCATCTCAAACAACTCTAAGTATGGCTACTCATTATGTGTTACAACTTGTTGCCTCTGTAACTCAACGGTTAGGTTGGACGGAATTCTGAAAGGTCGTTGGTTCAAATCTCACTTTGAGCCTCAGTGTAAGCTGAGACTCGAATATTGAATATTAGTTGATACTGGCAAGTGGCGACACGGGGGCCATACAAAACTCAAGGCGCAACAAAAATAAAAACAAGTACAGTGCATTTCAGGAATTCCTACCTACCCATATTTTTTTCGCCGTTTTCAGTGACTCTAGTAGGTACTCTAGTCTATTACTACTACTATTATTATTACTATTATAGGTATTTATTTGTTTATATGTCTGTACACCCCTCCCGCTTTCTTTTAAAAGTTTCCTCTGCCCTAAGGTTGCCTGGAAGAGATCGCTATCCGCCTGTTGTGCCATATCCATTATGATTGTTTTGTGTTTGTATTTCTTTTTATGGTGTACAATAAAGTATATTTTACTTTTACTTTTACTTTACTTTATTATTAAATGCGAAAGTGTTAAGTCTGTCTATTTGTCTGCTACGCTTTCACGGCCCATATAGAGATAATATAGGTTGCGTGCCACCGTAGGCTATTTGTTAATCCGGAAAATAAGAGAGCTCCCTCAAAACTTATATCACAGCGGACGAAGTCGCGGGCATCAATTTATCTCTAATTACTAATAAATTAGAAACTCTTTCATTAACAAAGAGCAAATTGCTAATTAAGTATCTTTACTTATGTAGCTACAGCAACAGTCCTCTCTAAAAGAAGCGGCCTTTTCACGTTTGTTGAGTGTTAGAGCCTATGCACACTGCGTATTTTATACGCGCAGGAAACGCTCTTTCGTGAAACGCGCGGCGTCTGCGCTTTTAACGGACTTCCAAAAAAGGAGGAGGTTATATCAATTCGGTTATAAAAAGCAGGTTGTGCTGACAAGGAAAGAAGGAAGACTTGTTACATGGAGGGACGAGATAGAAGCATTTGAGGGAAAACTCTGGTTCCGCACAGCCCAAAATAACAAAGAGTGGAAGGAGAAGGGAGAGGCCTTTGCCCAGCAGTGCACATAGTGATGATATATAACATATATATTAAAAATGTATCATAGTTAGTTAAATAAAGCTAAGTATATGCATAAATAAATAAATAAAAAGCAGGTTGTAGCATTTGTATCGCTTTGTACGCGCTGGCTGCGACTGACGCGCGTAATGGTTCGCGTAAAGTTTTCTTGATAATAGCGTCATCTGCGCGTATATAATACGCCGTGTACACAGGCTCTTAGCGGGCCAAAACTCGGTTATTCTGCATAATACCACAGTCTGCAACGCACATTTTCATATTATGTGCAGGTCACGAGGTCAAGCTGACGAGCTAACGATGTGCATTATGATGTGTCTATTAAATACTGATGAAATAGGATAAATAAGAAATAAGAGATAAGCCGGATATGATGTACCTATTTTGCAACTTGCACTAGCCAGTGCAAGTGTATCGTGTTACGTGTACAACAAATTAAAATTTAATTGGCGCAAAAAATGAGCTAAGTAATGATTTTAATTTGCTTAAAAGTATTCAATAAATCTTTTTTTTTACATTATACTAATTATTACTATTATATTAAATTAAAAAATTATAATATATTCTGTGATTAGATAGGTAGCTTTAGTAGGTTAGATATTTTTCTCAGCAGAATTTTGCGCATTCAACATTCATAGAGTGTATGCACACAGTGTAGGTACACAGAGCACATTCTCTTTGTATCCCGCGAGATTGGTTTTTGTGTCCGATAATTTCGCTTTATGTTTTATCGCACTGCAGTGGAGAATTATTATTTTTTATTTCACAAATAAATTACTCCCTTACTTTTTATTTGACACGAACAGTACTCACACAGTATTTCGATTTGTTTATCTTTGCTAAACAATGGTGAAAAGTTGAAAACCTCCAAGGCCTTTAGAAGATACATAAGTAATTGAATGAGTTCAGAATGAGAACGGCTGAGTTTGTTTTGGGCTCTTCTCAGACCCAGGGCGCGTTTGGAACCCTTACTACACCGTTAATTATGATTATCACCATCACGTACCTATACTTTTTTTTAAGTACCTACCATTTATTGAAAATAATACAACAGAACTCTATGAGAGAGGCATACTTTGTAAACGTGACGTTCAGAAGGTGTACTTTGTAGGTAGGTACCTATCATACTAATATTATAAATGCGAAAGTGTGTTTGTTTGTGGGTTTGTTGGTTTGTCCTTCAATCACGCCGCAACGGCGATTGCGGTTTACTTTCAGAGAAGGGATGCTTTTTTTTTAAATTTAATTTGCTATAGGTAGATAACACGGAACACCACAAGTTAAATCACAACTTTTATATTTTCTCTAGAACTAGATACATAATAGATATAGCACAACTATATTTGAAAATCTTTTTATTATTGGACAGCATATCCATATTTATATCTCTATTATAGTCTATACGTATTATCCCTGAGGCTGTATTTAGATAGTAAACTAACCAAGCGTTTTCTTACAATGAAAACATATAAATTCGAGCAAGTAGGTACGCTTCACTGCACATATTAGATTTAACCTTTACGAATTTGCCAAATAATATTATTATGTCTCATTTCGATGTAAAAAAGGTTTGAAAATCCATACTAATATTATAAATGCGAAAGTGTGTCTGTCTGCTACGCTGTCACGGTCCGTTTTTTTAACCGATTTAGATGAAATTTAGTATAGAGGCAGATTGTACCCCGGGGAAGGACATACTTAGGCTACTTTTTATCCCGGAATGAAAAAAAACTCAATCCATGCGGACGAAGTCGCGGGCATCAGCTAGTAATGTAATAAATAGATATCGGATTACATGCACTATCAAAATTCCAAAATATGCATGCAAATATGCGTTAAAAAAGGGCGAAATATGCACAAAATATGCAAAATGAAATTTATAAGTACTATTTATTATTTGAATTTACGTTTATTTTCACAATATTTATTTAGTAATTAAGTTTAATAATGCGTTAACTTTCTTTATTTCTTCAAGACTCGGGTTTTATACAGAATTGCATTTAATTTGCCACGGACCTTTTCCGATAGTGAGCTCGGAAATGTGTTATTCTGTTCAATATTTTTTCCCAATATTTCCAAGGACTTGCATAGAGTTTTTGGATTCTAATTTTTCTATGGTGTCCGGTAAATTGCTGAAATGTGTTGTGCAATAAGAGCAATATTTTGTTTAATGAAGAATACTCGAATGCCAGCTGACTTGAAGTCGATTCAATTACCTACTTATTCCCGCATAATACAACACGTCTGACACATTTAACTGCTGAAATAAGCACTATTAATAAAAATGTACTAAAATATGCAATAACGCTGTAAAAAAAATAGCGTTTTATGCATTTGCATATGCAAACATGCAAATGCATATAATCCGATGTCTAATAATAAATATGTGTTATTCCAGGTGCACACGTGAACCCGGCCGTGTCGGTGGCGCTGTGCGTGCGGCGCAAAGTATCACCGCTGCGGACCGCGCTGTACGTCGCCGCGCAGTGCGGCGGCGCTATCGCGGGCGCCGCAGCGCTTTATGGGTGAGTGTGTTTCTAGCTTAATGTCTATGGTTTTTCTTATGAGATGCAAGAAAAAATTGCCGGAGTTGGGTATTTTTAAATTTAAGCGTGTTTCTAGCTTAATGTGTATGGTTTTTCTTAAGAGATGCATAAGAAAAATTGCCGGAATTGGGTATTATAAATAAATAATTCATTATTGGCACAGGCCTCCACTATCATAGGAGAGAGGGAATTAGAGCTTAGACCTCCCACGCTGCTCCAATACGGGTTGGCAGGCTTTAACGACAAGCTATTATCATGTTAGTGATAATAACCGGGACCGACGGCTTAACGTTCATTACGTGTAACGTAATTATTGACGATCACGTCTTGATAATATACAACATGGTATACCTACAAGAGACAAAATGGTACCTACAATAAAAAGGAATCACTGGTTATTCATTTAACTATACTTTAATTTAGCAATTAGCACAAACCGTACACAAACACTGCGCTGCCAATCGCCTTCTTAAAACCCTCTATCATAGAGTTAAGACTATTGTTGACAATCTCGAGAACCATAGAATCAGTGAGGTTTTGAAGGGTTTTGTATTATACCTATGTATTTTTAATGGTTCAGTCTAACACTATATATATTACCTAATGTGGTCTACTAATGTAGTAAATGGGTCACCTCCTAAGCCTGTGTCACAGGCTTTTTTCACAAATTTATTTTACTTCTTTACCGACGGAAATGGCGAAAGTCGAAACTATAAGGGTTCCTTGTTGACTACCTACGTAAGTCGTAACCCTATAAAACCGGCCAAGTGCGAGTCGGACTCGCGCACCGAGGGTTCTGTACAAACCTGTAGTAAGTTTTACGATTTATGACGTATTAAAAACAAGACGAAATGAACCGCAAAACTAACTTTGTTTGTAGAGGTTTATTGTCAATATCAAAATATTGTATGGGGACCCCCCTTAATATATATATTTTTTTAATTTTTAGTATTTGTTGTTATAGCGGCAACGGAAATACATCATTTGTGAAAATTTCAGCTTTCTAGCTATCACGGTTTATGAGATACAGCCTGGAGACAGACAGACAGACAGACAGACAGACAGACAGACAGACAGACAGACAGACAGACAGACAGACAGCGGAGTCTTAGTAATAGGGTCCCGTTTTTACCCTTTGGGTACGGAACCCTAAAAAACGAACGGTAAACAATAATATTTAGTTTATTACCTTAATTTACCTTTTTTCATCATTGAACAGACTAACTAGTAACTACTAACCAGAACATAATATAGGAACATTAGGACAGATAAATGTTATTGGGTTGTTATTTGTTAAGTATAGTATAAATCAACCGAATTAATTGGCTGGGGACTCAGATCCGGAACAGAGTTTCAACGTTGATAAACAAAGTCGAATGGGCTAACAGCCTTTAGTCATTTATGTAACCTAAAATAACAGTTCTAAGTTCATTGCGTAAAACGAGCAAGATAGACGAAAGCAGAGTAACAAACGGTGATATAATGTATGCTTGAAAAAAAAAGGTCTAAGGTCACATTAGACTTGCATGCATCAAGCAGCCATTGACGCAACTCAAAAACATTTTTAATTATATTATCTGCAAAGAAATAGCCTGTTTACCTTATAGAGCAATTTTTCTGTTTATTGAAACTAATATAAAATATTAGGACAAAATTTCGATTTCCAAATCAAAACATTTGTCGGATTAATCAAATCGAACAGTAAATATTTTTTTTTTACAAATTATTTTTTCATTTTTTGAGACATGCGCTTAGGTACTCGATTTTCCACCGCGCGCCTGTATTTTGATCTCGTGAACTGAAAGCACCTTAAAACAATATGCGGCTCTCCTATCTCTAGATTTAATTAGGTACATTAATACCGACAAAGCTTGACGCTGAAAACATTAATTGTTAATGATAATGCCGGGAAAGGAATTGTTAATGTCAGGAAAATATGGGAGATAGTAGTTAATTTTGTTGTACGTATAGGTACTTTCTCTACTAATTACTGATAGGACTTACGTTGGAAACATTGTGAAAGGGATAGCAAAATAATTAGTGTACGAATAAGCCACACCTAGTTACCTACTTTTGTACGGTCTATCTAATACACCTTTAATACATCTGTTAATACACCTATTTATTTATTTTAAATGTGTTTATTTATTTAATGCAAAGTATTATAAAACACTGTTAGCTAGGAACGGACCCATGAATTAAAAAAATAATGAAAATGCGAAAATCAATTCTTTTAACCTCCTCTAAAAAGTTTCCGAAGATTTTCACGTCGTTCATAAGCAGCACAGCAGTTTCGTACCGTTTATTTTCTAATTCAACGGCTGTATAAATTCGATCAAGCGTAAGTTTTATATGCAAATATTTTAGTATAGGTAAGTAGGTAGGTATTTAACTGAGGAATTTTCCTAACATTTTCCCGCTCGAACAAGGCTAGGGGTGACAGGAATGTAAATAGTCTAATTAAATCAGCTGAAGTGAAATAAGGGAGTCGTTTGTGCTTTTTTTCATATTAGCCTTTGGCGAAAAAGCCTGTTTTATTTTTCTGTTCTGAACTCCTAGTCATACTGGATTAAGAATAATTTAGAGCATTTAGTGAAATGTTAATTTTTTGTTTGTTGTTGTTATGGTATGTTAAATGTTAATTTACTTCGGAATCAGCTCAGATGGCTTATTACCTATAGGTAAGTATATTATATTTTCTATTACATTATTAACCTGAAACCAAAAAATAGTCGGACAAAAATGTTAAGTAGGTACATAATAAAACATTTCTTGCTGCAGTAAATCCCTATGCACTTCCCCGATAGGTACCTATATCTCTGTACCAAATTTCATCAAAATCGGTTCTAAATATGGTGACTAGCTTATTCCTGCGTCTTCTTCTCCGTTTTTTTAAACATCCTGTTGGAATTCTAGGGTCTACAATGTAGACTACATTGTAGAGAAAACCTACAAGCGAAATCTAAGTAAGGTTTTGGTTTGGGTAGTAGCACAGAATAGGGTAGTACTTAGTTAGTACCTACTACCTACCTACTTTACGTTGAGAATTGAAATACAGTCAGTCAAGATACTCGCAATAGGAACTCCAATCACCAGTCTCGCAATATGTACCTACAGAAGTGTACATGTTTGCTATGAAATTGATGTTCTGTATTTCAAAATTTTATTTTTATTTTTATCCACTACAAGTTAAGTAGCCCTTGACTGCGATCTCACCTGATGGTAAGTGATGATGCAGTCTAAGATGGTAGCGGGTTAACCTGTTAGGGCATGGCAGTTATATTAAACCCATACCCCTATTCGGTTTCTACATGGCATCGTACCGGAACGCTAAATCGCTTGGCGGCACGTCTTTACCGGTAGGGTGGTAACTAGCCACGGCTGAAGCTCCCACCAGGCCAGACTGGCAGGGACAATTCAGAAATTATAAATTTCCAAACCCTGCCCGGAATCGAACCCGGGACCTCCGCACGTTAAGACAACAGCGCTACACACTGCGCCACGGAGGTCGACAAAAATGTTTGCATTTGCCACGTTGTCATTGAGAACACGTCAGCTGGAAACCTGAACCGGTTCCGTACCTATCAGCTTTGTAGCAGAGTCCGGGTCAATGAAGTACTTTACGCCATAATACATCAATGGTATGGGTATTGACGTCTACAGATGTGCCAACAAGTCGGCCCTATCCTGCAAGTACCTATACCCAGTACCAAGTATATGTATATCTAACTAGCTTTAGGTACTTACCTAATACCCTAGAGGTATACGTGCCCGTCTGTGTCAGAGCACGTATCTCAAAAAGTAGGTGCTGAACGGCTCATTGAAAGTGATATCAATCAGACTTTTATCAAATATTTGAACAATTTACCTGAGTAGGTAGGTAGGTACTTACCTATAAGGGATTTTTGAGAAAATTTAAAAAAGTTTTCGCCAACTATTCAACAAAACTTTGGCCAAACGCGAACAAATTGCTTGTCAATCCGATTCAAAAACCAACCATGAACCAAGTAACTAATACAATTACTTTAGTCCAACGTCAAAGTTAACTGAGTGAAAGGATTGGTTCGAACGTCTACGTCCGACTTAATTAATTTTGTTATACAGTTCTCTAGTGTGCGATCGAAGCTGCTTTCTGATAGATGCTTTGCAGGAAATCGAATTAGGAAGTTGGCTGTTGTCACGTTTGTAGATGCCATATCGATTTTCATCGAATGTTTGAGCATGTGATGTCTGTCCCATGTAACTGTTCAAACAGCTTGAAACAGCTTGACATGTTTGCTTTGTGATATGTCTATAAATGTCGATTGTTGATATCTATTGAGATATCGTTTATGTAAAGTAACGATATTTCATGGAATCAAGCATTTTAAAGGTTAGATACGTGAAAAATCGTAATCAGTTTACTTATCAGTCGGATTGTCAAACGGCTAATTCGAATAAGTATTATTTTAAGAAGTTCATTGAATTTGAGAAGTTTCATGATGTTGTTAATATCATACTAGTGGTTCGTCCCGAACTGAGACCTCGCGGTATCCATAAGTTTGTACAGAGCGCCATTTATTGACATAATTGTGAAGTTCCGTTAATAATACTGAAGCACATTAAAAATTAAATAATTTCGTTTCCTTATAATATTTATCTAATTTTAGTATTTGTTGTTCATGTACAGGATATAATTCAAATATGTAATTGATAAGTTTCAGGCTCAGCCTTTCAGAAAATTGAGAGTTCTGAGGTCAACTTTGGACGTTAGAAAATCGCCACTTTGAAAGCCCCCCATTTCGTCAATTTTAGGGGAAAAATTAAAAAAATAATTGACCGAGCGAAGCGAAGGTCTCTGAGTCTACTTGGGTGAATTGGCACTTGTCCGTCCGTCCGTCCGTCTGTCAGAGCCTTATAACTTCTGAATTACTGAACGTAATTACTTCAAATTTAAATATACTATGTAAACCGATGGCCTCCCGCCGAATATGGCTTAAAAAGTTATAAAAATCTTTATTTCAGGGGGGCTCTCATAGAAGCGAATGCGAAGTAAAATATTTTTTATAGCATTACATAGGGTTGCGGTATATCATTTTAAAGATAATGAGGAACGGAGTCCAAAAATATTTTTTTTTTAATTTTTCCCCTAAAATTGACGAAATGGGGGGCTTTCAAAGTGGTGATTTTCTGACGTCCAAAGATGACCTCAGAACTCCCAATTTTCTGAAAGGCTGAGCCTGAAACTTGATTAATTATTTGAATTATATCCTGTACTTGAACAACAAATACTAAAATTAGATAAATATTATAAGGAAACGAAGTTATTTAATTTTTAATGAGCTTACGTATTTTGAACAAACTTCACAATGTTGTCAATAGATGGCGCTCTGTACAAATTTATTCATTTGTGCTTAAAAAGAAAAGGCTGAGCCTGAAACTTGATCACTTATTTGAATTATATCCTGTACTTGAACAACAAATACTATTTAAATTAAATATATAAATTATTTAATTTTTAATGAGCTTCACTATTTTTAACAGAACTTCACATAGATGGCGCTCTGTAAGTTTATGGATACCGCGAGGTCTCAGTTCGGGGCGAACCACTAGTATTTTTGGACTCTATTCCTAATTATCTTTAAAATGATATACCGCAACCCTATGTAACGCTATAAAAAATATTTTACGTCGCATTCGCTTCTATGAGAGCCCCCCTAAAATAAAATTTTTTATAACTTTTTATGCCATATTCGGCGGGAGGCCATCGGTTTACATATTATATTTAAATATGAAGTAATTACGTTCAGTAATTCAGAAGTTATAAGGCTCTGACAGACGGACGCACGCACGGACGGACGGACAAGTGCAAATTCACTCAAGTAGACTCAGAGACCTTCGCTTCGCTCGGTCAATTAAGTAATACCTATATCATCAAAATAATAAATCAGTGTTTTTTTTAAATTGTATCTGTAGGTCTAACGACTGCGGTCTCGTGCTCGAGTGTAACCTAACCGAGTTCTAGCGACCCAGTTCTATTTAACATTATTTATAAGAGTTTACCCCCAAAAAGGCTTACTAATTATCTCCTTGGAATTTGGATACTCCTCCTACCTACTATTGATTTGCAATCGGGCAAAAATAAACTTCTATTAATTTTTTAAACTTATTTAACTTTTTAAAGTTCGATCGTGAATGCAAATCGAGTGGAAGTTGGAACTACGAGTAGCAACTGGTTCCAATAAAGTTGCAACACCAGTTACGTGCGCGCATCTGCCAGCCCAAGTAAGTGGCTGTAAGTGGGCCAATAAAACGATACTATTTGTAGCTATATACTTGTTTTATTGTGAAGCTTTATCCAGACTTTCTCGCAATCGCTAACTTTGAGAGCACACGTGATGCGGCCTACACTCAATACTGTTTTCAACAATATCCAACTAGTTTTACTATTATTAATGCAAAAGTGTCTGTCAGTCTGCTACGCTTTAACGACCCATCTTAACGACGCAAATTGGCACAGAGATAGGTTTCATCTCGGGAAATGACATAGAGACTTTTATCCCAGACTTTTATTCCCGTAATCCACGCGGACTAAGTCGCGGGCATCAACTAGTATTAAAATAACTAGTAGGTATGTGTATTCTTTAGTGTAAATAAATAACTAAAGCCTGAAAGCGAAGTTCGGGCCCTGATAAGAATGAGAAAGCAGGGTCGAAGGGCCGATTCCGAATCCTCCGGTAGAATAACATGGGGTACTTTTAGAGATCCGTAGTGAAAAGTATACTTTTAACCAAACAAGCTTTGGTGATATATTTTCACTTGATGAGTGTAAGTTCTCTACATAATACTGAAAAACTTTTTTATTTAATTAATATATTTACAACCTTACAAAAAAACTCTATAGGTAGGTATATTTCTATACCAAAATATCATTTCATACCACAAACAAAGGGGTTTAAATATTTTTGCATGAATATCAAGCAGAAGCTATTCAGGGAATATAATATCCTTAGCTGAAATTTAATACTTTAAAAGTTAGTGTTCTCGCAGTTTTTACTGAAAGTTTTTAGTCGACCGGTTTTTTGAAGAAATCTTTAATGTGAAAATAAACAATTGGTGGAAAACATTTTTCAACTCTTCTACTGAAAAGAACATTTAAATTTTCAAGGCACAATTTTCTTTCTTCTTTACTGTATATTACATGAATTTTTAAGGCTTTTAAAAATATGTGGGAACTCAGAGTCTTTCGATTTTGAGCTCGTCAAATTAACGATTTATCGATGAAAAACGATTCGATTTATAACTACTTAAACAAACTACTTCCGCATGGAAAATATTATTGACCTATGTTTTTGTTCTTCAATATCATTGATATAATATACCTAATTGTAAGTACGTATAGTATTATGTGTAGGTACATTTTTGTACGGAACAGTCTATTTTGTCCTCACCTCATACCCGAGGTTTTTTTCCCCTGTAAGTATGGTCGATTTCACGGGCTATTTCCCTTTCATTCAAAAGTATTAGCCTTATTCGAACCTTTGCCGTGAGGATATCAGAATATGCGACTTTATTTACCTGGATGTTTCCAACCCGAATGGATATTGATGCCATTAGCCCATGTGTATGCCAATTTATATATGCTAAGTAAGTTTACTAAGGAGAATGAAACGAATTGTTTTACTTTTTAGCATAGATTTAAGATGGTCTCGCTTTGCTAGCGCAGCGGATGATAAATCTATGCTTTTTACCTAAAAATATTCTTACAGATAGGAAGAAAAGCCTCATTTCGAATTTACCTACCTGGATCATTGGATGCGATTTGACCGAGCCATTACTAAATACCTATTTATAACTATATGATTCCCGCGACTTCATCCGCGTGGATTAAGTTTCAAATTTTCGTGGGAACTCCTTAATTTTCCGGGATAAAAAGTAGACTATGTCCTTTCCCGACAACCTATCTCTATACCAAACATCAAAATCGGTTGAAAAGATGGACGGTGGAAGCGTAGCAGACAGAATTATGGATTAAGTACCTACTTATGTAAGTAGGTATTTATTTCAGGATTTGATAGTAAAATGTGTTCAGGTAGGTACCTATCCCGTATCAGATACCAAGGTTCTGCAACCTTATGGAGCTGGAGCTAGATATTTTTTTAGCCGTAACATAGGGTTGCCAACATTCTTTAGTGTTGTTCATCCAAACTGAATTAATAATAATGATTTTGCGTACTTTATTTTTCTTCGACAGTATGTTCTTAGTATGCTAACTCAAAATATAGTACTATACGTAGACTATACCTCATATTATTATAGTCAGGTAACCCTAGTTGAAACTCATGTTAGGTAATAATTTATGTGAACAAACGCAAACGCAAATCACATAGAAATTAAATAAAAAAGTATTGAAAAATCGCTTAGCAAAGTGGCCTCGTAAAAGTAATTTACTTCGTATAATTAGGAGAGTTACATTTGCGTGGTGGAGTCTTAATTACTTGGTCGGGTTGAACAAATGAGCATATTATTGATTCGCCCCGTTCGTGTACATACGATTATAATACCTACGAGATGTGACGACGAGGCCACAGAGGCTGTGTAGGTTTTATTGCGTCATCCGGGATGCTGTATCTCTATCTACACGAGATAAACGGCTATAAATCCTTGCTTTTAAGTAGATAGCATCCATTACACATCATATTATATGTACTAATATTATAAATGCGAAAGTGTGTTTGTTTGTTGGATTATTGGTGTGTTGGTTTGTCCTGCAATCACGCCGCAATGGAGCAACGGATCGACGTGATTTTTGGCATGGGTATAGTTGAGGACCTGGAGAGTGACATAGGCTACTTTTTATCCGGCGTTCCCGCGGGAATCAAAAAGCTTAAACAACGCAGGCATTAGCTTGTTTTATTATAAACGCAAATGTTACGCTACGCTTTCACGGCCAATCCTGTTCAACTTTTGACGAAAGGTTCGTCAAAAGTTGAACAAAATCAAACGTCAAAATAGCTTGCATCCCAGAGTATGATACTTATACTTTTTTACTGGAAAATTTAAGAGTTCCCGTATGAATCAAAAAATTTATCTACGCGGACATCTCACATCATAACTCACTTTCGCATTTATAATATTAGTTTGGTATCTTATCTCTGGTTTGGACGGATCTTATATTATCATAACATTACCAACCCCTTACCCCGGTTCGATATTATTAGATCTCACAAGCATGAAGTAGTTATGTGGTACTAGAAAAGCAAGAACCTATTTAAAAAAACATTTTGCCAAATAGTGGCCCTCTGTTACCCGACCATTTATGAGAACACCTGCTGAACTATGGCCACAGAATAATATAATAGTACTACTATGGCCATTATGACCCTCGTTGAGTTACAATGGCCCTATACATTTGTCAAAAACACCTATTGTATGAAAAAATATTACCTGCCCATGGTGATTCAGAGTGTAACAATGTTACCCATAACTGCTAGTGATGCAATTTATAACACCCCGTATTGGACATTTTTTTTTTCTAGGAAGACAGAAATATGGCAAAATGCTTTCATTTAGATTTTATAAAGCCTAACACGAAAGATTTGAAAACTTTTAATTATTTTCAAACTGCTATAAAGGTAAAACATTTTTGATAAAAAATAACTGATTTATATTTGGAAGTACCTAAGCTTGGCGGTTATAATTTCCAAATATTCAATTCAAACCAATTGGGGAACCGGTAGGATTCGAATCTTGCTTTTCTCTGGGATTCGACACCGGTCAAGACACGAATCCCATAGGAGACAAGATTTGAAGTTCGAGCTTCGAATCCTTCCGGTACCGCACTTTTTGGTATACATATTGAATTTTGAATCTTTGGCAAAAATTAGGTAATTATTGTACAAATTAGATAAGTCTTTAGAATATGCACTGTATGGCAATTGGCAACCAAGCGTGGCACGCTGATACCACATTGCAATCGACATCTCGTGACTCAAACGATGGGAATTTTATCGCTAAAAATGTCGGAGTAAGTATAATTATTGCGAAGATCCAAGGAAAACCAAAGTGCTGTTAATTTATAAAGAGATAAGAAAGTAAATTCTGTATTCTGATTTCCGACTTGATAAGTAAAATGTGATAGGTATACCTACTTACTTAGCTGTTTAAATTGTATCTTATGTCTTTTTTACAAGCTTTCTCTTTTATACTTAGGTATTATTAGCTTTACCTGTCCGGTATGTATTCAATACTTACCCACTTCCCGGTAAATCCGATTGAGCTGAAATTGTTTGGATGACAGTGCATGGTGTGCTAATTATTGACGTAATTCTAAATCCAATATGGTGGACTCCCAAAGATGGCGGATTAGTTATTTTTTATGCACTCCCATGATATGGGTATCAAATAAAAGGGTTTGCTGAGAAGAATACGAAAAATAAAATGACGTCACACTAAATTTAATATGGCGGATGTTTTAAAAATGTTTAAGATATTCTCTTGTTTATCGATTTAGTCATTTATAGAAGCTCAGAGCCAATGATATTGTAACTGGCGTACATCTAATTTTATGCTTAGAGCAATAACTTTTTTCACGGTCTAACGACCGAAAAGAACGTCTACAGGATAACGGAAGGAAAGTTAGTTTAACAGAGATTAATTAATATACATAGTACGTGAACGTGTCTTTGTAGTTCACTCATTCGTTCATTCGAATGATCTCTCCGGAGTCGGACAAAGGAACCCATTTTAGTCGCTTTTGTTTCTTTGTATTTCCACGTCACTTTCTATGTGCTTAGCTATTTAATTTTAAGCTGCAGCAGCTATAAAAATAAGCAGTCAACAAGGGAATCCCTGAGGACAGTGGCCATTATACAAACTTCAGGAGTTTGGCAAAGTTTTGCATTGCACCAGTGACCTGCCATTCGCGCTTCGTTACTCCGCGATGAGACGCTGGAGAGTTCCTGTATTCCTAAGGAAAATACAATTAAAATAGTTTTATGGTCATTTTTAGAATTTAACACATACATTTGCAAACCTAATCGAAACTCAAAACAGAGCTACCTTGTTATTTACTGTACACTCAGCCATCGATTATTTTGGCAATATAATTATACTGTTCTAATCAACGCTGATGTACCGTACCTACCTAGTATTTCATTACTAAGTTGTAGGGTTTCTCTGACTCCAATTATTAAGTAATGCTTTTTTCTGAAAACCGGGCGTAGTTTATTTAAGTAGGTAGGTATAACCTTTGTCAAATATCTACTTGCTGCTTTTAAGATAATAACATAAAATAAGAAATCTTCCAAAACAGGCCGTAAACAAATTTTCCGTCAACCGGAATAATTTAATATCTAAATATTTATTTTTTTATTTAGCGGAATAATTTATTGGAAAAACTAGCTGATGCCCGCGACTTTGTTCGCGTGGATTAACGTTTTTTGGTTCCCGCAATTCTTTAATTTTCTGGGCTAAAAAGTAGCCTATGTGTTATTCCAGATTATCTATCATCCAGTTCCGTTCAGCCGTTCTGGCTTGATTGAGTAACAAACATCCATCCAAACTTTCGCTTTATAAATTAGTATCTAGATTACGAAGACACTTTCCATATTTTCAAGGATCTGTGAAGGATCTGCGTCGGTGCAGTGAACCCCGCCCGGCAGATGTTGCGTTGCGTACACGTGTGGACCAGTGCGTGTTCGCACGTGTATCCC
Source organism: Erebia ligea (assembly GCA_917051295.2). Taxonomy (NCBI): domain Eukaryota; kingdom Metazoa; phylum Arthropoda; class Insecta; order Lepidoptera; family Nymphalidae; genus Erebia; species Erebia ligea. Next base: position 1,598,116 of record OU785226.1, read on the forward strand.
CTCCCTGCATCCTTTGTGCTTCCAAGTTCCAGTGAGATGGGTGATGGGTCCTTGAGCGATATTTAAGACGATTCGGAAGTTGATATTAACCAAGTTTATCACTAGAAGGTTTACAATACTAAGGTTTAGTGCAAATTGGTCAAACTATGGTGATAATTAAAAAACCGGCCAAGTGCGAGTCGGACTCGCGCACCGAGGGTTCCGTACAAACCTGTAGTAAGTTTTACGATTTATGACGTATTAAAAATAAAAATTACGTTTGTTGTATGGGAGCCCCCCTTTAATATTTACTTTATTGATATTTAATTATTTATTTTGAAAGGTAATATACAAGTTAATATTCTGTGAAAATTTGAACCGTCTACCTGTTACCGTTTTTAATATTGAGCAAAAAAATACGAAAAAAACACGTTTATTGTATGGGGACCCCCCTTAATATATATATTTTTTTAATTTTTAGTATTTGTTGTTATAGCGGCAACGGAAATACATCATTTGTGAAAATTTCAGCTTTCTAGCTATCACGGTTTATGAGATACAGCCTGGAGACAGACAGACAGACAGACAGACAGACAGACAGACAGACAGACAGACAGACAGACAGACAGACAGACAGACAGACAGACAGACTACTTATTAATTAGCCTATTACTTAGTAATAGGGTCCCGTTTTTACCCTTTGGGTACGGAACCCTAAAAAAGTAAGTAATCTCAGTGACTTTCGTGTAATCTGATGTATTTAAAACTAAATTATAAAGCTCCTAATAGTTTTTTTTATTATCCACCACAAGTTAGCCCTTGACTGCGATCTCACCTGATGGTAAGTGATGATGCAGTCTAAGATGGTAGCGGGATATGTTAGGGGCATGGCAGTTACTTATATTAAACCCATACCCCTATATTCTACACGGCGTCAGCACGGCTAAATCGCTTAGCGGCACGTCTTTGCCGGTAGAGTGGTAACTAGCCACGGCCGAAACCACCCACCAAGCCAGACCAGAGAAAATTCTGAAATTATAAATTCAAAAATTTACCCTGCCGGGGATCGTACCCGGGACCTCCGCACGTTAAAACAACAGCGCTCAACACTGCGCCAAGAAGGTCGTCAAAAATAATTTATTAGGGTTCCGTAGCCAAATTTGGCAAAAACGGAACCCTTATAGATTCGTCATGTCTGTCTGTCTGTCTGTCTGTCTGTCTGTCTGTCCGTCCGTATGTCACAGCCACTTTTTTCCGAAACTATAAGAACTATACTGTTGAAACTTGGTAAGTAGATGTATTCTGTGAACCGCATTAAGATTTTCACACAAAAATAGAAAAAAAAACAATAAATTTTGGGGGTCCCCATACTTAGAACTGAAACTCAAAATTTTTTTTTTCATCAAACCCATACGTGTGGGGTATCTATGGATAGGTCTTCAAAAATGATATTGAGGTTTCTAATATAATTTTTTTCTAAACTGAATAGTTTGCGCGAGAGACACTTCCAAAGTGGTAAAATGTTGGTCCCCCCCCCCCGTAACTTCTAAAATAAGAGAATGATAAAACTAAAAAAAATATATGATGTACATTACCATGCAAACTTCCACCGAAAATTGGTTTGAACGAGATCTAGTAAGTAGTTTTTTGTAATAATTTAAAACTTACTACAGGTTTGTACGGAACCCTCAGTGCGCGAGTCCGACTCGCACTTGGCCGGTTTTTATTATGGGTCCGCGCCCGAGGGCATAATATTATATTTTTAGGACATGACATCGATTTACCATGGAACACGAGGAAAATGTTGATAATTTAGTCAAACCAGACTTGAAGTGCTAAGTTTCGGTCTTCGGATAATATATTTGCAAAACATTGCACCTGTTGTGAAAACTGCGTTTTTTTTCATATATACCTAATGACAGGGGGTTTTGTTGAGATAATAATGCGGTGGGTTCCCAGATCCTACCGCATACGACTCGACTAAGAGTAATATCACAGAATAGGTAATTGGTAATATTTCAACTCTTAGGTTACTAACGATTATTATCAGATGTTAGTGATAATAACCGGGTAAAAACGTTATCACCCGAAACAATACTCGTATTTCAAGAATAAAATGTAGGCTAGTCTTAACGTGTTCTCCGAGGCACAGAGGAAACGAAAAGGCAAATTTGGACTTCCAAACTCGGTCACCCATCTAGTTATTGGCTTGGGTCAATGTTGCTTATCAATCGCGATCGATATGCGTTGTCGCAACTAGGTCAGTCGTCCCTCGTCGTACATAGACAGCTGTAGGTATGCATATTGCACAATATGGTAATATCAATAACATGTCAATAACAATTCTCGTAAAACAGTAGGTACACAGTTAAATATCATGATCGCTGAAACAATCTCCGCCCGCTACTCTGGGTGATTTAACTTCAGGATTTGGTTCGTATGAAATACAATTTACAATTATTGTCGTATTCATCATGATTGAGAAATTTCGTTGTAACATTCCTATTTATTTTGGCCTGTTGTCAATAGTATATAAAAGCTTCTAAGAATAGTACATTGTTCACCGAGGGGAGAAAGTGACCGATTACTATCGAGGGTGTAGTTTGAGGCCCGAGGCGTAGCCGAAGGGCCGCAATACACGCGAGGTAGGAATCGTACTTTCTACCGAGTGATACATAGTGCTTTATACTACACCTGCGAGGAAAATAAGCGATAATTAGTGATTAAACGAACTTACAAAGGTTTAAAATAATAAATAAAATAAATATTTTTTATTTCAGGCAATTTTACAAACCCTTATTCAAAATACAGAAACATAAAAAAAAAAAAAAAGGTTTAGGTTAATAGTTAATAATAGTTAATAGTCCTTAATTAGGTTAGGCTAGCTAGCTTTAATTTCTAATGTATTGTATTCAAAAAATTAAAAAAAAAAATTAAAAAAAAAAAAAATGACGTTCTATTATAACTATATGAGTCGCTACATTCGAAGCTTCACTATCACAACTAGACTTACATTTTGAGGATTATTTCAATATAGATTTCGATATCGACAATCGACATCGATATCGACAATCGACATCGATACCGACAATCGACATCGATACCGACAATCGACATCGATATCGATATCGACTATCAATATCGGATATCGATATCGACTATCGATATCGATAATCGACGTCGATGTCGACAATCGACATTCACCATATTATTTGACTTTTCTATGTCAAATATGGTGAAGCTGCTTCTAATATTATATTTCCTTAAGGTAAGACATCCAAATTCTCAACGTCCATACCATAATATTTACTTAAAATTAAAAAGCAACAGCGCGTTAGAAATGGATTTTCATACAGTTTTCTCCCCGCTTAGCACGTTAGAAATGAAATTTCATACATCTTTTTCTCCCGCTTAATTGGTTTGTAGCAATGACGTACTTTCTACCTCGTTTTGACCAAAGCAAGAGGGTACTTTCCGAGCGGGTGTAGTATAAAAGCTTTAATTTAATATCGAAATTTATATCTCAACAATTAACAATTATCGAACCTACCTATACCTACCCGTAATAATCCATTGAGGTATTATGTATAATAATCTTGTATACGGGGTCTACCTATAGAAACTTCTTAGAACTTATTTCCCTAAAATATCCTATTTCCCGAAGGATTTGAACGGCGGACAATGAATTTAAATGAAAGTAAACGGCCTATAAATTTTTATATGAAAAGTAAATACTTACCTACCTACCTACACTCGGGTTGCGTCTATATATAACTTTTGAGGTGTATAATGGCGAGCCCATAAAAAGATTTTCTGCTCTCAAAATCCCATTTTCCTTATGGGAAAAAGAAAGAAAGGCAATGTTTCTCCATTTTAACTTTTTGCAAAGTAAGTTTTCCTTCTTAAAGTAAAATTAAATAAGTAACTTACGCTATTGAACATGGAACACTAAAGATATCCTACCACAAAAACAAATGTAGGTAATTGTAATGGACATGGTGAATCAGGCCACCTTAGCGCACTGGATAGGTAAGCGGAATTTCTACCCGTCATTGATAGGTACACCCAGCTTGCTTTTCCACCAGAGATATGCTACGAGTACGTTGCTAAGCTACGGTTGTATGTCAAGTCCATCAATAGAGCGCTTTACTTACATCTATCGATACTAACGCTCCTATTGATAGGTTTGACACAAATCCGTACTTGAGCAACATCTTCGATCTTTGGTGGAAACGCACCCTATTGGGGATGATGACAACACAATCAAATCAGCAACTCCTTATCAAACTCAAAAACGCGCTTCTAGTAGATATGAAATACATAGTTGTGACTTGTGACGTCATCAAAGTTCGACGCACTTTTTTTATTTAATCTATTAAGGGCTGATTTTGCAATCGTCAGATAAAGTTTATCAGAGGAATAAATTTGACGTTTTGACAGGTTTTGTATTGAAAATCTGCCAAAACGTCAAATTTATTCCTCCGATAAACTTTATCTGACGATTGAAAAATCAGCCCTTAGTAGTTTAATATGGTTATCAAACTTAAAACTAACCGAGGATGTCAATTTTAGGTGTTTTGGAAGACCCTCTATTCAATAATCAGTTACAAATAATTTATTTTGACATAGGCATGTCAAGGCAATCATCCCTATTCTGATGAAATAGAAGTTCACTGGAAGCTTGAAGGCTTCGCAACAATATTTAGGCACTTCCTGTTTTCAAAAAACCAAAACAAAAGACCTTTGTAAACAAAAACGTGACGATTGTGTCGCAAGCAATAGCTGTCTATTTCCGGTTAACTTCGTTTACGAAGGATCTTCGGCTCTTTTGTAAATTGGCAGATCCTGCGTTTGGGGCTTGGGGCTACTGACAAAGGATGTTTGGTTTGGAAGCCTTCTACCAATTATATTATAATGGTTTGTTATTTTAATAATTTATTGAATTTGTCTCTGTTGGATTGAGTTATACCTTGGAATAGGTAATTTAAAGTTGCTGCTGAAATTGTTAAATCATATTAATTATTGATTATGATTAATTTATGATTTTACTGATTTTGATAAAATGTGGTACAGGGATAGGTTGTATCCCGGGGAAGGACATAGGCTATTTTTATCCTGGAAAATAAGAGTTCCCGCGGGAACGAAACAAACTTAATTCAGGCGGATGAAGTCGCGGGTATCATCTAAGTAATATAATATATATATAGTAAGAGTAAGTAAGTAGGTATTTGGTCAAAATTTTATTTTTGGACCGCGTCTAAAGCCGATTCCCTTTTACCATCGTGTTACCTACGGAACCCTAAAATTGCGTGTTAGGCTGTTTCACAATAACTTTGTGTATTGTTACGACTTACACGTATCTATGAGGAGTATGAGGAGAGGCATTGTATCAAGGAGCCGGGAGGAGAGACTTTGATCGATGCCCCCTTTGTATTGAGATTTTGAGTTGAGATTATTCGTTGCCATGGTGAAAGATTGACGCACCTTCTTACGAGTTATATCTCGTAGTCCATTTTTAATCTTTTTCGGAAAATGTAGGGTAGGTTTAAATTTAGTCCTTCTAGTCCGGGGATATGGCGGTTTATTTTTATAATTTTTTTTGTATCAAAAAGTTACACAATATGTAGAAAAACAGAAACATAGTGGACAAGGAAACACTTATCTCTATAAGAGATCTCTACCAGTGACCCTTGGCAGTGAGAAAGGTTGTGAAAGAATTTTATCTATTTTTCCGGAAACATACCTACTTATATATTTATCATTTCAATCATTGGGACCTGTGATTGGGACATACAACAGCTGTGCCTACTAGTTAGGTATATTAGCCTACAAAGGAGTGCAGTAAACTAATCCATGCTAATATTATAAATGCGAAAGTGTGTCTGTCTGTCTGCCTGTCTGCTACGCTTTCCCGGCCCATCTTTTCAACCGATTTTGCTGAAATTTGGTACAGAGGTAGGTTATATCCCGGGGAAGGACATAGGCTACGTTTTTATCCCGGAAAATTAAGGAGTTCCCGCGGGAATCAAAAAACCTTAATCCACGCGGGAATCGTCTAGTAATATAATATAAATATAATGGCCGCCATAATAATATAAGACATCAGTTTAGCTATTATGTAAAACCTGCATCAATCATTGTTACAATCTTAATTCTTGTGATTGGCTGAATTTATGGTAGTTCTAATGCGACAGTGAATTTTGAACAATAGCGAAAGATTGTTAGCCAATCAATTTGTAGCAATCATTGTTACGTAATAAGGCCCCAGCTATACCTACGGTTTAATCTAAGGTTCCTACTATAGCAACTCTTGCGACACAGTGAAATGTAAAGGGTTTTACCTATTAAAAGGTCAGTTACAGCGGCGCGGTACGTCTAAATGTAAATTCTTGAATATTCAATATTTCGTAATGGCCTAAAGGCAAACCGTCTGTACCGGAAGTCGATCGCTTTTATCGGCTTTCAAAGAAAATTGTTAATTTAAATACGAAGCATGAGATTTAAATAAATATACCTTCTTGAAAAAAGTCTCATTTGTGAAACATGAATAGTGAATATTTACGTATTTAAAAAAAGCGGTCAAGTGCGACTCAGATTCGAGCATCGAGGGTTCCGTGTCTTGTACGGTGTACCCAGTAGGTATGATCTTTTTAAAATAGTAAGTAAAGTCATATTAATTTGGTTGGTCCCATTTGGTTTGATAAGGTCTTATTAACTGATGGGAAGCGTCGGCCAGGTTATTTTACTGAAAAAAACCATGCGGACAAGGGAGCGTTCATCGCGGGTAACTTCGATGTGTACTTAGATGCTTATGTACGTAAAAACAATTTTGTTTGTTTTTTTTTGTATCGAAATCGAGGCAGCGATCGCGACTGCGAGGCATCTTCGGCACGTTTTTACCATTAGACTCCATTGCTACTTACAACTTACAACCACGTAAGTCGTAAGATCGCAATCAAGGGCCGATGTTTCATCGTGTAAAAAAAATATTTGATCATCATTGATATTGTGATCTTTAAAACCAAAAGTAACATTATTTTTCGTGCTAAGGCACAGCTAAGCTATCATATGGTTACCTCTACAAAATAAATAAAGTCTCTAATTAAACAGAAAAACAAAATAAAAACAACTTTTGCCAAAAACTAAATAAACAAAACAATAGGTAGGTACGTGTATTCGTTTCCCACTAGTAATTATTAACAGCCGCAAGCCAAAGCGAGTTCTGATTTTCAGTTTGTTTTCCGTGAATTTTGTTTACTTGTTGATACATTCACTCTACCTACGTTTTTACGGAGGATTTTCAGCGAAATATAATACCGGGACGATGTCTGTCCTTCTGTCAATCTGCCCGCCTGTCTGACCAACGGCTATTCAAAATATAAAAGAGCAGTAAAACTGAAATGAAGTACAGTTATAGATTAACCTGTTAACGCTACAATAGTCATATAGGTAGTTGAATAGTTATTTCCAAAATTCAAAATCTTGATGAGATTTTAAGAAGATTTGTGAAAGAATTATAAAGTTTTGGAAAACCTAACCTAATAATAGATAGTTTTTAGCAAATAGCATGAATCTCTACCACGGAACCCTAGCACGTTTTATATTTTCGAAAGTTTAATACTACAAAGCAAATATTTTTCGTTAATTAAAATGATCAAATATATATCTACTATAATGTACTTAAAATACGATTAGTAAATTGTTAATTGAATTCAGCGTTCGTTTGTTTTCAGTTTTCAGTACATTTAGTTTTGCTCTGTGTACCTACCTACCTATGTAGGTAGGTACTAGGTACCTACTCGACTTAACTCTGTAGGGAAATTTGAGCTGTAAATAAACATTATGTATTTCATTTTCCGGAAGTTTTATGATACTATTCGCGTGGATTTTGTTTTTTTAAGAGCGTACATACCCTGAGCCTATTTTGAAGTTTAGGTATTTATCTCGGGTTTAGGTATATAAAATCCTTTGTCTCGGATAGTCCTTTGTTTGAGCGAGTGAACAGAAGGCGTCGGGTGCAAAGTAGTTTGACAAACCGTTTTGATCCTAATCCCATTTTCAAACGGGCAATTATTTTTTCAATATTTAAAAGAAATTTTTTTAATTCGCTTAACATACGTTTCATATAAAACTTTTTTAAATATAGGTGTATTCATATAAAGAGAAGGTTGCATGATTGTAAGTATAGATGTTTTTAAGTAGGTACATCCATACTAACATTATCTTTGTTTGCTTATTTTCTGTTAGTTACTTATAAGACACATTTTGTACAAAAATAAACAAAATAGTAAAATAAAATATTAGTATTATTTTGATTTTTACTTAACATTATTTACAATATAAAATTATTAGAATTTATATAGTAAATGCTACTATCCATACTAATATTTTAAATGCGAAAGTGTGTCTGTCTGTCTGTCTGTCTGTCTGCCTGTCTGCTACGCTTTCCCGGCCCTTCTTTTCAACCGATTTTGCTGAAATTTGGTATAGAGGTAGGTTATATCCCGGGGAAGGACATAGGACTTTTTATCCCGGAAAATTAAGGAGTTCCCGCGGGAATCAAAAAACTAAAATCCACGCGGCCGATTTCGCGGGAATCATCTAGTATTTATATACATATCACTACGCCAGGTCTTAGTTTTTACCATGCATCGATTGACCGTAACCGTTCGATCATCTTAGCGTTAAAGTAAAATGAATCTTAAAAGTATTGATTTAGAGCTCAAATTCGTGTTTGCATTCACACTGCTCCAAATGGAAACGTTTCGAAATTAAAATCGGTTGGAATTTGTGACTTTAAATCAAGCACCTTTGGGCACATTTTACCCTGACTCCAATGTGATCGAACGGTCGATTACGATCAACCGAATTTTCAATGTAAAAACAAACTAAAAACGGGTGTCTCTTATTGGCACTGATCTCCATTTACGGGGATCTACTATTTCAGGCAAAATACATTTGTAATAAAAACTTATTAGTTTTTGTTCCATATTTTTTTTCCAAAATTGATCGTCCTTTATAATCTTTTCAATTTTCAAATTAAATTTTTTCCGGTTCAAACCGCGAGAAGACAAATTTTGATTTTGATTTTGATTTTGAACCTTTTTGATTCCTTGCCTTCGATAATTGTTCACTACGTAAATATTTCTTTTTTTTTAGAAAATCAGAGTTTTAGAACCCATTTCTGAAAAAAAATAACTTATTTTAATTCGCACGCAATGAATCCTAAAGACAAAACAGTGCAATAAAACTGATAAGCACGTGCAGATGCAGGTGTTTCACCAACATAGGTTTTTGTTTATCATGGTAGGTACCTAACAATAGACTCGCGGGTCAATAGCGATACAATAATAAAAAAGGTCCGGTTCGGAAAATATAAAACACAATCATCAAGTGCCGCTCTGTAAACGATAATCACTTGCAAAAGGTAATAAAACTATGTAATCCTGCAGGTGTTGCGGTAGTGTACTCAGCTTACCAAAATAACAATAGAAATTTACTGCGTGGTAGTACTAAAATACAGCTTAGCTACCAATTTTTCAAATAACTTTTTGCCGTGCTAGTGAGTGTATGGTTATTTGTAAGAAATTAATAATTTTGCCTGACAGTAAAATAAAAACGCGATGCCAAAAAGCGCATAAAAATACCATGAAAACCTAATTCAACTTTTTTCGTGATTGACTGACCGACAACGCACAGCCAAAATCGATGAACCTAAATATTTGATTCATTGAGTAGCCTAGGTGTGAACTGAGGAATTAGGAAAAGGCTGATAGGCTTTATCAAATGTGCAACATAAATAAGTTATAGAAATACTGATTCACATCAGGCAATGCCTTTTCAAATTCCAAACCAGGCAATAAAACTGATAAGCACGTGCAAATTGCAAGTATTGCACTAATGTAGGGTTTTGTTTATTATAATAACAATAGCGATCACGGGTCTGTATCAATAGTGATACAATAACAAAAAGAAAAGTCTGGTCGACAACCATACTCGTAAAAAACAATAATCTAATGACGCTCTGTAAACGAAATACACTTGTAAAGGCATAAAATACATAATTACAGTTGCGCTAGTATGTATATTCGGTTTACCAAAATAACAATAGAATTTACTACTCGGGGTACAATAAAGTACAAGCTGCACTTTACATAACTTTTTGTTGACGTGATGAGTGCATTGTTTGGGATAAGTAACTTTGCCTGACAGTAAAATAAAACACGCAATGCCAATAAAGCGCGAAATGAGGCCATTTGGCTGACCAACGCTCAGCCAAAATCGATGAACCTAAATATTTTATTCCTTGAGTAGTCTAGGTGTGCACTGATGAAGTATTTTGAGTTGACAAACAGACAAAAAAACATGGCTTTTTTGTCAGTGAAATATCCCATATTGGATTTGCCGTGACGTCATACTATGGTCTTATAATATCTCAGTACTCAAAATATGTAGGTTTGCAATAAAGAGGGAACTAACAAAGAAAAACACATAATATACATACATGATTGCTTACGACCAAGCCTTCCCCAAGTCGGGCAAAGAAAGGTTCAGTTCAAAACAAAACAAAACCTATTCATCAAAAAGGTCCGTAAGCGTGGTAAATAATAATAACTACCCAATTGTTTGCATAGCTACCTGCTTTTGCTATCGTGACGACTGTATTTTCATGGCCATAAATAATATCTATTCAAGTGTAAAAACAAGCAAACATGCGAGCCAAACAAATAAAATTCTAATTTCTAATTTATTGTAAGTGCACAGTAAATTTGACTATTCGAAAGCTCATTGCATAAGTTTACTAACGTCCAATCGTGTGTCTCGATACGAGTCGCTTCACTAGGTGACTCCCGCAACTTCATCTGCGTGATTCATGATTTTTAAATATCTCATGGGCATTCTTATTTTCCGGGATAAAATACCTATGTTTGTCTCCAAGAAAGTAGCTATCTCTGTACCGAATTTCGGGAAAAACTGGTAGATAAACCTTGCATGTAGACAGCTGACAGACCGACAAAGTAACACACTCGCATGTTTAATATTAGTAAGGATTACAAATTCAAAATTTATATAAACTTATTTATTTAATAAATATAACACAATATCTAATCGCGGGCAGTATCATTCAGAAGTAATTCAAGCCGGAGGTAAACGATCCAAAGGGATACAATAACCAAATCATAATGCAAATCACACCAATAAAATGCCAAGTCGTCATAAGGAAAGAGAATTTCACAACCAAACACAAGATACCGCGCTAATATGCCATGAAAGACAATAAACACGTAACTTTTTTTTTTGAAGTGCTGGCTCATTTTTTGCGCAAAGGATCAGCCTGGCTGTCCAGCGCGGAAATGCAGCCAGCATTCTCGCCACCATTCCACGCGGGCATGGCATTATTAGGTTAGGCTAGCTAGGTTTATTGTTTCTATTGTATTGTTTTCAATAAATTTTACCAACGAGTGATTATCATTTCAGTACATGACATCGCATTAATATTTATAAGGAACGGAGTTGCCAGTCTAGGTAGAGATTGTTGGTCAGCCTTTAAATAATAGTTAATTTAACCACAAGCTTTATAAGGCAAGTTTAGTAAAGTAAATTATTTTATAACTGTCTGAAACACACGACCTTGTCTGAATTGAATATTCAAATTCTTATTTACGAGTAAATAATTAAGTAATATAACTATAAATATCATACACGTTTAATATAAAGTATAATATACAAACCTTAAACTGTTTAAAACAAAATAATTTTCAACCATCAATAAGAAAAAGCAGCCAGTATTAAAAATGCCTACTATTGAGAAGTGACAATCACACTACAATCTCAGGTATATGCTACGTATAAAGTTTTAGCAGGAAGTAAATGGGGGGTTCATCCGAAACACCTAAGACGACTTTTCATTTCGGTTATACGTAGTAGGCTTGATTACGGAAGCTTCATATATGATAATAGCATTAACAGTCATCTGAACAAAGTAGAAATAGTACAAAATCAGGCTATGCGGGTGATTGGAGGCTTCATCAAAACCACACCAATCCATGTAATGCAGAGTGAATTACATTTACAACCTTTACATATACGTCGGAAATATTTGGCCGGCAAATTCTGGCTAAGATCTAGATCTTTTGAAGATAACATTACTATAGAAGAATTAAAGTCACTTAACAACATGTGTAATGATGCATACTGGAGGAACAAAAAATTGCCATTGCTAATAATAGTTCATAAAAAGTTAATACAATATTCTATTAATATGTCCTCAAAAAAATTACAGATTCATTGTCTCCCTACATGGATTAGTGGTTTTGACATGTCAAACGTCACTACAACTATTGACGGGTTAAATATGTCCAAAAAGAAATGTAGTAGATTGAATATTGTTAGTTACTGTCAAACACTTCTAGATGATAAATATAGCTGTTTTTATAAACTATACACTGATGGTTCTAAAGACATATCAGGTTCAGGAGCGGCGGTTTTTGACCCTCAGGCAGAACTCAAACTAAAATTTAAAATTGAATCAGATATAAACATAATGCATACAGAGCTGATTGCAATATCTGAAGCTCTGGCATATATATTATCACTTGAGGGTAGTAGGTTCGTTGTTCTATCTGATTCAAAGAGCGCCCTCCAACATTTGGCTCGGCTAACCTCGAATATTCGAGGATATCCGATAGCCTACGATATATTAGAATCCATATGTAAAATTCAAAATCAAAACAAAACCATTATAATTCAATGGATACCCTCACACATAGGAATCATGGGCAACGAGGAGGCGGACACAGCAGCGAAACAGGCTATTAGCGATGGAATTCCTTACAACTGCTCACCACTACAAAATGAAATTTTAATAAAATTCAAACAGGAGTGTACACTAGCATGGCAGGAATATTTCGATGAGAGGTCAAGGTCAAAGGGTATATGGTACAAAACTATTGTATGTCAGCTTCCTCGGTGTCCATGGTTCGGAGGATCCAATCTAAAAAGGGTAGACATAATAAAACTGTTACGACTGCGTTCCGGGCACATTCCATCCAATAAATTTAAATACATGATGAGACGATCGCCAACACAGAATTGTGTAGACTGTGGTAATATACGCGTAGACGATGTATTCCATCTTTTGATGGAATGTGTACGGAACGAGTCGGAGCGTCCGCGTCTCCTTAAGAACAATTACAGTGTGGGTATGTGCAATAGCCTTCTGGCTGCCCCACTGTCAAAGGAGGCGCGGTCACTCACAAGAATGTGCTGATCGTTATTTTCTCTGTTTTTTTGTTAATGTTTAAGGTGTTGTTTTCTCTGTAATTTCATGTTGTTGATCCTATGGGGGTGACATAGTCAGCATTGACAAAACCCCTAAAAAAAAAATATAGAATAAAAAAAAAAAAAAAAAAATCATTTTGAGTTGCGGAGACAAAAGGCGTTACGTCCACCCTCTGAGAAGCCTCGGCTACGACTAGTTTTCCTAGTGCTTGATCACGCAGTTTTGTAGTGTGTTACAAACTTATTTTTGGATGTAAATTATTGTTAATTATATATTTTTTTTGCTTAATATAATTGAAAATATGTCTCACTTTTAGGAGTACTAATTTATTTTTACAAATTAAGCCAAATAACCGCCTAAAATGACGGTTATATGTGTCCTTAATTTCGTCAAATTAAATCTTCTTTGTTTTGAATTTTATAATACAAAGGATAGCAAATTAATAATTTTTATCTTCAACTATAGTAGTTCAGGACTAGGGCTTCCAATACCGGGATCCCGGTATTGGCTAATACCGGGATCCCGGACTTTTTTCGCCGGTTTTTAATACCGGTATTGAAATGTCTAATACCGGGATACCGGTATTGGTGAAATTATAAACGAAACAGTGACTATTGCATATATTTCTTTTTAGATGCCACTGTTTTTTATTCGGCTAAGTTTAAAACTTGTATCTTAAGCATATTAGCTCAAAAAGAGCGCCTTTATTGCTTAAAACCAGTGAAGAAAAGTCGTTTTTGTTCACTCAGAGGGAAAAAATAGTGTTTGAATTTAAATCCCTGTGGCTTGGCATTTATATTTCATTGTCTCTCAAAACGTTCAGAAATCTCATTTATAACTAATGCATATTTTATTAAGATATAATATTTTCTTTTAAATAATAACTATTGAATTTTAGATTAATTTGTGTTTTGACTAAATTATCGTTTTCTTCGACTTCGATCGACTTCTTACGAAAATATCGTTTATTACTCATTTAGACGACCTCAGCAGAATTCCTCAACAGGTGGGCCTAAAAATGAATATGAGTAAGACAAAGATCATTTCTAATGCACACGTTCAGCCCCAAACTGTTTTACTCGTAGTTGAGAACTCTGCACTCGAATTGTTGATACCTAGGACATGACAGTCCAGTTAGGTAGGTCCAATTTCGAGAAAGAGGTCAACCGCCAAATCCAACTCGGCTGGGCAGCGTTAGGGAAACTCCGCGACATCTTTTCGCCCAAAATTCCTCAGTGCCTGTTGCCAGTGATGACTTACGGCTCCGAAAAACGGTCGCTAAATTTGGGCCTGATAAGAAGGTCACTCAGCGGGCGATGGAAATGGCGAAGGTATGCTTAAAGTATCCCTGCGTGATCAAATCAGATATGAGGAGATCCGTAGGAAAACCAGAGTAACCGATATAGCTCGAAGAGTCCAAGCTTAAGTGGCAATGGGCGGGGTACATAGTTGGTAGAACCGATAGGCGTTGGGGTCCTAAAGTGCTTGAATGGCGGCCTCACACCGAGAAGCGCAGTGTTGGACGACCCCCCTCTAGAAGGACGGACGATCTCAAGCATGTCGCTGGGAGCCGCAGGAAACAAGGGGCACAAGACCGTGCCCTGTGGCGATCCATGCAGTAGAGCTACCTCCAGCAGTGGATGTCTATAGGTTGAAACGACGACGACGATAGTAGTTTAAATTACAATCATCGACACTAATTTCACTCATTATTTAAAATTTCCAGACATATTTATTTAATTTTGTGTGTACGTTGAGAAAGTGCGTCACAAATATACTTTATATTAAAAGTTCAAAATTCAATGGAGGTTAAAAATATATATTTCGTAAGAATTCATCCGAAAATTATAGTTCTATTTTAAAAATCATACCTACAGTTGATATTCTGATTGATATATAAGAAATTGATTATTTGATAAAAATATAAGTATTAATAAGATTGTATTTAAAATGATGTGATGGAGTTTCAGAACGTTACGTGCAAAAAAAAATCTCGCTGAGTGAAAAAAACGGCGTTTCTTCACTGAATTTATGCAGAAAAGGCACTTTTTTGAGTTAATTTGGTGAAAAAATTTTTTTATGACAAAACTGATTGTTATGGTGCCGTTTGCTTCAGAAAAGACTAATTTTAAGTTAAAAAACATCTACCACATTTTAAATTTTTTCCAATACCGGGATCCCGGGATCCCGGTATTGAAAAAAATCTTTCCGGTATTAATACCGGTATTGAGAAAAACCGGTATTCGAAAGCCCTATTCAGGACCTTATACTCAATAAAAGTATCTCTTTGTGTGACCACAACGAGTAAATTTGGATGTTCGCTAACGTCAAACTTTACACAAAAATCAAGATTAAATAACAGCTTCTTGGTATTTTCGTAATAAGGAACAATCTATTAATTAATTTCAAAATGTTGTCAGTCATTATAGTAGATCAGAGAATTCCCTACAATTAGGTATGAATAAGTTTTGGTTTAATGCAGGGAGTAACAAAATATCAGGGGGCAAAAAAGCTAAATATAAGGGTCTACCCTTGCAGCTCAAGCTCAGCTCGAATGTATAGTCTTAATACCGTGGGAATTCTTTGATTTTCGGTACACAGATGTAATGCCTCTCTGTACTAAACTTCAAAATCGGCGGATCATTGCGACCCATAGCGCTGCATTGAGTTTGATTAGACTTAAGTTTCATTTTAAACCAATCTAATCCTTATCCAATATAATATTATCTAATATCATTTAAAACCTTATATTAACTCTATGGTTTTAACCCTAAAGTTTTAATGATTAAACTCGGAACAAAGTTAAAACGATCTTCTCTTCACTAAACGATGTTCTGTTTCAAGCAGAACGAATGACTGTAAGTTATAACAAGTTCCTAGCAAATAGCTTTTAATAGTAAACTAGCATAGCATAGCATTTTTTTTAACGCCACTATAAGTTAGCCCTTGACTGCTGAACTAGCATAGCATAACATGACTATGGTTTTTATAAGCCACTACAAGTTAGCCCTTGACTGCAATTAATAACAGGGTGTTATTTTAACGGCCAGTGCGGTGAAACGTGGTCTAAACTCTCTAATAGATAGTTTAAGTTTTCGCCTCGCTGACCGCTCTATAAATAACAGCCTGTATTTAAATGTAGCATGTTTGAAGTTTGAAAATTGATTTTGTTAAGGAAAATTCTTAAGTTTTAATATAATTTTAATGGTTTAACGGTAAAGGATACTGTATCCGTAAAGGATGTGCATACCTGAGACTTAAGAGATCTCGATAATGTTCTCAAAGGTGTGTAAAGTCTGCTACCACTTTACCAGCGTGGTGGATTAAGGCCTAAACTTACCGATCCGATCCGTGTTCAGAAGTGGGTCAGGGATGGGTTCAGGTGATGATAATGATGGCCTGCCAATAATAAGTAGCAATCCAGTTGTGTGATGGGTATTAGGTACCTATTTTGCAGTGCGGATCAATACAGTATTGACAGTTTACACACATTAAGCTGACATAATCACAGTATGTTAATTTTAGTTTTAATTGCTGATCAATGATAAGTAATTTTACAGTTATTTTACCTACGTGAAAACAATCACCTATTATTCTTAGAGCTGTCCCGTAAAATTTAGGCACTGATGGTGAAAACCGTATTGTATTTTCAGGTAATCCGGCAAATACATTATTGCAATGGCATGGCATTGCATAATGGCAATCCCCACCAGACGAGATCATAGCAAAATTCAGATACTATTATAAATGACCCTGCCGAGGACCGAATCCGGACAGGGTAAAACCAATGTGTTTCTGATTTATAGGTTACCCAGGAGTCCAGGATACTCGTGTGGTCCAGGACCCTTTATAAGAGTGTCAATCATTTAAGTAGATCGTCGTGTTTTACTACGTATAACACGATCTACATTTGAGACTCATGTAAATCTATTTAGTAAAAAAAGATAGTTGCAAAATTCATTTTTTGATTTTTCCAATTTTTGAGCATGTTTCTAAATGGGGGCTGTATTTTTTTATTATTTTACAAGAAAGTATAACTCAAAACGAAAAAATTGCGACCTGAAAGAAGCCTCTACGACAATTTTCCAAAGGAGAATTTTAATTTGAAAAATATTTTTTTGGGCCGAAAAACGTGATTATCTCGGAAGTCTCTTAACTTTTTTATCTGAAAAAATTTGTGAATATTTTAAATAAAAAATGTATACTTTCACCAAGTTTCGTCAACATAAAATTATTTTTGTGTAAATGAAAAATAAAAAACGATAAAAGCGGTTTTTTGCATTTTACTCGGAGATTTTTAGGTTATGTGAAAAAACCATTTATACAAAAGTGGTAGATCTTTTTATGATCTACAACTTTTCTATTGTACACTTTTCTCTCCGAAGTCAACTTTCGCTGGAAATCACAATAATCCAAAATTCCACCCCTTATCATCCCCCAAATATATCTGGAAAAACCCCTGCTCACGCATTTTTTTTTACGTTTATTATATGCCACTTTACCATTTCCAACTGTGCCCATCCTGTTAACAATTTTGTTTTTTTTCGCTTCAAAATGAGCGACTGGACTATGTGTGTTATGATAGATCTAAATAGAGACTGTTTTAAGTTCCTACTTTGTTATGGTTACTATTTTAATTTCATTTAGTATGTCATTTATTTAAATCAAATATGGCATCATCTTCTGGGGCAATTCGGTTGACATCAAACGAACATTCATATTGCAAAAACGGGCTATAAGAATAATATAACGCAAAAAACAAGATGAATCACTTCGTTTAATATTTAAAGAAAAGAAACTGTTAACCTTAACTGGGATTTACTTACTAGAGCTGTGTTTACTTGTCAAAAATTATGAAGATCTATTTATAAATAAGTCATGCTATAGAACTAGGCAGGTAGCATCAAGACAAAAAGATCACCATGACTTAAAATTACCAATATCAACATCTAATATGCATTATAACAGTACGTATGTGATTGCAATACGGGTATTTAATAATTTACCTTTGGAAATAAAAGCGCTTCAAAACCTTAATAAATATAGAAGAATCTTTAAATTATGGCTCAATAACATGACATTTTATAGCTTAAATGACTTTTTCAATCGTGACAAAACTAATAGAGCAAGATCCCAGAGCCGCCAGACCTTACTTATTTTCTGAGAAACAAAATGTGTGTAATATAGTAGCTTTGGTACGTAGATTTAACGTTCGCATACTCGCAAATTTGGGGCGACGGCCAATTTATAGTTATAAGGTGCTAAAGGTACGTAAAAACGTTGCTAACTTTACTTATTTTCTGAGTGCTGATTTTTATGTATGTTGTACAGAATATTGTTAATAATTAATAATCAATACTCCCAGACTCATGCCGTGGGCCGTTATTTCTGCCAGACACTTTAAAGGTCGCAAAAAAAAAACTTAACTTTACTTATTTTCTGAGTCTTCATTTTTATACACGATACTCAGGGAACTGTTTCAATACTATTTGCAAGCAGCCAGACTAATCTGATGGGCCAAACATCCGCCAGACTCAATTTGAAATTTCGCTGTGATACAATTTTGGCCTTATTTACAAGGTTTTAGGGACCTTTTTCATTGTGTGGAGTAAAGAGAACCATCAATTATTGCAATATCTAAGCCTGTGTACGAAAAGCTTACGAAAATCCACAATAAAGAGGGTGAAATGAGGGTTGGAACCTTACATGAAGGTTCTAAGTTTTTGAAGTTAG
Source organism: Erebia ligea (assembly GCA_917051295.2). Lineage (NCBI taxonomy): Eukaryota > Metazoa > Arthropoda > Insecta > Lepidoptera > Nymphalidae > Erebia > Erebia ligea. Next base: position 1,617,110 of record OU785226.1, read on the forward strand.
GGACTTGGAAATCGGCATTAAGTTTTAAATAATAATAACCTGTATAAGCAATTTTCTGAAAATCCACCCCAAAAGGGGTGAAATGGGAGTTGGAAGTTTGTATGAAAATCCTATGTTTTTGAAGCTAGAGACATGAAAATCGGCACATAAGTTTTTAGTTTTAGTTTGAAGTCAAGGACTTTACATCGGCATTTAGATTATTCATTTTAAATAATAGTAACCTGTTTATGCAATTTTTCGAAAATTCAGCCCAAAGGGTGTGAAATGGGAGTTAGTAGTTTGTATGAAAGTTCTATGTTTTTGAAGTTAGAGACATGAAAATCGGCATTTAACGTATTAAGTAGTTTTAAATAATAAAAACCTAAGATATAGATAATATATTATAGCCTTTTTAGATATGCCTTTTGCAGCGGGAAAATTTTATAATCTCATAGGAAATCAGAAATTGTACGCGATCGAAGTCGTGGGCGACCACTAGTACTGATAAACACTATGTTTATCTATGCTCATATCTAAACCCGAAATATTATAAATGCGAAACTGTGTCTGTCTGTCTGTCTGTCTGTCTGCTACACTTTCCCGGACCATCTTTTCAACCGATTTTGCTGAAATTTGGTATAGAGGTAGGTTATATCCCGGGGAAGGACATAGGAGTGACATGAGGAGATTCAGTGAGCTAGACTTAATCAGCTGTGAAGTCCTAGAGCAAAATGTGTTCAATTCAATACAACAATATATTTGTGAAATCTACAACGTGACCTGAATAATGGACGTATATGCTGCCAGGCTTCAAGTGTTTATAAAGGCTTAAACGGTTTCCAACGTAAATGAAAAGTATCCGCTTTTATTATCTTAATATTTAAGTATATTTCAATGATAATAATGATGAAAATTAAATCTAATAATTAAAATTTTAAGAAAATATTTTATTAAATGTTATTTTTAATAATCATCACTATCGTTATCGTCGAAGTTTGGTAATTCCTCATCTAGCCAATCCTGTGGGGCTAGCATGCACACAACGAGTAATATTATGTCTACCCGTTATCTCTATTTGTCTACCGAACCTAACATGGGTAACTACTACCTAACTCGTTACGTCAAAAGTAAAGATGAGAGTAATATTTATTATCTGTGGTATTTTTCTCTACGAATCTTTACATGCCGAATATTTTTTTCTTGTAATATACCGCATTTTGTGCATGTAGGGTAAACGAAACAGCTGGCAACGACAACATCTCTATCTCTCTCTCGTCGCGAGATAATCTCGTTGTGTGCATGTTAAGCACATTGGTGTTGACTATTCAAACTTTTATCGTCGTCAATATCATTGGTAAAATCTTCATTTATAAAAACAAATAAAATAATAAAGTTTCGAATAGCTTAAAAATTTATAAAAACAATTTGAAGTGAGAGTAAAATACTTGATTCTACTTCAAGGGATTCTCTTACAAAACCCGGTAATTGGTCCCCATCGAACTAGTTAAAATGGTAATTGTTGTTTTGCAACATCCATCCGTTATTTTCAGGTTTAAAAATTATAAGTTCTGTCAAATAAGCATTATTCCAAAAGCTGCTTATATAATTCGCTGCCGAAACTGCTGCAGAAGCTCACTTTTACACGGTGGTACGTTGCTCTTATCAAAGTTCTTAACATTCTTGCGGCTATAATATATAGCTTAAGAAGGTTTTTATTATTGAAAATTACTTAATAACTTAAATGCCGATTTCCATGTTTTCAAAAACATAGCACTTTCATGCAAACTACTAACTCCCATTTCACCCCCTTAGGGCTGAATTTTCGAAATTTGCTTATACAGGTTATTATTATTTAAAATTAATAATCTAAACGCCGATTTTAAAGTCCTTGACTTCAAAAACTTAGAACCTTCATGTAAGTTTGCAACTTCCATTTCACCCCCTTTGTTGTGGATTTTCGTAAAATTGCTTATACAGGTTTTTATTATTTAAAACTAAAAACTTATGTGCCGATTTTCATGTCTCTAGCTTCAAACACATAGGATTTTCATACAAACTTCCAACCCCCATTTCACCCCTTTTGGGGTGGATTTTCAGAAAATTGCTTATACAGGTTATTACTATTTAAAACTAATAACCTTAATGCCGATTTCCAAGTCCCTAACTTCAAAAACTTAGAACCTTCATGTAAGGTTCCAACCCTCATTTCACCCTCTTTATTGTGGATTTTCGTAAGCTTTTCGTACACAGGCTTAGATATTGCAATAATTGATGGTTCTCTTTACTCCACACAATGAAAAAGGTCCCTAAAACCTTGTAAATAAGGCCAAAATTTTACCACAGCGAAATTTCAAATTGAGTCTGGCGGATGTTTGGCCCATCAGATTAGTCTGGCTGCTTGCAAATAGTATTGAAACAGTTCCCTGAGTATCGTGTATAAAAATGAAGACTCAGAAAATAAGTAAAGTTAAGTTTTTTTTTTGCGACCTTTAAAGTGTCTGGCAGAAATAACGGCCCACGGCATGAGTCTGGGAGTATTGATTATTAATTATTAACAATATTCTGTACAACATACATAAAAAACAGCACTCAGAAAATAAGTAAAGTTAGCAACGTTTTTACGTACCTTTAGCACCTTATAACTATAAATTGGCCGTCGCCCCAAATTTGCGAGTATGCGTACGTTAAATCTACGTACCAAAACTACTATATTACACACATTTTGTTTCTCAGAAAATAAGTAAGGTCTGGCGGCTCTGGGATCTTGGACCATAAGGACTTTACAAATTTAAAAATTAACTTGTTCAAATAATTTTTACAAATAATTATAACCATATTCTGTTTTTACTAATTAATAATCTGTACCAATTATTATAAATTGTCTGAATCAAATGTTATAAATAATTGACTTTATGTTAAATTTAAGCATAATGTTATATCGTATGCCTGTTAGAGGTAGACTGTTCCTACTATGTAAAATTATTTTAAGATCTTCAACTATTTAACAGTCAAATGATTTAATAAATGAAATGAAATGAATGAAATGAAATAAAATACATACATAAGTACAAAGTAGATTTTCGTAAATTTTCCTAAATCTAAGTTAAGTAATTAAAGTAGGTAGGTATATGTTATGTTATAAGTAAATACAGTGGATTTCATTTATTGCGACCTTGGTTGTAGCGACCATTTACCTATAGCGACGTTAAATCTTAGTCCCTTGAATTTAAAGCATACTTTAGTACAAAATTCATGTGGCTATAGCGCCTTTGGATGTAACGCCGAGTTCGGGTGTAGCGACTGTTTTTAATGAATCATTTGTAACAAATTCCTAGAAATCCCATGCAGATATTGCGACCGGAGTCGGCCGCCAAAGACACAAAGATTTCTTTCTTTCACAAACATTTCTTATCTTTTGTTTACATCCACACAGATGGTCAGCAAGTGTGGAGACCTTTACCTTTTGTTTATAGATATCAGGTACGCAGGTAGGGAAGCGTGTACGTTTCGGAGGTAAATTGAAGCAAACTAATATTACACATTTTTTTAAATGTACCAGTGAGTAATTATGTGTGCAAATATTTTCAATTATAAATGAATATAATATACACTATACATGTGTACGTGTCTGTATCTTTACCTTTGCCTGTAACGACTCCCGTATATAACGACGAAAATAGAGTGGTCCCTTCATCGTCGTTATACCCGAAATCCACTGTATGTTGATAAAATTTATTTTTATTATAAAATTAACCTGAAATTCTTTACTTTTAGTCTTCAAAATATTAAATACCTCCATAAATAATTTTATTTTGATTTCGGTGACTAAAATATTGATTTCGGTGGACACCACTTTTTGAAAATCGAATTACAATGTAACCGCTGGGCCTATGAAGTTCCCTTTACTACCAATATTAACTAAATTAAATCTAGATTTGATATTTCCAGCTAGTATGTCTCAAATACAAAAAAAAATTTGTGCCACCGAAGTCAATCAAATAATGAGGCGCCTGAGAAGTACCCAAGGGTACTTCTCAGGCGCCTCATTATTTGATTGACTTCGGTGGCACAATTTTTTTTTTGTATTTGAGACATACTAGCAGGAAATATCAAATCTAGATTTAATTTTGTTAATATTGGTAGTAAAGGGAACTTTATAGGCCCAGCGGTTACATCGTAATTCGATTTTCAAAAAATGGTGTCCACCGAAATCAATATTTTAGTCACCGAAATCAAAATAAAATTATTTATGGAGGTATTTAATATTTTGAAGACTAAACGTAAAGAATTTCAGGTTAATTTTACAATAAAATATTTTATTTTATCAACATATTTACTTACAACATAACATATACTTTAATTACTTAACTTAGATTTAAGGAAAATTTACGAAAATCAACTTTGAACTTATGTTTGTATTTTAAATAAATGACATACAAATTGAAATTAAAAATAGTAACCACAACAAAGTAGGAACTTAAAACAGTCTCTATTTAGATCTATCATAACACACATAGTCCAGTCGCTTATTTTGAAGCGAAAAAAAACAAAATTGTTAACAGGATGGGAACAGTTGGAAATGGTAAAGTGGCGTATAATAAACGTAAAAAAAAATGCGTGAGCAGGGGTTTTTCCAGATATATTTGGGCGATGAAAAGGGGTGGAATTTTGGATTATTGTGATTTCCGGCGAAAGTTGACTTCGGAGAGAAAAGTGTACAATCAAAAAGTTGTAGATCATAAAAAGGTCTATAACTTTTGTACGTATGGTTTTTTCACATAACCTCAAAATCTTCGAGTAAAATGCGAAAAAACCTCTTTTATCGTTTTTTATTTTTCATTTACACAAAAATAATTTTATTTTGACGAAACTTGGTGAAAGTATACATTTTTGTATTTGAAATATTCACAAATTTTTTCAGATAAAAATATTAAGAGACTTCCGAGATAATCCCGTTTAACGGCCCAAAAAAAAATTTTTCAAATTAAAATTCTCCTTTGGAAAATTGTCATAGAGACTTCTTTCAGGTCGCAATTTTTTTCGTTTTGAGTTATACTTTCTTGTGAAATAATAAAAAAATATAGTCACCATTTAGAAACATGCTCAAAAATTGGAAAAACCAAAAAATGAATTTTGCAACCATCTTTTTTTTACAAAATGTTAATATATTTCCACCGAAAACACTGAGATCAATGCCACTGAAATCAAAATAATGAGCAATATCCCAGATATTTACGAAAGTACCCAAAATTTATAATAATAACCTCCTTAATTGCAATCTAGCACTCATACGATATACGTTTGCATAATTTAAATAATAGTAGTTTAAATAGATATGGATAGAACAGTTCCACCGAAATCAAGTTTATGGGTATACCAAGCCACCGAAAGCCATTACTTACCTTAATAAAAGGGACGCACAAAGAGGCACAGACGTGTTGCCTTTAACCACCGATGCGGCGCGACGGATAGTTTGTCTTACTCTTACTACTATTCTCGCAGTTATTAAAGTACAGAAGTTATAAGAGAATTGGAGCGCGCCACCGGAATCAATTCTAAACCTCGGACGTGAAAACAATTTGTTATAAGTTGTCAACTAAGGCCTATTATTGATTATAAATATTATAATTTGAGCTAGTAACTAACTAGTTTCTTGTAAGCACCTGCAAAATAGTGGCATATCTTATAGAAAAAAAGAAAAAAAAATATTTTCAACACAATATGGGGTGCGGGACACGGCACCGAGGTCAATATTTCCGCGGTTTTCTTTTTTTAAATTAACTTACATTAAGTTTACCTAAGAAAGGACATAGGCCCCCCTAATATTTTGATCATATCTACCATACATAAAATTATCAAGTGGTTAGCAATCTATTTCATAGAGGTTTTCGACCCGGACACGCTTTTTTGAGCCGTTTGAGAATGACCATTAACTATTTCCACCGAAAACACTGAGATCAATCCCACTGAAATCAAAATAATGAGCAATATCCCAGATTTTTACAAAAGTATCCTAAATTTATAATAATAACCTCCTTAATTGCAATCCAGCACTCATACGATATACGTTTGTATAAATTAAATAATAGTAGTTTAAATAGATATGGATAGAACAGTTTCACCGAAATCAAGTTTATGGGTATACCAAGCCACCGAAAGCGATTACTTACCTTAATAAAAGGGACGCACAGAGAGGCACAGACGTGTTGCCTTTAACCACCGATGCGGCGCGACGGATAGTTTGTGTTACTCTTACTACTATTCTCGCAGTTATTAAAGTACAGAAGTTATAAGAGAATTGGAGCGCGCCACCGGTATCAATTCTAAACGTCGGACGCGAAAACAATTTGTTGTAAGTTGTCAACTAAGGCCTATTATTGATTATAAATATTATAATTTGAGCTAGTAACTAACTAGTTTCTTGTAAGCACCTGCAAAATAGTGGCATATTTTATAGAAAAAAAGAAAAAAAATAATTTTCAACGCAATATGGGGTGCGGGACACGGCACCGAGGTCAATATTTCCGCGGTTTTCTTTTTTTAACTTAACTTACATAATGTTTAAGTACCTAAAAAAGGACATAGGCCCCCCCTAATATTTTGATCATATCTACCATACAAAAAATTATCAAGTGGCTAGCAATCTATTTCATACAGGTTTTCGACCCGGACACGCTTTTTTGAGCCGTTTGAGAATGACCCGTAGGATTCATGTATTGACACAAAATCTCATGTATTCACATTAATAGAATGGATACCCGATGCGAACAAAGTACTTCTGCATTGCACATGTTGCTATTGAAACGCTGAGAAGTAGAACATACTGTATGTGATTTGATTGAGGTAGGGTACGTAATTTGGTAAGATTGCAAAACGGAATACATTGAATGTTGCCTGATTTTGAATTTGTTCCAGGCTCTGACATAACCGAAGGGCGAAAACACACTGAGGCTTAAAAAATTGGGTGTTTGATAACGAGTCAATCAAATCAGCAACTTTTTTTTAAATGGTTAAACGCGCGCTTAGGTTTTTGTATGAAATACTTACTTCTATCGTCAGCAAAAGTCATATGACTTTTTTTTATAATCGCTAAATAATAATTAATTTTTGACATAGGTAACATGAGAGCACTGAGAGTCCGCGTTATTAACTTTCATTTGGAGCCCGCACTATAGGCGACAGGAGGAACCGTCGTTCTGCATAATATTATTTGGTAGGTACTCGGTAGATAATTGGGTTATTACAAAATTTGCCTGGTGGGAGGCTTCGGCCGTGGCTAGTTACCACCCTACCGGCGATTTAGCGTTCCGGTACGATGCCGTGTGGAAACCGAATAGGGGTATGGGTTTAATATAACTGCCATGAGGTTAACCCGCTACCATACCATCTGCAGGTGAGATCGCAGACAAAGGCTTACTTGTAGTGGATAAAGAAATATATATTAATTATACTATTATACTAAATTAGGCGCGAATATATTCATTATACTTATAACAAAATATGCGATGCGACAATTTCATTTATTTATACAAATAGAAATGAATTCGAGTTAACGCAGGCTTCATCGAAATAGGTAGAATACTAAAATTATAGGTAGGTACATCAATGGTAGGCTTACATAAATATAATTGAATTTCTGCCGAACGTAGACAAGTGAAATATCATTTTCAATTTCCAAAAAGTTTGCCTTGGGTCGTTCTCCAGTGTGATTACCTACAATACCTAATAATATTATAAATGCGAAAGTGTTTTTTTTTATTGGTTTGTCCTTGAAGCGCTCTGGAAAGTGATAGAAAAGCATTGACAAATCTATTAATTCTAAGTTCTAATAATCTAAGTTAGTAGTTCTGGAAAATACCTATAGCGTAATAGCCTACCTATGTCCTTCCCCGGGATACAACATAATATCCCAGCCCCCCTAGCATGGGCCGAGACAATTTTCTCCCCGAGGAAAGGATAAATTTTTTATTCCTAAATAAATAAATAAAAATGCTAAATAACGGTGGATAAATAATCCCCCGAGTCCCCGTGAAATGTCAAACGGGGATAAACTTCTCCTCTCCCCTGTTGCCGTGCTCTGAGAAGTGGATAAGTTAATTTTATCTCTTGTCAGTGGATAAAATCGGGGGATAAAATTTTTATGTCCGGCCCATGCTAACCCTGCTGTACCAAATTTCATCAAAATCGGTTGCACAGATAGGCCGTGAAAGCGTAGCAGACAGACAGACAGACAGACAGACAGACGGACAGACAGACAGACACACTTTCACATTTATAATATTAGTATGGATAGTATGGATACCCATGCTCACCTTTTCCATTTGATCGTCTGGCAACACAAGTTAATAGAATAATTGTGTTCACAGGCATGTACATTAGACGCCTTGTGTATGTCCATATCTTTACTCAAAGATTGGCTAAAGGAGAGTAGGTATTGACATAATTTCAGCAGGTGGATACTCGACAGCGGCGCGGTCGATCAGTTCACACCTGGCTGGCGCGGAACAAAGCGCGGAAGGTTCTGCTTAACGAATAAAGGCTTTCTGATCACTGCCATTGGTTCTGCTGACTGATCTATACTAATATTATAAATGCGAATGTTTGGATGGATGGATTACTCACGGTTTATGTTTGCCTCCTCACTATTTTTTTATTAGCGTTTTGCTCCAAAATCAATGTGTGTGCTCTGGCTCAGATTCATCAGCTCACTGAGCGACACTGAATTACATATATTGGGTTGGCCTTTGAACCGAGAGTATTTAGAGTAAGGGATAGATAGAGCAGCGATCTTCAAGAAAAAAGAGTGATCGTTGCGCTGATAATACAAATGTTTTTGGTTATTTCCGGAAAAATGGTTGTGAAAGGGGGGTGGTCGGCGAACTGACGGAGTCACCCTATTTTCCTTCTTTGAGCTTAACATGTGCAGTTTCTTCCACTTCCTCGTCATACAAAGTCATGATTTTTTGGACGGTGTCCAGTCCAGACTCCCGGGTCGGTAGCAAAAAGACACAGAACAGCGCCTTACCTATACGTTACATATTAAATAACTTAAAATGTAGCGAAAGTTCAGAAGTTGTAAACATAATGTCAATGAATGGCAAATAGAGCTGTACTAATAAACGTTATTTGCAGGCAATAAACTCACGCAATATATTCAAGTTTCATATGCAAAATCTTCGCTACCGAAATCATATTGAAAGGAGTTTATGTGGCATGACGCCTCGGGTCTAACTAAGTTAGTTAAGTAGCTAAACGCGACACTAAAGTTAGAAGTTTAATTGTCGACCGAGTCAAGATAGTTTTAACAAGAGGTCTTTGTTTAAAGTTTTAGATTCAATTATTTGTGTTGATTTTCTTTGTACATTTCGATTTAAAATATATTTTAGTTGAAGAGATCAAACGATTTTCATTACAATTTTAATTTTTTTTTTCGATTTTCATATTAATTTTAAACGATAATAATTGGGTATTTGACTATACTAGTGAAATAAATTATTTTTTAGGGATTATTAAATAAAGGATCTCCCAAAAGTCGTAATATCCACGTCCCCTGCTTATAGTTTTATTTTAAATAACCATTGTAAACTATCGATTAAAGTAAAAAAAGTGCGTCGAACTTTGATGACGTCACAACTTAAAATTTCATACCTACAAAATCCATAAGCACGCGTATTGACGTTTGAATAAAAAAGTTGCTGATTTGACTAGTTGTCAAATACCCAATTGGTCTAGTCACGTCTTGATAGTCATAAAACAGTCACCATGTCACGAAATGGTCGATTTCTTTAAGATAATAATTACCACTTGTATGATCTGGCTACGACATAGCTAAACTTTATAAAAGAGCCTCGTTTTAGCAATGTTCTGGACAATAAGTAGAACAATATTTTTTTTTAAAAGAGCAACCGCCGATTATTTTGCTGGTTCCTCTCGGTAGTACTGGACCTTATTTAAATAGCAGTAGTTAGTTAGTAAGTCCTAGTGATTATTCTGTGTCGGTAGTCGGTACTCCGTAGAGGCTAGGAAGGGCATTCCAAACCAGTGGCGTTTTCTCCACTCGATTCAAAAGCACTTGTAAAAGTTTATCTATTTGACATCCGAAATGTGTTTCTGCGCAGAGTTCTACTTACGCCGCGGCTACTATAGGTACCTACTTACTTGTCACAGTTGTTGGAAATAACAAAGTAATAATTTCAGGTCAACTAATGAGCTTTTCAGGTTTTATTAGCTCAATGTCTATTAAATATCTTGTTACGCTAGAGCTGCCACAAAGTTCTACAGTGAGTGTTCTCATAGATAATACCTATATATACCAGAGAGTGTTCTAGTTTAATGTTTGCCACCAAATCATATTGAAGTGAGTTTATTGTTCTTCGTGCGATTGAGTTGGAGTAAGGCCATGGATATACCTATTTAGCGATGCGACAAGCGGAAGCGATCTTTTGCCAACATTGACAATGCCATGAGCCTGCCGAGCGATCGCGTAACTTCTGCATCAATCATTGATACATCGCAATCACCTCTGATTGGTTAACACTCTTCCACTATTGGACATAATCCATTGACGCAGCAAGAATGCCATAAATTCAGCCAATTACAACAATTGATACTGTAACAATGATTGATGCAGAAGTTACGCGATCGCTCGGCTGGTTACACTTTACTGACTTCGGCGAAAATAGATATCTGTTCAGAAACAGTAGTGTAAATTTAACATCAATTATTACAGTCTCAATTGTTGTGAAAGCCTGAATTTATGGTAGGCCTATGGGCTAGGTTTTAGCCAATAGTTAAACAATAATAGGTAATTACGATCGTTACACTAGCCATATTTAAAATAATAATAATATTTAAGCGATAAAACCGCCTATTGTACAGTTTTTCATAATTTCTTGTTTTGTTTAAATGTGTTTTTTTTGTGTGGTGTACAATAAAGTATATTTTCATTTCATTTCATTTCATATTTTTTACGGTATGAAGGCCCTGATTTCCTTTTCTTTTCGCTTGCCAAATGAATAATAGGTACCTATACGCTTAAGACAGGAGGACAGAACTATCTATACCGATAAATTGCGACGGACTTAAGCTACAGTAAGTACGCGCGCGAGTTGAATGCAGAGCTTTTGTATGTGTCACCATACATTCTGTCAAAAAAGTACCAGGAATTCATCATTTGTTTCTAATTCCAAATTCAATTCAAAAATTATTTTTTGTCCCTAAGTTGACACAACTGTCGTCTATATTGCCGCGAAGTTTGAGCGTCAATTGTTATTTACTTTGTTTACAGTGCGCCATTTTGTCAGTTCATCTCAATAGTGTTTTGCGATTTTTACAATGAATGAAAATATTGAACAAAGAGTTTGTCTCAAATTTTGCATCGCAAATGGAATTTCGTGTCCAGAGTCGCTGAAAATGTTGCAGAAAGCTTACGGGGAATCGACTTTATCAAAAACACGTGCATACGAGTGGTACCATGCATTCAAAAGTGGTCGCGATGTGGTGGAAGATTTGCCTCGCTCTGGTCGGCCATCAACGTCTTCAACTAAAAGGCACAAGGCCATCATTGTGAATGAATTTTTGACCAAAAACTCAACAAATACCATCGAACAACTACCGTATTCGCCGGATATGGCTCCGGCCGACTTTTTCCTCTTTCCAAAACTCAAATTACCACTTCGTGGCACCCGTTTTCGATCGATAGAAGACATGTAAAAGAGAATTCGCGGAAAGAACTAAAGTCGATTCCGAAAAATGCCTTTAAAAAATGTTTTGAAAATTGGATTATTCGTTGGCGTAAGTGTATTATTTCCGAAGGGGCCTACTTTGAAGGAGATACAATAAATTTGGAATAATAATTAACATTTTGTATATTATAGACCTTTTCCCGGTACTTTCTTGACAGAGTAGTACATTAGCTCTGCATTCAACTCGCGCGCGAACGATACTTTTAGGTTAATACTCCCGGAAATCCAAAGAAGTTTCACCGGATTTTTGAAAACCTAAAACCACACAGTCGAAGTCGCGGACATCATCATAATTATTATAATTATTGATTTGTTATTGTTTCCGCCATCGCGCTTTGTGGCTTATCGCTGACGCTCTCGCGACATCCTACTCGTATGTGGCCGTGACCTTATATCTATCTGAGTTGACGGCAACGGTAATATAAACTCCCAACTTTAATTGTGTCGCTCGAATCAGGCCAACTTTCACGAATTACGGTCCATTTTATTTGTGTCAGCTAAGTATACTAACTTCAAATGGAATTCGATTTCCTGTATGGCTAGTATGCGCACATCGAGTAAAATTATGTCTGCTCTTTATCTCTATTTGTCTACCGACTCTAACATGGTTACTTGTCTCGTTATGTCAAAAGTAGAGTAAAAGTTTCTTATCTATCTGTGGTATTTTTCTCTACGAACCTTTACATGCCGACTATTTTTTTCTAGTAGGTATATAATATACCGCATTCTGTGCATGTTAGGGTAAACGAAAAATTAGCGGGCAACGACAACATCGCTCTCTCTCGTCGCGAGATAATCTCGTGGTGCGCATGCTAAGCACACTGGAGATTTAGCGGGTTGTTACGTTCCCTCAAATATGGTTGAGCGAAGCAATGGCTGGATCATGCGTCATGCTCGTGAACGGGTGCCACCGTCGGAAATGGGGCTGCCTCTGTCTGCCAGTCTTGGCGTGTATTGAATACTGTAGGTATGCTCGTGAAAAAAGCTTACTATACAATCGAAGATTACGTAAATGATAAAAAAAACAGCGTGGATTTGATTCGCTCCAGCTATGCGTGGGACTGCAGTTACTTGTATCATTATGATGATTGTAAGTTTTGATGGAAAAGAGCAACCACCGAGTTTCTTGCTGGCTCTTCTCGGTAGGAATGGCATTCCGAACCAGCGGTAGATTCATATTATAACGATTCAAAAGCGCTTGTAAAAGCTTATTTGAATAAAAAACATTTTGAATTTTGAATTTTGAATTTTTGAATTTTGATTATTTGTAAACATTTTGCAAAGGTTTCTTGGTAGATTGAAGGTTCGACAACTCAACAGAAGGGCGCTGTGATTATTTAGACGAGTAAGTAAATACAGCACTGTTACGTGATGCTGCTGCCCTGGTAGCCGATTGGTAGCTAACCACTATATTATTTGCCGAATTTTGTAAGCTTTTTTTTTTCATACAAAATCTATGATGATTCCCTCAGCATCTTTTCCGCGTGGATTCAGTTTGTACCTAAGTACCTGTTGAAAAAAAGGACGAGATGAATCCTGAAACATTCCGTTCATGGCCTGAAGTTGCTTTGGCATTCACAGTCATGTTTCATAGAAAGTATTAATATTATGATCAGTTTAAATTTTCATTGACGTTTATTAAGTTACTTACTTAGTAGGTATATTTTTCAATGTTTTGTTTTAAAGTTTAGGTCCTGCCTCAGATACTTACCTCGTTGTAAACTGTATATAACCGTTACGAGCTTTTTAGAAAGTTTTTGGGAAAAGTTACAAAATAAATCACCGCCAACGGCAGTGGTGTGCAGTTCATAGAGGCATAAAAGCACGGCTTACCCAAATGGAAATACGATAATGCTCATTTTTCATCAAAACAGCTAGTAAATAGGTATTCTGCCTAACTAATGCCTACCCTACCTTCTAAACAACGGAACCCTACCTTAAGCGTGCCCTGATGCACACTTGACCAGTTATTTAGTGGTATCTACTATTTAGAGTAGCAGTCAATAATTCCAAAGCTGAAAAAGCCTTTATCTCTCCACATATTTCACCAAAATGTTCGAAAAACCGCGCTCTACACAGCATCCCACACAAATCATCTCTGGTTCATATCCCCACGCTTCGGTAGCACTATAACGATGTTTACAGACTGCCAAAAGAAGCGATACAGAGTATCAAAACAGCCAATATTTACACGTATCAAAAGTTCTCACAGGGTGAAGTCATAGTCTAGCAAACATACAGTGCAGCGTAAAAATGAAAGTACGCGTGTAAAGAGGGCAAATGTTTTCCCTGGGCGGTCCCTATGCATGTGAAGATTGGAATGATTGCTGTGGCCATGTTGTAAGTATAGGATCACCTATGTCTATCATTCTTCAACTACTGGAACCAAGTAAATATCATTTTAGGGCTGAAAAGCTTTCGTTGAACAGTTTATTATTTTAAAATGTTGTTTTAATATACCTACGCTAAATATCATAATTTCTAGATATTTTTCTAAAAACAATGCTTAAAGAATCTCTACAGGTACTCTAATGCTGAGATATATTATATACCGTATAATTTCTCTTTGCTCAGGCTTTACCTGCAGTTAAAACGAGACGAACTTATATGAGTGACTTAAGTAGGTATATCTGTCTCGATTTAACTTAGTCTTACGTCTGAGCTCTAGCTCTCTCTCTAGCTACACAAATTGGTTGTACTACAGTTTCCTTGATTCCAAACTGTATGTTTGCTGAGCTGTGGCTATGTTACGCGTATATGAGCTAACAAGCAATAATATACTTTACTCCCATTATCACGCTCCTACTTGTTTCAGCGCTCGCTAACTTCCATAGAGCTAGGGTAAACAGAGCCGGCAAATTGAAAATTTCTCACAAAGTAGGTACCTAGTACTTATTATATATTCAAGACAAAGAGCGTGATAGGACCAGCAATAACAAACAGGAATCGAACCGAACATTCTAATTAAGTATCCCAATCATCCAAAACATCATTTAAAATTGTTTAGAATATAACATATCCCATATAACCAAGGAACAAGAAGCTTCATTTGCCATAGACTAAAGCAGACAAATATTTAAATATTATGTACTTAGTACCTGCAACGTGGAGTGTTCTTTTTTTTTCTTTGGATATCTATCATGTACAGAAAGTAACGCCAGCTTCTATCCAAAAGTTTTGTGGTCCAAAATATCCCATTTAAATCTTTGCGCTAGGGAGGTCGTCAAATATTACCTAAATGTGAATCTATACTAATAATATGAATGCGGAAGTTTGGATGGATGGATGTTTGTTACTCAATCACGCCAGAACGGCTGAACGGATCTGGATATATATTTAGAAAGTATTTTATCCCGGAAAACTAAAGAGTTCCCGTGGGAGCCAAAAAACCTCAATCCACGCGAACGAAGTCGCGGGCATCAGCTAGTAACTACCTAAATGTAAATAGGAATAACAGTGGCAATTAATTAGTAACTAGGTACTCGGCCGAATAGTCTATGCCTATTACATATTTTGCTACAGCCTTTATGGATTGAGGCCATATGTTGCAATATAATAATACTAGTATGGCGCGTGGCTGCGTGGCCCGCTAAAGCGGACCGCGTATAGGGGCGCGTGGCCCACTGTCTACTTACTCGCTGTCCTACTATCCTGCCCCCCGATTATGTAAGAATGGCCGATCAAATCGTCAAAGTTCGGCGTCAAAGTAAAATAAACCATAACAGCATTAAATTAGAGCTCAATTTCGAAACACGAAATTGAGCTCTAATTCAATGCTGTTATGGTTTATTTTACTTTGACGCCGAACTTTTACGATTTGATCGACAATTCTTACATAATCGGGCAGCTGGTTTACTGTCTACGTGTTCTGATCTGAACAACACACTGCTATGCTAGTGAGCACAGTGGAAGCGCCAGCATGCCAAGCGTCCGACGTAAAAGAAAATTCTCATAAAGGAAAAACATAAAACAAAGACCACCAACCCCCCGCCCCTCCCTTTTTGTTTGAGCAGCCGCTAAGTACCTATCTTTAATACCCTGACCGTGCTCCTCACCCATCATTGGAAACTTCGATCATCATCTCTCTCCATATTTTTTTCTCCGAACCATTCGTCAAAATGAGAATTCTTCCATAAAAACAAATCTTGAAAAGGAACCGTAGTCTTGCATAGTTCTACACTTGTAGTCTCTTCAATATTCGCCATACATTTTCTATGGAAAAATGAATTCCGCCATCTTGATTTTTTTTCCTGTTCATCAAGTAGACCTTCATGTCCCGATCATCTTTTGCCGAGAAACAACTCTTCC
The DNA here is from genome assembly GCA_917051295.2 of Erebia ligea. Lineage (NCBI taxonomy): Eukaryota > Metazoa > Arthropoda > Insecta > Lepidoptera > Nymphalidae > Erebia > Erebia ligea. The sequence goes on from OU785226.1 coordinate 1,633,141, forward strand.
ATCTTTTATACTCTCCGTGATAGACACCGACGAAATTTGTATGGCGGCCATCTTAAATCCGCCATTTTGATTTTTTTTTCAGCTCACTGTCAATTTGATGAAGTTTCGAGTGACATTTAATCGAGCACCCCCCACCTAATTCAATGCTGTTATGGCTTACTTTATTTTGACGCCGAACTTTTACGATTTGATCGACAATTCTTACATAATCGGGGGCTGGTTTACTGTCTACGTTTTCTGAACTGACTTCGGCAACTTGGCTTTCCTAATGGCAAACAGACAATAATTCTTCCAAAAAGAACAAATCTTGTAAAAAAACCATATCAAAATCATGCATATTTCCTAACTTCTTCTACTCTCTTCAATGTTCGTAGATCCTGCCATCTAATTTTTACTGCTCATAAAGTAGACTTTCAGGCCCTGATAATTTTCTACCCAAAAACCACTCTTCCATCTTTGAAATACTGACTGAGATAGCCGCCATCTTGAATCCGCCATTTTGGATTTTTTTTCAGCTCACTGCCAATTGAATGAAGTTTCGAGTATTTTTTGTTTGAGGAGCCCCCACCTATCTTTAATACCCTGGCCGTGCTCCTCACCCATCTTTCAAACCCTCGATCATCATCGCTCCCCATACAATTTCTTCTTTAAAAACAATTTTTGAAAAGGAACCGCATCAAAGTCTTGCATAGTTCTACACTTGTAGCCTCTTTAATATTCGCCATACATTTTCTATGGAAAAATAAATTCCGCCATCTTGAATTTTTTTCCTGTTCATCAAGTAGACCCTCATGTCCTGATCATCTTTTGCCAAGAAACCACCCTTCCATCTTTTATACTCTCCGAGATAGACACCGTCGAAATTTGTATGGCGGCCATCTTAAATCCGCCATTTTGAATTTTTTTTCAGCTCACTGTCAATCGGACGAAGTTTCGAGTGACATTTGGTCGAGCACCCCCCACCTATCTTCGATACCCTGGCTGGTGCTCTTCATCCGTCTTCGAAATCCTCAATCATCAGCTCTCTCTGTATTTTTCCTCTTAATGAATTTTTGTCTTCTATATGAAACGATGAGTGAAAAAAAAAATGTTCATACAAAATTTTACAGGAGAGGTGATCAATCAGTGAATCAGCACGAGCAGCTATATATATATTAACTAGTATGGCGCGTGGTTGCGCGGCCCGCTGAAGCGGACCGCGTAGTGGACCGCGTGGTCCACTGTCTACTTACTCGCTGTCCTACTATCCTGCCCCCCGATTATGTAAGAATGGCCGATCAAATCTTCAAAGTTCGGCGTCAAAGTAAAATAAACCATAACAGCATTAAATTAGAGCTCAATTTCGAAACACGAAATTGAGCTCTAATTCAATGATATTATGGTTTATTTTACTTTGACGCCGAACTTTTACGATTTGATCGACAATTCTTACATAATCGGGGAGCTGGTTTACTGTCTACTGTTCTGAACTGAACAACACACTGGCTATGCTAGTGAGCACAGTGGAAGCGCCAGCACGCCAAGCGACCGACGTAAAAGAAAATTCTCATAAAGGAAAAAACATAAAACATAGACCACAAACCCCTGATCGAACTTCGGCAACTTGACTTTCCTAATGGCAAATCGACAATAATTCTTCCATAAAGAACAAATTTTGTAAAAAAAACCATATCTAAATCATGCATATTTTCTAACTTCTTCTACCTACTCTCTTCAATGTTCGTAGATTCTGCCATCTTAATTTTTTCTGCTCATCAAGTAGACTTTCAGGCCCTGATAATTTTCTACCCAAAAACCACTCTTCCATCTTTTAAATACTGTCTAAGATAGCCGCCATCTTGAATCCGCCATTTTGGATTTTTTTTCAGCTCACTGCCAATTGTGTGAAGTTTCGAGTATTTTTTGTTTGAGCAGCCCCTACCTATCTTTAATACCCTGACCGTGCTCCTCACCCATCATCCGAACCTTCGATCATCATCTCTCTCCATATTTGTTTCTCCGAACCATTCGTCAAAATGAGGATTCTTCCATAAAAACAAATTTTGAAAAGGAACCGTAGTCTTGCATAGTTCTACACTTGTAGCCTCTTCAATATTCGCCATACATTTTCTATGGAAAAATAAATTCCGACATCTTGAATTTTTTTCCTGTTCATCAAGTAGACCTTCATGTCCTGATCATCTTTTGCCAAGAAACCACGCTTCCATCTTTTATACTCTCCGAGATAGACACCGACGAAATTTGTATGGCGGTCATCTTAAATCCGCCATTTTGAATTTTTTTTCAGCTCACTGTCAATTGGATGAAGTTTCGAGTGACATTTGGTCGAGCACCCCCCACCTATCTTCAATACCCTTTTCTATGAAAAAATAAATTCCGCCATCTTGAATTTTTTTCCAGTTCATCAAGTAGACCTTCAGGTCCTGATTATCTCTTGCCAAGAAACCAAACTTCCATCTCTTATACTCTCCGAGATAGACACCGTCGAAATTTGTATGGCGGCCATCTTAAATCCGCCATTTTGAATTTTTTTTCAGCTCACTGTCAATTGGATGAAGTTTCGAGTGACATTTGGTCGAGCACCCCCCACCTATCTTCGATACCCTGGCTGGTGCTCTTCATCCGTCTTCGAAATCCTCAATCATCAGCTCTCTCTGTATTTTTCCTCTTAATGAATTTTTGTCTTCTATACGAAACGATGAGTGAAAAAAAAAATGTTCATACAAAATTTTACAGGAGAGGTGATCAATGAGTCAGTCAGCACGAGCAGCTATATATATATTAACTAGTATGTCGCGTGGCTGCGCGGCCCGCTAGCGGACCGCGTATTGGACCGCGTGGTCCACTGTCTACTTACTCGCTGTCCTACTATCCTGGGTTACTGTCTACGTGTTCTGAACTGAAGAACACATTGCTATGCTAGTGAGCACAGTGGAAGCGCCGGCACGCCAAGCGTCCGACGTAAAAGAAAATTCTCATAAACATAAAACAAAGACCACCATCCCGCCGCCCCCCACATTTCTTCTTTCCCTTGGCTTTCCTAACGGCAAACCGACAATAATTCTTCCATAAAGAACAAATCTTGTAAAAAAACCATATCAAAATCATGCATATTTCCTAACTTCTTCTACTCTCTTTAATGTTCGTAGATTCTGTCATCTTAATTTTTTCTGCTAATCAAGTAGACTTTCAGGCCCTGATAATTTTCTACCCAAAAACCACTCTTCCATCTTTTAAATACTGTCTGAGATAGCCGCCATCTTGAATCCGCCATTTTGGATTTTTTTCCGCTCACTGCGAATTAATGAAGTTTCGAGTAGTATTTTTTGTTTGAGAAGCCCCTACCTACGTATCTTTAATACCTTGACCGTGCTCCTCACCCATCATCCGAACCTTCGATTATCATCTCTCTCCACATTTTTTTCTCCGTACCATTCGTCTAAATGAGAATTCTTCCATAAAAACAAATTTTTAAAAGGAACTGTACACTTGTAGCCTCGTCAATATTCGCCATACATTTTCAATGGAAAAATAAATTCCGCCATCTTGAATTTTTTTCCTGTTCATCAAGTAGACCTTCATGTTCTGATCATCTTTTGCCAAGAAACCACTCGGCCATCTTTTATACTCTCCGAGATAGACACCGACGAAATGTGTATGGCGGCCATCTTAAATCCGCCATTTTGAAATTTTTTTTCAGCTCACTGTCAATTGGATGAAGTTTCGAGTGACATTTGTTCGAGCACCCCCACCTATCTTCAATAGCCTTTTCTATGGAAAAATAAATACCGCCATCTTGAATTTTTTTCCTGTTCATCAAGTAGACCCTCATGTCCTGATCATCTTTTGCCAAGAAACCACTCTTCCATCTTTTATACTCTCCGAGATAGACACCGAAGAAATTTGTATGGCGGCCATCTTAAATCCGCCATTTTGAATTTTTTTTCAGCTCACTGTCAATTGGATGAAGTTTCGAGTGACATTTGGTCGAGCACCCCCCACCTATCTTCGATACCCTGGCTGGTGCTCTTCATCCGTCTTCGAAATCCTCAATCATCAGCTCTCTTCGTATTTTTCCTCCCCATGAATTTTTGTCTTCTATACGAAACGATGAGTGAAAAAAAAAGTTTTCATACAAAATTTTACAGGAGAGGTGATCAATATGTCAGTCAGCACGAGCAGCTATATATATATGTATTAATGATAGCATATGATCCTATCAAGGCCAGTGGCGTGCACAGGGTTCGAAGCCAGGGTAAGCATTTATTAGGTATGAGGATGAAACAGCCAGTTTCCAACTCCAGGCTAGTGTTGAGAATTTCTTAAAACAAAAACCTAATATCGAACTAGGTACCTTATCTAGGTATTTTTGGCCCGACCTGGGAAATAACCCAGGACCTCTCAACTGCAATCGAACATGCTTAGCATGCTAACAAATCATACTCAACTACCTACTAGGACTAGGTACCTACCTACTTACTATATTTTATTAGATAATCGCGAGCGTTATGTGATGCAAAAAAGTGCTTACACCAAGAACTCTCTCTCGTCTTACACCCCAAAAAGGTAGTAGGTACTAGGTACTGGTAGGTACTTAAAATAATAATATTTAAGTAGATTGTTTGTTACGTTACCGATTAATACTTCGAAGATAGGATTTCTGAACAATTCCAATAATTTTGTAATCACTAATCACTATAAAAGTTCTCACATGATGTTCTCACAATAATTCACGTGTTTTTTTACAAAGAAATGTCCTTGAACGTGTTACAAATTTATTATAACGGGACGCAATTCGCAATCAAAACAATAACATACACGTAGTAGGTACCTTGTAGCAATATGGCGCGCGAGTGCCGTGTGCGTGTGGTGGCCGGCGGAAGTCTCGCATAATAACTCTTTTATTAAAGTATTTAATTTAAATACTTTAATTAGGTACGCTATTATTTGCGTGAAAAAATATGTAATATACTATTTACCCTTTTTTTTGGATGTTTAATCGGTGGCCGTATTATGTTTTCTTTTTAATTTGGACTGCTTTTGATTTGATTATTTAAATTTTGTACTAAAATACTAAAGTAATAATTTAGAATCTTTATAATTTCTTAGGATACAAAACCAGTAGAAAGAATTACGGTACAAAATTTTAATCTATTTAATAATTTTAAAAAGCTTTTTGGCGTCTAGGTAAATACAGTTACATAATTTTCATTATTAAAATAAGTCTTGAGTTGATTGCGCCGCTTCCGCAAGCTATGCTTTTTAAGACGTACTCACGTGCGGTCATGACTATGGAGTGATGACCCACACATGTAAACGTGTTGTGTGTTGTATTACTGAATGTGAAACACACACACCTTCAATCATATTCAATTTTAACTCGTGCTTGTTCCGTGGCGCTAGCGTCGCGTCGGTTATTGGTACTCGAGCGTATTCACTATGGATAAAATTCACGACAGCGCCATCTTCGTAATAATTACAGAATTACTACAGCAATAATATAGATACGGGCGGTGATTTACTATAGATGGCGTTTTTATGAATTTATATTACAGTTGCTGTTTTATTTTTTATTAAGTAATTTAGTTGAGTGGTTTAATTCAGCTGGGGTAAGCAGTGCCTTTTTGCCTCTATGTACTGCACGCCACTGATCAAGGCCGTGAGAGAGTTTCAGTATCTAACACTCACGCAGCTCTGTCTTCAATCATATTAATCATCTTCATCATATTAATAAGTTAATAACATCAGTATGCAAATCATTATGAATTTTATTCATTATTTTCTCCGAAGTCTACGTACGTAACTCTATTATTATACCTAACTAATATGCATATTTAAGAAATGGGCTGAGCTTTCGACAATTTTTCAATTCGACTGTATGTTTTTGTATGTTTGTTACGCGATTACTCCGCCAATTATGAATCAATTTTGATGATTCCTTTTTTGTTTGATAGATCATACTTCAGAGGGTGCAGATCTGATTATTATCTTCGGACACCGGCTCCAAAAAATATTATTATGGAACTACATTAGCTTTTCTAAATATATATATTCTAAATATATATATGTATATATATATTTTTCTTTTCTATATATTATATTCGGTGATAAATAATAGTTATTTGTTATACAAGAGTGAAAAGTTGTTTTTTAACCGCGTGCTCAATTTTGATGACCGAGCAAGCGAAGGATTCTAAAATTGAATCACGAGCGGAGCGAGTGATTCAAAAATTAGAATCCTGAGCGTCAGCGAGGGAATCAAAAGAGCACGAGGTGAAAAATCTTTTCACTCGAGTGCAACACGTAACTTTTCATCCCACCTCAGCGAGGAAATGAGTAAATGCAAAAAAAATCATAAGGTAACTTTTCATCCCACCTCAGCGAGGAAATGAGTAATGACTAAGTAAATGCAAAAAAAATCACAAGATTAAATTCAATTCTGTTAATTTCTTCGTCACTAGAATCACTCATTTTAGGTTTTTCACTTATTTTCAATTTGGTTTCTTGTTTTTAATCGGTTTTTATTTTTAAAAACAATATGACGTGAAAGAAAATGGTGCGCGCAAAGCAAATTAAAAAAGTACACCAAGAAGGTTACGAGTGTGAGTTTTTAACAAATTAAAAACGATAGTATGGAAATTCGGCACCATAGAGGTACACGAGTAAATAGGTTTTAATGATGTTTTGAATTCACAAACTTCATAGACGAGTGATATTTACTAACATGCACACGGTGTTCTAAATCTAATTTACTTTATCCTCTAGAGGATAATAACGGATTTTACCTTCAGATATCGAAGAGTAAAAATACTCTTTCCGAGATGGTGGGATGAAAAAATATTTTTTTCAGTGTTTGTGGTTATTGAAGTCGGATTTTATTTATTTTTGTTTTTTTTATATAATATTTAATACGGTTCCTGACATACATACTTCCTTACTTTCTTGAAATCACGTGAAAAGTTAACATCTTTCATTTGAACCGTCGAGCGATCTATCAATACCATTTTACGGTTCTTATAGTCTACAGAATCCTATACCTAATACCTATACCTATTACCTACTAGCTAACAACTTTTCACAAGAAAAATATACTCAACTCGTGCTCAACGAAGTCGCAGAAACTTGTTACTCCAACATAAGTTACCTACATTATTATAAAGAGTTTCCACTTCTCAGTAGAATCCACATTCCGAACCGGTCATAGATTCATTACGACGCAACGTTCAAATAGATCTCAAGACAAGATCTCAAAGCACTTTGTACTCCGTTTCGAGTCTAAGTTCTAACACGTACTTAGTAGAAGCCGACGCGGCGAGACGGTTTCGACATAACCGAACATAATACATAGGTAAGTATATAATAATTACCAGGCCCACTACTCCGCGGGAACTCCTTAATTTTCCCTAATAAAATGACCTCACATCCTTCCCCGGGATGTAACCTACCTCTATACGAAATTTCATCAAAATCGGTTGAAAAGATGGACCGGTTAAGCGTAGCAGACAGACAGACACACTTCGCATTTATAATAATAAGTATGGATATGGATTAGTGACGATTATAATAGCAATGCGCTCTTGTGCGTAAGTATAGATTGACCGTCTTCATTACATAAAATACTAGCTAAATTGCCCGCGTTTTCACTCACGTTCGGTTTTCATACAACTTTTTACCCCCTAATGGGTTGATTTTACCCCCTTATGGATTGATTTTCAAAAACATTTCTCAGCAATACAGACGTGCACTAATCGTTCTGAAAATTAATTAGAAACAAGGAGTCAGCAAGTAGCTACGGACGAAGAAATATTATCAAGAAAAGCGTTGCTCTTTAGACGAGATTGTAAGACATTAATCTAACTACAAGAAAGATCTGTCCGGAACGCTTCACATTAATAAGGCTTGGCTGAAAACTTAAACGCTGCCTTTAGGGTACCTCTTTTCAGCCACGTACACGCCATAAAGACGAAAAGTCACTGCCCTAGAAACAAATTATTCTTAGGATCACTAAAAAACGGATATATTATAGGCTAATTAGTTAAACATGTCCAAAATAGTCCTACCGTAGAATCCAGTGCACTTAAACTCCTTATGAGCACAATAAAAAAAGCACAACGCTGAAAGCTCTTAAAAATAGTTTTAATGAATGATTCAAGAAGCCCGCCAACCCGCATTGGATCAGAGTGGTGGGTCTAAGCTCTAATTCCTGCTCTCCTATGAGAGTGGAGGCCTGTGCCCAGCAGTGGGACGTTAATAGGCTGTAGTGGAATGATTCAATGCAACAATTTGTAGATCTCTACCTCCATAAATAAAATGAAATGTTTCATTTATTTCATGTAGGACAAGTCTTGTCTCTGAGTTATGATACTACGGGACTCTACCACCGGTTCGGAAAGAAGATTCTATTAACAAGAACCGGAAAACAGGCAAATTACATTATGCTCAATACAAGTCATAATATACGTAATTTAACAAGAGTTGCACTAAAATATTTACATAGTTTGAAACCCCTAGTACTTACCTACTACTGAAAAATAAAATATGTTAATAATATGATCTAACAATTTGTTAATAGTAGATTGTTACACAAGGGACGTAAGTAAGCTATTACAGAACAAGATCCAATTTGGCGCCAGTGCGAGCGCAGCTCGCATAGGGCGCTAATGGATCGCGTGCACCCGAGATATTTAGTCACACGAGCGAGCGCAGCGAGCGAGGGTGAATATAGTTCGAGGGTGTAATAGCTACTTGCAACCGAGGTAAGCATTCTACTTTATATCATTCTTGCGAGGTAAATAAAACATTGGTAATGCAAAATGAAATTTAAATTAGAATAATTAGCAAATTTTGAGAAAAAATAGAAAAAAATGGTTACAAATCACTTTACGAACAAACTTCACAAACTTTCAGATCAAATGAAATGCCGCCATTTCCATTTTTTTTTCGTAAATAGTTTTCCATTTTTTTTTTACAGCTCTGAGTTCCAAGGAGTTTTGCATAGTTTGAAATGTATGGAAATTCACCAGTTCAAGCTATGCAAAACTCCTTGGTAAACAATCTCTTTTCTTAAAAAATGGTAAGAAAACTTTTTACTGAAAAAAAAACACTGAACATGGCGGCATTTAATTTCCATGTGTTGAACTGTAATGTGAACATTACAATTCAAGCATAGTGCGCTGTGCGACGTAATGTTGCCTTGAATTGCAAACACCAACTTACAAGGAGACTTTCCACCATATTAATCCCTAGTTACTGAGCAAGTATGATATAAAGAGCATATAAAAAGCTCCAAGTCTCAAGGCCAGTTTCGAGAGGTAATTTGGCTTGGAGTGGGACGTGGTGTAATCTGTCAGAATTTGGTCATTATCGTGTAATGAAATATCATCCAATGACATTCAATTTTTACGCTAATAAAAACTTGAAATAATTTTATTTATTTATGATAATTGACAATTATGACGACGTCCCAGTGGTGTCTTCTTTAATATGAACAAGCAGGCGGGTCACCTGATTGCATTCTGATTGTTATCCAAAAGTCCCTATAGTTGGGCCATTACAAACGTGCGAACTGAGTCATAAATCATTTTTATCAGATCTCTCTTTCACACTTATAGGCATATCGGAACTCTCGCTCGCACTTCTAGTGTTGTGCGTAACAACAAAGAAGGGATTTGTCGATAGTCAATAGCAGGTAATCAAGAAAGGTTAAGGAAATAATGCAGAATATTTTTTAGGATGTATTTTTAATGTCTGCTTTTAAAACATACAATATATTAAATATAAATTAAGACGAAGTCGCGAGGGCAACAGCTAGTATTAATCTATGTCTATGTCATCGTCGGAGGAGCTATCGCTGTCATCTTCATGTAAATTTATTATCAGATGCTGTACTCTCTGATCTCTTAAAATAGCCTTGGCTAAATCGCGATCCTGTAACTCCTCTGCATGCCTCACACATTTTACCCAGTCCTCTTTGGATACATTCTCGATAGCTTCATGTAAAAGGATCTCGACATCTGCTATTTTAAAAGTATTGTTTTTTGATGCCACTTCGCCCTTTACTTGTGCCCATACCAATTCAATGGGATTATATTGGCAGTGATACGGTGGCAGCCGAATAACTTCGTGGCCATGCTCAATTGCCAGTTGGTCAATGGCATAAATCTTTTTTGGGTTGCTTTGTTTTACTTTAATTATTAATTCTTCTTTTATGTCTGCATTCGAAAACAGAATGTTTTTCTGTTGGAGCCATTCCTGTATGTTACTTTTCTTCCAAGACATTGTCGGTATGGGTTCTAATTGCTTGGTATGGTAACTGGCATTATCTAAAATGATAATCGATGGTTCCTCCAAAACTAGTAAAAAGTCCATAAACCACGCAATATATGTTTCCGCATCCATTTCAGTGTGGTAATCGGCATCTTTGGATTTCACAGCTCTGAAAACTAATTTTGCTTCTGGTACGAAGCCTGTCTTAGCGGAGCCGGCGTGACATACAATCAAACGTTGTCCCTTCCCCACTGGTTGATTTTTAAAGCCACCTTGATCATTTTCTCCAAGCCACATTCGTTTTCTGCACTGGTTTTGATTGACCCAGGTCTCGTCCAGATAAAACCGCGGACGGGTATCGTTTGTCTTCTTAAATGTATCAAGTTTTCTTAAAAACTCCATTCTAGCGCAGACAATATCAATTCGTTCCATTAGGTATTTTCGGCCATCCATGTTTTTTTTGAATTGGTAACCTATTTTCTTTAATATTTTTTTCAATGATGACTTGCTGCACTTAAATTCAGGCATTTGTTCTTTTATTTTCGCTAATATTTTAGCCACTGTTGGGTATTCACCACTGTCGTAAAATGAACAAATGGTGCGTTGCAACAAACAAACATCGAAATTATCGATATTTGTAACTGTTTCTGGTTTTACATATGTTTCTCTTGGTGTACATGGATGGCCAGATTGAAGTATTTCTTTCTTGACTTTGTCTACAGTTCTCGTACTAACTCCACAAAGAAGCGCCGTAATATGTCGTGGGTTATTTAAATTTAGAGAAGATATTTTTACCGGGTCACTTTTCAATTCATTAAACACTGTCAACACATTATAAATAACCGTACGAGTTTGGGCGTTAATATCGCCCTTTAATTTTAACAAAGTTAAGTTGGAGAATAATGCGTCCATGGTTCGCTTACGATTGTCTAATGATAACTAACACAATTTTCACAAACACCTACATTTTACCTTATTGCATTAGTCATCAACGACCGCGTCGTTTATAGCTACCTGCGTCCGAGCGGCATCCCTTTATCGATATCGAGTTGTGCAGCATCGTCACATTCCTTTGACGTCATGTTTTATGACTCAGTTCGCACGTTTGTAATGGCCCAACTATAATAAATTAAGATTAAAAAAAAAAAGATTCTGAGGCCCAATTGTCTAAGCAAATCGTAATCATTTGGCAGCTTAGAACGCATTGCTCGAGAGTTCATACCACAGGTTCATACATGCTTTTTGACGTGCAGGCATATATGAACCTCAAACAGCACCCCTATTCTTTATCTCAAAAAATGAAAGCAACTGACATATATTTTTTTTCCATTGGAGGTTTGCTACGAAATAAAAAATAACATTTCATAATAAACTTTCAATGGATAAAAAATATATGTCAGTGGTTTTCATTTTTTGATAGCCACTGAGTTAATGAATATGGGCCCTGGGCCATTGAATTATATGTACAAATACTAGAACCGACGCCGCAAACAAAAAATTTGCGCCATGCTTTGCGGCCGGCCGGCTTCACCTTATTTAGTCTCTCGCCTACGCTCTTCGCGGCCGCGTGTCGAAATTGTGCTCGCACGAAAATTTTAAAATGCCGTCGTACGTTATAAAAACGTGTAAAAATAATACAACTGTAAATAAAAAAGATTGTGGCGTGACATATCATCGGTAAGTAAACAAAACGTTTACGAAAACAAACCAAAACAAATTTTTGAAGATATTTTTCTACTGATTCACCCACGTTCCACCATTTCTCGGAATATCATAGATTAAAAGTGAATTTTACCTACAGATGAGACACCTACGATCATACATTTTACATTTTACTTTTTTATTATTCGACCGATTTCATTAAAATCAATATTTGGGGCTCCCTAGGATCACAAAACAGGAAACTGTTACCAAAATTTAAAAAAGGCAGCGCCATTTTGAAATTCTTTGTTATTGTACCGATTTCGTTCAAAATCGATATCTGAGGATCCCTAGGATCACAAAACAGGAAACTGGTACCAAAATTTAAAAAAGTCAGCGCCATTTTGAAACTTCTTTAGTTTCTCGGTAATTAATTACAGTAAAACTTTAAAAATTTAACAAAAAAAATTTTGCTCTCTTGTTACACAAATAACTATTATAGGAAACGATGTTTTTTTCACTTCATTTCTATAATGATAAGGTAGAATAAGATAAAAATGTCACTATTATTTTTTAACATGATAGGATTGGTTAAGTTATAACATTTTCTTTTATAGTGTCAACAGTTTCTAATAAAAAGGTTAAAGTTGTATAAAATGCATATCTTTTTGTTTTTACTTTTAAATTTTTTTTTTCCGTCTATAAAACTAGTTTTATTATCTTATTTCATATGTGCACTTTATGCAGTCTCACACTGCATAAATTCAAAAGTACATAGTCTCATTGAATAACCCAATAGGCAGAAAATACTTAGTGTCACTTCTGCGTGTCTCATCTATGACCTTACCAGCGCGCACCCCGCGCGTCCCGCACCCGCCGCGTGCTTCGCGACGCAGCACAGATTACATTTGCGGTGTCTTCTCTAGTACGTTAGTACATAATACCTCAATGCCCTGGGCCCATAATTATAATATTTTCTATATTAATAATATATTTTATATTAATAATATTTTCTATATTAATAATATTTTCTATATTATTGTTCAGAGAGGAACCGCCTTTTAAGGAATTTGTTCATGGTAAGTGGGAGGTCCAATTCCTGGCAGGAGCAATTTAGCAACATTTTTAATAGTCTCTAGTAGTTTAGAAGCCTTCAACTATAATAAGTATTGCTAGTTCTCACCCCAGCAAAGTCATACCGCTAAGCGATATAGAGTTCCGATTCGATGCTGCATAAAAACCGTTCATATAATTAAACTGCTATCTCATTCCAAGTTAGTCCATATCCAATTAAGACTGCACCGTACCACTACATGAGATCGCAGTCAAAGGCTTATGCCATGGAGTAAAATAAATAAATAAAGCTAGAGAACGCTCTACCAAGTTCCTACTTTGCTAAAAATTTCGCTTTTAAGAAGAATTTCCCATCATCCACCTGGGTAACTAACCTTTGCCTCATTAAATTTGCATCAAAATAACATTTTAAGGGATACCGTAGGCGGCACTAATATCACTGAACTTCCGGTATATTATAGCTCGGTAGAAGCTGACTAAAAGGTTCAACTTTTGCTACAAATGAGGCAAACACTTTTGAGCCCACCTGCACCATGCCTGTACCTAATATTTTCCTACGATATTTTATAATACAACGTACTAACTATTACCTATTATGTGGCACTAGTACAGTCCGTCAAACTTATCTGACCCGGTGGTCAAAATTATTGGAATTAATTTTAGAAGTTACTTATATTTAATACGAGAGTAACATAATAGTTTTATTTTCTTGCAATCGTATCTAGTGAAAAGTAGAGTATTTACTACGGGAAATTAATTAATTAATGAATTAATTAATTTTAATTAATTTTTATGCTTGATGTTATTTTTAAATTTGACTTTTCACTAGCTGATGCCCGCGACTTCGTCCGCGTGGTTTGAGGTTTTTGGGTTCCTGCGTTCCAATTTTCCAGGATAAAAAGGAGCATAATATGTGCTATTCCAGACTATAATGTATACCTAATCTATCTCTGTGCCAATGTTCATATTATAGATCCGTTCAGCCGTTCCGGCGTGATTGAGTAACAAACATCTATCCATCCAAACTTGAGCATTTATAATATTAGTAGATATACTAGGAACGCTGTCACCGGGTCTGATTTCTTATTATATCCCATTCCAATGCCAACATGCGCGGTTTTGCGCGCCCTGCGAACTTCTTTCACTGTTATCTGTGTTGTTCCCAAGGTTATTACAATACAGGGTTTGTTTACAATCTCTGATTAACGTTATATATAATCAAAGGTTAAACTGACGAATTTTGATGTTTCCACAGATGTTATACAGGTATTCGGGCAGAATTTCAAATTTACTCGTCGGGCGATTGTGAAACAGGCCTTTAATTTATGGGTGACCTGTGACATTAATGGGGGGTGATAAGCACTGGCTGTTAGCTAAGCACTTGAATGGGGTATAGGAAACTAGCTGATGCCCGCGACTTCGTCCGCGTGGTTTAAGTTTTTTTTTGATTCCCACGGGAACTCCTCAATTTTCCGGGATATAAAGTAGCTTATGTCCCTCTCCAGGTCCTCAACTATACCCATGCCAAAAATCACGTCGATCCGTTTCTCCGTTGCGGCGTGATTGAAGGACTAACCATATTATCATGTTAGTGACTGACAAATGATAATAACCGGGATCGACGGCTTAACGTGCTCTACGAGACACGGGGGTGACACATCGCCAACTTCCAACTCCGGGCTGGCACTGAGAATTTCTTAACTGAAAAACCCAATACCCAACAATTTTTATCCGATCGGGAATCGAACCCAGGACCTCGTGATCCGCAGTCGACCATGCTAACTGCTAAACCTATAAGGCAGTCAAACGCAGGCAACGAGGCAGAGGCAGACAAAGTTATTTAAACATATTAAAACTTTAATCTCTCAGATTCGGCCTTTGTGCTTCGGGTTCTGGGACACCTTCATTTTATTATAACTTTGATGTTTTATAACTTTTAAGCAATTTATTATATCCTTTAACGCGGTGAAGGAAAACATCTGAGAGTTTTAAAACCTTTGAAAATATTATAATATGGAGTGAAGTCTGGAAACTTGGCCTGCGTGTTGGACTACGGGTATTGTCAAATCCTTGCCATTCCATGCCTTGTCATTCTCAAATCCCATCCTCAGTAAAGGTTAAATATTAATATATATATAGCTGCTCGTGCTGACTCATTGATCACCTCTCCTGTAAAATTTTGTATGAACATTTTTTTTTTCACTCATCGTTTCGTATAGAAGACAAAAATTCATTAAGAGGAAAAATACAGAGAGAGCTGATGATTGAGGATTTCGAAGACGGATGAAGAGCACCAGCCAGGGTATCGAAGATAGGTGGGGGGTGCTCGACCAAATGTCACTCGAAACTTCATCCGATTGACAGTGAGCTGAAAAAAATTTCAAAATGGCGGATTTAAGATGGCCGCCATACAAATTTCGACGCTGTCTATCTCGGAGAGTATAAAAGATGGAATAGTGGTTTCTTGGCAAAAGATGATCAGGACATGAGGGTCTTCTTGATGAACAGGAAAAAAATTCAAGATGGCGGAATTTATTTTTCCATAGAAAAGGGTATTGAAGATAGGTGGGGGATGCTCGACCAAATGTCACTCGAAACTTCATCCAATTGACAGTGAGCTGAAAAAAAATTCAAAATGGCGGATTTAAGATGACCGCCATACAAATTTCGTCGATGTCTATCACGGAGAGTATAAAAGATGGAAGAGTGGTTTCTTGGCAAAAGATGATCAGAACATGAAGGTCTACTTGATGAACAGGAAAAAAATTCAAGATGGCGGAATTTATTTTCCATAGAAAATGTATGGCGAATATTGAAGAGGCTACGGTTCCTTTTCAAGATTTGTTTTTATGGAAGAAATCTCATTTTGACGAATGGTTCGGAGAAAAAAATATGGAGAGAGATGATGATCGAAGGTTCGGATGATGGGTGAGGAGCACGGTCAGGGTATTAAAGATAGGTACCTACTTAGGGGCTGCTCAAACAAAAAGGGAGGGGCGGGGGTTGGTGGTCTTTGTTTTATGTTTTTCCTTTGTGAGAATTTTATTTTACGTCGGACGCTTGGCGTGCTGGCGCTTCCACTGTGCTCACTAGCATAGCAGTGTGTTGTTCAGATCAGAACACGTAGCCAGTAAACCAGCTGCCCGATTATGTAAGAATTGTCGATCAAATCGTAAAAGTTCGGCGTCAAAGTAAAATAAACCATAACAGCATTGAATTAGAGCTCAATTTCGTGTTTCGAAATTGAGCTCTAATTTAATGCTGTTATGGTTTATTTTACTTTGACGCCGAACTTTGACGATTTGACCGGCCATTCTTACATAATCGGGGGGCAGGATAGTAGGACAGCGAGTAAGTAGACAGTGGACCACGCAGTCCACTACGCGGTCCGCTGTAGCGGGCCGCGCAACCACGCGCCATACTAGTTAATATATATATAGCTGCTCGTGCTGATTGACTGATTGATCACCTCTCCTGGACAATTTTGTATGAACTTTTTTTTTTTCACTTATCGTTTCGTATAGAAAACAAAAATTCATCCGGAGGAAAAATACGGAGAGAGCTGATGATTGAGGATTTCGAAGACGGATGAAGAGCACCAGCCAGGTTATCGAAGATAGGTGGGGGGTGCTCGACCAAATGTCACTCGAAACTTCATCCAATTGACAGTTAGCTGAAAAAAATTTCAAAATGGCGGATTTAAGATGGCCGCCATATAAATTTCGACGGTGTATATCTCGGAGAGTATAAAAGATGGAAGAGTGGTTTCTTGGCAAAAGATGATCAGGACGTGAGGGTCTACTTGATGAACAGAAAAAAAAATTCAAGATGGCGGAATTTATTTTTCCATAGAAAAGGGTATTGAAGATAGGCTCGAACAAATGTCACTCGAAACTTCATCCAATTGACAGTGAGCTGGAAAAAAATTTCAAAATGGCGGATTTAAGATGGCCGCCATACAAATTTCGTCGGTGTCTATCTCGGTGAGTATAAAAGATGGAAGAGTTGTTTCTTGGCAAAAGATGATCAGAACATGAAGGTCTACTTGATGAACAGGAAAAAAATTCAAGATGGCGGAATTTATTTTCCATAGAAAATGTATGGCGAATATTGAAGAGGCTACAAGTGTAGAACTATACAAGACTACGGTTCCTTTTCAAGATTTGTTTTTATGGAAGAAATCTCATTTTGACGAATGGTTCGGAGAAAATAATATGGAGAGAGATGATGATCTAAGGTTCGGATGATGGGTGAGGAGCACGGTCAGGGTATTAAAGATAGGCACCTACTTAGGGGCTGCTCAAACAAAAAGGGAGGGGCGGGGGGTTGGTGGTCTTTGTTTTATGTTTTTCCTTTAAGAGAATTTTCTTTTACGTCGGACGCTTGGCTGCGCTGGCGCTGGCGCTTTTACTGTGCTCACTAGCATAGCAGTGTGTTATTCAGATCAGAACACGTAGACAGTAAACCAGCTGCCCGATTATGTAAGAATTGTCGATCAAATCGTAAAAGTTCGGCGTCAAAGTAAAATAAACCATAACAGCATTTAATTAGAGCTCAATTTCGTGTTTCGAAATTGAGCTCTAATTTAATGCTGTTATGGTTTATTTTACTTTGACGCCGAACTTTGACGATTTGACCGGCCATTCTTACATAATCGGGGGGCAGGATAGTAGGACAGCGAGTAAGTAGACAGTGGACCACGCAGTCCACTACGCGGTCCGCTGTAGCGGGCCGCGCAACCACGCGCCATACTAGTTAATATATATATAGCTGCTCGTGCTGATTGACTGATTGATCACCTCTCCTGTAAAATTTTGTATGAAAACTTTTTTTTTCACTCATCGTTTCGTATAGAAGACAAAAATTCATGGGGAGGAAAAATACGAAGAGAGCTGATGATTGAGGATTTCGAAGACGGATGAAGAGCACCAGCCAGGGTATCGAAGATAGGTGGGGGGTGCTCGACCAAATGTCACTCGAAACTTCATCCAATTGACAGTGAGCTGAAAAAAAATTCAAAATGGCGGATTTAAGATGGCCGCCATACAAATTTCGACGGTGTCTATCTCGGAGAGTATAAAAGATGGAAGAGTGGTTTCTTGGCAAAAGATGATCAGGACATGAGGGTCTACTTGATGAACAGGAAAAAAATTCAAGATGGCGGAATTTATTTTTCCATAGAAAAGGGTATTGAAGATAGGTGGGGGGTGTTCGACCAAATGTCACTCGAAACTTCATCCAATTGACAGTGAGCTGAAAAAAAATTCAAAATGGCGGATTTAAGATGGCCGCCATACAAATTTCGTCGATGCGTCACGGAGAGTATAAAAGATGGAAGAGTGGTTTCTTGGCAAAAGATGATCGGGACATGAAGGTCTACTTGGTGAACAGGAAAACAATTCAAGATGGCGGAATTAATTTTTCCATAGTTAATGTATGGCGAATATTGAAGAGGCTACAAGTGTAGAACTACGCAAGACTACGGTTTCTTTTCAAGATTTGTTTTTATGGAAGAATTCTCATTTTGACGAGTGGTTCGGAGAAAAAATATGGAGAGAGATGATGATCGAAGGTTCAGATGATGGGTGAGGAGCACGGTCAGGGTATTAAAGATAGGTACCTACTTAGGGGCTGCTCAAACAAAAAGGGAGAGGCGGGGGGTTGGTGGTCTTTGTTTTAGGTTTTTCCTTTATGAGAATTTTCTTTTACGTCGGACGCTTGGCGTGCTGGCGCTTCCACTGTGCTCACTAGCATAGCAGTGTGTACTTCAGATCAGAACACGTAGACAGTAAATCAGCTGCCCAATTATGTAAGAATTGTCGATCAAATCGTAAAAGTTCGGCGTCAAAGTAAAATAAACCATAACTGCATTGAATTAGAGCTCAATTTCGTGTTTCGAAATTGAGCTCTAATTTAATGCTGTTATGGTTTATTTTACTTTGACGCCGAACTTTGACGATTTTATCGGCCATTCTTACATAATCGGGGGGCAGGATAGTAGGACAGCGAGTAAGTAGACAGTGGACCACGCGGTTCACTACGCGGTCCGCTGTAGCGGGCCGCGCAACCACGCGCCATACTAGTATATTATATACCTACTAAAGTTTGTAATGCAAAAAATGACAGTTGCAGCAAATTACCTCGTGATATTTTGCAGGTAGCCGCAATATCAAATAGTCCAAGAGCTGGCAACGACTTTCGGGAAGGTCCTTTTGGCAAGCTGAAATTGTGAAAAAATATTTCGTCAATTGGCGAATCCAGTCCTGCCAGTCTAGTAGAGCGTTGGCAGTTATTTCGTATGTCGTACTCATTTGAAAACTTTATTCACGTCTGGTAATAAACCGCAAAATTTGTCTGGCGATTTGCACGTATTATTGAAATTACTCAATAAATACGCGATTAAAATTTCAGATTGCCAAAAGTATATTTTTTGGGAATTTTAATAAAATATTTTTGAAGAGGTCTGGTAATACTTTATAACCGACAAAAACGTCAGGGATTTTTCTTTCGAATTCCGTAAGTAGGTACTAAATTAAAAGATAAAAAAAAACAAGTTACAAAAATTATTTTTTTGCAGACTGGCACCAGACTGGCAGGACTGGATTCGCGAAATTATATTTGACGAAGTTATATTTTCCACAATTTCAGCTTGCCAAAAGGACCTTCCCGAAATTCGTTGCTAGCTCTCCGTCTAAAAGTAATAAATATAATATTTGGACGGCAGGACGGACTCGTTATATGCCGATTATGAATTATGCAGTTCGCCGTGCCCCAGCTCATATACAAATCATCTCTGTTCACATGATCATCGGTTTACACTACAGTACAGTATGCAGTAGTATAATTAATAACATACTAGCTGATGCCTGCGACTTCGTCCGCGTGGTTTAAGTTTTTTTGATTCCCGCGGGAACTCCTTAATTTTCCGAGATAAAAAGTAGCCTAGCCGAAGTACATTCGGTTTTATTCGCTTTACCAATACTGTTAGGGAAAATAACGTAGTTTCGAAGAAAAATAGAGAGCATAATAAAATGAACATTAGGAAAATGTGCTCGATTTTACCATCGGACAAATAATTCAAATCTCAATTTCAAATTCAATACGGCGCTTGAATAGTAAACCACATTTGGGTTAGATACGTCGCGTCGTTCAGAATTGAACTAGGGTACATCCATGCAGAAATCACGTCGATCCGAAGCTCTGTTGCGACGTTGTTGAAAGACAAACCGACAAACCATCAAGCAAAAGCGGTGATGGACTAGTAGTTTAAATACCCATGCTTCCTATTCTGGAGGTTGTGGGTTCGATCCCCGGGCACGCATCTATAACTGTGCGTGTAAAGTTTTCTAAAAAAAAATCTGCGTTTTTGACGACTACCCTGGCGCAGTGGTGAGCGCTGTAATCGTCTTAACGCAGGAGTTGAAGGTTCGATTCCCTGCAGGGTCAATTTGGGAATTTATAATTTCTGAACTTTCACTGGTCTGCCCTGATGGGAGGCTTCGACCGTGACTATTTATCACCCAATCGGCAAAGACAAGAGATTCAGCATTCCGGTACAAAGTCGTGTAGAAACCGATTAAGGGTATCGGTTTAATATATACTTATAACTGCCATACCCCAAACAGGTTAGCCCGCTACCCTCTCAGACTGTATCGTCACTTACCATCAGGTTAGATCGCAGTCAAGGGCTAACTTGTGTATAAAATAAAAACAACAAACTGAAACAAAGTTAGCCACGTAGTTTGTGCGATTCATGCAAATATTATGCGAGTAGTGGCGCAGAAACTGCGGGCTGTGGTCGTGTGTTAAACTGTATAATTCATCAAATGCCCATTCCATCCCATCTGTATTTTGTACAGCGTCAGCTGGCGGTTATTAATCGCCCAGTGTCCAGTTATGATACCTCCGCTCCCTTAGTTCTAATTAACTAGGTACTAAATTAGTTATGACTTAGAAGTCATAACCTATTCGTGATAGACTAGAGTATGTCACGAAAGGTAAGTAGATCTTTATACACCTTCATGTTAAATACCTCTTGTGATATTAAATAATATGTCGATTTCGTGGCTAAAACATAAGTGCGCTGCCTCAATGAGGAATAAACCAAAAGTATACTCAAGAAAATTAAACTATTAGGTTATTAGGTACTTTTTAGGGTTCCGTAGCCAAATTTGGCAAAAACGGATCAATGAAGCTCGAACATAATTCAAAATAATATTTTTAGTTATTACGTAATATAATTTGGCACAGAGATCTCTTGCATTCCCAGAGACGTACTTAAGCTTTTTATCCCGGAAAATTTTGATTTTTCGGGATAAAAAAACTTATTATGTAGTCGCCAGTTGCCACGGAATTTATAAAAATAAATCCACGCGGACGAAGTCACGGTCATCCCTAGATAGTAATAATGATTTTTTAGCACTAGTTATACTTTGTTGAGTAGATTTCACATTTTTTTGTTACCATCTTCCATATTAGATTTGGTCATTGAGGTACTATGTATGTACAAGTACTAGAACCGACGCCGCAAACAACAAATTTGCGCCATGCTTTGCGGCCGGCCGGCTTCACCTTATTTAGTCTCTCGCCTACGCTCTTCGCGGCCGCGTGTCGAAATTGTGCTCGCACGAAAATTTTAAAATGCCGTCGTGCGTTATAAAAACGTGTAAAAATAATACAACTGTAAATAAAAAAGATTGTGGCGTGACATATCATCGGTAAGTAAACAAAACGTTAACGAAAACAAACCAAAACAGATTTTTGAAGATATTTTTCTACATATTCACCCACGTTCCACCATTTCTCGGAAGATCATAGATTAAAAAGTGAATTTTACCTACAGATGAGACACCTACGATCATACATTTTACATTTTACTTTTTTATTATTCGACCGATTTCTTTAAAATCGATATTTGGGGCTCCCTAGGATCACAAAACAGGAAACTGTTACAAAAATTTAAAAAGTCAGCGCCATTTTGAAATTCTTTGTTATTGTACCGAATTCGTTCAAAATCGATATCTGAGGATCCCTAGGATTACAAAACAGGAAACTGGTACCAAAATTTAAAAAAGTCAGCGCCATTTTGAAACTTCTTTAGTTCTCAGTAATTAATTACTGTAAAACTTTAACAAAAAAATTATTGCTCTCTTGTTACACAAATAACTATCATATAAACGGAAACGATGTTTTTTTTCACTTCATTTCTATAATGAAAAGGTAGAGTGAGATAAAAATGTCACTATTATTTTTTAACATGATAGGTGGATTGGTTAAGTTACAACGTTTTGTTTTATAGTGTCAACAGTTCCTAATAAAAAGGTTAAAGTTGTATAAAATGAATATCTTTTTGTTTTTACTTTTTAATTATTTTTTTCCGTCTATAAAAGTAGGTCTACTTTTATCTTATTTCATATGTGCACTTTATGCAGTCTCACACGGCATAAATTCAAAAGTAGTCTCATTGAATAACCCAATAGGCAGAAAATACGTAGTGTCACTTCTGCGTGTCTCATCTATGAACTTACCCGCGCGTCCCGCACCCGCCGCGTGCTTCGCGACGCAGCACAGATTACATTCGCGGTGTCTTCTCTAATGGATTTGGTCCTTAATTTTAACATTTTTGCTAAGTTGGGGCATTAAAAATGTCAAAGCAATATAAATATCGGCTAAGCTTAAAATAGCGGGAGCTTCAAGTGGCAGCTAATGGGTGCTTAGTGCTTACCTACTTAATACTTTAACAAGTCGAGCGACAAATTTTCCAGCAATATCAAAATTTCGGAGGATCTAATTAGGCCAATATACCTATCTACTTGCACAAGATTACCTGCAGTGGCCATGCGGATGTTTTATTTTCATTATTACGTAAGTTTTTTTGATTTGTTTAAGTGGTTACGAGCCGACGAGCCGAGCCGTTTATTCCCATTTTATCAGTTCTGTTGATAAAAATACTGGGATTTTTTCTCATCGTAAGCACACCCTTGGAAAGAACTACTTACGTTTTCTTTTCATTATTTCCGAACTACCGGAAGTTAATTTCTTACTTAACAGTTCAGTGATACACACAAACACAACAAATCGTTTAGAATTCATATTTCAGGTAAGAAAGAAATAAATAAAAATGTTAATTAAAGCTATAAAACAAAATAAGAAGAAGAATAATTACTTAATAATATTGTTATAATAATGGTTTTGCTAACTACCCAGGATAAAAGGTCTGCCCGGTGGAAAATACTAAGTAGACCGTACATAAATCTTATAAAGTAGGCAACTCTTCCTCTACTGAGCCTATACCGAAAGATTTACGAGTAGATTGCATGTTCCTGGTAATCAGGACTTTCCTTTGCAGGTTTTAAAAATATTGTAGGTAGGTTAGGTAGGTACATTTTATGAACTAGAACCTGCAAAGTCGTACACAAACTGAGGGTAAAATCGTGAACTTGTAGTAAAAGCTTCTATATAAGTAGATGAATAAATTTCACCACAATAAATTCTACTGTCCGAGCTAAGAATTTAAAATAAAAATCTAAAAAAGAAAGCTACTTTTAGCGGAAAAAACTATCCTTCGCTGAGGTTGAGAAATAGTTTTCCGTGAAACAGGGTGAAAGTTTTCCCCGACACCCACTTCGTTTGAGTACAGTACGTTCTATCGAGGGCCATTCAAATCGAGATGAATATTCAAGTTTTCCTTTACAATGAAAAGAAAATCTACTTGTTTTAGGCACCTACTCCTTGTGTATGTGTTATAATAATATGTATTTTCTCATTTATTTGTACACATTTAGAATTAGAATCCTTATTTTCGGAATCACAAGCACTTGTAAAAAGTCATAGATTAAGGATTGGTCTCTAGGATCGTAGCGGAGACCAATTATATATATTATTAGGAGGTAAAAAGTCTATTTGAATAACAAACTTTTTTTGAATTTGAATTTGAATTTGAACGTCAAGGTACGTGACATCAAACTGTCATTTATAGTAATATTGCTTCGGTATTACTTTAAGCATTGGCATAATTTAAAAAAAAAAACATTTTTTTTTAAATTATTTTGCGTTTCGCTTGCAGGAACTCCGGGTTATCCTTTTCACCCAGAGTTAGCTGCTTCTGTCATACAAGTAGGTTTCTGCATATGGTTGGTTACCTATGACTATATAGTATATACCCTATTAGCATCCAACTAAACAAAACTTACGAGTAACTAGGTATAAGTTAGCCTATACGATCTTATCTACTACCATACCAACCCGTAAATTAGTAAAGTAATAGCCTGAACTTTCAAAATGTTAAATAGGTCTCACCGCAGGACTTTAACACCCCTTCACCACCCCTTGCTTACTGGCTTTATAAACTAGTTGTATACTGGCTTTAGCCAATGCACCTCAGCTCATTAGTACCGTGCACTAACGAGCATCAAGTTGGTATACCTTCAAAATCGCGACGGTATAAAAACAGCCCTAAGTTACCCTGGATACTAATCACTACCTGACCCATCAACGCCCAGTCCGCCCGCCCAGCCAACGCTAAACGCAGCTTTTGCACGGAGGTGAGGTTCACATCATACTAATATTATAAATGCGAAAGTGTGTTTGTTTGTTGGTTTATTGGTTTGTTGGTTTGTCCTTCAATCACGCCACAACGGAGCAACGGGTCGACGTAATTTTTGGCATGGGTAAGTATAGTTGAGGACCTGGAGAGTGACACTGGATATAAGTACTTATTAAAGTACCTAATTAAAATAAAATATATAAGCGACATTGGCGAAGTAAATTGTGCTGTGCTGGCACAAATATAAGCCACACACCAAACAACAACAACAACAAAATATATAAGTACATATTTTAAGTAATTTTATAAATAAAGTATTTTTTATAGCGTATCTAAGGCTCGTAGCACATGAGTGTGCTCGTAGTAAGTAATAGTGTCGTGCTTACCGCGTCGTCACTTTGACGCAGCTGACTGTATTTTACATCAGAACCCCGCTCGAGGGCGCATAAAAACTTGTAGCTCCAAATAGCCTGTTTTGAGTTTGAACCAGCCCTTTTTACGCGTATCATTTTGCACATACGAACTGTATTTTATATACTTTAGATAGAGTTCAATTTAGCTTGGATATAGTTTGACGGTGCCGTGCACTTACTGTAAATCTGCTCGGTAAGCTGGTTTTCAGGATGCTACATTAATATCATTAATTTTTAGTGGAGTTTTTATCTGGGTATCAAAAACTTGTCAAAGAGGTAAAAGACTTGAGACAAAGATAGGCAGGTACTTACATAACTTGATCGCACAAAGATAGGTTCTTACCACCACCACTACAGCCCATTAACGTCCCACCGCTGGGCACAGGCCTCCACACTCATAGGAGTGGAGTGGAGTTAGAGCTTAGACCCACCACGCTGCTCCAATGCGGGTTGGCGGGCTTAACGACTATTTTATCATGTTAGTGATAATAACTGGGACCGACGACGGCTTAAAGTGCTCTCCGAAGCACGGGGGTGAAACACTGTCAACTTTCCCTTTATGGCCTGACCCGGAACTCGAACCCGGGACCACGTCGGCCGCAGTCGAACATGCTAACCGCTAGACCAACAACGCAGTTGTCATAATAAGGGTAAGTAAATTCCAAAATATTGTTATTTGTCATCCCCTACGGTAGAAGGAAGTACCTAGGGAACTTTAGATCCGGCGTATTCAGGCCGCGTAGCGATCCCTCCCTATACCCGGATGTTTCTCTTTCTACTTATAACATAATATTTTTATGCTTTCTTATTTTCTCAGAAATGTACATTGTACATTATAGGTGTAGGTAAGTAATCGATACCGGGAATCTTGTAATAGCCCAATGTCTTGTATTTTTAACAAGCCGCCTCGAATAAGAATCGAATAGATATCAACATTTGCTTAGTAATTACACTTAGGGCTAATTTTTCAATCGTCAGATAAATTTTATCGGAGGAATAAATTTGACGTTTTGGCAGATTTTCAATACAAAATCTGTCAAAACGTCAAATTTATTCCTCCGATAAACTTTATCTGACGATTGAAAAATCAGCCCTTAATAGGTAATAGTAGGTAATTATTTAATTTCGTCAATTGGGATGATGCCTATAACAAAAATAAATTATTTCTGATTATTATTAAATAGAGGGTCTTCCAAAGATCTAAAATTCTCATCTTCGGTTATTTTCAAGTTTGATAACCATTTTAAAATATTATGGATTAAAGAAAAAAAGTGCATTGAAATTTTATGACGTCACAACTGTGAATTTCATACAACTTCCATACTAGAAATGCGTTTTTAAGTTTGATAAAGAGTTGCTGATTTGATTGAGTTGTCTTCATCAAGGTCTCATTTATTATGCAATCTGATAAGTTATGTGAGTTTGAGAGACTCAACCCATACTTTCATAGTTAATATTTTATATTATAAATATTCGAAAGTCATGTATGTCTGCAAGCTTTCACGGCCCATCTTTTTAACCGATTTTGATGAAATTTGGTATAGAGATAGGTTGCATCCTAGGCAAAGTCAATGAACCCGATTTTCTAGGATATATCATTTAGGTACCGGTCTGAGAGATAAACGTAGAATATTTTAAAGTGAAGAAGCTTTACAGCGACAAGATTTATCAATTCCCTGGTAATTGAGCTTGGAAGTAAGACGTAGCTCCGGGCTCCCTTCCTCGCAGCATCCTCTCGAGGTCGCTTACATTCAACGCACGTCCACTGTCCCGGGTCCCAGCGGATGCGTTATATGGCCCAAATTATACATGCTGTAACTAATCTAGATACATAGATGATAGAGTCCTTGCGTTCATACTGCTTAACATTATAAGCGACCTACTTAAAAACCATGAACCCTAAAATCAAAAATTCATCAGAGTTCTATAATCGTAATCAATCACAAAAAATATTGGTACGTACTAGACCTACTTGTAATAAAAATAGGTTTATCTCTTTTCCCTCAATCATTTTCCTGGATAAAGGTCTCCGCTACAGGCCAACTATGCATAATTTTTTAGGGTTTCGTACCTCAAGAGGAAAAAAGAAACCCATAAAGGTTCACTTCGTTGTCCGTTTGTCTGTCTTTAAATCGCACTCTCGCAGTTTACTTAAAAAATATCTAATCATAGCCACAGCTTTATTTTTACTCCCCCCCCCCCTTCTCCCTCCCCCCTTCTTCTTCCTTTAACTCATAATATAAAGGCTTGTTTGGTGTGGTCACTTATCCTATAATACACCTACTAAAATATTCACAAAAAAAACCAATCACAGTACAGGATGCAGTCGGAATGCGTTTATAATAGTAACAGTATAAAATGTGTTCAAAAATAGCTCTAAATCACGTAATTGGATGCACCGGGCCTCTTCTTATACTTTTTTCGTCAAATTTTTTGTTCAAAACTCGCAGCCGGTGACTTTTTCTTACATTCCAAGGATTAGTAATTTTTTATTTTAGAACAGAGATAAAAATGAACGGTTTAAAATTATTATTATTATAAACCTAGCCACAGTAATATAGTTCTGCTTCCTTGACATTTTGAAATCATGCTTTTTATTAGGGTTCCGTGGCAAAAAACGGAACCCTTATGGATTCGTCATGTCTGTCTGTCTGTCCGTATGTCACAACCACTTTTTTCCGAAACTATAAGAACTATACTGTTGAAACTTGGTAAGTAGATGTATTCTGTGAACCGCATTATGATTTTCACACGAAAATAGAAAAAAAACAATAAATTTTGGGGGTTCCCCATAATTAGAACTGAAACTCAAATTTTTTTTGTCATCAAACCCATACGTGTGGGGTATCTATGGATAGGTCTTCAAAACAATAAGGCTGATCTTCAAGGTTATAAAGTTCAAACTTATTTTGAGACAACTCGAGCTTCTGTCTAGTGTCTACCTACTTACTTACTTTTCGTTTGATTTATTTCAATAACTTAAGGTACATTGATTTCTTCGTGTTCTTCGTAAGTATCTATATCTATTTCTTATTTTACAGGGGAGAACTGAGATGATACTTCAAAACTGAGTATTTATGTAGCCGCAGCCCGCAAGCGCCAAAGTTTTAAATTTATTGGCACACCGGTCATCCATATTTCACGGATTATATATATTGATAAAGTTTTGAGCAAAGTTTCAAGTATCGGAACTTTTTTGCAGGTTTCGTTTGTAAGTTGTAATTGTATCTTACTTAGAAAATAAAATATTGATATTAATAACTAGATGATTCCCGCGACTTCGTCCGCGTGGACCAAGTTTTTTTCGATTCCCGCGGGAACTTCTTTATTTTTCCGTGATAAAAAGTAGCCTATGTCCTTCCCCGGGATATATCCTACCCCTGTACCAAATTTCATCAAAATCGGTTGAAAAGATGGGCCGGGAAAGCGTAGCAGACAGACAGACAGACAAACACACTTTCGCATTTATAATATTAGTATGGATATCTTCATAGCAAAGTTATACATAGTTATTGAATAGATGATGTTCTGGCAGATTTTATCCGCGTGGATTGAGGTTTTTCCAAAACATGTATCTATAGGTATATCCCGAGGTAACTGTTTGATTTTCAGGAATATATTAAATTACCCTTAATCCGTCCGTAAAAATGGTCTTATACCGATGGGCCATGACAAGGTTACAGACAGAATTTATACTTTATCAAAATATTCTCAGTTTTCTGATATATACCTAGGTAGGAGGATTCGAGTAGGTATATAGTAGAGTTTACAACGTAGTATAAAATAATACCATACAGTAAGCCAAACCAGTACATACAATCTTTTTTTTTATTTTACGAATAAAGTAGTCGCGTGTACCAAGTATTTTGATTCGAATTTCGAATAAAAACTATGTGCCGTCCTCACGGTCCAAAAGGCTATCCATTTAATTTATTTCATCGCACCATTTTTACGACTTTTTATAGCCATTCTGCTTTTATAGGTAGGTATCGGTTTGGATACTCATATTCACGTAACCTTTCACTAGGAGAAAAACCTCGACTCACCTTAGTCCTCTACCATCACGTGACAGCGATGATATACTAGAACCTAGGTTAAGACACCATTCGGATGGTCGGGGGTTCGATCCCCGGGCACATGCCACTAACTTTTCCGAGTGGAAATTAAATATAATTTGCTTGAAACAGTGAAGGAAATCACCGTGAAACCTGCATGCTTGAGAGTTTTTCATAATGTTCTCAAAGGCGTGTGAAGTCTGCCAGTCAGCGGGATGGACTATGGCTAAACCCTTCTCAATCTAAGGGGAGACTCGTGCTCAGTAGTGGCCTGGCGATGGGTTGAAATGATGAGGATGTGATGAGTCATCTATACTAATACTAGTGGTTCGCCCCGAACTGAGACCTCGCAGTTTCACAGAGCGCCATCTATTGACATCAGTGTGAAGTTCTGTTAAAAAGATCATCATCATTAAAAATTAAATAATTTCGTTTCCTTATAATATTTATCTAATTTTAGTATTTGTTGTTCAAGTACAGGATATAATTCAAATAATTGATCAAGTTTCCGGCTTGAGAGTTCAGAAAATTGAGAGTTCTGAGGTCAACTTTGGACGTTAGAAAATCGCTACTTTGAAAGCCTCCCATTTCGACAATTTTAGGGGAAAAATTCAAAAAAAAATATTTTTGGACTCTATTCTTAATTATCTTTAAAATGATATACTGCAACCCTATGTAACGCTATAAAAAATATTTTACTTCGCATTCGCTTCTATGAGAGCCCCCCTGAAATAAAGATTTTTAAAACTTTTTAAGCCATATTCGGCGGGAGGCCATCGATTTACATATTATATTTAAATTTGAAGTAATTACGTTCAGCAATTCAGAAGTTATAAGGCTCTGACAGACGGACGGACGGACGGACGGACGGACAAGTGCCAATTCACCCAAGTAGACTCAGAGACCTTCGCTTCGCTCGGTCAATAAATGAATGTTTGGATGGATGTATATTATGTAGATGGATGTTTGTTACTCAATCTGGATGAAATGTGGCACAGAGATAGACTTTTTATCCCGGAAAATTAAAGAGTTCCCGCGGGAACCAAAAAACCTCACTCCACGCGGACGAAGTCGCGGGCATCAGCTAGTAATATATAGATAATATAGTCAACATAAGAAAATCATATTTACCTACTTAGTTAGGTACCTATAAAGTAAATAAAATTCAAAGCCCTTATATTTATAGTTATTTTTGGAATCTACACAATGAGATCGAGACAAAGAGAGCTAACGCTTCTTTAGTTTTTTCTTGTTGTTATCGGTAGGTACTGTATTGAATTTTCCACGAGGTTTTCTCTAATCTACAGTGCGCAGTGTAAGTTTTTACATTGCAAACTCGATTGATCGTATTGAGCGTTCGATCACGTTAGCGTCAATGTAAAATGAACGAGTAGATGATGAATGATGAGTGTAGTAAATGAATGAAATGAATGAATGATGATCTCATATCATACTACATAATATTATAAATGCGAAATTGTGTTTGTTTGTTGGTTTGACTTTCAATCACGCCGCAACGGAGCAACGGATCGACGTGATTTTTGGCATGGGTATAGTTGAGGACCTGAAGAGTGACATAGGCTACTTTTATCCCGGAAAAATCCCGCGGGAATCAAAAAAACTTATACTACGCGGACGAAGTCGCGGGCATCAGCTAGCTGTCATACTCGTACAATAAACATACGCCAGACGAATAAGATGTTGTTAAAATTCAGTTCTATTGAGGTTTAATGTTGTAAAGTACTTTAGTACATAATATTATTACTTCAATGTTTGCAGTTCTATGTTCACTCAACCAGGTGTTACGAACTCTTTGTTTAGCTCAAGAGAGCTCGCTCATTTTGTACAACGGGATTGTCGCTCGCTCAAGCTCGTGTTTCATCTTTACTCATTTTGCTCGAAGCGAATGTGTTTCATTGCAACTTGCGAGTGAACTCCTCCAAACTTACTTACAGCTACTATTACCTATTCTGTGCTTACAGCTATTACTACGTAATGCACTTGATATATCTCTCTCCATCTGTGATGTTTTTATGTATTGCACTGGTTTGATTAATTAAGTCTAGTTAGTTATACAACTAGTTACTAGATGATGGCCGCGATAATCGTCCGCATGGATTAGGGGTTTTCCGGGACAATAAGTAGACTATGTCCTTCCCCGGGATACAAACTATCGCTATAACAAATTTCATCAAAATCGGTTGAACGAATGGGCCGTGAAAGCGTAGCAGACAGACAGAGAGACACGCTTTCGCATTTATAATATTAGTATGGATATGGATGTAGATTTTTAGAGAATTATTGTCACTAACGAACACCCGTTCATTAGTGGTGCGAGTCAAAGCGTGCACGCGTTGTTATCGGTTTCTCCGTTGTCCGTATATCATTTACTAGATGATTCCCGTGACTTCGCCCGCGTGGACCAAGTTTTTTCGATTCCTGCGGGAACTCCTTAATTTTCCGGGATAAAAAGTAGCCTATGTCCTTCCCCGGGATATAACCTATCCCTGTACCAAATTTCATCAAAATCGGTTGAATAGGTGGGCCGTGAAAGCGTAGCAGACAGACAGAGAGACAGACAGACACACTTTCGCATTTATAATATTAGTATGGATTTCTACCTTTCTTTACGACCTGCTTGTCTCAGTTTCTCCGAGTATACTTTTTGCCTGCAATGAATCGCATCTCGTGATCAATTCCCGGCGGGTTGCTGTGGAGTGATATAAATCCTAGCTCACCTAAGCCGCGGCCCGCAAGGCGCTAGCTTTGCGCACTGCAGTAAACGGGAAATGTTATAGTTCCGCTGTAAGGACCTTTTTGCGGTGTTATGTGAGATCGGAGTCAAGGGCTAACTTGTATTGGTTTAAATAAAAAAATGTCATTGCCTATGATCCTGTTGTTTCAGTAAATTGTATTTTAAGTTCCGTTAAAATTGACCATTTTTTTTCCACAGTACAAGTTAGCATTTGACTGCGATCTCACCTGATGGTACCTAAGTGACGATGCAGTCTAAGATGGTAGCGGGCTAACCTGTTAGGGGCATGGCAGTTATATTAAACCAATACCCCTAGTCGGTTTCTACGTTCTACACGGCATCGTAATTCGTACCGGAACGCTAAATCGCTTGGTGGTACGTCTTTGTCGGTAGGGTGGTAACTAGCCACGGCCGAAGCCTCCCACCAGACCATCAGAGAAAAGCAGAAATTATAAATTCCAAAATTGACCCTGCTGGGAATCGAACCCGAGACCTCCCACGTTAAGACAACAACGCTCAACACTGCGCCAGGGACCAAACGGCGCCTGTAATCTGGCGGCTGCACGATCAGGCGAATTGTCGTTGGGATACGTTCTATATAATACAGCGGCTCACGTTTAGCCGCATTGTAATCAAATGCCCTGAAGGTTACCAAACTAACGAAATGAATGAGCTTCACGCTTTGCAAAAAGACTCCAAGGGGTAGGGCAGCCAAGACTGCGTGGGATCGGACCTCGGGGTGCCCAGATTTCATTCTGGCCCTGATTTTAGAGTAGGTAGAGTTTGCGATAGGTATGGTATACTTACTAATATTATCAATCGAGCGTTTCATTTCACGATGTTTTGCTAAATAGCGCGGCGGCTCACGATCCGCTCTATTACAATACGGCTACGGTGTTCGTTCAGCCCACAGACCTAATACAACCAAACTCGGTGGTTCAGCCGTAGGTATTACACTCAGGCTAAACGTTAAACCGCCGTATCACAGAACGGCGCCGTTTAGGTACGGCGTGTTCTATAATCCGGCTGCGACATGCACACTCTTTAAATAACAATGTTTATGCAGATACTTTAAAATAAAAAGATGTTTAAATATATTTTAACTAGCTGATGCCCGCGGCTTCGTCCGCGCGGGATAAGTTTTTTTAATTCCAATGGGAACTTTTTAATTTCGGGATAAAAAGTCTATGTCACTCTCCAAGTCCTCAATTACTATACCCATGCGAAAAATCACGTTGATCCGTTGCTCTGTTGCGACGTGATTGAAGGACACCAAACCAATAAACCACAGATGTAGTACTACATCTGTGCAATAAACCAACAAACGAACACACTTTCGCATTTATAATTATTGCACTTTCATGCTCGCTTGGGAGTTACTTAAATACTTGTTTGTACGTACGGTTTGTTGGGTAATATACTCGTAATGCTTTTAGTTCTGACTGGTGTTCTTGCATCGTTTATCTTGCTACGCCGGATAACTGTGAAAAACGGGTTGTTCCCAACTTTAAGTTCAATGTTTCGCGCTTGCATACACAGCGACAATAAATAATGATAAAACGTACTTTAACAGCTACAAAGTAAAACCACAGTGTAAGTATATTTTATTCATACAGTGGGTCGACGCCCATACAAATGACAGCCGGTTATATAGTCCCACAGACTTATCTGACCCGGTGAGCAAAATTTGTACTAATTTTTATGTTTGTTTAGGTTTTATTGAAGTGAATACTTCTTTAGCCGCGTTAAGCACTTTTTGGTAGGGGCAAACTTGTGGATTCGCGTCACCGACATGCTCGCGAACAGCGACATGCTCGCGAACACCGACATGCTCGCGTTGTTACGAAGACAAAAGGTCTTATATATAAATATACTACATTCGTAATTAAACTTAAATCCCTTTGTTTTAAGGTTTATATTTTAGTTTTTTTTTATTATTTTAAATATTCGTTTTCCCTTCTATCGGCAGTACCTATGACTGGCAATTTTTTTTATTTGATTTTTAATATAAGTAAATAAACTAGCGACGCTGTCTCCGGATCAGATAAGTTTGTGGGAGAGAAGGGAGATCGTCAAAATTATTTTTATGGGATTTACTTAGATATGATACTAGATATGATGATGATGACATGGAGGTTTCACGTCGCTTTAAGAGACGAACCGTATAATTTTCAGCTTACCGTTCCCACAAAATAAGCAATCTTTTAATGAAAGCAAATGAATGTCGGTCGTGGGAAAAAACGCACTGATTCAAGCGTAATGAGCATAACTAAACGAGAACTTGACGACCCCCAGCTTATACAGGATTAGTGAATGCAATCCCGCCAGATAATTTCAATCCCGGTATTTGCGGGATTGAACTATGTTAATCCCGCTGGATCCCGGTATTTGCGGAATCCCGCAGGGTAAACTTTTGAAATTTTAATCGTAATGAAGTATATCAGTCTATCAGTCGTTTCGTTTTCATGGTCTTAATTATTACCCAAATTAAACAAGCTTCATGGTACACTTTATATGGTTTATTAATACTTTTAGACTTACATATAAAAACTACACATTATTTTGGAAATGGCTACGTAGAAAAGTTAAAGTATTAATTGTGTCGTCTGCCAAACGGCTCCTGATATTCGACACAAGGTATCCAGCGGCTCAGCCCGCTGTCGTAATCCACCGGACTCGAAATAGTTCGTTTCCTTCTTAATCATCACCTCGAGGTTGCTTATTTTACCAGACCTAGACTGTTGGGCAGTTAATCCAGAACTATTCACACTGGTCAAAGTCATTTCGAGTTCGTCTTGTAATGACATTGGTGCTGCTTCTGCCGTGTGGGCCTCCAGATTAGCGAGAGGGATGTCATCATCAGGATCATCAGCAAGAGCAGCGGTTACTGAGTTGTTTTTCGTGTACAATTTGCGCCGCGCTGCCCGCTGCCGCCGGCTGGCAGCGCCCTCGCATCGTTTTGTTTAGCCCAGCCAGTTCACGCGCCGCCTCGCGCAGAGTAACACACATAAACCACGCTTCTTTGCAATCCCGCCAGTCCCGCGGGATCCCGCTAAAATTTAGACCGGGATTAGTCCCGCTAAATGTATGCGGGATCCCGGTATTTCGGGATCCCGGTATCCCGGTATTGCATTCTCTATACAGGATGTTTCAATTATGCTCGCCGCAGTTCGGTCATCATTATGTTCTTATGCGGGCGGCGGACGAACCCTTTGTCAATTTATTCGTCCTGACCGCACGATTTCGTCCTAATCTTTATCCATCGTACAAGGCGAATCGCACACTAATTGCCCGGGCCGATCCGAGTATCGAAGCTTTTGAGGGATCGCCTGAAAATCAGTGCTATTATGGTGTGTCTACACTCTACACCAAAGATCATCACACTGAGTCGATGCCCTTTTTGGAATTATTGTTTTGTATATTTTATCTGTGTTGTTTGTAATTCCAAATAAAGATTTAAGTATTTATTTATTTTATTTACTTTATCCGCGTGGATCTGGTGTACTGGGATGAAAAGTATTCCAGTAAATTTCCTTTTCCGGGATGCAATAAGCTAGGCTCGTACCTTTGAACAAGATCAGTGTGCCTAGTGGAAGATTTTCAGCCCATTCGATCGCGATAGCGTTAACTACGATTGATATGGAATTGTCAAGCGCTTGACAGCAGGGCTCTCGATCAATTCCACAAAAAAGTATTGTAGTTATGATGTCGCGATCGAATATGTAAAAAACTGGTGCAAGAATCATCAAAATCGGTCCACGCGTTTAGGCTGTAGCTGTCCTGCAAGGAACAGAAATACTTACATAAATTATATAGAATGATGAACACATA
The DNA here is from genome assembly GCA_917051295.2 of Erebia ligea. Lineage (NCBI taxonomy): Eukaryota > Metazoa > Arthropoda > Insecta > Lepidoptera > Nymphalidae > Erebia > Erebia ligea. The sequence continues at coordinate 1,668,721 of OU785226.1, forward strand.
ACCCTGTGCGTTCCGCAGTCGGGTAAAAAGACTTCCACTCGGCCTGCAGTTCGGCTTTGAGCCGTGTATGTGACATATTAAGTACGTATTGATTATTGCATTTACAAATTATTATCTTAAACGGGCTGAATCTGCCTCCAGTTTGTTGCCTTATCAGTTGTCTCCTTGTCAGGTTTCGTCGAAGTCAATTAAGCTGATGACCATTGATAAGTTAACAGACAGTCAGCTACTTTCGGATTTATAATTTTATTACGGATGTTATCCAATAATAAAAAAAAGCAGACACCTTGAAGTCCACAAAAATCCAAATATCGGCGATTTTTATATCAAACCCAGAATTAAGTTTAAATTGGATTATCACCACAGACTTTGCATTAGAGCTCACATACTGCGAATATAAATAGTACATTGTTACCCTAGGGATGAAAGTAACTTATTTAGTCCCGAGACGGGGTTTGGCGCCCGAGCGTAGCGAGGGGGCCTATAGTTCGAGGGACTAAATAAGTCTTTCATCCCGAGGTAAACACTGTGCTTTTCATTACGAATATAAGGAAAGTCAAAATAAAAAGTCTATGAATCAGTTGTCTTTTTCTTCTTGTCTATGGATGCACTCGGGTATTAAAAAAAAAAAAAAAAAAAAAAAAAAAAAAAAAAAAAAAAAAAAAAAAAAAAAAAAAAAGTCGTGTTTCATTTGAACTCCAATAAAAATTCAGTTGAAAACGATTCTCCCTAGGGCTGAAAAGTATTACTTTCAACCCGCTTCTCAGGCAACTTCAAACCTACTTTCCGTGTATGAGTAATGAAAAGAAACTTACACTACCTAATCCCTCTTCGGGTCCGTGGACAGGGTTGATCCCTTCAATGCGGCGCTCAGAGGTCTAGCGTGGGAACGGGTGGGTGATGGATTACTTAGCCATTTGTCACGATACATCGATATCAGATCCAAGGATCGGAAATTTCTAGAAATTGCTAGAAAAGAATGAATATACATGTTGCAATAGATTGAAAAAAGTACGTACATAGATTGAATCCCTATGGGCCTATACAACTAAAAGCTCTTTATTCGCGGGGTATAGGTACGTTCCGTAAATATGCCGCGAATACAAAAACCGTGAATATGGAATGGTAATATAAATGGGATTATAGGGGATACGTTCCTAGGTGACAAAATAAAAAACAAATAAGTATATAAAAAAATCAATTTAATTGAAGTTTTTGACCATATTGATTAATTATTATCTTCAGGCTTAGGCAATGGTTTAAAGAATTTTGTAATATTTCCTTGCTTGGCAGTTTTTAAAAGCTTCTTCAATTCAGACTGATATTCAGCAGTTGCATTAGCAACATAATTTAGGCATAGTTGTAATAAGGTATAATGTATTTTACTTATTTATTAGTCCATTTGAAGACGCGTTTACGGTCGACATTCGACGACGACGACATTCCCGGACAATCAAAAAGTTCCCGTGGGAATCAAAAATGTAAATCCATGCGAACGAAGTCGCGGGCATCATCTAAATTCTAAGTACTCAGTAGTTTTAATAATTAATTAAACTAAGCGATAAAGGATTAAGGGCCGCTTGCACAAGGAAAATTTTGTAATGGCAAATGCACAGTAGTTTTGCCAATTTAAGAATCCTTGTGCAAGTGGGCCTAAGTTGTGATAAGCCTAGTGGTTAAGATGTAAGCCTATTCGGGTGGTCGATGGTTCGAGTCTCGAGCACGTCCCGCTCAATACCCTTTTGCAGTGGAAACGCCGCTTAAAGGTCTAACCCCACCAAACACGCACGGCGCGGCGCGGCGCGGTATGTAGTGGCAAATATTCTTTTAATTGAGTTTTTATGGATCTGGGCCCAGTTAAGCGACCCGGCAAGAAGATGGACTGCGAAATTATTGTACAAAGAACCTCCTCCCTGTCAATCATCATATCTAAGAAGGTACGTATCATAACAAGATCTAAAGGTTTAAAAAACTTTAACCTGACTACGGAAACAATATTGTAAAATTGTTTTTCTGTCGCTTGGTATATTTTAATAGTGCCCGCCGCGCCGCGCCTCTGTAGTCTGTAGTGAGGCTAGATCTTTTGGGACCTCGCTTCACTCAGTCAGGAGTCTAGTGAAATTTAAAGTTTTATCATGAAAGGGTTAGCCCCTTTCAGCAGTGGCCTCACCGTCTGGACACGCGTCATGATGGATAGCCCTGCCATTTGTCACGCTTAATCGATGTCATATCGCCCGCTTTCCCCGTGCACCGCCGGCTTTATATGACGCCGGTGATTTATACGCGGAAAAATCGACGGTTTTCATCGTTGTGCTTGCGACAAAATGGCTACCAAATTAGTTTTAATTTTAGTGGAGTTTGATTTTACGGCGATAATAATGTGCCATAGCCAAAAATATATCTAAACGCAAACCATGACCAAACCCTAACCATTGTTAGGTCTATGATCCAAAGTCCAAACATAGCAAATAAACAGTGTAGATCACAAAATAATAAGTCCACGGTGTAGAACTGTGACTGTCTCGTTGGTCTAGACTCTAGCCGCTAGCGGTTAGCAATTAGCATGTTTGACTGCGGCCGACGAGGTCCCGGGTTCAATGGGTTGATGACGATGATCACTACGATCAATTACTACGATTTTGAGGGTAAAGATAATATGTATGTACCTACTCACTATTTTTTTAATAAAACAATCCTTTATCCTATCATAAACAATACTTGGTAAAAATCTTCATCCCAACGCATGTGAAACATTTCCATTTTGTAAGTATGGAATTCGCCCTAGCTAGAGAACGTATTCGGATATTTTCTACACATCCAAGGTTTGCCAGTTTCGTTTCGATATGAAAATACATCGCCAAATTCCATCGCCAAATTCAACTCGCGCGCGAACTACAGTATGTATTAGGAATTTCATAACCTGACATAGCAACGTTGAAATGCTCCGATATAAAATTAAGTAAATAATTCAAAACAATGAAAACCGAAGAAGGAAGCAATTACAAGGAAAGAAAAATAATATGTAAGTATATCCTATAAAATAAAAAAACAGTTTTTCAAAATGTAAAATATTATACATTATTATGTATAATATTTTACATTTTGAAAAACTGTTTTTTTACTTATAACAAGAATTAATATTTTATTAGTTTTGAGCCCTACTAGCAGCGGTTTTATCTTCATTATCTTTTCTCTCTCATTTTAAGAGATATTAAAAAAATATACTTTTCTTGTAATTTTCCCTAGCCAGACCCATTTTGTATAATATACATAAACTCGTGACTCAAAAAGGTCCGATGGCCATTCGTGGGAATGGGCGTACAAGGCTATTATAAAATTACACAATCCATTTTAGACTTGCTTTTACACAAATTTAAAAAGTCCATTAAAAGTAGGCTCCTTAAAAAAGCTTATTATACATGTTCTGTTGGAAGTTGGAACTGCAGTTACTTATGGGAGATACTTACTATCTCAATAATTATTAATTACTTACATTGAGGTACATAATATAATTCAATGATTAGGTACTTATTGCAATTTATTTTTTTAAAGAGCCACCACCGAGTTTCTTGCTGGGTCTTCTCGGTAGGAATGGTATTCCGAACCAGCGGTAGATTCACAGACTCGACGATTCAAAAGCACTTGTAAAAGTTTGTTTGAAGAAAAGAAAAAACATTTGATATGTAAAGGACTTGACCAGCGCAACCTTGACCTTATTCGGAATAATAAATCCATAGTAATTTCGGTTTTAATTTTTAAACCTTACTGTAAAAACGGAAATCCTGCACATTGTCCCGAATCGGAGGGCAGTTACTGGTCATGTCCTTTTCACCAATAGATACATAAGCTGAGACAGACAAAAGCAGCAGCTGAGAATGAAGTCGAAGAGCTTAGCGGCTTTTTGCGTGTCTATCTATATATTATTATTATTAATCCATTTATCCACCGCCAATAAATGATAATAAACCGCTCACCCGCGATAAAGACATCACCCATTTTTTTGACATAACCCCTTTTTTCCAAAAATAACACTACACAGCGGGTGTCGGGCGCGAACTTGTTGCCCTTTGCCCTTTATCGCGTCCCATAAAGAAAACAAAAGTGTTTTAACCCGTAGTTAACCCTTCCCGACACATGTCGTCGCGGGCCGGCGTGAAGCTGAGAATCATGAGCGAAACAATCCGTGGTAATTTCGACCCCAGATAAGTGAAAAGGAACTCTATTTCTATCACGTTAAAACCTGCACATTTCATTACAATAATTGTATGGATGGGATGGTAAAAATATGGCTAGTAAGTGCGGTTTATAGATTGTATTGTATTTATGGAATAGGGCTTTTGAGTACGACTGCTTGGGCGTATTGCTGTTTGTTAGATTAGATATGTATGTGTTTCGCCCATATGGTGTTATTTGTGTATCGACTATTCTATTATCATGGCTATAAATCTTGTCTGCTACCAAAAATATTTATATACATTTCTATAATATTATTGAGATGTGCCATTGGTAAGGTAGACTTTTCGCATATTTTTTACCACATGCAGTAAATTTTGAATTCATTTAAAACAAAAGGTTGAATAAAAAAATGTTAATGGTAATGAAAAAATAAGGAAACCAATGTAAAGAAATCTCAAAATAAAGTTTGTTTAAATCTCAAAATAAAGAAGTAGGTATTTAAAATATTATTGTAGTAGTGGAAATGCATAGATTATTTTAATTTCGCATCTAGTTAGCTATAAATTTCATCAAATTTAATTTCTTTAGTTTTTGAAACGCCCGTAAAGTAAGTATATCCACTTGAAATGAAAAAGTATTTTTTAAATTTATTTTCATAAGTGTAGGTGATCTTAAAATAATGTTTCTAAATTGTTAATTACTAATTATTGCTTTATATGCTGCTGTAATTTTTAGGGTTCCGTAATAAAAAGGAACCCTTATAGTTTCGCCATGTCCGTCCGTCTGTCCGTCCGCGGCTTAGCTCAGAGGCTGTTAGTACCTACTAGAAAAATGTAATTTGGCATGGGTACATACAATTATTATACCTACAACTTAATCACACCGTGGTAATTTTTTTTTTATGCTAGGTACTAGGTACCTACCTCTCCTACACGTAAAGTGGAGATAATTTTTTTCTCGTCTATCCCATAGTGTGTGGTGTCATTGGATAGGTCGTTCAAAAATATTGTGGGTGTGAGAAACTATTTTTCAATTCAGGGATCCGTTTGCGAAATATTTAGCTTTATTAAAGAGCTAATTCATGTTACAGTATGCCAGCTAAAAAAAAGGTAAAAGGTATCTTTTGGAGTGAAAAAAAAAATTATAGCAGTAGATAGCATAGCGAAAGTAACCAACTTATAAAACGGAACCCTATTCTGTGCGTGGCTCGATACGCACTTGGCCTCGGTTTGAGTTTTAATCTATCACTGTTATCATACAGATACCTACTGCTTTAGAATTAATATAAATATGAGAGATTTCATATTTAAAATTTTAGTTCTCCTTTGAGAAAACTGAGCAACTTAGTTGAAAATGCTTAGTTAATTCTCGAGATTTTAATTAAATATATTTAGGTTTATAGTTTATACCTACCTACTGAACATTTCGGATGTCTTACAGAAGATGAGTAGGTATTAAATTTTGAAACAGTATGGCACCGAATTATATCATAACTAGCTGATGCCCGCGACTCCTTCCGCGTGGTTTAATTTTTTTTTATTCCCGCGGGAACTCCTTAATTTTCCGGGATAAAAAGTACCCTATGTCACTCCAGATCCTCAACTATACCCATGCCAAAAATAACGTCGATCCGTTGCTCCGTTGCGGCGTGATTGAAGGACAAACCAACAAACAAACACACTTTCGCATTTATAATATTAGTGTGATTCATTCATTCATAATTTATATTACATTCATAATACATATTTATATAGGTATTCATAATACATAAATTTATATATTTAAATAAATAAATAAACATATAACACTTTACAAATTAATTACTTAACGTACCTATGTATCTACCTACTAGTATTCAATATACATATTAGTATTTCAATGCTACCGTTCTGTATGTAAACTTTTGGTCAAAATATACGAAAAACATAATAGGTAGCTATAATAGGTAGGTATATACAATAGTACCTACTTAATATGGAAAATAAAACTCTTTCAATAAAATTAAAATTAAACCGTGGCTTTACAAAGGACCACTGTTTTTAAACTTTAAATTCAATAAATCATAAGTTTATCTTTTGGTACAAAATAAATAAATAATAACTCTGAAAGTTATACCTACTACCTACCTATGGTATCCATTTCCAAGTGAGGTAAAATATGTACCGAATAAAATATGAAATACATAATACAATACGAAATCAACATCGCATTAAAACGCAAGAGGCACTCTCAAACTCGCGGTTCGAATTCAATCGTTTTTCTTTAAATATAAGCGTGTTCTTTATTCCAATTAAATAAAGCTTAAATTCGCTTGTTCAGTTTTAATCGTAATTGCCGGATTATTCGATACTTTTTAACAAGTGCCACTTCATACAATTGAATTTTAGGAGCGATACCCTTCGGGTTATATCCACTCGTAATTTTAAACAAATGTCACAGTTTATTACGCCGTCTAAAAAAGATAGCTATAGAATAGGGGAAGGCCATATTGGGGCACATTAAAAAGTGCATCGGTAAATTAAATGTAATTGTTCCCTTGTTAATATATTTTGGGGTTGGATACAGATAACATTTTGCTGTTTGTGGGATGTTTTATTTGAAGCATTTATCGTTTTCCTGTATTGTGGTTTTGATGGAACTATTTTGTTAATTTAAATCACTTTTAGATGTTCTTGTTGCTATAAAAATGCAAAGACACCTTTTTGTAACTTTTTACGTCTAGTAGAGACGTAACGTTACGTTTTTGTCTACGGACTCTACGCATACATACTACTTCTAAGGAACTCCTCTTATTTACGGCTTTAGCCTCTACATACATTAAGAATTTTGATTTTATTCTATAAGAAACCAACAGCATCTGCCCTGCAATCTACACACTATCCAAGTTATCAATAATACGAATCTTCTTTCTGTGATTTAAACAAACAAACCAAACTAAAAGTCACACAAAATCATAATATTATTCCATTATTTAACTTACATAAATATACCTAGTAGTTGTAACCTTGTTGTTTTTGTAGGTATATTTTGTAACCTTGTTTCATTATCATGAATTCGTGATACTTGACATCCCTATTATATTTCTACAGGTTTTTATTGAAATGAAATGAAAATGAGTAGGAAAATTTGTGCCAGCTATGATTTACCACCGCGCCGCGCCGGTTCGAAAACCAGATTCTACTGAGAAAAACCGGCAAGAAACTCATCAGTTGCTCTATTTAAAAAGCAAAACGTAACCTATACATAATATAATACTATCCTGGGCATTGGATGCAAAGTACCTATTAATAACTTACTGAAAATAATTAGCTAGATCTTATTTTTAATTCATTTCATAGTAAGTTAGAAATTCAAAGTTAAAGTGTTTTCCATCGCAGTATCACAAAAAGCTTAACCGTCAAGCCAAAATATTCGCCTCATCGCCTCAGTATGTTATGCGATCATAACATACTTCCCTCCCATAAAAAGGAGCGTGCTAATACGACCATTGTTCCCTTGACGAGCAAAATAACAAATATTAAATGACATGGATAAAACGTTCCATAAAACCTGAGCGCAGGGCCACGACTTTGCCATAAAAGCGAGAGCGTGTGGCGCGACTAGCGGCACACTGAACCAAAAATTAGCCACAGCTTTCGCCGTAGCATCTAGAAAAAGCGACGAGGCACCAAAAAATAAAATACTTAGGTATTATATTGCGTAGCTAACTGAGAGGTTTAAAAAAAACCGGCCAAGTGCGAGTCGGACTCGCGCACCGAGGGTTCCGTACAAACCTGTAGTAAGTTTTACGATTTATGACGTATTAAAAATAAAAATTACGTTTGTTGTATGGGAGCCCCCCTTTAATATTTACTTTATTGATATTTAATTATTTATTTTGAAAGGTAATATACAAGTTAATATTCTGTGAAAATTTGAACCGTCTACCTGTTACCGTTTTTAATATTGAGCAAAAAATACGAAAAAAACACGTTTATTGTATGGGGACCCCCGTTAATATATATATTTTTTTAATTTTTAGTATTTGTTGTTATAGCGGCAACGGAAATACATCATTTGTGAAAATTTCAGCTTTCTAGCTATCACGGTTTATGAGATACAGCCTGGAGACAGACAGACAGACAGACAGACAGCGGAGTCTTAGTAATAGGGTCCCGTTTTTACCCTTTGGGTACGGAACCCTAAAAAGAGGTTGCATAGAACTAGTGGTTCGCCCCGAACTGGGACCTCGCGGTATCACAGAGCGCCATCTATTGACATAATTGTGAAGTTCTGTTAAAAATACCATCATCATTAAAAATTAAATAATTTCGCTTCCTTATTATATTTATCTAATTTTAGTATTTGTTGTTCAAGTACAGGATATAATTCAAATAATTAACCAAGTTTCAGGCTCAGCCTTTCAGAAAATTGAGAGTTCTGAGGTCAACTTTGGACGTTAGAAAATCGCCACTTTGAAAGCCCCCCATTTCGTCAATTTTAGGGGAAAAATTAAAAAAAATATATTTTTGGACTCTATTCCTAATTATCTTTAAAATGAAATACCGCAACCCTATGTAACGCTATAAAAAATATTTTACTTCGCATTCGCTTCTATGAGAGCCCCCCTGAAATAAAGGGTTTTATAACTTTTTAGGCCATATTCGGCGGGAGGCCATTGGTTTACAAATTATATTTAAATTTGAAGTAATTACGTTCAGTAATTCAGAAGTTATAAGGCTCTGACAGAGGGACGGACGGACGGACAAGTGCCAATTCACTCAAGTAGACTCAGAGACCTTCGCTTCGCTCGGTCAATAATTGAATAAACGAATGGGAATATAGCAAGAAATACACAAGCCGAGTAAAATAATATGTCAAGCTAGGCAATCTGTGAATAGGCCAGGTCTGGGCATATTCTAGGCAAGCGCGTTCTAACCTACACCTCATCATTAATTTTCGTCAAGCGCATGCCTATTCTGCAATTTAATGAAAATATAAGTACTAGTGGTTCGCCCCGAACTGAGACCTCGCGGTATCCATAAACTTGTACAGAGCGCCATCTATTGACATCATTGTGAAGTTCTGTTAAAAATACGGAAGCTCATTAAAAATTAAATAATTTCGTTTCCTTATAATATTTATCTACGTTTAGTATTTGTTGTTCAAGTACAGGATCTAATTCAAATAATTGATAAGTTTCAGCCTCAGCCTTTCAGAAAATTGAGAGTTCTGAGGTCAACTTTGGACGTTAGAAAATCTCCACTTTGAAAGCCCCCCATTTTGTCAAATTTTAGGGGAAAAATTAAAAAAAAAATATTTTTGGACTCTATTCCTAATTATCTTTAAAATGATATACCACAACCCTATGTAACGCTATAAAAAATATTTTACTTCGCATTCGCTTCTATGAGAGTCCCCCCTGAAATAAAGATTTTTATTACTTTTTAAGCCATATTCGGCGGGAGGCCATTGGTTTACATATTATATTTAAATTTGAAGTAATTACGTTCAGTAATTCAGCAGTTATAAGGCTCTGACAGACGGACGGACGGACGGACGGACAAGTGCCAATTCACTCAAGTAGACTCAGAGACCTTCGCTTCGCTCGGTCAATGAAAGAACAACAAAAACATGTCTTTCGGCGTTGATTAAAAGTCTTAAATACTTCTATAATTTCTTCGGATTTATGCCCCCCATTAAATCTCCTCCCTTTCCATTCAGAATTATTATCTTTACCTTATACCTGATTTCGGTGCAATAAGCAACAGCTTATGCGACAAAGCTGTGGCCCTCCATTCAGTCCAGTCATCCCGCCATAAGGTGTGAATGTTCGCAAATTACTGACCATTGACAAAACGCATAGAATGGCCCCATCTCCGTGGTTCTGTTCTCGTGTCATTTGTGCTCACTTGACCCCCGCCAGCGCGCATAAATTATGCATAATCATCTGTGTACCACACCATAAATGAAGGGATAAAAAAATATTTTTTCCGTACTCCGTTATTAAGTACGTATTATTTAGAGCGTTCGCGTTATATTTTAGAAAAGCTGTGATACCTAGTTTATCAGTTGTTATTATATGATTGGTTTTTTTTCATTTGCACTTGCTAATCCTATAGGTATTGCGGCACTACAATATTTAATTTAATTATTAATTAATAATATGTACATTAGAAGTAGCCATAAGTATAATATGTATTATATACCAAACAAAAAATTACATCAAAATTGGTTCAGCCCTTCTGAAGTGATGCGCTTGTATACATTCGGAAATTGATTTTTATTTATAGGTATGTGTAGATTATTTAAGTTTTATTAGATATTTTTCAATCTCAATGAAAAATATTGCTATTCACATAATATGGAAAATTGTTATTTGATAGTAGGTAGGTATCACCCAATGCCGATCTCATCAAAACACTGAAATTGAATACGCTTCTAAATCTCGTCTATCTGTCATCCAAATCTCGGATTTTCCCCGAAATTATCGGTAAAAAGCGAAGCGAAATATAAACGGATTGAAATTCGCCCCGTGTATACGCAAACATGACAAAAACTGAGTAAGGGTTTGGACACATTACGGGTCAAACCGCAGATGTATCTATCAGTTTTGATGAAATGTACCAGTTTCGTCATAAGTAACACGGTATGTGTCAAAATACAGAAGCATTGCATAAAGCAATAGAAGCAGCTTCTTCTAAGATTTTAGACGATCTCCCTGGCGCAGTGGTTATCGCTGTGAGAAACATTTTGTGGAAGGTCCCAGGCTCATTTCCGGGCAATTTAGTCATTTATAATTTCATAAGTTCCGTTACGGTACCTACCGCGTACAAATCGATTAGGGCTATGGTTTAAATATAACTCTCATATGTGCCTATTAACATAGCACGCTACGATTTTATTGTGCAACATTACCACCACTTAAATTGATTATTACCAAATTCAGAATTAAGAAAAGGTTGTACTACCTAAAACTACTTAGAATAAGTAAATTGTAAAGTAATCCTTATACACAGCGACATGGACGACGCAATCGCCCCGTGGTAATGTGTCCAGGCCCTTATACTAAAGCAGGGGCTGTATAATCTCACCACAAAGGCATTAGAACGGATGTTAGAATATCTAATGAACGCCATTAGATCCTATCTAACGCAGGTGCACCGATTTGCATACGTTTTTTGCGCTGCCTTTTACAATGATGGCCAGAGGTTATGGGGAATCGCTAAAGCTTAATTTACAAAGGATAGATAAATTATGCTTCTATTTGCTTTTTTAAACTTTTATGTTATTTTAGTGAGCCAGAACTTTGTCTTTATATATGACTAGCTGATCTATCTCCATGCCAAATTTCATCCAGAATCCAGATCCGTTCAGCCGTTCTGGCGTGATTGAGTAACAAACATTTTTTTTTAATCCACTATAAGTTAACCCTTGACTGCGATCTCACCTGATGCCATCAGGCTGATGGTAAGTGATGATGCAGTCTAAGATGGTAGCGGGCTAACCTGTTAGGGGCATGGCACAAAACAACCATCCATCCATCAAAACTTTCGCATTTATAATATTAGTAAGTATAGAAATGCTATAGCAACATTCCGGTATCTTATTCGTATCTTTGTGGATTTAGAAAAAGAGAAATACTATCTCAGATTGAATCAATCTCTTCCATTCATAGCTTTTACGTGATTAATGCTACTTAGACACAATGTTATTTATCACTGGACTGGATTTATTAAGATTCTCTGTGCTTCCAGATAAAATAAAAGAATTAATCATTCAGTTCTAATTAATAAGAATAAGATCTTAAGATCTATAATTAAAAAAAAAATTACATTACACTTTTGTTGTGATATTCTAGCTAAAGTCAAATCTTGATATTATCTACAATGATAAACAGGAACAGATAGGTATGGTTTTTTTAAATCTACTACAAGTTAGCCCTTGACTGCGATCTCACCTGATGGTAAGTGATGATGCAGTCTAAGATGGTAGCGGGCTAACCTGTTAGGGGCATGGCAGTTATATTAAACCCATACCCCTGATCGTTTTCTACGTGACGGAATCGTACCGGAGCGTTTGGCGGCACGTCTTTGCCGGTAGTGTGGTAACTACCCACGGCCGAAGCCGAACATACCTCCAGGCCAGACCAGGGAAAATTCAGAAATTATAAATTCCCAAATTTACCCTGCCGGGGTTCGTATCCAGGACCTCCGCACGAGCGCTCAACACTGCGCCAGGGAGGTATGTTTTTATATTTGGATAAATAACAGGAAAAGAAGACTGAACAATTCGTTGTAAGTAGGTACTACGAATAAAACTGGAAATTATTTCAGAGGCAGAACGGAATCTCTCAGAGTAATACGTATAATGGATATTTTCCAGCGTTTTGTCCTCTGCAATGAATAGCTATCGGCTGACCGAGGTGTCGCTGCCTTCCCTTATCTAGAGTTAAGAGACAGCAGCAATGAAAAGAAATACTCTAAGAGAAGGTGGCTGATAAAGTACCTATGAAATGGAATCAATTAATATTATCCACTAGCTGATGCCCGCGGCTTCGTTCGCGTGGATTGAAGGTTCTTGGTTACTGCAGGAACTCTTTAATTTTCCGGGATAAAAAGTAGCTTAATTATGTGTTATTCCAGACTATTATCTATTTCATTAATTTATACTGCCTTTCATCCAGATCCATACAGCCGTTCTAGCGTGATTCAGTAACAAACATCCATCCATCCATCCAAACTTTCGCATTTATAATATTAGTAAGTATAGATACCTAAACTTATTAATGCGAAAGTGTGTCTGCCACTGATAATAATTGCTACTTAAGTACCTGTATGTCAAATTTCCGCCTGATCCGTACAGTGATCTGAACTGTGCGTTGATGGATCAGTCCAGTAAGTCAGTCAATAGAAGAAGAAGAAAATAACTAATAAGTACAGGTGTGTAACACCGTGCCTCGGAGAGCACGATAAGCCGTCGGTCTCGGTTATTACCTACCTATCACTAACATGATAATTATTAGTCGTTAAATCCTGGCAACACGCATCGGAGCAGCGTCGTGGGTCTAAGCTCTAATTCCCTCTCTCCTATGAAGGCCATGTGCCCAGCATTGAGACGTTAATGGGCTGTAGTGGTAGTGGTGGATAAGACACTTTCAAACAATCGTCCCCCATCTCTCAGACTAAAATAAAAGTAGATTTTTCGTTCATTAACCAAGGATTTCAAGTCTAACGTCGCGTCGTCGGGTGTTGTTGCCCTTAATTTCCATGTCGGCAGTGAGTCGTAACTCGTAGCTCTACATCTTGTTATTGTAATTACCGCCGGGGCTAGGGTTACCATGTCTCAGGATTTGGTCTGAGGTTACAGGATTTTGGGGCTACTTGATAGGATTGCGGCTGGCTCTCGGATATCTCATGGATTTTCAGTTTTTGCATATAATACAGTACCTACATTATTCAATTTTTTTATTAAAAAGGGTCAATCAACACCAATAACCATAATTTTCTTTAGACAATTTCACAAATCAACGTATTTTTTTTAAACATGTAATTTACTGCGATCGCTTGGCGTGAGTGATGCAAGCGTAACTCGTGATAAAATCTCAGGACATTTATATGAAAATCCGGTTTTTTTCTCAGGGCTTTTCTTTTCATCTGGTAACCTGGTAACCATAGCCGGAGCAGTCACAAGTGGATTATGAGGGTCGCGTTATCTCTGTCGACGCTTACTGGATTGTTCTTTGCTGTTTTATCTAAATTATCCATGTTCGTGGCTGCGGATAAGGCGAAATAAACTTTATAAGCTTCATGCGGGAGATTAAGCAAAATATGACAAAAACAGGGAAATTATACAGAATTTACAAGACCCCTTCACACACCAGTTTGCTTACCATAGAGATATATAATATAACCTTATATCTCTATGTTGCTTACTTACTTCTTACTTCCTTCGATGCTTCAACCCTTTGTGGGTCTTGGCCTCCTCCACAGTTTCTCTCCACCTGGCTCTATCCTTGGCCTCCTTCTTCCATGACGGAAGCTTTCCAAATTTCTGCAGATCTTCTTCTACACAACGGATCCATCTTTTTCGAGGTCTTCCTTTGCTTACTTACTGCATACCTATTATATTTTAATTGATGATGATGATTCCTTTGCCGAGTTCGGCAACAGCGACTGAATCTCTGTTAGGTATTTAAATTTGAATAAGGGCTTCGCTCATGTGCCCTGATGTGACTGATGTACGCCTATTTTAGCACGGAATAAACGTGCACAGTGAGGACATGACAGGGTACCATCAACATAATTGTAAGTTATATTGGAGGGTGGTCTATATTTTAATTGCTTACTTTATGAAACGCACATTACCTACTGTTCCAAAAAGTTAGAGGTTATTGTCCAAATAAGTGTAACGTAACGGTATAAAACTACTTATAAACAACTATGTAAATTAACTTGGGATTTGAACCAATACGGCTTCTCATTTACATCCAGTATCCATCCCTAAACCTTTGAGCATCTGAAGCTTCGAATAAGGTCGAAATTTCGTATAGGTACCTAACCATAGGGATCACTAAAGTGGTTTGTAAAGTAAATATATTCTCCTCATAAATATACATGAAAAACAGACTATTTCACGCTGACTAGACTACCTCGGGGAATCTGTCTGCTCTAGAGATTTGGCTTCTGGCGTCATTTTATGTTGTATATAGACACCGCAGAACAGCTCTAGATCAGAATTAAGTACCTCTCTAGATTTGTAGTTTATGTCTCATGAGATAGTCTCTTTAGAGTTTAGAGGTTTCGATATTACATAGGTACTTACTAGCTTTACCCAGCATGCGTTGCAATGCCATGTTATAGATTTTTTGGGCCAGGAACCCTCGCGGGCGTCCCCAGAGCACCCTATACCAAAGTTTCATCACAATCTGATCAATGGTTTCGGAACTCATAGAGGACAAACATACAAACATTGATTTTTATCTATAAGAAGATATATAAATCAGAATACTTACCTATCTAGTTCTTTCCTAATTGGATGACCTAACCCTAAGTAACTGAATAAGGTTTAGAATAATTATCTACTAAGTACCAATCCATACCAATATCACAGTTTTAGTGCCAATATTATCAGTGCGAAAGCGTGTCTGTCAGTCTGTCTGTCTGCTAGGCTTTCAAGAGTTGGCGACCCATCTATTCCACCGATTTTGACGAAATTATAAGGTAAACCGTCAAAGACTACCGCCAAGCGATTTAGCCACAGTAATTCCTGTACGTCGCTGCGTAGAAACCAATACGGGTATGCCGTATGCCGTACCCATAACAGGTTAGCCCCCTGCCATCTTAAATGGCATCATCCATCTCTTACCATCAGGTGAGATCGCAGTCAAGAGCCTGACTTATAGTGGAATAAAAATAAACTGCCTCAGGTTACATCCTGGTGTCAAAAGACAATACATATGGCTAGGTACTTTTTATCCCAGAAAATCAAAGAATTCCCTCGGTATCTTCAATCCTTCAAAATACAAGCGGGCGAAGTCGCGGGCATCCTTTAGTTAGATAATACATTATGATGAAATAGTTTAAATGCTATTTTCTAACTCTACCAGTCTACCCTTAAAACTATACCACAAAATGATAGAGTACGACGTCATTTATTAGAGGATTTAATAATTAGAGGACTGCGGTAACTAGGCCATGACATTTAATCCGGTTAGCGAATTAAAGACATATTTCAATCACTCTTTCATCTGAAATTATCTAATATATAAAAATAAGTCGGGTTTTCCTTCCTGACGCTATAACTCCAGAACGCACGAACCGATTTCCACGGTTTTGCATTCGTTGGAAAGGTCTCGGGCTCCGTGAGGTTTATAGCAAACAAAATTCAGGAAAAATTTCAACAGAAAAGCGGGAAAATCTTAAACCACGCGGACGAAGTCGCGGGCGTCAGCTAGTCTGCTCTAAAAATATAGGTGGGTCACTTACTAAGTTAAATCCTTATAAAAAATATTATCAATTAGGTTTTTCCAGCGACTTCTCCTTAGAGTAAAAAAATTCTCCTTAGAGAAACCCATTTTTTCTTGGGATTCAAAATCCTGTCCGTCTACAGAATAGGAAATATCACTTAATAATTTTTTTTTAATCGGTTCAGCAATATATGCAAATATAAAACCTAACGGAACATAAAATAAATACGTAGAATTTTCTGATTTCCTCGTGACAAAATTGCGCGAATACTTTTCAAAGTGCAGTAAACACTTTTGCTCGCTTTCGGTCGCTCGAAACTCAGAATTTTAATTAAAAAGCGATCTTTACGGACGAGTAGTTAAATAAAAACTATAAGAACCTTCGGGGTTTCATATAACGAAGCTCTTTACGTGTTTAATAAAAACCTCAACAAACAATCTCATTTCCTGTAGGGCATGCGTACATGCATGCATGCGCACAACGAGTAAAATTATGTCTACCCGTTATCTCTATTTGTCTACCGAAGCTGAATTTAGGGTTAAAAATCTCGGGGGTAGGTAATCTTTGATTTTCAAAAAAAAGTTTTTTGTAAGTTTAGATGTTTGTTACTTCTTCACGCCACAACGAGTAACGGCTGTACCGATTTGGCTGGAATGTCGAATGGAGATAGCTTATACGTTGATCTAACACATAGGCTACATAATATAAAATATTATCCCAGAAAACATGGGAATCAATGAGCTATCCACGCGAATACACACAAAGTCGCGGGCATCATTTCGCGACTATACTTAATTAAAAAAATAAATTTAACAATTTACCTAAATAAAGCATGAATTTATTCTATTCGGAAAAAATCCCGAAAAGCTGGCATTTGTATCGTTTTGGTCCACGGACTTTTGAAACAAAATATAGTGCGAATACTTTTTACCTACTCGTGAATTACTCAATACATGGAATTTCAACGCTAACTTTTTTAGAGTTGCGAAAAAGCGAGCACGCGTTATTTATTATTGGAACTTATACAACATACCGACATAAATGAAGGTTATAGTAAGAAAGTACCTACTTTTATTTTCTCCTTAAAGGAGGCCATACACGTAAGGGTTTGCATGATGGTTTTAGCCGTACATGCATAACCAACAGGTATAACCGAGTTTCATATAACACATACACGTCAGGGTTTGCATGCACAGTTTTGCCATAAACTCTCAGTTGGAGCTACGTGACGAACTGTGAAAGACAGTTCTAAGTACTGTGTACCGTGTACGGTATACCAAACTTAACAATGGACGACGGCGATGTGATAGCTATACTTGGCATAACAGTTGTTCTACAGAACAGAAAAAGAAAAATCATCGTATTTTTTTTTTCTCTCGTCTAACGTTACTTACCTACTACGTAACGTACTAGTGGTTCGCCCCGAACTGAGACCTCGCAGTATCCATAAGATAGTTTTAACTATATAATATTGTAATAGTTAACTTCCGAGCATGTCTAGATGCGCGCTCATATTTACGTTCATAGACATCATCAGTACTATCAGTAGGCTATTTTTTAATTCCACGTAAGATGGTGCTAACGTCTATATTATTTGTAAGCACAAACGAATAAACTTTAACAGAGCGCCATTTATTGACATCATTGTGAAGTTCTGTTAAAAATACTGAAGCTCATTAAAAATTAAATAATAATTAGTAATTTCGTTTTCTTATAATATTTATCTAATTTTATATACATTTTATATGGTACTATACAATTGTACAGGATATAATTCAAATAATTGATCAAGTTTCAGCCTCATCCTTTCAGAAAATTGAGAGTTCTAAGGTCAACTTTGGACGTTAGAAAATCTCCACTTTGAAAGCCCCCCATTTCGTCAATTTTACAACAACAAACTGAGAACTGTGCAGGCAAGCTCGCCGGACGCCACACACGCTCGGTCATGCTCGCGCGCAAACATAACCGAGCGGCAAAAAATATCAATTTTGATATTTGCTTGGTTGCATGTACATGCGCCGATGACTGTACAGTTTTATCACATACACGCTAGGGTTTGCCTGTCGGTTATGCATGTACGGCTAAAACCATCATGCAAACCCTTACGTGTATGGCCTCCTTAACAAGAAAGACACAAACACCAATGATGTTCTATTTCTAAAATAACAAGTTTCAACTTGTTATTTTAGAAATGGGGAGGGACAGGCAAAGCTAATCTCAGATGGCGCCACCATCGCTGGTAACTGTCAGCTTCATTTGCGTACATATTTGAGGTAATTATGCGTCCTATTTTAATTGAATCTGGAAAAAAAAACCAGTGTATGTGCTCTTCCCATAAAAATCGTCAGGTCTAAAGTGTCAGGTCAGGTCTACATAACCAAGCCGATGAACTAGGTATCCAATTGGCGCAAGGCTTTGTCCCATAGTGTTCTTCTTTCCTCATCAGCAGGAAAACGGTGTGCTCCTTTTTTATCACATTTGAATGCACAACATTTAGGCATTATAATGGATTAATCTAAGAAAATTAAACTATCGCGTAATAAATATTTGGTGTTTGACAGGTAAACAACACCAGCGACGATGCGACACCTAGCGGGATAAATTGGCAGTGTCCCTCCCCATTGGATGAGAGGCATTGATGTAGAATTTTAGTATGAATTGAGGTTACAAATTTTACAGAGTACTAATTGCGACTTCGTTCCCTTGGGTTAGGTTTTTGAAATACCCCGTGAGAACTGGATTTTTTGGTATCTATAAACTACAATGACGAAGGAAGTATAACCTATGTTCTTCCCCGGGAATCGGGATGCAATCTATCTCTGTTACATCCGAATTTCGTTTAAATCAAAGCGTAGCAGACAGAGCTTTCACATTTATACTATATACAATTTATATATATATATATCTATGGATTAGTATTTCAGTAAAAGAAAAGTAAAGTAAAATGTGCTTTATTGTACACCATAAAAGAGTTAACAAAATTAACAATCTGATGGACATCACCGATCTTATCGCTACAATATAGCGAGCCAGGCAACCTTAGGAGTTAGGGCAGAGGAGAAAAAATAATAGCTTGAGCCTTCTTTGGAATCACTTTAAAGTGTAAGCCCAAATGATTTACCTACTTCAATTTGAAATAAGTATAGGTAAGTGAAAGAAAGTCACTAACTACGCAGATTTTGTCGGGAAAATCCGCTTACATTAGGGGTAGATTTGTAGATCGTCTGTAAGCAGATGGTAGAGATAATTATTGTGGAAAAGATAGAGTTGATGAAAATAGAGAACAATAGAGGAGACAACACGTCACCTTGCAGGACACCAATTATTGAGTATTTATTATGGATGTTATACTAAGTATGTATAAGGTTTTGAGGAGAATTTTTTGGTAAGTTCGACTAGCTTTAGATATCTACCTGCTTATATTTGGTGATCATCGTACTTTTGACGGCTCCTAGTGGTCTTATATAGACGTTAGCCCTAAGTGAAGTTGGAGCGTGAACTAGTTCATCAACAACAATACCTATTGAGCGCGCTATCAGATGAATAGCATCATTGTCGCGCGACAGCGGACGCCAGCTCGGCCCATAAATGTTTCACTTACCACTTATTCGGTAAGTACCTCTACGGTCTATCTACACTGTGGAGTTTGGACTATCATAGTCCGTCAAGAAAAAAAAAAGAAAAATGTTTATTTACCAAAAAAAAACTTGAATTTTTTTTTCTTAAGTATGTCCAATGGTACCCATACTAGGTAATAGGTACTATATCCCGCGGGAACTTATTGATTCTCCGGGATGAGAAGTATAGGCTTCCCTTCCCCGGGATGCAAGTTGCAACCTGTCTCTGTACCAAATATCGTCGAAATCGGTTGAATAGGTGAGCCGTGAAAGCGTAGCAGACAGATAGACAAACTTTCGCATTCATATAATTGTATACCTTTTGCCCGCGGCTTCGCTCACGTTAGGTTCGATTTTCATACAAACAAAGCCCTGTGTTACCCCCTTAGGATGCGCCTATACTTACTTCATAAAAACTTCCTGTATGCCTTTCAGCCTGATCCGTCCAGTGGTTTGAGCTGTGTTGATAGATCAGTCAGTCACCTTTTCCTTTTATATAATACTAGATGATGCCCGCAACTTCGTCCGCGTGGATTAAGGTTTTTTCATTCCCCCGGGAAAGCGTAGCAGACAGACAGACAGACAGACAGACACACTTTCGCATTTATAATATTAAGTATGGATTTAGATTAGTATGGATCCCTCGGATCCCTATTCCCTTATACATCTACTAGGCAAGTAGGTATCTATATAATATTGTTTGCAATTTGCCCCATTTGCTTAACGGGATCGTCCGCGTCGGAATAATATTAGTTAGGAATTAAAGCGAACATGCATTATGCTTCGCCATTAGCTACAATTAATTATTACCAACACTCTCGGTTAACAGAACAATAGTGTTTACTAACTCACAATAATGGTCGCCAGAGCAAACTATACTGGCTAATCCCAACGGAGACCAACTACTCAGGATGCACTTTATAATGCACTAATACAGATGCACTCTCTATTCCCTCACTTACTTCCAGTGGCGTCCACAGAAAGCCAGGGTAGGCATTGGTTAGGTAGATAGGGTAGGTACCTATTTTCAGGCAGAGCATGATGAAAAATAAGCTTATGTTTTTTAACTAGGGTAAGCAATGCTTTTACGCCTCTATGTCGTGCACACCACTGCTTACTCCCTCAGTTCGATGGGAAGGCAATTCAACTGATTTTGGCGAATTTTTGGTCCCTGCAGAAAATCATGGAGTTCCCATGGGATTTCACTAATTGACTCTAACAATATTTCGGATGGGAAAATGGTTTTCCCACTCCCACAATATTTTTGAACGACCCGATCTATCCAACGACACCCCAAACATGGAATAAACGAGAAAAAAAACCCCAGTTTACGTGTAGAGGAGGTACTGTAATAGTTATTTGTTATACAAGAGTGAAAAGTTGTTTTTTAACCGCGTGCTCAATTTTGATGACCGAGCAAGCGAAGGATTCTAAAATTGAATCACGAGCGGAGCGAGTGATTCAAAAATTAGAATCCTGAGCGTCAGCGAGGGAATCAAAAGAGCACGAGGTGAAAAATCTTTTCACTCGAGTGCAACACGTAACTTTTCATCCCACCTCAGCGAGGAAATGACTAAATGCAAAAAAAATCACAAGGTAACTTTTCATCCCACCTCAGCGAGGAAATGACTAAATGCAAAAAAAATCACAAGATTAAATTCAATTCTGTTAATTTCTTCGTCACTAGAATCACTCAGTTTAGGTTTTTCACTTATTTTCAATTTTCTTGCTTTTAATCGGTTTTAATTTTAAACAATATGACGTGTAAGAAAATGGTGCGCGCAAATATACGAGTGTGAGTTTTTAACAAATTAAAAACGATTGTATGGAAATTCGGCACCATAGAGGTACAAGTAAATAGGTTTTAATGATGTTTTGAATTCACAAACTTCATAGACGAGTGATATTTACTAACGTGCACACGATGTTCTAAATTCAATTTACTTTATCCTCTAGAGGATAATAACGGCTTTTACCATCAGATATCGAAGAATAAAAATACTCTTTCCGAGATGGTGGGATGAAAAATATTTTTTCATCCCACCATCTCGGAAAGAGTATTTTTACTCTTCGATATCTGAATGTTCGATATATATATATTTCGATATATATATTTATATCTCTTCGATATCTATCTACCTAACCAATGCCTACCCTGGCTTTCTGTGCACGCCACTGGAAGTAAGTGAGGGAATAGAGAGTGCATCTGTATTAGTGCATTATAAAGTGCATCCTGAGTAGTTGGTCTCCGTTGGGATTAGCCAGTATAGTTTGCTCTGGCGACCATTATTGTGAGTTAGTAAACACTATTGTTCTGTTAACCGAGAGTGTTGGTAATAATTAATTGTAGCTAATGGCGAAGCATAATGCATGTTCGCTTTAATTCCTAACTAATATTATTCCGACGCGGACGATCCCGTTAAGCAAATGGGGCAAATTGCAAACAATATTATATAGATACCTACTTGCCTAGTAGATGTATAAGGGAATAGGGATCCGAGGGATCCATACTAATCTAAATCCATACTTAATATTATAAATGCGAAAGTGTGTCTGTCTGTCTGTCTGTCTGTCTGCTACGCTTTCCCGGGGGAATGAAAAAACCTTAATCCACGCGGACGAAGTTGCGGGCATCATCTAGTATTATATAAAAGGAAAAGGTGACTGACTGATCTATCAACACAGCTCAAACCACTGGACGGATCAGGCTGAAAGGCATACAGGAAGTTTTTATGAAGTAAGTATAGGCGCATCCTAAGGGGGTAACACAGGGCTTTGTTTGTATGAAAATCGAACCTAACGTGAGCGAAGCCGCGGGCAAAAGGTATACAATTATATGAATGCGAAAGTTTGTCTATCTGTCTGCTACGCTTTCACGGCTCACCTATTCAACCGATTTCGACGATATTTGGTACAGAGACAGGTTGCAACTTGCATCCCGGGGAAGGGAAGCCTATACTTCTCATCCCGGAGAATCAATAAGTTCCCGCGGGATATAGTACCTATTACCTAGTATGGGTACCATTGGACATACTTAAGAAAAAAAAATTCAAGTTTTTTTTTGGTAAATAAACATTTTTCTTTTTTTTTTCTTGACGGACTATGATAGTCCAAACTCCACAGTGTAGATAGACCGTAGAGGTACTTACCGAATAAGTGGTAAGTGAAACATTTATGGGCCGAGCTGGCGTCCGCTGTCGCGCGACAATGATGCTATTCATCTGATAGCGCGCTCAATAGGTATTGTTGTTGATGAACTAGTTCACGCTCCAACTTCACTTAGGGCTAACGTCTATATAAGACCACTAGGAGCCGTCAAAAGTACGATGATCACCAAATATAAGCAGGTAGATATCTAAAGCTAGTCGAACTTACCAAAAAATTCTCCTCAAAACCTTATACATACTTAGTATAACATCCATAATAAATACTCAATAATTGGTGTCCTGCAAGGTGACGTGTTGTCTCCTCTATTGTTCTCTATTTTCATCAACTCTATCTTTTCCACAATAATTATCTCTACCATCTGCTTACAGACGATCTACAAATCTACCCCTAATGTAAGCGGATTTTCCCGACAAAATCTGCGTAGTTAGTGACTTTCTTTCACTTACCTATACTTATTTCAAATTGAAGTAGGTAAATCATTTGGGCTTACACTTTAAAGTGATTCCAAAGAAGGCTCAAGCTATTATTTTTTCTCCTCTGCCCTAACTCCTAAGGTTGCCTGGCTCGCTATATTGTAGCGATAAGATCGGTGATGTCCATCAGATTGTTAATTTTGTTAACTCTTTTATGGTGTACAATAAAGCACATTTTACTTTACTTTTCTTTTACTGAAATACTAATCCATAGATATATATATATATAAATTGTATATAGTATAAATGTGAAAGCTCTGTCTGCTACGCTTTGATTTGCCGAATTTCCATACAACCGTTTTTAATTTGTTAAAAACTCACACTTGTAACCTCATTTCCTCGCTGAGGTGGGATGAAAAGTTACGTGTTGCACTCGAGTGAAAAGATTTTTCACCTCGTGCTCTTTTGATTCCCTCGCTGACGCTCAGGATTCTAATTTTTGATTTAGAATCCTTCGCTTGCTCGGTCATCAAAATTGAGCACGCGGTTAAAAAACAACTTTTCACTCTTGTATAACAAATAACTATTTTCATATTTTACCACTTTGCGTGATTAATATTATGACACCCCACCATACCCACCCATGCCAAATTACAGCTTTCTATAGTACTTACTAACAGCCTATAAGCTTCCTATAAGCTAAGACACGGATAGACAGACAGTTTTCCTTGTTGACTGCGGAACCCTAAAAACGCGTTAGTCTCCAAGTCTATACAGTTAACTGATTAAGGTCAACGACTCAAGGGCAGATGCGTCCGGAGCCAGCCCTGATAAAACATCGTGATACATCGCGTGTCCTGTTTCAATTAAAGCCTATTTAAACCCCATTTCGCTTGCAGCTGGCACCGTCTTGACTTCTTTTGTTGTATTCTATTATTCTGATACAAGTTAGCTTCAAAGTTAAGAGTCCTTGTTCGATTTTCCTAGTTAAAAATAGCCTGTATGACCTTTTTTATTGGGAGATAGGCTTACGCTTGACGACAATCATGCTTAGTGCAAAGCAATGATGAGGTCTAGGTTGGAAAGCGCTTGCCTAGAAGATGTCCATCGCTCATTCACTCTAGCCTTGAAGGTACTTAACTTTAAGTTATACGTGGCAGGAAACACATGCGCTGGGAGGGTATTCCACACCTTAGCGGTTCAAGATGTAAGCTGTTTGCACCGAAATTCGTTAAAGAAAGAGACACTTAAATTGCAATTATAATACTAGATGATGCCCGCGACCTCGTCCGCGTTGATTAAGATTTTTTTATTTCAGCAGGGACTCCCTTAACTTTCCGGAATCTCAATAGGTAGGTAGGTACATCTAGTCCATTCCATGTAGGGCTGAACTTGCAGTGGATAAAAAAAATATTTTCTAAAGTACTTTACTACTTACTAAGTACCACTACACGAGCACATTACTAAAGGTTTCTACCATTAATTCCACTAATGGTAATTTGCGAGGCTCCACACATCCGCCCATCCACGTTCCACACGTAGACACTAAACTCATTTTAGCTAAGCACCTACAAAGTAAGAATAAACTACTGAACTGAGAAAACAAAGAGGTTCTATACGTAAAAAAAGAGAAACTAGTACTACTCGTACGTACGAATAGGTAGGTACATCGACCTGCCGCTATTTAAAATTCGGACTTGGACCAATTACATCCACCACTACAGCCCATTAACGTCCCACTGCTGGGCACAGGCCTCCACTCTCATAGGAGAGTGGGAATTAGAGCTTAGACCCACCACGCTGCTCCGATGCGGGTTGGCGGGCTTTAACGACTATTATCATGTTAGTGATAATAGTCCAATTACATAGATACTCGTAATATTGTTGATCTGAGATTTTAAAGCACTAGAACCTAAAAACGTCTTTAAAAAAGTAAAATATTATAAGTAGCATAAAATATCATTTTACTCGTTTGTATGTACTGTAGGTACCTAACGATTAAATGTTGAATATGGTATCATAATAATCATAATAATCATAATCATAAATATTTATTCAATTTAGGTAGGTACACTACACTTATTGACGTCCAGTTACATAAAAATAAAGATATGATGGTGATAATCACAGAACATATAATAAGAGGTTAGAAAGGCCCTAGTGCAAATTTTGTACGGAAACCGCTGTCGCCGTTTTGATCCCACCATTCTTCACTACTACTAATCTAAACGAATACACACGAGAGTTCCCATGTGTGCGTGAGGCAGAAAAAAGCGCTGCGATTGGCGAAGCTACGCACACTAGTGAAACTTTAAACTTGCGCGTGTTGTCGTGTAAAACAGCAACATACGCTAGGGATTGACTAAAATATTTTTTATCGATGTTTATTTTTCGTACGGTTGACAGCATGTCAATATTCATATTGTTAACTTATGTTGGACTCTATGTCTGTAGATTTTACTATTTTATTTTAAACTAGCTGATGCCCGCGACTTCGTCCGCGTGGACTAAGCTTTTTCGATTGCCGCGGGAACTCATTAATTTTCCGCGATAAAAAGTATGTATGTAATATGTATGCATGTATATTCTTTATAGCTGATGCCCGCGACTTCGTCCGCGTGGAATAAGTTTTTCAGTTAATTTTCCAGGATAAAAAGTATCCTATATTACTATCCCACGGTATAATCCCCCTATAATGGTGAAACACGTACTTCTTCATATTTTAACGAAAGCCCAAATGCTGTTTCATGGCTATAACTTGAGAAATTAAGGATTTTCATACAAACTCTCAAATTCCTATTTCACCCCTTCGGGAGTGGAATTTTGAAAAACTGTGAAACACATATGTTTTCATTTTCAACCCGCAGCTCATATACCAAGTTTCATGGCTATGACTTGAGAAATTAAGGACTTTCATACAAACTTTCAACTCCTATTTCACCCCTTCGGGGGTAGAATTTCGGGATAAAAAGTATCCTATGTCCTACCTCGCAAATCCAATGCTATTGGTGCAGATGGTATTTCGCTCGATATGTTACTCACCATACTTCCTTATACGTTTGAAACTATTACTAATATAGTCAACAAGTCGATCACAACTGGTGTATTTCCCTCCGCGTGGAAAAAAGCTATAGTCCGCTCTATTCCTAAAAAACCCAACATCTAGAATTTAAAGATCTCCGCCCTATTAGTATATTGCCCTGTCTGTCTAAAATACTTGAAAAGATTATATGTGACCAACTCACAGATTTCCTTGAAACCAACAACATTTTACCAGTCAAGCAATCAGGTTTTAGAAAAAATCGCAGTACGTCCACTGCTTTATCAGACGTAGTAGATGATATTCTAACTGCGCAGGATGGGCAAGGCAGGATACTGGTATTGCTGGACTACTCTCGTGCTTTCGATACTATTAATGTGCCGCTTCTTTTAGCCAAACTGCAATATTATGGCCTCAGTCCTGAAGCCGTTAATTGGTTTACTAGCTATTTGAGTAACAGAACCCAAATAGTTGAGCTAAAAAATGACGATGGTTCTACTTCTAATTCTCAATGCAAACCTGTTGTTAGAGGTGTTCCTCAAGGTTCGATATTAGGCCCCCTATTATTTATTCTATACTGTGCAGATGTCATTAATACTATGAGTTACTGTCGTTTCCATAATATGTATGCTGATGATTTACAAATTTACATTTCATTTCCACCAAATGAGACTCACGAAGCTGTGGAAAAGCTGAACGAAGACCTGAATAACATTGCAAAATGGTCAGATTCAAATTGTTTGGTTCTAAATCCCACCAAAACAAAATACATGATACTTGGCACTCAAAAACAGATTAAAAAGATTTCACATAAAAAACCTACCGTTAAAATTCAAGGAGATTATATCGAACGAGTTACTGAAGCACGTAATCTTGGCGTAATAATGGACGAAAATCTCCGTTTCGAATAACATGTCTTACACTAGCGGCACGCTATGATGGCCGGTTGGACAAACGTTCCGTATTAATTGATAACGACTTTGAAGGAAATAATTGTATTACTTTATTGACGATAGCTATGACGATAGTGATGTGCAGAGATTCATAAATTTAAAAAAACTTAATTGTTTTTTGTTCGAGAATAAATTGACCTATTGTAATGTGTCAACCGGCCATCATAGCGTGCCGCTAGTATAAACACAGTAAGAAACTGCTTTTACCGCCTAAAAGTTCTGTATCGTATAAGACCTTTCATCAAGACAGACGTCCGTATTCGACTATGCGAATCTTTAGTTATGTCCAAGCTAAATTACGCAGACATTGTCATTGGCCCACGACTGCTGGCTGGTACCAAGAATCTTATTCAAAGGGTACAAAATGCCTGTGCTCGGTACTGTTTTCAAATACCCCCTCGTACCCATGTCACGCCATTTTTAAATACTGCTGGAATTATGAAAATGGAATACCGAAGACAGTTACATTTTGCTACTTTATTATTTGGGGTTATAAAATATAAAGTTCCACAGTATCTGTTTCATAAACTTCAGTGGGCCAGTGATGTACATACAACCCACCACACTAGGGCAGCTTCTTATCTTATTCTTATGCCGCGTCACACAACTGCGGCATTTAAAGGCAGTTTTAAATACATTGCGACGAAGTGTTGGAACGATCTTCCTCCACCTTTACGTAACCTCCAGACGACCAGCGCTTTTAAATCGAAATTTAAAAAACACCTACTAAACATACAAAAACTACAACAATAGTTATCAATTTTAATCACTTTATGAGCCTTTAAAGTTTTATTTTTTAATTTTATTTTTATAGTTGTTTATACAGTTTATTTATTAGTTATGATATTATGTTATTCCATTATACTAAGAAATATTTTGTTTTGTTTTATAAGTAATTTACATTTCTATCAATAAGGGAATATATGCCTACTTTATTAATCTATACCTACCACATAAATAATATAAGAATCAGCAATCTAGAATATCATAAAAATAACTATTTATACAATATCTACTACTTTCTTTTTCCACCTTATTATTCTGCCTTTACAAGTTTCTGCTAATTATTATTCTATACTATGCCAGTGACGTTCGCAAAAAGGCGGCCACTGAAAATCAGCGTTGGGGCACCTGGTACCTCAGATGTGCGCCATCATATGGTTTCGTGTCTGAGAGGCCCGGAGTCCCAACATAAGCTGAGTGGCTCACCTGTTTGTTGCACTGCTGTAAAATTTTGTATGTAAAAGTGTTTAGTTTAAGTTTATTCCTTGCAGTGCCTCAAATAAAGGTTTTTCTTTCTTTCTTTCTTTCTTAGTATGGGCTCAAATCGTGCCAAGTTTCGTTTGAATTCATTCAGTAGTTTCGGCGTGATGCGCGGCCAATATACAGACACACAGACAGACAGACAGATAAAAATGAAAAAAATTACAGATTTGGCTTCAGTATCGAATAATGAGTGACCTCCAAAAAAAATTTTCAAAATATCTTCAATGTACAGAATTGGACCTGTTACAGTTTTATTATAAGTATAGATTAAAAAATGTATGGAGACATAATGATATTTCTTTTGCTTATAACTACTGTTTCTTTATAAGAAATAAATAAAATAAAAAAAACAACTATGGTTTACAAATGGTTTTTATTTGAATACATCAACAATATTTTAAAACACACTATACAACAAAACCAACAAACACAAAATACTATAACAATATTTCAAACATTTATGATTAAAATCTAAATCTGTAACTATCATTAAAAGTTCATAATAATAAACTCAGAAACAAATAAACTATTTATCGATACGGTGGAAAAATGCTACTCAGCCCTATCGACAAGTTACTCTTATTGGGTAATACCAGGTAACAAGTGGAGTTGATCGTTCATACGCACTACGCTTTACATTGCCGCTCGCGTACATGACTCTGTTGGAGCGCGTTGTTCGCACCAGCGATGTACATACAAATTTGCGATCCAGTCACACTAGTGAAGTAAAACATAATGTCTTTAGTATTTTCAATTAAATCATTTAAAATCAAGGTTTAATGTACTTACCGATGAAAAGATATCTTGCCATTAGTCACATTGACATTTTGGCTTCTAGCTCTGCAGGTTATTACCGCGCAAGAAGGCATTATAAACACTTTTTTGCGCGTAAAACTTCCCAAGACAGTCCGCGGCCGACTGAGGTGTGTTTTTGGTACGTTTGAACCATAGATGATCGTTCGCTCAACATAGTGGCGCGCGTGACCCGCCCACATCGCCTTTCTAACCTCTTATTATATGTTCTGTGGTGATAATCCTACGAGGGTTCCAAACGCGCCCAGGTCTGAGAAGAGCCCACAACAAACTCAGCTGGGGTTTTTTATTTTTTTTCATTATCACCATCTCACAAATCATCTTAACTAAGGAACTATCAGAGCCATTAGAGCAAATTATTGCCAAGCTTCCTTGTCATTTAAGTAATCCTTCACATGTTAATAGGATTTTCCAATGAGTTTACGTTTTACATTAACTTTGAACTTATTCAGAGACATCTTCAACATGTCTTCTGGGAGCTTATTGTAGAAGCGGACACTCTTTCCAACAAATGAATTGCTAGTTTTACTAAGCCTAGAAGCAGGCATTACAAGTTTATTTTTATTTCTAGTATTGACATTATGACAATCACTTTTCTTCTTGAATTTATCAATGTGTTTATGCACGTATACTAAATTTTCAAATATATGTATATTGGTTGTGCACTGTCATAATATTGATTTTTTTGAATTTATCTCTTAGCGACTCTCTTGGTCCCATATTATATATGGCTCGAACAGCCCTCTTCTGCAGCACAAAAACAGAATTAATATCAGCAGCATTACGCCATAATAATATACCATACTAGAGGATGCTCGCGACTTCGTTCGCGTGGTATAAGTTTTTTTAATTCCCACAGGCACTCCTTAATTTTCTGGGATAAATCAGGTCCTCAACTATACCCATGCAAAAAATCACGTTGATCCGTTGCTCTGTTGCGGCGTGATTGATGGACAAACTCTCTATTTAACGTCCTTGGGGATAAAATTTTCAAAAACTGTGTATCACGTATTTCTTTATTTTAAACCAGAAGCCCAAATACCAACTTTCATGGTTATAACTTGAAAAATGAAGGACTTTCATGCAAACTTTCAACCCCTATTTAACGCCTTTGGGGGTAGAATTTTCAAAAACTGTGAAACACCTATTTATTTATTTTAAACCAGAAGCTCAAATACCAAGTTTCATGGATATAACTTGAGAAATGACGGAGTTTCATACAAACTTTCACCCCCTATTTGACCCCCTTAGGGGTGGAATTTTGAAAAATCCTTCCTTAGTGAGCGCCTACGTCACAAAAGAAACCTACTGTCAAAATTTCAAGTTTCTAACCCCAGCGGTTTAGGCTGTGCGTTGATATATAAGTCAGTCAGTCAGGACTTTGAATTTTATATATATTATAGATTATAGATGACATAATGCTGTGAAAGTAACCAAAATAAACTAATCTCGCCGTTTCTATATCAGTCAACTGGCGAATCTTTTTAACCGCGTATGCAGCAGAACTAAGCCTGTTCGATAAGTCATTTATGTGATGGCCCCATTGGAGTTTAGCATCTAACGTTATTCCGAGAAAAACAGCGGTATCCACTAAATCTAATTCCTCATGATCAAGTTGTACAGTGGTTTTTACCTGTTTGACATTAGGTAATGTAAATTTGATACACTTTGTCTTTTTTCCATTGAGGAGTAGGTTATTAGCTTCAAACCACTGTACCACTTTAGTGAGAGAATTGTTTACTTCGTCAAGAGTTGTTTCGTAACGATTTATTTTAAACAAAAGTGATGTATCATCAGCAAACAATACTGTAATATCTAACCATATCTAACCAAAACAATAACTACAATATTATCTAATAAACGTATTTGTCTTGTTGCAGGGTCAGCGTGCCAGGCTACGCGGGCGGGCTGTCAGCGTCGCTACCGGGCGGAACGGGCGCGGGCGCGGCGTGGGAACGTCTCGGGGCAGAGCTGCTGCTATCCGGACTGGTGGCCGGCGCTTACTTCGCGGCCATGGAGCGGCGCTGGACCGGCGCTGCGCCCGCCCTACTCGGCGCCGCTTATTGCGCTGCTAGCTTTGTTTCTGTGAGTGTTCTTATTATTAGCGTGTCTTGCTATGCGAGCGGGCTGGCGTCCCTGCCGAGCGGCGCGGGCGCGGCGTGGGAGTAACTTGGGGCAGAGCTGCGGCTACAGGGACTGGTAGCCGTTTAAAAAAAAAATTGATGTCTCAGCGAAGCAGTAACCTTGTAGTAATTTTGTCATCTGCGACACTTATAGTAGGGGAGGCAATGATGCTAAATGTGGATTTACTCGAGCGTCGTGGAGACCTGATGAATTTTGAAGTTTAGATGGTTAACAGAAAAAAAGTTTATAATGTGATCACCGTTCACCGGTGGGGAGAACGTCTACAGGATTTTTTTTTTTATTCAAATAATCAGGTTAAGAAAATTCCTCGAGATAATCGTCAGATTATGGGTCAGCACGTTTGGGACATGAAGCTGAACCGTCTGTATGATAATCTGACGCGCTCGAGTATTTCAAAATGGCAATTTTTCTTTGCATTTTCAAAAAACTGCAGTGACTTAGCGTTAAGTACCTCAGAATCGTCAGTCTTTTGAAGAGGAGCTTCCTCTGGGTCCGCTTAACATCTCCTCTGAAAATCTGACGAGCTCGATTTTTTGTTTGTTTTTTTACCAATATTTTTACTTCCGTACGGCCAACCACCATGCAAACCGGCAGACAAACATACCATTCGATAACAGAGACACGTGGGGCGTATCTATCTATAGTTATACGCTATCAATATCTGATGCGATGGAGTAAATCCAAAAATCCCCTCTTGGGCTCCCCTACTATTAGGATAGCTATACTTACCAGTGTTTACTATAACAGCTAAGTAAAAAGTTTTCCTTATTCCTTATAGATACTCTATATCCGAAATATTTACGAGAAGTACCTATCGGCTATCAGGGGACATTCTATCTTAATTTCCCAAAAGAATTTTGCCTATCACACTACGAAATATAAGCACAGAATAGGTAATAGTAGTAAAGCCAATCTCATTTTATCGCTTGCGTGCAATTTAAATCTTTTCTTGCGGGAAATGTATCGGTATACCATTTTCCCACTTCGATTCCTTTCATTCAATATTCAATCCAATAACACTACAAAGTTTTATTCAAACTTCAAAGACGAAAAATATTGGTCTTACACACTGAGTAGGAAAATATCGCGGTGTAAGAACCAGATGAACGTAACTACAAAAAAATCAAAAATCGTTTTTTTTCATAAATCGGATCACAGTGCGGTCCTTTATGAACTGCCAAAACGACGTAACGATATATTCAATATTTCACAAATTCCAAAAAAACGCATCAGCATTTCAACAAATTTCAATAGAATCAGAAAAACGTATCATGAGTTCCGCTAAATTAGTTTTAATAAACTAGATAGAAATATTGTTTGTTTCACAATATCATAGAACCCTATCAACGTAAAAGCTTTTACGTTGTTTTGGGTGTTACAAAATTGTGTTTGACGCTAAGTTTAAAAAAGCCAAAACAACGTTTATCTATTTACGTTCTATTGGCATAAACATTTTTGTAAAATAAATAATTCAAGCTTATAAATAATTCATGACAAAGCGACGTAATACGATATACGTTACTTTGGCGGTACTATTTTCTTTGTTAATTATTAAAGTCCATTGAAAAATACAAACTTACGTTAGTATGGCACCTTAAAGTTGAGTTGAAGCTTTCAATATAACAGAGATTAACCAAAAGTATTTTGAACCTAGGCACAGTCAAAATATGGAAGCTGATAACATCCACGCGACTATTGAACTGGCTAAGAAGAATATAAGTTCCGATATTTCATCCATCCGGATTCTATACAATTATTTTAAAAAAAGCTTCCCGAAAAAATCCATATGATGTCATTTCTACTGAAAAATATGAAGATTTGCAGCATTTATGCAGACAGGGTAAATGATTCCCATCGCAATATCACAGTTTTTATAAAGGATATTCAGTTGGAACAACAGATGATGATGAAGATTTTTCTATGCGGATGGCTGTATGTTGATTAAACTAAGATTTTACATTAAAATTGTACTTTTTCACTAAGTTAATAAAGATTATTTTGATTACCTATTTAGATAATGACGAAGACAATTAAGATTTTTCTATGCGGATGGCTATAACACGTTGAAAAAACAATGTTTATTATTAAAATTGCGCGTTTTCAGCAAAAAATAAAGATTGTTCTGTTTGATTGATTACCTTTTTAATATTTTTTATTTATTTCATCACTAACACAAATTAATAAAACTTAACTTTACAATTTTTAATGACGTATTTCAGTACGTTAACCTCGCGATAACAACAGAAGTTTAAAAAATTAAGGGCCATACTAACGTATGTCTACCGGATCAAAAAAAATATTGTGCCTATGACGTAAGCATATATATATATATTTAAATAATTCTTAACCTTTACAAAGCTCAAATAGTATACCAATACAACGGTATATTTTGTTTTTTCGTCAATTGTATAGTTTCTCTTTAAATAGCTGGTAAAGTCTGAAGAGGCGATTTTAGACAGTTTTTTCGCTCTCCTGTAAAGTTTGCGAAAACGTAGTTACGTTCATCTGGTTCTTACAAAATTCAAAATTCAAAATTCAAAAGTTTTTTATTCAAATAGACTTTTTACAAGTGCTTATGAATAGTCGAATGAATCTACCACTGGTTCGGAATGCCATTCCTACCGAGAAGAACCAGCAAGAAACTCGGCGGTTGCTCTTTTGAAAAAAAATAAATAAATTACAATTTCATTAATTTGTAATTTGTAATACACCGCGATATAGGCATGGTCTGACAACTGCCGGGCTATTCTCTAACCGGACCTCGTCATAGTTCAAACGTTGAAGCAGCGACGAACTGGAATGTCAAGACTGCGGGTCTTTTTCTGTATTTTTTAAAAATGTACCTAGGTACATGATTTAGATAGTTGAAATTATCAAAAATATTATGCGAATCCCAGTACACTTCAGCGATAAATAGATTTATTAATTAGCTATCCTTCTCACGCTCCGTCGTCAAATATATATCGACGGCGAACTCGACGACGGATACATCATTTTTAAGAATAGGTACTTACAGGATCGAAGGTCCAAGTCGCCAGCGGACGGAGACGTAGAGTTTTCAATAGCCCGTCGCGTCGCCGATTACGATTCTCCGAACACAATGCGTATCCTCCCGCTACACTACCTGCCTTTTGTAGTGAATCCTTAACAGATGTTCGTTTTTTTGTGCCAGATGTGTAAGTACAAAGTGCGGCAAACAAAAACGCGAACACGGAAGATTCTACGTTCGAACATTTCTATTGAATGATTCAATGAATAGAATGGACAGAAAAGATCTGTGGAGACATGAAAGATCCATAGATCACAATTTTCGTAATGGTTTATCTTTATACGGATTTTAGAATATACTTAGCATTGAAATTAAAAGTGTTTGTAGATGGTGCTTACCTACTGCTTCCAAATAAGCGCTAAGGTGGTCACTTGAGATTTAGTAGCTTCCCATTCCCGGGTACGGGAACTTTGTTTCCAGCTTCCGAAAGTCGGGTATGCCTGCTTCTGGAATAGACTACGTACAAGTATTTACCTCAGTGACTGAGTTTTATACATCGAACAATATAATAATACTAGCTTTTGCCTGCGACTTCGTCCGCGTGGACTAAACAAATTTCAGACGCCTTAGGGGTTGAATTTTCAAAAATCCTTTCTTAGCAGATGTCTACGTCATAATAGCTATCTGTATGCCAAATTTCAACCCAATTCGTCTAGACTCTAGTGGTTTGAGCTGTGCGTTAGTAGATCAGTCAGTCAGTCAGTCATCTTTTCCTTCTATAAGTACTTACCTACTTATTTAGAAGACGTTCTACAATCTACAGCAAAAGATTCTTAGGTAGGTACTTGTAGCAGAATAAACAAAACTAAGTACTTGTAACAAACTGACTTATAATCAAGAGGTGATAGGTATTTGTATAATACCACAAACCGAACTATAAATAACAAGAAAATGAACCAAACGAGTAACGACCCATTTCGTTTTATGCATCGATTTGCGGTTACAGTGATGGAGAGTGTTCCGACCGCAGACACTATAAAAACCGTTTTAAATAAAGTCTCCCTACAAAATTTTAATTAAGTATAGTACGAGTATCTCAAGAAGAAGTACAAGAACAAGCAACTTATTCTTACAGAAAAATTGAAAGCACATAGCTAGTAAGTAGGTATAGTAATCTATCAGAGATATTTTAATAGCACTATTGCTGAGTTTTTTGTCAGCTCTTCTCAGTAGATAGAATAGCCTATTCTATCTACTGAGAATAGAGACTACCACCGGTTCAGATAGATACCTATTCTGAATAGGTATCTTTCTGAACCGGTGGTAGTCTTGAGTCTTGACACACTTGATGTACCTATCATGAGCGACACAAGTTGTCCTACGTGAAATAAATAAATCATTTATTATCATACTTACCTACTAATATTATAAATGCGAAAGTGTGTTTGTGGTGTCGAAAAGTCATTTTTCATTTTTTGTTTGCTGGTTTGTTGGTTTGTCCTTCAATCATGCCGCAACGGAAACGGATCAACATGATTTTTTAGCATGGATATAGTTGAGGACCTGGGAGAGTCACATAGGCCATTTATTTTATCCCGGATAATTAAGGAGTTCTCGCGGGAGTCAAAATACTTAAACCACGCGGACGAAGTCGCGGGCATCAGCTAGTATTAGATATATTCTGTGGTATTAGCTAGTGTTACGTGTCTCTACTCTCTAACATCCAAGCCAAAGTTATATTTTAACAATAAAGCACACTTGTATAGGTACTCATTATATCAACATCGCCCTATGTCCAAACCAGTCCAAACCCCATCGCCCAGTGCATTAGGTACTGACTTCTGAGCTCAGGTCTCGTCCCCAGAATAAGACATGTGTACGGCCATAGTTCACGACCCACGATGCTGGCCAAGTGTAGAATTTGATTGACTCCACACACCTTGAAGAACATTAAGTATATGCAGAAATTTAAGGCATTCGGGGGTCCTCAATCCTCATTATGTTTTCCTTCACTGTTAAAGCAAGTGCTATTTAATTGTTTAAAACTGTGAGCGTTTTAAGAAATTAACCAAGCTTTAAAATACCGAATAAGTAGTTAGTTAGTTAGGATTCAAACCCAGAATTCCCTGATTAGGAGACCGAAGTCCTAACCGAATATCACCACTTCAGTGATACAAGGCATGTATAATTTTGTACTCTGTGGTCTCTATAATTGCAGAGAACAATCGTTATTCCTTACCCAATGGAGACGAGGTTTTAATTCACGAGATCCTGGCAGGTAGTCTATTGTTGCAGGTAGGTACAGGTAGGCTATAGTTAAGGAATAGCGCAGGATCCTTTCAATGGGGACGCTTTTAAATACCTCGCTCATTTCCGTTCGAAAATAAAATGTGAAAAAATTGCGCAAAAATCTGGAGCGAAAGTAGGGTTGCCAGTTCGTTTTGGCCTTAACAGACAGATGCGTCCAGTAGGTACTTTGAGCTGTGCGTTGATAAATAAGTCATCTTTTCCTTGTACATAAAAAAATAGTAATAGGCCCAACAACTGTATAAGGTCAATTATTTTTTGTGGCCTCAGATTTTTTCGGGCATGGTATGTTCCACGCTTGGGGAGAACAGGAATCAACATCAACATAATTGTAGCTGATGACGATATTTTTTTGAATTGGAACCTAAATTGCAAAATGTATGGTAGGTCTAGGTACTTTTAGTAAAATTAATAGTTCTCGCTATTATTAGGTAACTATAGTCTGGACCCTAAGCTAGACTGTGTTTTTATCCCTTAAGTTATCACTTAAAGAATACGGTATTCGATAATTTCTGCAAAAAACCGGCCAAGTGCGAGTCGGACTCGCGCACCGAGGGTTCCGTACAAACCTGTAGTAAGTTTTAAATCATTAAAAAAAAACTACTTAGTAGATCTCGTTTATACCAATTTTCGGTGGAAGTTTGCATGGTAATGTACATCATATATTTTTTTTAGTTTTATCATTCTCTTATTTTAGAAGTTACAGGGGGGGGGACACACATTTTACCACTTTGGAAGTCTCTCGCGCAAATTATTCAGTTTAGAAAAAAATGATATTACAAACCTCAATATCATTTTTGAAGACCTATCCATAGATACCCCACACGTATGGGTTAGATGAAAAAAAAAATTATGAGTTTCAGTTCTGTGTGGGGAACCCCCAAAATTTATTGTTTTTTTTCTATTTTTGTAAGAAAATCTTAATGCGGTTCACAGAATACATCTACTTACCAAGTTTCAACAGTATAGTTCTTATAGTTTCGGAAAAAAGCGGCTGTGACATACGGACGGACAGACAGACAGACAGACAGACAGACATGACGAATCTATAAGGGTTCCGTTTTTGCCAAATTTGGCTACGGAACCCTAATAAAAATGGCCATTGTGCTATTTGTGCAAAAAAGTTATGATTTTACATTTTTTTTAAAATATTTTCAATCAGGCGACAACCCTTACGAAAGTAAAAAGTTGCGTTCGTCGTAGTTTCGAAATCACCTCTATTTTACGTCACTGAGAGATGCGAGTGGCGTGAATTGCATGCAGTTTGCCTTCGCTCACTGTAACTTCGAATGTGGAGCAATCAGGAAGCTCT
The DNA here is from genome assembly GCA_917051295.2 of Erebia ligea. Classification (NCBI taxonomy): domain Eukaryota; kingdom Metazoa; phylum Arthropoda; class Insecta; order Lepidoptera; family Nymphalidae; genus Erebia; species Erebia ligea. Next base: position 1,706,868 of record OU785226.1, read on the forward strand.
TGAATTCTTTACAGTGCTTCTATGTAGTAAGGTAGTTCCTGGAGTAAAACTGCCAGCCTAGCCGTTGTAAAATTCTGGTTCCGGTTTTCTCGTTTAACTATTTGTACGCGTAACACTTCGTTATCCCACTTGAGAAATGTATTTAAAAGCGATGGCCAAAGAAAAGTTAGAATGTTATATTTGGGGCTGCTTGCACATGGATAATATTTAAACTGATTTAGTTAAATTTTGTAATGCTGACTGCTGACTTATGAAAAGGGCAGCTTTAAAATATTTAACTAACTAGGTAAGTAAATCAATTTAAGAGTCCTTGTACAAGTGGGCCTTAGAAATATTTCATTGTAAACATGGTTTAGAAATGAAATGTTTTTGACCAATGCCACCTAAAACCTGAAGAATATCTTACAATCGGTTTGAGAGTGGAGAACTTTTGCCAACCATTAACCTTTTTTTATAGGTTCATGTTGCCAACGCTTTGTCGATGCAAAATCCGACAAAAGCGTGCTTGCATTTTGTTTTGGGCTGCACAGACGCAGTAATGAAGCGGACTCGTTTTTAATTCCCGAGGGAACTCCTTGATTTTCCGGGATAAAAAGTAGCCTATATGCCCTTACTCCTTCCCCGGATTGCAAGTTACCTCTGCTGTAAATTTCGTGAAAATCGGTTAAACAGATGGCGGAGCAGATTTATTTTCGTAGGTTTGATCCGTTTTTAGACATTGATCCGACTTTACAAAAATATCTATCGTTCTTTCCAGATGCCATCACTCAACCCAGCGCGGTCATTAGGCCCGTCGTTCGTGCTGTCTCGCTGGGAAAGCCACTGGGTGTGCTGGGTAGGAGGCATCGGCGGCGGCATAGCCTGCGCGCTGCTGCACGAGTGGGGCGCTAGGCGACCAGGACCCGCCTCCATCTCCAGAGCATCTTCACCGAGGTACTTTTCGACGAATTATAATTTCAAACTACCCTACAAAGTTAAAACTGTTACAGTAAGAACTCGTCTTGTACCTACTTCTTTATATCGTTGTCATGTAAGACACACATACAGTCGCATCCAGACCAGGCGTTCTTCAGATAGGGTATGGGAATATATTGGATAAAGAACCGGCTTAAGCCTCAACATCCATCAATGTAGCTTCTCCGTACCTGGCTTTCTCTTGAGAATCGAGATAGGTTTATGAAATTCCTCACGGTGTGTTCTGGTTTCCTTCGCCAAAACGACGATTATAACGTCCATCATGTCTCGTAAAAAGTAACGAAGAGGTCTAAAGTTGGAGCGAACTTGTAATTCGTGCGTTGAAAGCCACCAAGGTATAGTACGTGACAGGATAGTATAGGGGTAACTGTAAGTTCTGTGGTAGAATAGTAAAGGCGTAACAAGATTTTATAAAGGGTTTTTATCGTATTCCAGGGATCTTGACGAGCTGGACAAGCCGGCGTTCCCGTCTCACCACCACTACCGCCACGCGCCCACATACTGCTCAGCGGCTGCCCCTCGACCAGACACCGCTGAGCCCCTGTACTCCGGCTCCAAGTCACTGTACTGCCGCTCGCCGCCGCCCGCGCGCCACACGCTGCACAGGTCTGGTGGACCTCCATCCCTCATGTAACTATTGGTGTCTTTCGCTGGCTCAATGAATTACCCCTTTTCTAATCCCACAATTTCTACGTAGATGCCATGGTAGAAGAATCCACATTAAAGTCTCTTTTTTGCACAGATGTTCTTCTAGATTAGTAAACACAAGTTAGAGCGATCTGGCGGATCCAATCTCGAATGTAACTTATGGTGTCTTTCTCTGGCTCAATGAATTACCCCTTTTTTAATCCCTCAATTTCTGTGTAGATGCCATGGTAGTTATAGATTCCAGATTATAGTCTCCTTCTTTGCATAGTGAACACAAGCTACATCGATCTGGCGAACCCAATCTCAGATGTAACTTATGGTGTCTTTCTCTGGCTCAATGAATTACCCCTTTTTTAATCCCTCAATTTCTATGTAGATGCCATGGTAGTAGATTCCAGATTATAGTCTTCTTCTTTGCACATATTAGCTGTTCTTCTAGATTAGTAAAAACACGCTGCAGCGATCTGGCGGAGCCAATCTCAAATATAACTTTTGGTGTATTTCTCTGGATCATTAATGAATATCCTCTTTTATAATCCCTCAATTTGTACGTAGATGGCATGGTAGTAGATTCCACATTAGTCTCTTTCTTGTACATATTAGATGTTCTTCTAAATTAGTAACCACATGCTGCGTCGTAGGACGAGTCTCTCATGTAACTATTGGTGTATTGCGCTGGCTCAATGAATTACCTAGTCTCTACTCTTTTATAATAATCTCTCTGGAATTAGGCCGCCGTGGCCGAAATTCGGTCGGGAGGACATTATCAAATTCAAATTTTATGAAGGCACCTTTAGATCTCCTTCTTACAGACCAAAAAAAATTGCACATATAGGTAAATATATTCTTTTAGATTAAGTAGTAAGCACCAACCACGCTGTTGCAGTCTGGCGGAACCCGTCTCTATTGCAACTATTTGTAGCTGAACAAACATTTTTAACACCCTTTAGGCTAGATTCCATCGTAGCTCCTTCATTGCACCATATTAGATTTTCGTTTATAGTAAGTATAGCGTAGTATTGCAAGTACCCTCAAATGTATTACATCTACTAGGTATCTAGGTTGAGCAATTCTGTATAGATAGGAAGGTAGGAACGCAAAATAGGTTACTAAATTATGTCAAATAAGTACTTTCGCAGGAGAAATGCATACATAGGTAAGTATATTATGTAGTTTCAGCAATCGGGGTTTGTAATTACTGAGGAAACATTATTTGGTCATCAATAAATAATTTAACAACAGCTTTGAAGACATCGAAAATTTATTTAAACGGCTGTCGGATATTTCTCTCGGTAATTACTAACGCGCTATACTCCCTGTCTTCAGATCACAGTCAGTGTACAGCAAAAGCAGCGGCCCAGGCGCAGCCACCGTGCCTCAGGTGACATCGCTGGCGGCCACACAGTCGCAGCTGCTGTTGCGGCCGCCCACACACACGGTCACGATGAACCAGAACGTGCACAACGCGCAGAGGGACCCGGCCTACGGGGCCACCGCGAACGGCGTGCGACCCGGACCCGCCGGTGAGTCTGACTCCTTATCACTCGTGTGAAGGCTCCTACAAGCCACCTCGCTGGCCACACAGACTCAACTGCTGTTGCGGCCGCCTATACACAGGGTCACGATGAACCAGAACGTGCACAACGCACAGAGGGGCCCCGCCCACGGGGCCACCGCGAACAGCATGCGACCCGGAGGCCGGACCCGCCGGTGAGTCCGACTCCTTAGCACTCGTGTGAAGGCTCCCCACACACACGGTCATGATGAACCAGATTTTATTATATTACTTTGTAAAATTGTTTCCGTATTATCGATACACTAATGGGATGATGTCCGTCTGTTGGTCTGTTCATGCATCAAGACCTTTTTCCTCAGAAACCCCTTGTAGTATCTTATCAATGAATAGGTGTGTGTCACCTTCCTTTCGAAGGCACAGAAACCTTATTCGCACGTGGCCGGTTTTTTAATCATGTAACCTGTAATATTCTAGGTGCAGCAGTGCAAGAGCGCCGCGAGTCAGTGTACGGCGGCAGCACGGGCACGAGGCGAGGGCCGCTCTCCTCTGAGGACAGCGCGTACGGCAGCTATGCGCCTGCGAGGGCCTACCGCCCGCCCGAACACTACTAGCGACGCGCCTCGCAGCACAATATTGCGCTGCTGTTTGACGTTTGAACCACTCTGATCCACACCTTGGATCGCGGTGACCCGTCAATATATTAAGACTTAATTTTGTGATAGAATACCATCAATGGTGATTAAAATATGATTCAGTGCAAGAGCAATGTGATTGGTGCCAGTAGGCTGTACTGTGGGAGCTATGAAGTGAACCGCGCGAGAGCATATCGCCCACCCGAGCATTACTAGCGGCGCGTATCGTTACTTTGACGTTTGAACCAAAGTAACCCATAACGTAAATCAAAAAATCTTAAGACTAGCCTTTCCGATGGATCGAACCAATGTTCCCTAAAAAGTAGTGCTAATAGCAGGTATATTATTCAGTTTAAGTGTACAACTGAGCAGTGTGGTATACCTAGTGGTTAAGACATTAGGCAGGTTGGATGAATAATATGGGACCTAGTTATAGCCCCATTATTCAAGGCGCACTGCCGTCTGAATTGTGAACCACACTGACCCTCATCGTGGATCGCTGTTACCTGTAAATGTTTTGACCTTAATAGATGTTTAAATTCAAAATGTACCTATTATGTCGAGTCATTCTTTAGAATACTATAAACGAATACGATAATCTGTAAAATGATTGAAACAAATTACCTACGTACTGCTAAGAGAATTACAGTCCCGCTATACAATTTAATGGTTAAATCAGTATTTATTAGTGTTATCAGGGAGGCTAGCACAAATGTTGACGTTACGAAACTACGATAATCGCTAACTATACCTACAATTAAAAGAAATTTCCAATTAAGCTGAATAAATGTTATTCTGGTGCAACTTTGCATTTTCGAAAATAGTGTGAGAGTAATGGTGCCATTCCTCCAGTGTGTATACTTATATAATGTACTCTGTGGTACTGTATAGGTACGGCACAAATGTTTCTCTCGGTGGACTCGCACAAGCAAACATAACTACGTTCGCAGTGTTTTTCTGCCCATGATCCATTTCAAGATGTACCTAAATGTTCGTGCACTTTGCTGCACATAATTTTGGTGGAATCGTTCAGTATAAAGTATGATTTGTGTTAGGTTCTTTCGTTTAATTTATATATTATATTTATGGAAATAATTTTTTTGACATATTATGACAACATTTCAGACCGTCGCGTCGCTCGGAGTCTCGGCTGACGAATGGATTAACTAGTTAGGCTGTCTCCTATGAAAATGCAATCTACTAATATTATAAATGCAAAAGTTTGGATGAATGCTTGTTACTCAATCACGCCCGAACGGCTGAAAGGATCTGGATGAAATTTGGCACAGAGATTGATTAGGTATAGTCTGGAATAACACATTTCCGCGTGAACCAAAAAACCTCAATCCACGCGGACGTAGTCGAGGGTATCAGCTAGTAGTATCATAATTATTTAGGTAATTATCTTAAGTCAGAACTTATAACTGTATAATAAGCAGGTAGATTATGTACAGTAATTGTAAATAACTCAACAATATATAGATATTATAATACATTAAATTACAAATTAAATACATTTTAACCATACCGGTAACTACGTCAAAATATGAAGTGTAGTGTAAATTACCTGACAGAAAATAAAGTCGGAATGTCGAGTTAACAAACCAAATTAATTCCAAATACTTAATTTTAATGTTATTTTAATATTTAAATGTTTAGTTAGGTAGTAATTTAGATAGGAAATATTTTTTTATAAAAAGTTACCTAAGTAACTAGCAGCTAATAAAATATAATACCTAATAAGTTACCTAGGTACTAACTATGACTGACTGACATGATACCTATTATATGTAATAAATCTCTGCGTCATATTCCTCGTTGCCGAGGGTTATGACCCCTTTCCATTAATCACATAATGGGAGGGGTTTTCTTGGGACAATAATGCGGTGGGTTCCCACGTCCTTCCGCATACGACTAACTTTTTTCAACTCTTAGGTTTGTAACGATTATTATCAGACATTAATGATAATAACCTGGACCGACGGCTTAACGTGCTCTCCGAGGCACAGAAGAAACGAAAATGCCAACTTTGAACCCCCAAATTCGGTCACCCATCCAGTTACCGACTTGAGTCGACGTTGCTTAACAATCGCAATCTATACTGATATACGCTGTCACAACTAGGCCACTCGTCCCTCGTATCTACACTTTATTTTAATCTGTGGTAAGTATGTTATAGGTAGGTACACTTCGTTTAAACCCAAAACCAACTATATACTTACACAATATAAATATTTAAACTGTAAATTAGAAAAAAATAACTTACAGTCTACCAGCGATGCCAGATCGTTCCCTAGGGAACGAAAAGCGTTCTATTTTATGATCAAGCGTTCCCTCGGCGTTCCCTTACTTCAACCGTTCTTTTCGTTCTTTTACGAAAACAAAATTAGAAAATAATTAAGGAAGTCAAGACTACATAATCTGTGTTCAAGAATCAAGAACAAAAAATTGCGTTTCGTTTCTCCATCCGGCCCAAAACTGCCGCCCTTTCCTAAGCAAGTACGAACGCAGCCATAACAAAAAAATACGCTTCTTTAGTCTGTGGCGAGCGAGACGACTGCCGAGTGCCGCCGCGACGTTCCGGCGACTGCACTATATTCAATATACTCTATGGGCGACTGTGTGTGTGATGTTCTGTGGTGAAGTACACGGGTCACGGAGTAAATCTAAATTGGTAAATAAACAAAGTTTTTGATTTGCTGCAGCTTGGGAGTTGGGAAGTTTTTTCACTGAGTGTGTACTATGTTCCACTTTTTCGCAATTATTTTATTTTTTCACTTTACTACTTTTTCGCAATTTGAAAGCTTATAACACATCGTAGGCTTATGGCCATGGCATGGCTATACTCACGTCAAACTCGATACTCGGATTAATTTCCTAAACTGGACACTTTCAAGCATAATTTTTAATATCAACCTGTGAAGATGATACTGCTATTTTCGCAATTTCAATGCCATAAGCCTACGATGTGTTATAAGCTTCCAAATTGCGAAAAACCAAATTAAATTTGAATTTCGCGGGCCGGATGTGCTCATCCCCCTTAATAAATGAATATAAATGCCTATATAAACCTATAAGTCTTGCACAATTAAATTTTCTGGAAAAAAATTGATTTAAAAACTTATATTATGTTCTTCGTTCCCTCACCTCGAATTTCGTTCCTTTTCAGACACCCCGACGTTCTATTTCTCCAGCCGCCAATGGCAACACTGAGTCTACTTACTTACGAAAGTTGCAGGACCAGAAGAGATTGCCTTCGTAACCGCATGGAAAATTAAGAATGGTGTGAAGGTACAACTTTTACTCACATCGGTTTAAGTACTTTTGAGATATCAAATATCAAATAAATATTATAAATGCGAAAGTTTGGATGGATGGATGTATGTATGTATGGATGTATGTTTGTTACTCAATCACGCTCCAACGGATGAACGGATCTGGATGAAATTTGGCACAGAGATAGATTATAGTCTGGAATAGCACATAGGCTACTTTTTATCCCGGAAAATTAAAGAGTTCCCGCGGGAACCGAAAAACCTCAATCCACGCGGACGAAGTCGCGGGCATCAGCTAGTAGATAATAAGTAGGTACCTAAGTGTGTACATATTGGTTTCAAAAGTTTTTCAACGAAATAGGAATGTACCTAATTATTTTATGTATCTAGGTATATTAAAAATATGAATTGATTTAAGTGTAGGTATAATATGTAATGTAAATTATGTAGACATAATATTATTATGCTGAGGAAACGATGTCACCTTTATTACTTATTTTAACAATAGTTATAACCCATTATAAATATACATAATATCCGGATATACTCACGTGTTCTGTCGGAAAAATGCCCGACTAGTTTCAAACCCGTTCGGGGCCCTTAATCATGAGCCTGTTCGCGTCGAGTAGCGGCCCTCGATCTGGAGTGAACTGTAAAACTGAATTAAGTACCTAAGTACGAGTAATTTAATAATAATAAGACTGTTACCTTTATATAAATATTATTTTAAGGCTTCCAAATAATATAGTATAAGATATTTTAAGTGAAAAACCTCATTGAAATAATGTAAGTAGATGAATAATAACATTTTTGATCAATCACAATGATTCTCTATTCTAAATGATTATTCTCACTCGTTAATCCTATTCAGAACATGCTGTATAACATATTCAGAAATAAATTTACTTGCAGTTAAAATGTAGTTTTTATTTACAGTTGAAATAGTGAGAAAACAAATTCCCACTATTCCAACGGTTGAACTAATCAGTTGTACTATCCTGAACTACTTAGTACCTACTTACTCCCTGAAAAACTCCACGGAAAAGCGTCACGAAAACTGCGCGCGTATACGTGTACGACTTTTCATACAAGAAACTGTTATAAATAATATGCTGTGCTAGTCCTGGGATGGAAGCTTTCTTATTAGGAAATTTCCGCATGGGCTATGAAATGGTTAGAAACAGATAGACACACTTCCTCATTTAAGTATAACATAAGTAGGTAGGTAGGTATGTATTAAAGACCAAATCGTAGTCCCTTAGGAAGGATAATTAGGCTATGCCATCAAAGCTATATGTACTTTTTATTATTATCAAAAAATCAGAGTTCCGTATTTAAAAAAAATCTAAATCCATGCGGTCAATTGTAACAGGAAGTGAGGAGGAATCATCTAGCAAGAAAATAATAGGCTAGGTAATAGGTATTACCATATATATTGGTAGGTCCCTGTTATAGTATTGAGGTTGACAAAATGAGGACCTGACTTGAAATATAGGTGTAGTCTATAATCAAACTCAATTTTTGTATTTAAAATGCTTTTTATTATCCGGAACATTATGCTAATCTCGAATAATAATTGTAAAACAATAAGTATATTATTTTCTATTGACGAAGCTAAAGCACATTGCATATTGCATGAGAACGTAAATTCCTTACTTTACCACAATTCGATTTCGTTACAACATTATTATTATTGCATATAAAATACTATAAAAACCTTTTATCTCCGTCCGATCATTTGAATATGAAATACGGGGTCCTACGTTAACGGTATTTCTAGAACAAGTCACAGACTCAAGGAAAAATATAGATTGAGTGCTAATTAAGTCTGAAACATGCCACCCGACTTAAGCAAACGAATCTGAATACGCTTTGAATATAATAATTATCATATTTTCCATTATTTAATGACAATGAAACAGATATGACTACTGGTGATAATTCAATTGTAACAATCTCTGAACTAAATTGACCAAAAGCCATTGCCATCCTTTTTAAAAAATAACAAGAGCATACATTTTATAAAAAATGCAAATCTATGACTACTCTATTCTATCTAATATTCACAACGGGATTTGACAGACTACAAACGAATAAACACTGTAGAAGACTTCCGTCTGTCTTCAAATTTTTTCTCCCAGTTTTTTCGGAGAAGAAAAATTTTATATTGATCTTTTAAACAGATTGATCTGGATGATAAAAAAAGAATTTTCACGGCCAAGACCCTCTGAAATGTAGATTTAATGAACATCCGCTTCTTCAGCTTCTTTGCATTGTCCCCAAAACTAAATCTATCTTTTTCCTTATGTCTGTACCTATAGAATTTAAAAAAATTGATCTACTTAATATTAAAAAGTTCCAAATCTGATGAAATTCCTACCGTTCTGTATCACTTAACCTATCTAACTGACACAGTGACATAACAATATGGGGTTGAAAAGACGGGGGGCTTTTGTCTAAAAGGGGCATCGAGTTCCTTATATCTAACAGATTAAAAGGATGCTGACGATTTTTTTTGTAAAATCGTCTATAAGGATCCCGTATTTAATAAAATAGATTTAAAATAATTTATTTAGTGCTACTACATTTCAGTTTTATTCTAATTATAAGTATTCATAAGGAAAATCTCAAATAACGATCACCGCAGTTTCGCCGCCATGCTGTTACGTCACTGCTCACACAAACTTAAAAATATGAACTAGCAAGTTAAAATACTAATTGTGCTTCAATATATTAATCACTATAGAGAAAGTTTAAATCCTTACATTAGATTAGTCTTAGGTATCGTCAGATCGCAACGATGCGTGTCCGGCAAGCCTTAGCCTTGTCTGGTCCAAATAAATATATAAATAACAACATATTTACATAATGTGAGATCTTAAATACCATTTCCTTTTTCGCGCCTTTGAAACCCTGATAGAAAATCGATAGCCTCGAAAAACTAACTCACGATTTAAAAAAAGTTTCATGCTATTTGCCCTGCGAAATTATTTAGGTATTTTTATGAATCATAAGACCTTTTCTCATATCATCGACCCGCAAGTTAATGCTACATTAGGGTGCGTTTCCATCGAAGCGAAGAACAGTTGAAAGCGGTGAGTTTTCATTGAAACGGAGCTGAAGACAAAGTAATACCTACTTTGCCTTTGTTCAGAGGTCAGTACCCTTACTCTGAGATTGATCGAATTTAAAATACGGTCTCACTAAGTGAGGTGAATCACATTTGCGTCAAACTAAAATGGTCCCAAAAACTCTTGATTTAAAGCCACAAATTCAGTGCAACCGATTCAAATTTCGAAACGTATCGTTTGGAGCGCTAGCTGTGAATGCATACACGAAATTGAGCTCTAAATTATTAATAAGATTAAGATTCATTTTAGTTTGATGCAAATGTAATTCCCCTCACTTAGTGAGACCGTATTTTAAATTCGATCAATCTCAGAGTAAGGGTACAGACTTAACTAAGTAGTTAAAAACGAGTTTAGTGATAGCAGTCTGAGCAAAAGCAAAGTACCTACGTAAGATATCAGCCTCACCAAATCGATTTAGATCGATTTACAAATTATTTCACTATAAATAAAATAATGTAAACCTCATAGAGCGCGTTAAGTCAAATAAAACTCCAGGAAAAAGATAGACGGCTAACAAGTGCCATATGAAGTCAGCACTTATAAGCAGTGTCCGATATAAAAACTGATAACAGTAATAAAACTTACATAACTTTTAATTATTTAAATTAGCATTTACATTAGAAGAGAATTTGCACCCTCAAATTTCAATTATTGAACATAAACCTAAGTCGGTCTAAATTGGCAACCAACTTACAAACTTGCCGCATGAGCAAATGTCGGCTGTCTATAGTACCTAGTGCCCACGTTAAGGGGCAGTTGATTTATCATGCTGATCGTAGGCTCTGACGATCCAGCACGTAACAAGTCAGTATCGACCCGTCAGCAACAATAAGGAACGACTAATTATTATTCACATATTTTTACACGTGAGCATGGACCATCAAGAGAATAAAACCAGTCAAGTTTTGGTTGAAAGCTGACAAATCTAGCAAGATTCTGTAACATTTCTCTGGACTATGCTTTAGTAGATAACATAAATAACTATGTTTTCGCAAAGGCTCCGTCTATCCTTTTTCTCTAGTCTATGATAGTAAATTAGAAAATGTCGATAAACTTGCTTATTAAAGGCGCGATTCAATCCTCTTCGTAGGCAGTGCGGAGGTTCAGTGGTGACAAGGAAAGGGGGATGGGGGGAAGGGTTCATCATGCCCAGCCGCTCCCGCCGCCCTCTTGCTCAGGTCCCTGGGTAGGTAGATCCACAGGAAATATTGATAATCTTGTGTATTATGGGCAAGATTCGATAGTTCCGATTCCAATCCTTCGTGAAGCGTTAAGGGGTTGCGGGAGTGACTGGTGACAGGGGGAGGGGGAGAGGGGTTCAGCGCACGCAGCCGCTTTCGTTGCCCTCCTGCTCTGATTCCACGGGCGACTGAGTCTGCGGGTCCACAGCGTAAATAGAAAATAACCATGAACTTGATTATTATGGGCGCAGGTCGATTCCTCCGATACGCGTGGCTCCGTGAAGCGTTGCAGAGGGTGGGGGAGTGACTGGTGACAGGGGGAGGGGGAAGGGTTCAGCACACGCAGCCGCTCTCGTTGCCCTCCTGCTCTGATCCCATGGGCGATTGAGTCTGCAGGTCCACAGCTGTTGGTGCTGAAGTTAAGGATATTGGAAGAACTTTCACAGCTTTTTCAGTGTCAGATACGTCAAGTATATTATAATTTACCTAGTTCTTGAAATTCACGAGCACGCGTGAACTTTTTACTTTACTTGTATGTATGTACTATGTAGTTATGAACATTGCGTATGTGTGCGTGCCTTTCGGAGCGGACAGTACAGTCCTAGGCGCAATCTAGTACAAGCACACATTTACATGTATACACATAATAGGTATATACAGAAGATAGGACTTTTTAGCACAACCATGAGCGACGCGCACTCATGAATTGCAAGAACTATAACATCGCATATTCACCAAACTACCTTTCCAATACATTTGTTCGTAACGTTGCTTTTACCATAGCTTTTACTTCATCGCGCACTAGTGCGGTATTATAATGGACGCCATACAAAACCACAGCTGTTTAGCTGCCATCTTTGCCGAAGTATTTTGTAACAAGTAAGTACATACGTACAACAAAATATTAACTCTTTTCTTACTAACTACAATGACTAAAACTCACCGAAACATTTTCCAGATTGGAATCTCGAGCGCCTTTGTAGTTCGTTAGTATGGAAAATGGCATTTTAAATTTTTTTTACTTTGCACATTGAAAATAATTGGGTATTTGACAACTAGTCAAATCAGCAACTTTTTTTTCAAACGTCAAAACGCGTGCTTTTTATGGATTTTGTATGAAATTTTAAGTTGTGACGTCATCAAAGTTCGACGCACTTTTTTTACTTTAAAGTTTAAAATGGTTATTCAAAATAAAACTAGCAGGGGACGTGGATATTTAACGACTTTTGGGGGATCCTTTTTTAATAAACTAAAAAATAATTTATTTCACTAGTAGTCAAATACCTAATTAGACTCTAAACCATATTTAATACCTAAGAGTTTACGCCTCGTGTCTTATTTTCATAATGCTGCACTAGTAGCGTAAATAACTATTATTAGTTCTCAAGCTATACCTAACTATATCTAAGTTCAGAGGTGATTAGAAACCATCAACCACTGCTTCTAACTTACTTATCAAAATATTACCTACCGTGCGTAATTCCGAATAATATGGAGATTGAGTAACAACTTATTTTACTTTTGAGTATTCTACTTTTGTAAAAACGATATTGATCCTACATCTCCCTCTATATTTATGCAGTTAACTTTGAAACTCAGATATTAATAATATGCATTATGAGGATTTCGTCAAAATTTTACGACACACGATTTTCTGACTTTTATTTCTTTATCAAATATCAAATATAATCAAATAAATATTATAAATGCGAAAGATTGGATGGATGGATGGATGTATGGATGTTTGTTACTCAATCACGCAACAACGGCTGAACGGATCTGGATGAAATTTGGCACAGAGATAGATTATAGTCTGGAATAGCACATAGGCTACTTTTTATCCCGGAAAATTAAAGAGTTCCCGCGGGAACCAAAAACCTCAATCAACGCGGACGAAGTCGCGGGCATCAGCTAGTTCCAAAATAAGTAAGTGTTGAGGGAATAACAAAAACCCCAACTAGTGTTTCAAGAGTTTTATTCAAATTATCAGCGTGAGATACGGGTATTTACAAACAAGTCGACGACACAATGTCTATACACTACGTTACACTAAGCTTAACTCTTTTTGCACTCGAGTTCGAGTTAACAGTTAACACCAGAAAAATAAGATTTTTTATACACGCAAAATTTTAATCTACCTGTCATCCATCAGCCATCCTTGTCACAATGTTATATTTAGAAAAGGAAAGCACGATCTAAGTTCTGGTTCAATGTAAAAAAGGATTTGCGTCGTCATAGCTTTGCTTAGTTTAGACATAACTTCATAAGATTTATTGTGAACGGGCAACAGTGAATTGTATTTTTTTTTTGTGTATAATAAAGTTTAGAATTTGTCGGTTGTAATCAGTTAAAGCTAAAGTTCCACAACTTAACTGACTCGGTGACAGCGTCGATGTTACCTGTCTATTAAAAATAAATTTAAAAAAAAAACTAAACAGTCAAAATATTTGTTCCAATGTTGGCCACCGGGCCAGATAAGTTGGCGGAACTATACAATAGTTAGTGGTTCTTGTCTTTTCGGTTGAACACCAAAAGTCAAACTAAAATGACACCTTAAAATAGTGTTTGCTATCCATTTCCGAACAGTAAAAATTGTAAAAGAGATATCAATAATTTTATATCTTGCAAATAAGTTTAGAGTGTGTACAAACGAATGAGCACAAATATAAAAACCGGCCAAGTGCGAGTCGGACTCGCGCACCGAGGGTTCCGTACAAACCTGTAGTAAGTTTTACGATTTATGACGTATTAAAAATAAAAATTACGTTTGTTGTATGGGAGCCCCCCTTTAATATTTACTTTATTGATATTTAATTATTTATTTTGAAAGGTAATATACAAGTTAATATTCTGTGAAAATTTGAACCGTCTACCTGTTACCGTTTTTAATATTGAGCAAAAAAATACGAAAAAAACACGTTTATTGTATGGGGACCCCCCTTAATATATATATTTTTTTAATTTTTAGTATTTGTTGTTATAGCGGCAACGGAAATACATCATTTGTGAAAATTTCAGCTTTCTAGCTATCACGGTTTATGAGATACAGCCTGGAGACAGACAGACAGACAGACAGACAGACAGACAGACAGACAGACAGACAGACGGACAGACAGACAGACAGACAGACAGCGGAGTCTTAGTAATAGGGTCCCGTTTTTACCCTTTGGGTACGGAACCCTAAAAAGCAGAGGACTAAAATGTGTCTGTATTTTGGTAACAATAAAGTGAAATAAAGAAAAGTTTAACAATGCAACTGTCGCACGTCCAACAATGTTATTGTGATTATAATGGCAATTAAATCTAATCATAAGTAAAAATAAATCTCGAAAATTATATTACATAATATAATATAAAATCTCACTTAAAAATCATAAAATCTTAAATAACATATTGTATAAATTTAGATTTTTTTTGAACCTATTACGGCATCAACTAGTGAATAGAAAAAAATTGCCCTATACAATTAATTATTTAAGCAGATTTTATCAATTAAAATTAATGATTAAGTATATTAAATAAATTATCAAAAAAGCTGGAATGGAAATCTTCGATTACCTATGTATTATTAGAATTTTTCTGTAAAATTTCAATTATATAAACATTATATATTATTCATAAGCTTGAATGCAATGTCTCACTAAATAAAAATTTCAGTAACATTATAAAAGATATCTAAATAAGATTTTCTTAAGCACTAAAGTAAATAAATAATAATAATGTACATAGACCGCGTCACCTCTCTCACAAGTAAAGTATAGAAGATATTATATAAATATATATTGAGCCAAGCAATTAAAAACAGTACCTCTTTAAGTACAAAAGTATTTGATTTGAGCTATAAATATGGACATTGATTACCATAGGTCAGGAAAAAAACTCACGCAATTTTTTTATGTCCCTGAATAAAGAACTGTATCTGTATTGGCATTTAAGTATAAAACCGAAGCTTTCCATCAAGCGTTTCAGTCCTTGTCGTCTGCTTCGAACTTTAAACTTAAGCCATTACTTACTGACAAATTTTTATTCAGTGACATCAAAAAGTGCGCGGGGATTTTACTGAACCGACCCAAATGCTGAATGAATTTATATATAAACGAAGATTAATATGGATTTTTTACTACCAACCCTACCAAGATTATTAAAAATAAACCTCTGACTACATATATCGAGGTGTCCGCGGCCGCGGGCTATATACACATTGAAGGCAGGGGTTGTTTGGTGTGCATGAACGGAACGTAACATTCGCAACGTACAAACGCAGAAAAAAATACCCCTAAAGCCGCAATTACACTTGAAAGTTTTACTCACGTAAGTATTTTATATGGATGGATTAAATTGATGTATAATAAAATAGCCGCGGCGTAAGTTGAACTCTGCGCAGAAACACATTTCGAATGTCGAACGACAAAGATCAAACGAAACGAATGTTTCGAATGTGACATATTATATACCAATGTTACGATGTAACATTGGTAATTTTGGTAATACGAGTATATGGCAACGATACCCCTCGCTCCCCGCACATGCTTCGCTCGGCTCTGTAGTACAATGTACCTGCGCAGACGACCGCCATTTTGGTTCAACTTACATACAGTCGACTATACCATGGATTTATCGTCACAAAATAGTGCGATTTCGCTTGCCCCGCCCAGCTCTACGCCTCCTTAAACTTATTGTTAACTAATCAAGTAAACTAATTTCGTTTCTGGGACGCACCCGAAACCTGGAGGCAAACCATAGAAGTTCTCTGAGTGCGTCTGTAAGACGCGTATCATTTGCAAATCCTAGTTATGACTTATGATGTGCTGCTAACGTAAAAACTGACTAATGTAATTGCTACCTTAAACCGGCAGACCTGTTAGTCAGGATTGAATTAAATGAATAGAAAGAAGAGCTATTCCGAGCAAAATACATACAGACAATCACCAAAAAGCAAATTGCAGCCAGATTTTACTGTGTGGCCAATCCCGTGCGTAGGTATTACATGGATATCGTTTCGCATGCAAATGCACGTTATTTAAACTACGTTTGTTGAATGCAGCTTTCATGCATTTCGTTCATACACACCAAGGAATCCCATACCTTCAGAGCAGCTTCACAAATAGCTAATCCTACACGCTTGGCGCATTCATACACTCATCTGCACTCGAATTCGTGTTAAGGTGTGTCCAAACACAGAGCGGCAAGAGCGCGACAGCAAAACGTGGCGTTTGTAACACACAATTCTACTGCGTCCTAGTAAGGACTTGAGGACTATTCCCACGAATATATTATATGCGCGGCAGACATACTTACAATACCAGCGCGGCATTCGGTAGCGACAGCCACGCAATTATTTCGCTTTATGTGTGGATACACCCTTACGTGTACAATCCTTTAGAATTAAAAAATTTAATCTATCTTATCCTCACAACTATGGACGAGACTAGGCATTTACTCGCACAAAACTTGATCGATGTATGTCCGACTAGTATGAACCAAACAGGGGTACTTATTTCCTGCAGGCAGGTCATAATTGTTAGAGGGAAACTTTAAAACGATTTATACATGGTATCATTGCCTGATTAATCTAGGGTGGCAACACTGCTCTAGAGGAGGGATGACTATGGCGTAACGCTATTGACGTGTGTCTGTGTTTGAATTGCTGAATAAAAGTATTAAAATGGATAAACCGTGTTTGGATTTAATATAATGAAATATCAACATTGAGCTAACAACTTGGTTAAGCACTGCTTTTATGCTTCTTTAACCTGCACGCCACTGCGTGATACATTTTATTTTTCGGGGGTAGCGGCCAGCCCGGCTACCCGAGGGAGGGCGGTTTGAGACCAAAGTTAGGGTATCAAACAATGTTCGCTAGGAAATCACGCCTTCTTGTATTGTTATAGGATAGGTACCACTTCGAGACGCAACCGCTATCCTGAACGACGGGAACGACGGCCTAGTTGGGCACACATCGAGCAAATTATGTGTGTAAAAGAATAGTCTTGTTCATCCTAATGTAGAATCATTCACTACATAAGCGATCCCGAATCACTTTAAAACAACCTTCCCACCAAATTAAAATATGGCCAAAGACACTAATAAAAAAATATGACGAAAAGGAACATTCGTTAAACAATGTGCAATTTCAACGCCATTAAACTTCCCCGCCTGGTATAAACCATAAAGTATATACTTGCTTGCAATGCTTTAAGGGTATTTCCCTTCCTGTACATTGTTTTCTGACGGCTGAAACCGCTTTCAATAATAGTAGGAGTTTTCATTAAAGTAGGCGTGGGCTCCCAGATTCTTTTGCATACCTAATGTAGTGGGGTCCAAAATCTTTTCAAACACATTAATAAGCTAATATAAGCAAAAACTATACACGTATGAAAAGTCCCCATTATTAAATTCCTAAGGGTTTTAATTGACATGCCCTTTCCTACAAATTTTATTTATTTTTGGCGAAAACCTTCTGGATAATTACCATGTCAAGGGCTGCAGTCTTTCTATACTACAACGAATTTGCTACAACACACAAGCAAAAAGACATCCCGTGCTTTTGCGTTTATAAAGCTTCCAGACTTATTGCTTCAACTCGATATGCTTTAAGTTTATTGAGATCAGCGCTTTGAGTGTAAATGTTTGAGTTAACAATTAGGAATGAAGGTACATCTAGAATGTCCCAAAAATAAATTGGGTTTTGACTGTAGGAGCGACTAGCCATCGCAAAAAGTTGCTATAGTGTTAATTGTTGCTAAACGTTTCCTAATATAAGGACAATGGATTTTCTTTAAATTTTTTTTTTATCCACTACAAGTTAGCCCTTGTCTGCAATCTCACCTGATGGTAAGTGATGATCTTGATATCATTTCAATATTTAGCTGTATAGCTTCGTTTACGGTAAAATTCCAATTATTCTCCCATTTATTTGTACAGATTTTTATAAAAATACTAGCTGATGCCCGCGACTTCGTCCGCGTGGATTGAGGTTTTTCGGTTCCCGCGGGAACTTTTTAATTTTCCGGGATAAAAAGTAGCCTATGTGCTATTCCAGACTATAATCTATCTCTGTGCCAAATTTCATCCAGATCCGTTCATCCGTTGGAGCGTGATTGAGTAACAAACATACATCCATACATACATACATCCATCCATCCAAACTTTCGCATTTATAATATTTATTTGATTTCTAAACTCGTTTTACATAAATATATAAATATACTACACAAAACACTTTTAAAAATAATCCTTTAAAACTTCCACCCACTGCGGGGCCTTGACTTTGAGGTCTTTTGAACAATTTTAACGCAAAAAGATACACTCAAAGCCTAGATAATTCGGCGTTTTAGAGGCTTGTAAACCTTAGCAAAATCTGTGAAACAAGAAACCGCTGAATGTACTCTTCGGCGATTTTACCTCATCGATTTAGCGTTTGATGAATAGTAAAATTGGTAATCCATACTTTGACAAATTAAAAATAGTTCAACGGACGAAGTACATGGCAGTATCAGAAAGTAAGATGCTTGCCTGATAATAATTATGCCTTTACATTAGTGTCAGAACAGACCTGTGGATTTCTTAACAATTGAAAATGATCTTTAGTGGATTTCACATAAGGTTGAAATTTACTTAACACGTTCTTAGCAAAGGCGTCAAGAAATGTGAGAGGTAGCTTGTCACCTAGCTATCCAGTAATATTATACCAATTTCAGTCGAATGTTGAAGCTACTAAAGTTAAATTTCAATTGTTTTGCAATATCCAGAGCGATTTTACAGATACGCTGACTTTGCAGCTTACACATGTCGCGTGGCGGGTGGGGGGTGCCCTTGTGCTGCTGTGGGGGTCGCGAAGGAACGCGAGGGGTCGCGGGGGTCCTAGCACGCGCAGCCGCTGTCAGGCTCCTTGTTGTCGCCGGGCGCTTGTCGCAGGATCACCTCGTGCACTGAACATATAGTATTAAGGAAAATAAAAACAAATACACTACGGGGTCTATCGCTAGATACTAGTGATATTGTGACCAATTCTGTATAACACAATCTCTAAACTAAACTAAAATGTCAGCTTTAAAACTAGTTCTGTCCCTTTCCGAAGGGACTATTATGAAAGGGTTAGCAATAAATCATTTTAGTTTAGTTTATAGATTGTGCACTACAGAATCAGCCCCATTGTGGCTAATTCTGTTGTACACAATCTCTCAACTAAAATGACAGCTGTAGTGCTGCCCCTTTCCGCAGGGAGTATTATGAGAGGGATAGCAATATGAATAGAGCATTTTCGTTAGAGATGGTGTACATCAGAATTGGCCACATTGTATCAACAAAGCGTCTATATAACTTGATTTTAGATTATTCCAAAACAAAGGTAAATTGACAGGTCTAGCAATAGTATAATGATTTTCACAATGTATTCTGCAGCAAAAGACAGCATTACTAGTCTTGTCAGTTTAGTGAAGAGATTTACAAGATATATGCTTGGACGAATTAAACACTATTTCATCCAAGGATATAGACCGTATGTTATTTATGTATTATAATTATTATTTATTATGTGAAATTATATATATTATTATATTAGATGTATCGAATATATATATTGTATATTGCTATAAAATTAAAGTCTTGCATAAAAATAGAGGCTTTGTTGATAATTCTAAATCAATCAAAAATAAATTTATAGAAATGTAATAATTTAGTCATTTGTCTTGATTAAATAAAGATAACTAACATTATTATTAAACTACTAATTTCAAGAGTAGTAAATAGAAAGGATATTTCAAAGTAAACCCACCAAAATACATATACAACCATGTTACACTAATTTCTTAGTGAATATTATTAAGCTATCATATAGTACAAGCAAAAGTTTATAGAATAATGTGTGAAAGAAGAAAAGTATATATTATATAAGATGAAATGGTGTACAACGATTGGTCCTTCACAATTCTGTAGTATTAAGCCTAAAGTCCACTCAGCAACTCACATCTGTGTATTTACTATGAAATTGCGTCTATTAATCAAGAAATCGCGAAATTTAGATGACGCGACGGCCTAGTGGATCTTAGGTGTGGACTACTTTAAAAATGTGTCACAAAGATTAAAACATGCATTAAGTCAAAAGGGTTTAATTTTTTTATTTATTCTGTTTGAATTAAAAATTCTAAACCTAAAACCTACCATAGCTTTCAACCACCTACCTAGTTCAGTATTCCAGGCATCATCATGCAATGTAACTTCTAAGTTGTTTGTTGTTTTTTAATATTTAAAAAAATATATGTTAGTACTAGACGCACTTTGATTTTAGACAGTTATGTCTGTTTTGAAATCACATTTCCAATGTAAGCGTGGGTTCGCATCCTATCGACTGCGCCACATAAAAACTTGTCAGGTGAAGAGGAGTGTTAGACATATTCTCATTTATCCTTAGCATCTTTCATCGTTTAACTTTAACTTACCCTCATTCACTGTTAAAATATATTAAATATAACATTACGAAAACCTCTTCACAAAGTTCTGCAAAAAGGCTCCGTTTATTTAAAATATTCTAACTACAAAATATGGATCTCAATGTAAAATAAAAGCTAAAATATAGAGATGAGTGCAAAGAAACTAAGCAGGCAACATCGATACTGTAACATTAGTAATGTTAACTTTACTTACACAAGTGTTAGCCCAGTATTAACCATCACCCACACAAACAAAACGCGATGACGTCACTGTTCGATGGACCGTTATACCCGTAAAATACGCAGACAAATACGAACGGGGGCGATTTTTTTTGGAAATGGATAGATTTTGTCTTTAATTTCGACATATTTAAAATACATCTTGTGTTTTAATGAATACATAAACCGCTATAACAGACATTATGATTAAAGATTATGATTGATCGTTTAAAATAAATCATTGAATTGTGCAATATTTCATAAATAATAAACATTTTCATTAGCAAAAGAACAAAAATACACAAAGGTACAATCTTATAAGTGAACAATCGTCTAATAAAATTGTTATTTATTATAAAAATGTATCAGTATATTATAATCTTCTACCATAGACGATATTTTTTAGGTCAAAGGTAACCATAGATCAACGGAAATGTCAGACATATAGGTCAACTATCCTAAATCCAATACAGCCATAGGGTGAAAAATATCCACGATCAAACACCAAGTATGTTAGTTTTCCTTAAAAACTATAGCATATCGAGCATGAAACCGAGATCAACACAATAATATAAATCATCCCTTCACACAAACTAATAAATTGAAAACACCACACATATTATATAGTAATCAATACAAATAATATGAAAAAACTTTACTTAAACAGGTGTAAATGCGTGTAACTTCGAGGATTCAACACATAGTAACTAGGTTGTTTGTTTTTATATGAGGAGAAAAATTCTGAAAACCTTTTCTCAGAGAGGGCATACGTTATAGAGATACCTAAATGCAAACTTTCTGGTTTCTAGGCCAAGTCATGCCAGTCAGTCAATTTCACCTTTTATTGAATAGAGATGTTTTCCATGATTTTTCTCGTATTACTAAAATTAGTTATATACATGAGATACCTTTTACTTTTTCCAGGAAAATTTTACACTCAAACTATGAAATTTATAGCCTTTAGCATTTTAGACCTTTAACACATTATTAAGACTCGACGCCGACTCCTCTTCGACTGACAGTAAAGCATAGAAATCTCTATATCGTGTTACTAACGGTAGAATTTTCTACATTTTATTTTAAAAAAGTGGGCCACGCGTGGTCCACGTGTCGAATACTTATGAGTTATGACCATCTTCGGACCCGTTTGTTATAATGTTAAAAACTCTACCGTAGTAAACACGATATAAAGCTCAAATTTCCATGCATCGAGTGGGAGTGGAGTCGGTGTCAAGTCGGCATAATGTTCGAAGACCTTTTATGATCCAGCAACACTAACTCAATGGATAAAACTTGAAAGTATGTAAACTAAGTAAATGATAGACTATGTTTTGAATTCTCAAAGGCGTGTATGAACTGCGTGAGATGTATAATGATGTGTTCCAAAAGTGATATAATTGCAAAAACGTAGGGCTCCATATTAAAAAGG
Organism: Erebia ligea; assembly: GCA_917051295.2. Lineage (NCBI taxonomy): Eukaryota > Metazoa > Arthropoda > Insecta > Lepidoptera > Nymphalidae > Erebia > Erebia ligea. The sequence continues at coordinate 1,729,305 of OU785226.1, forward strand.
ATACTGTCTTCAGGAGGCTTGCTCTCCGCTGAGTCCATGCCGGGCAGGGCAGCCGCTACCCGCCGGAATAACTGGAAACAAGTGGGGTGTAACTTGAAACCCTAGTATAGTAGTGAATAGTAGAAGTAAAGTAGGTAACTTTTAAATTCTAGTAGTAATGTACAGTTTTTAAAGCGCATCTTCCTAAGGGTTTGTTATGGATCTTAAATGGTAAAAAGGAAAAAGAACAACCAACTTAGCCTTGCGGTCGCCTTCCTCGGTTGAGACCTGCCGCTTTTCTGACAGATTTATATTGTTGCCGACCCACATGATGACGTCAGAGCCACGCGCCGTTGACAGCCCGCCTCAGCTGCGAGGTAGTCTGTTACAACTTACCTGTTTAACATTGTACCCAGCCTTGGCGCTGGTCTCCATGAACGTTGAGCTCCTTAGCCTTGCGGTCGCCGTCCTCGGTGGAGACCTGCCGCTTGTCCAACAGATCAGTCTCATTGCTGACCAACATTATGATGACGTCAGAGCCACGCTCCTTTGACATTCCATTTCAGCTGTGGGGTAGTCTCTTACAACATACCTGTTTAACATTGTACCCAGCCTTGGCACTGGTTTCTATGAACATGACGTTGAGCTCCTTGGCCTTGCGGTCGCCGTCCTCGGTGGAGACCTGCCGCTTGTCTGACAGATCCGTCTTGTTGCCGACCAGCATTATGATGACGTCAGAGCCACGCTCCGTGCGCACATCGTCGATCCACTTCGACGTCTGGTGGAATGAGTTTGCATCTGCAAAGAAAATCACGAATTAAGAACGACCTCTCTGGCAGGACGATTAAATTAACGATCTTTTCTAATTTCGACTCATACCTGCCGTCAAATAAAAAGAAACTATAGGCCTATTCTGAAAAAGATGCATCAATCATTGTTATATACTCAATTGTTGTGATTGGCGGAATTTATGGTATACTTGGCGCGACATTGGATTTGGTCCAATAGCGTAAGAGTGCTAGCCAATCAGGAGTGATTGTGATCGTTACACTGTAGCATTATATTTTCCCATAATAGGGCCCCTGGAAGTAATATACGATTGGTTCGAAGCTGCTTTACCATTTGTATGGATGCTAATGATGGTAACCCGCAGTCCTACGTGAGCGACAAACGCGACTCAATACGACGCGACACGAGTCGCGACATCATCTAACAGTAGCTGACTCTTCACGTGGCCTACGTTGTCGTGTAGACAAGTTTGTCATTCTCTATGGCGTCGTATCGACTCGCGTGGCGTCGCGTCGCTTTTGTCGCTCACCTAGGACAATAACGCTTTTATCTATTCAATTTGTCAGAAATTAACTGCTCTCTTTCTGATCCATAGAACAATTAATATTTCAATCTGTCACCACTAAACATCATACATCATTATAGTGGTAACTGGTAAGTACTGATGACTATATAGTCATCATTTTACCAACAAAAAAAAAGTTGGTTTTGTGGTCAGATATTTTAGTAACTATTTAGCCAGATATTTTTTGTTGGTGTTGTTGAGTGAAAATAGTCATCAATACATCAATAATAGAGTTCGATCAGGGAATAACGATTTATTACCGTCTTGTAAAAACAAACAAGCAATTATTTTCGTATGTAGTTCTCGGCTCCCAATAAAATCGCGTTTATTGTTCGAGCCCAGTAGTTTAACGAGCGTTTAGCGCGGGTTTATCGCCTAATCTGACGCTGCGAACGCATTAATTATATACGCTGTACCTAAACCCATTTTTGTTGGTTCTACAATTCGATTAAAGACCCCTAAAAATTTATGGTTGGATATAAATTCGTAAATCGTAAATTGTAGGTGCCCTCTGCTTGAACAATATACCAGACATGTTTCGTCCGTTTATTTGGAAAAAAAATGCATGATATTACGAAGTAGCAAACGAGTTTTAACAAGCTTTTATTTAGTTTTACCTGTCCCGGTGTGTCCGACTGTAATCAAATCTTGCAATTTAAATTTGACCCCCTTCCTGGTTTCTGGTTGTGCTGAAATTTTGCATACACGTCTAGTTTGGATGATAATGCATAGTAAGCTAGACTGACAGTCTAAATCCAATATGGCGGACTTCCAAAGATGGCGGACTATTTATTTTTTAAGGACCCCCATAATATGGATATCAATAATTAAAAGAGTTTGCTGAGAAAAATATAAAAAATACAACAAAATAAAAAAACACAATACACTCAATTCAATATGGCGGATAATAAAAGCTTGTTTTTAAATATTTTCTTGTTTCATAGCAAGGAGAAAGAAGTTTTTATCAGACCTAAAATCTTTGACCGTATTACATAATAAAAAGAGTACTTTCAAAGCCCAGATGCGCGACCTAAAAGTAAAGCTTAGTTTAGGTAGAACCGACACCATACCCCTTCAGCTGTTTATGATGGCCTTATGGTGATAAGATCGAAAGTAAAATAAAACTGTACTCACGGAAATCTTAATAACATTTTAGTTTAAGCAATAAGTATACCAACTTATAATACATTTTAAAGGCCAACAAGATCTTTATTATATTAAAAATCTTGTACTCGTATAACATTTTGTTCGTCCTCCACGGCTAGGGGGATTCTCAACGGGCGATATATCTTTCCCCGGGTAATGCGACCCGGCACGCAGCCAACGGGATCCCGGGCTCTTTATTAAATAATAAAGAGAAACAAAAGCACGCTAATGTACAAATTGTGCTCCGTTAATAAATAATCATCTTCTATTAGAGATAAATAACTAAAGTTGCCCCGGCATAACGAATGGAATTTTTAAGTATCTTAAAATTCTAAAAAAAAAGGAATTATCATCATAATATTACTTATAGACGTTACAGAGAAAACAGGTAAGTACATAAAAAATCCGAAGTGACTAGCTTTTAAACCAAATGGTTTTAGTTGTAACTTTATTGTATGTATAGGTAGTGTTTACGGGTAAAGTAGATAAGAGATGAATAGGAGTTAAGCATTTTCTTTGGGCATTTTCTAATACAATTTAGAACATTACAATACGTAGAGACACTTCCGTGCCCGGTCGACGCCTCGGCGCAGTCCCGCCATGCCTGATATTTATGGGCAGGCAGCTTTATATCAATATTACAATATATAATCTTTGATACATAATATATTTAAATAAAATACTCTTTGTGCCTATTTGCCACTTCTTATAGGTGTCCAGTGTCGATATTCCTATTTATCTTCTAAAATGGCAGCCTTTGACGACCTACATAGTACATAGGTCGTGACTTGCCCTAGATCCACATCTACCGTCTACACCGTCTGTCAGTTAGCTTATAACATGCTGTAACCTATACCAAACTTACTTTACGGGGCACGACTAAGTATGTGACATAAGCGGAATCAAAAAGCAGTAGGTACAAAAGGAGAGATAATTTAGTGTAGCCCTAGTGTAGGGGTTTCTTGGTGCCTTTCATATTATCATCAGTATTATCTCAATCCATTGCCAGCTCAGAGCATAGAAGGGATGAGGTCGTAAGCGGTTCAGCCCGCGGTCGCAGACTTCACATAGCTTTCAGAACATATAAGGGTCTTTAATATTTCATTAGACTTGTATCGCTTGCCCCGTCGCTTTTGCAACAAGGCTGTGGCCTTACAATTTATAGATTTAGGGGTGGTGGGGGACAAATATTTGAACTGGCGGGACGCAAGGTCGTCGCAAACAAATCCAACGATCCACAACTTTATTTGTCACCGATGACGCGATCCGAGCAATCCCATTTTGAATCTTGTCACTTTGTGTTTAAAACACAAGTTTCTATGACGTGACGCGAGAAAGTGGATTCGTTTAATTGAAAGGCATAGCAGCGGTGGAGTCGGCTGTAAAACTTTATGAAACACATTGCAAAATCTCTACATTTTTCGGCAATGAGTCAACGACCTGTCCCGTCCGCCCACGTATCATTATATCATAATATGCATAACTTCATAGTTAAGTCAGGAAATCTAACCCAAGTGTGCCAAGTGGTTATGATTTCCATTTTTAAAATTGGGTTTCATTTATGATTACTGGTCTCCAATAACCGATTTCTAAGATGGATTGGGCGGGGATTTTAGCAAAAAAAATCATTTGCAACAAGTATCGACAAATCCTACGAAATTGACTAGCTATACAAAAGATTAAGTAGTTTTGACGAAAACCTAGGACAATCTAAAAAAGTTTCAAAATAAGATTCTAGAGGATTTTATCGATAGATTAAAACATCACGTACGTCTGAAGATCGGAAGAATTTAAAATTTTAATTCGTTATTCGTCAATAATTTTTTGATAATCTCTGTCTTCGCCGTATACCTACTTGGCATACTTCATTGCCATTTGCCTCCACTCGTGGACGAATGTGTGATCTAGACTCTAGAACATAATATTTGCTGATATTATATATTTTAATAGCACCAACAGCTAAATGAAGATAATAATCGTACATTAATATGCCTAATGCTGTTCAACCTTCAGATATTGGCGAGGCCAATGGCACACTTTCAGCGTTTCAGAAGATTGTTACATGCAATCCAACTGAAATGCAATCTTTTGTTTACATTATTCAATGCATTCGAGATCTTCGAGCGACTTTTCATCAGATGACGAGTAAAAAGTGGGTAAATATTCTCACTAACCTAGATTTTAAAATCTATCCAGTTCTAGACAAGATTTTGTGGTTATATGGTTATGTCTCTAGCAAATTAAGGGCAATAGCGCTTAATTGATCTATTGTTACATTAATCACCTAAAAATCCACTTTGGGCTGCAAAAGTCGAAAGATCTTCGTAGAAGTATTAAAAGTATAACACTTGTTTAATAATCTCCTCTTCCCAAAGGTTGTCTAGAAGAGATTGCTTTAGCAATAAGACCGCCTTTGCACCCTTCTGTTTTATCTTTATATCAAAATTTTAGTTTTAATTATGGTTGTAAAATACTGATTTCATTCACTTTGCTAGCTTTTTCATAGTAAACTTTAACGTTAAACATAGTCATTTATGGTGCAACCGACCCTTAGTAATAGGATGTGTGGTGTGTGTAGGCAGATCCCAGAGTTCAGGTTCGGCTGGATCAGTTTAGAACATTGCATTTTTTAATTGGAACAGGGAGCTAATCCAAATCTCTTGACGGCACGTCTTTGCCGGTAGGGTGCTACCTAGCCTCGGCAGAAGCTTCCCACCAAACCAAACCTGAGATAATTTCAGCAATTATAAATTAACAAATTGACCCTGCCTGGATTCGAACTTAGGGCCTCCCCCTTATAACACAATGCGCTCACCACTGAACCATGGAGGTCGTCAAATATCTCTCTCTCTCTCTCTATCTCTCTCCTAAGTTAATCTTTTGGTTTCCTGAGATAAGATGACACTCTTTTGATCATTATTTGATTAAGATAAAGTTATCATGCATGTGGATTTTCAAGTTACTTAATATGTAGTTTGATAACATTTTTTCATCCCATGTATTCGAAAAGGACGACTTGGTTCGCCTTTATGTGCGCCCAAAGGTGGTGTTTTCTATAAGAAACTTTTAGCGGGCAGTAATGAGTTTTTAATCCTCTTTATACTCGTAAGTGCGCCGCAATTATCTTTGCCGCGCACTTATTGAATTTGGAACATCTTAGTGTTCAGCGCCAACGCAAATTGACGACCTCCGTGGCGCAGTGTTGAGCGCTGTTGTCTTAACGTGCCGAGGTCCCGGGTTCGATCCCCGGCAGGGTCAATTTAGGAATTTATAATTTCTGAATTTTAACTAACGAAAGGGCTATATGGATATATATATATTAAAAAAAAAAAAAAAAAAAAAAAAAAAAAAAAAAAAAAAAAAAAAAAAAAAAAAAAAATTATAATTAAATAAATATTATTATAAAGGCGAAAGTTTGGATGGATGTGTGGATGTATGGATGTATGGATGTGTGTTACTCAATTACGCCCGAACGGCTGAACGGATCTGTATAAAATTTGGCACAGAGATAGATTTAAAAAAAAAAAAGATTGTAGTCTTGAAATAGCACTTATGCTTTTTATCCCGGGAAATTAAAGAGTTCCCGCGGGAACCAAATTTTCTCATACAGGGTGATGAAAAGTAGAGTGTATCATTCGGGCGCAAATATATTTTTGGCTCGGGCGACGTACTTTGAATCCCTCGCTACGTTCAGGATTCTACTAAAGAATCCCTCGCTACGCTCAGGATTCTACTCTAGAATCCCTCACTTCGTTCTGGATTCAAAAAACGCCCTCGCCGTAAAAATATTATTTTGCTCCCTTATAATACAATCTACTATATTAGCTTTGTCATGAGTTTTTGTTTGTATGTTTTTTTTAGAAGTAATGCAAATTTTGATCGCGTTTAGAGATAATTGGAGCATGTGGACCAAATGCATATTCTCTACTTTTATCCAAGCGTTTACATAATGAGAAATGATATACATATTTTTACGGAAATCAACTGGCGTGAAGCTCATTAGGGTTATAAGAGCAAAGGGTGACCTATACTTATCCCTCGATATAGAATAACATTTTCAACTCTGCCTCCTATACTAAAACTCCTTATAACATCCATTTTCTAGACGTTCGGTGATAAATTTTTCCACGGATAAACACGGTATATGGTTTTATTTCGTTTTAGATCGTAAAAACATTTCTCAGGACGACCGAAGCCGAATGTTTATGCACCTAAGAGTAAAAGAAATGAAAGAGTTATGTTATCACTTAAATTAGGTACTCTCGTCGACCATAGACGGAAGCCTAACGGCACGATTTTTAATATCGAGTGTGTGAATGTACCTGCGATTCACGCATGAACTAATGCAATCTCAAAATCACCTCTGATGCTTAAACTCTACTTCTATTGGCCAAAATTCAACCTCACAACAATGTATACTAATATAATAAATGCGAAAGTTTGGATGGATGGATGGATGGATGTTTGTTACTCAATCACGCCCCAACGGCTGAACGGATCTGGATGAAATTTGGCACAGAGATAGATTATAGTCTGGAATAACACATAGGCTACTTTTTATCCCGGAAAATTAAAGAGTTCTTAGTTAGTTAGGCTTAGAGTTAGCTAATTCACGCGGACGAAGTCGCGGGCATTAGCTAGTAATCCCATAAATTCAGCCGATCACCACAATTGTTTTACAAATTTACTGCTGGATACCGGTCCTAAGGGTTCCTTTTAATACCATTTTGGTACGAAACGAAACCCATATAATGCGTGGTTCACAAGGCTAGACCTCGCAATATAAACGACCTTGCTCTTAGACGTGTAACTTTATGGAGTTATAATGTCATGCAAAATTTATGCGCGGTCATACGAAGGCGGTAGACCGGCGAGATGGCTGTGTAACGTTACACCACACGGTCACGTAATTTTAAAGCCTCGTATTCACTAGGGGACAAACGTCCCGCGACATGGTGTCGCTAGAGATGTCGGACGACAACACTCGACATCGCACGACATGTCTGACAACAGGCCGCGAGACTTGATGTAGATTGTAGAATGCCGACGTTTGTCGACATCGCCCAACGTCGCGTCGCCCGACATCGCCCTACGTTGCGTCGCCCGACATCTCTAATTCTCTAGGGATACGTGTCGCGGGACATTTATCCCCTAGTGAATAAGAGGCTTAACGCTTACACCGACTCATGCTAGCGAATGTGGGTATAGTAACAGGTTTGACTAGACTCAAACTACCTGGTGTATTGTCAATAGAGATGACGTAACACCTATATGTGGTAATGTCCTAATGATTCATGATTTAAAAATATTCATAAGGTACAACTATATTCACCATCGGATATGATTAGGTATGTTAATTACACAGCATTTATGTATCATAATGAATGAAAATCCATACTATTAGTACTTTATTTTTTATTTTTAGTAATGTGTAAGTGATTGTTGCTGTGGGCCTGGACAGGGCATATGTTACGTTGCAAATTAAATAAATGGAGCAAACAAGTCACTCTATGGTACCCAAGGGAGGGCGCCAGGAGACAGGGACGACCTACCAGAAGATGGGAAGACGACATTCGTCGGACATTGGGCCCTTTTTGGACAAGGGTTGCAGCAGATCGAGCCCAATGGCGAGAGTTGGAGGAGGCCTATGCCATCAGGCACGCCGAACTTAGAGACATAATTTAGAAAACTAATATTTTTATATAAAACTTCTATGTATAAGTTAGGTTCGGAAATAAAAGGCTATTTTATTTATTATTTATATAGGTGATTGTTAGTAAACCTATTTATTATAAAGAAAATGAAATAACGTAAATAAAAATACTAATATTATAAATGCGAATGTGTGTGTCTGCTACGTTTTCACAGTCTATCTATTCAACCGATTTTGACGAAATTTGGTACAGAGATAGGTTTCATCCCGAAGATGGACATAGTTTTATCCCGTCACTTTTATCCTGGAAAATCAAAGAGTTCTAAATAGTTCATTTAGAAGTCTTTGATTTTCCAGGATAAAAGTAACACCTAAGTAAATCCATGCGGAAATTGCGGGCATTATGTAGCAAATAAACAATTGAATGACAAATTAACCATGACCTAGTAAATATGAATAAAAATCTTATTCCTGTTAATGACCCACATTTAATTTTTAGCAATAGTTATTGAATACTTTTTGATATTAAGTATGTTTCTTCAGTTAAAAGTAACTTATTTTTTAAATCCCATGAGAAGTTGATATAAATGAATATACTAGATTTCGTCAAATCGGTTTAACAAATTATATGTCATGAAAGGTACCAGACAGACAAACCAACTTTTGCATTTACTATAAGTATTACTTGTATTATATTTAAGACGAGAAAATACGGTGTGTTCTGTATCGTAACTAAATAATTCATCACTGCATTTATGTATGAAATAGATGGATCTAGGCTTTCAAAATAATATGATGTTTCTCTTCTCTTCTTTTTACCAGTTAGTTGGTACAATATGTGAACCATTTTACCTAACCCATTGCCAAATATTGCAGCATTCCTGCTTATTAAGCATGTTTTAAACACATTTAGGGGAATTCCACAGACTATATTTATTATATTATTATGTCGTAAAACTTAATGTAACATATTAAAACATTAGGAAAGAGGCGAAACTTTGAAGCATAATTCTGCACGCGCAAAAGGGGAAAGCGGAATACCAGTAAGTAGGTAATTTAGTTGTTAGAAATGTCAAAGGCCTAGTGCCCACTGGCTAGTGGCAAGTAACTTCCGCAATTTCTTGCAGTAGTCAGCTTTGGCAAGTCACTATTGCACTGTGTAAATAATGTAGTTATTAGCTAATCAACTGTGAGTGTATACACAATGCAAGTATCTTGCAAGTGACTTGCCACAGTTGACTTCTACAACTTAAAGCTGAAAGCAAAACAGGGACAAATTAAAAAAAATTGTTCCTGTATCCCAGAATGAAACAAAATTTGCTTTTGACCTAGGAATAAACTACTGTATACTATATTGGCACTATGTGTTTCCAAAAAACGTTAAATATTCCATTTGTTACCCATGTTACTACTAGCATTACTACATACCAGTAATAAGTAGTAACATGGGTAAAATTACTATTGTAAGTACTATTGTACCTAACTAGATTATTAATTCATGTTGTTCATATGTTACCCGTATCACTACACTACTTACCAGTTTACTCTCAACTTTAATTAGATAGGCTTAGTTGCAAGGCACAAATTTAAAAGTTTACAAAGGGGTGATTATACTATGTAATTTAATTATAGGAATTATATGGAGTCTCCATACAATTCTTGTGTAAATTAGATAATCTCCACTTGCATTTTTGAATTTGTTTCGCGTAAATCAGCGTTAATCAATTAATATTATTACTCACTAGTAATATCGTAGACAACGACCGCCACTGTGGAGTCTCGGATGTAGGAGGGTATAAGCGAGCGGAATCTCTCCTGGCCGGCCGTGTCCCATAGCTGCAGCCGCACTGTACGGTCTTCCAGGTACATTGTCTTGGATAGGAAGTCTATGCCGATAGTTGCCTGTTAAATACAATAATTTACTAAACTAAGTTTGAATAACTTAGAATAGGAATAAATTTCCGCCATAATATTATATTGTCATAACTGGCTACATAATAATATGTACTTACAGTTTTTGAACCAATTTATTATTAATTAGATGATGCCCGCAACTTATCTGTGTGGATTTACTTAGGTTTTTGAAAATCTATGTGGGAACTCTTTAATTTTCCAGGCTAAAAAGTACTTTTTTCTTCTTTCTGCTGGGCAGGTTTCCGCACTAAAACCTCCAGCTGGAGGTCTGTTGTGTGTGAGGGATGCAACTTATCTATGTTACTCACTTGGACTGACAGTTTCACATTTATGGGAAAACCCTAGTAAGTAGGTGGTTATAAAATCTGACCATTTTAGAGAAATTCAAAAATGGTTTGTCTTCAGTTGTAGAGGTCTAACTGTTTTCACATAAATACGTTTTTAAAATTCAATACATGAATTATATGAGTTATATCATTCAACAATATGCTAAGAGAGAGTTTGAACAACTGAATAAATATTCAGTAAATAATCTGCTCGCAAGAACCCACTTAGGAACTACAGATATTATGCTGGTTTGTTAATTACATATATTAGGTTAGGTACCTATATCCATAACAAGAATACATACTTCCATACTAATATTATAATAGCAAAAGTGTGTCTGTTTGTCTGCTACACTTTCATGGCCCATCTGTTCAACTGATTTTGATTAAATATGGTATGGAGGTACGTTACATCCTGGGGAAGGACAAAGGCTACTTTTTATCTCGGAAAATCAAAGAGGAAGGAGAGATTCCTGCAGGAATCAAAAATCCTTAATCCACACGGACAAAGTTGCAGGCATCATCTAGTACTTAACAATAATAAATGACTTAATTATTAACTAGTTAAGCAATATGCCAAAAATCTACCAATACTTATTGGCCGATATTTATTCAAACATAGGTTTGCAATTAAGAAAACAAATGTCTATTGCTTTACCTTATCACCAAAACATGGCCTTATCAGTATTGTAGATGAAATGGCAATTATTTTAATGATAATAAAGTATTTAAGTGTACTGTTACTTTCTACATAATACAAGTTCTGTGTATGTTTTTTCAACATGATTTTTGTCTTCCTAGTACTAAACTAGACAATGGTGGTAGAATATTAATATATCATGTGACACAAGTGTTCCTATGTAAAATTTCATGTCATAAATAAGTAAATTATTATCTGCTGTGATCGTTCATCAAAATTGTTGGTTTTGACTATATTTATGGTAACTGAATTTCAGGCAAAAGAAAATAATGTCAGCCAGTTAGAATGACAACTGATTGTGTCTGTTACTTTTTCATGGCCTGTCCATGACCAATCTTGACAAAGTTGGTAGTTATAGGTAGTGATTCCGGAGACAGACATAGACTACTTTTATCCCTGAAAATCAATGAGTTCCCATTTGGTTCAAAAAATCAACTCAAATCAACACCAAAGAAGTGACAGGCATCTAGTTGTGAAAAAGTACTTATTTTAATTATTGCGAATTATTCGACATCACAAGTGTTTATTTTTGTTCATTACCCTTTCAGAGATTAGACCCTGAAATGTTCTTGATGAAATATGGTAAACACAGAAAATTAATGAGTTCCTATAGGATTTCTGAAAAGCCTGAAACTATGCGGACAAAGTAACAGGCAACTGTTAGTTTATTGTCAAATAAATTTGGCTTATCGCATGTCCAATTGGATGCAAATATTTAACTTTTTGGTTGACCGTTGCATAGCAAGACACATTTGCCATGACTTTGGCATTGTGAAATTTCTGATTCGCATCACTTATGCAGTATAAACAGTAGTTTAATGTTAACTCACCTGATAAGTGTTGTCAAAACTATCGTACATGAATCTAGTGATCAGCGACGTCTTTCCCACTGAAAAAACATAAGATAGGGGTCAATGCACCGTCTAATTACGTTGAGCCTATTCAACAAAGAATGCATTGACTAACGGGAGCAGACGGAGCGAAGAATAGCGTGAGAATTGCCGGAGCAAGCCGCGTTAATACTCATCATCTCAGCAGTAACCTACATCTATTATGCTGCGTAATCAATCGTAATTATGATATCAAAATCGATGTTGAACCGGCGAGATTCCGTAAAACAAAGGTAGGTCAATGTAGGTCAGTAATTCAATAAGTCTGGACAAATCTATATACGTGTCGTAAATTCAAAAACGATAATTTAAAGATGTACTTGTATGTAATTTGACTTCGACTCACCGCTTTGTTCACCAAGAAATACGAGCTTAAACTTGCGCAAGGGGTTACCGAATTCGCCCGACGTAGACATGGTTATATTGTTTTATTAAATTATGTCCGCTTAACTATAATTTCACAGTAATTCTTATCACAGAAAACTACATGAACATTGAACAATGACAGTTCGTCGGCCACTCCTGCGGCAAGCACACACGAGCGCAGCGCCGCCACGTTACGGCAGACTGACGGCGCTAGTCGCTATTAGAGAGCCAACTCAGCAAAATTACATCATGCACAAATTGAATCGAATTTCATAATAAATAAAGACTATTTTTTAATTTGCATGAAAACCAACGTGTGAAACTTTATTTTGACAAAGACATCAGTGTGTGTTCCGATAAAAGCACTGCGAGCACTGGCAGTGCTCTTTACTGGGGACTTCCAGTGCTCTCAGTGTATTTCGGAACGCACCCTGAAGTCAGTGTCAATACTCGTGAATTCCAAAAATTTATTTATTCCTGAACGCAGCCGCTGTTGTCATTTATGAGGTGCGCACAGACCACCACAGACATAATCACATTTTGCTCTTTATCGTCTATATTCTATGGCAGCTAAAGCTGAGTGTACACTTCGTCCCTGGTTTACTTTACTAGTCTAGTCTACTAGATACCTGCCGAGCGATCGCGTAACTTCTGCATCAATCATTGTTACAGTATCAATTGTTGTAATTGGCTGAATTTATGGCATTCTTGCTGCGTCAATGGATTATGTCCAATAGTGGAAGAGTGTTAACCAATCAGAGGTGATTGCGATGTATCAATGATTGATGCAGAAGTTACGCGATCGCTCAGCAGGTCCCTGGATGCAATTCATTTCAACAATGATTTTTACCAACAACTTACCATGCGATTAAACACTTTATTATGCCATTATTGCCAAGCATAACTGCCTCGTTGGTCTAGTGGTTAGCATGTTCGACTGCGGCCGACGAGGTCCCGGGTTCGAGTCCCGGTCGGGTCACAACAAGTACTGGGTTTTTCTGACAAGAAATTCTTAGTAGGTACTACCCTGGAGTTAGGAAGTTGGCGGTGTTTCACCCCCGTGCCTCGGAGAGCACGTTAAGCCGTCGGTCCTGCGCCTGATCTCTCTCCGGTCGTGTCGGATTTTCCGTCCCATCGGGCTATGAGAGTAAAGGAACAGAGGGTGCACCTGTGTTTGCGCACACACTTGTGCACTATAATATCTCCCGCGTAGATGGCTCGAAATTCGGTCGGGAGGACATTATTATTATTATTATGCCAAGCAATAGAAAATGATGATTTGGTTTCTTTAAAGTTCGAATGAGAGTAGTTTTATTTCTTGTTCTCAATTCTCATACGGTCACTCTTGGCAGAGTGGTCGAGTTTTTTGGTGATTTGGCCTTCACAGCAGCTCTTGCGATCGGTTGATTTCTGTTGGCGGCATCAAGGGAACACTCGGAGACGGATTTTGTGGCCAAGTGGACGAGAACCCTAAACTCGACCTTGTACAACTTATTTTATTATTTACTTGCCTATTAACCAATGAGTCTACTAGGCTAGTTATTATGCGACAATAGCCCTTCCTGGAGCTGTGATGTGGAGGGTGGAGGGAATTGTGTATTCTATGAGGTGAACTTTTCTCTTACTAGGTAGGTATGTAGCGAAAGTTAGTAAACAGCAATGTAAACAGTAGAATAAAACAATCGTCAATAATGTTTAAAACTTTACTAAAATAATAAAACTGTACAAAATAATAATTTGAAAATTATCACAAAAATATGTAACCTAAACGATAAAATATATTATAATCAGGCTACCATTTTATTGTTACAGGGTTAAATTTTATAATATATCGATGGTTATAGGTACCTACTGAGGCCTTACCTACTACGTAAAAATGATTGCTACAGGGCCTAAGGATCGCAATCACCTCTGATTGGTTAACACATTTTCACTAAAAATTAATGCACCAAGAAAAACATAATCACGACAATTGAGACTGTAAGGCTGCATTTTCAGTGGGTAGCGGTGAGCAGAAGTGGATAGTGCTAGCATATCTCAACCGTGGATCCACCGCTGCCCCGCTGCCCCGCTGCCCACCGAAAATGCAACCTAGTACGATTCACATTAAAAGCGCCGCGCGCATCGAATTGCAATGCAGCGCATTTTACATGCGGTAAAGGAAATTAAAGTGTCTACACATTCGTAATAAAGTCCATATTTGCATGGACATGCGGCGGCATACGATATCAGTCGAATCCTTGGTATGCACGTTCCATGCAAATATAGACTTTTAATAGATTGATACAGATTTTACATAAAAGGGCTACAGGTGTTTTTCACAGCATTCCATTGATTTAAAGTTTCAATACTTATAGGTATAATATTTAGTAATGAAATATTATTTGCACCTAAAATGAACTGTAAAGGTTTTTTGCTACCTATTAAGTTCAAATAATATATATTGCAACTTGAAACTCAAGTTCACACAGAATTTTAGCATGGGTATATTCTATATAGACAACAACAATCATATTGAGCAGGCACCTATAATAATTTTCGGTAATGTATGTACACATAATTATATATAATTCATATGACTTATTAGGAACCTCTGACAAATTAATTATTTTTTCCTGAATGGACTTGGGATTGTTTATACCAGCAACATACTTATTTTACACTCCATGGTGGCAATAATCATTGATTTAATTGTCATTAATGCTATTTTATTTTCTTTTATATTGGGTACAGATGTGATAAACATATTAATTAATTATACAAGATAACAGTTTGGTGTTAAAATAAAGATTCTAAAGAAAGTTTTTTCTAATCTTATTCTTATCCTAAGGCCAGAAGTCCACTCCCACAATTTTTTCCAAATTTTGCAAGTCAAGTTGTTATTGTTTTGGCAAGTTTTATTACTAGTGGACACTCAGCTTAATATATTTTTATCAGTTTGTACAAGTTTTCTCCACAATAATACATGCATATTTTCACATATAAAATTCAGAATTTTGAACAAACAGGTTGAACTATTGTAATATCTTTGGTTACTAGTTAAACTGCAAATCTGATTTCTTAATTCACTGTAGCTCTAGCAAATGTATTTACTAAAGATATCGAGATAAGATTGTACCATAAACTTAATGGCGTTTGTTTCTACTTTCTAATGAAGGTATCTAAAATACTGTGAAGGGAAGGAATAACTACATGCAGAGGCTTGGTAACCTGGCCTCTGAATCTACCAAAACTTCCAAAAGAAGTTTCATAAGTATTTTTCCTGATAATTCCTTCTGGGATAAATAACCCATCCCCAGGAAGCAACCTATCTATGTAGTGACTGTAGCAAACTTTGTCACAATTGGTTGAACAGATTGGCTGTGAACGTATTCACTAGCAGGTAGACAGACACACATTTAATAATATCACTTAGTATGAATTCTGTGTCTAAAAACCTGTGTAGACTCGATTATATATAATATGATACACCATAATTATATCATACAATACACATGTATGGTGGACATAAATAAATAATAAACATTTAAAAGACTACAGAGCATGCCGTCTCGGAGGAAACATGTTTTCTTCTACCACTATAACACCACACAACAAATCGTAACCCGTACGGTTATGACGGAACACAAACAACACTACACATAGAGGGAACAGGAGAGATATTAGGAAGTTCTTCATCAGTGAGCGGACTAGTGCTAGCATGAAACTCAAAGGTTGGCCGGGGTACAACAAGACAGTTTCCTTTGGCCTGCCCTCTACTGGAATGACAGCTGAGGCTGTGACTACTCGGAGGCCGAGCAGGGCTTTGCCTGGAGTAGCCCCGCCAGTCCGTCCCACGCTGCTACTTAAGCAAAATGCCTGGAATGTAACAAGTGATAAATTAGTCAAGTAAGGGAAGGTGATATATGTACAAAATATGGCTATTGAGAAATGTTAAAGGTTAGTGTTTGAAGGGTACTTGGTTACTTTGTTTGTCAATAAAGTGAACTAAAGTAACATAGGACAGCCTTAGTACATGTCAAACTACCTAGCTAATACATGTGGTTTACTGTACTCAAATGTTTTTATTTGTTTCCACTTTCCAAGCATATTAGAAGGCAAATAGTTAGAATTCAATTTTTCGCTTTGTTAGGACCAAAATTATTCCATGGTGTTGTTCACTACTTTTTATGTAGTACCTAGAAACTATGTTAAAATGCATCACATAATGGGTTTTAGCTATTAATCTATAATAGCTAGTAGAAATTAAAGAGGTACATTACATATAAAAAGTAAAATAAGTTATAGGTAATACAAAGTAATATTATATATAAAAAATACCATAATTACCTCAAATACACAAACTAAAGCCCTATAAATGACTTCTAGTAGAAGTATTTCAGATGTCAGCTCTATTGCAAACTTGTAGTCATCATAATTCTCACTGAACTTGTAGAAATCAAACTTTTCCAAATCACTGAAAGTACAAATCTTATGCACAAACTAAGTAATCTATACTAATATTATAAATGCGAAAGTTTGCATGGATGGATGGATGGAGATGGATGTATGGATGGATGTTTGTTACTCAATCACAGAAAAACGGCTCATTGAGCCGTTTTTCTGTGATTGAGTGATCTGTGAGTGTGATTTCTGTGATCTGGATAAAATTTGGCTCAGAGATAGATTAATTATAGTCTGGAATAACACATAGGCTACTTTTTATCCCATTTCCATATTCAAGGGTTCCCGCAGGAACCTTTTTATCCCGTTCAATTCAAGGGTTCCCGCAGGATCCAAAAAATCTCAGTTCACACGGACAAAGTCACAGGCATCAATCAACTAGTGTGGTTTATATTGTTGTATACAATCAAATATCAAATATAAATATTATAAATGTGAAGGTTTGGATGGATGTATGGATGTATGGATGTATGGATGTTTGTTACTCAATCACGCTCCAATGGCTAAACGGATCTGGATGAAATTTGGCACAGAGATAGATTATAGTCTGGAATAGCACATAGGCTACTTTTTATCCCGGAAAATTAAAGAGTTCCTGCGGGAACCAAAAACCTCAATCCACGCAGACGAAGTTGCGGGCATCAGCTAGTCTTTAATAAAATTGACAGGCCTAAATCAAGTACTGTTTGCAGAGAATCTTTACTTCTGTACTAATAATAAAGTTTGGATGGTTGGATCGATGGGTGGACGGATGGATGGCTGTACGGATGGATAGATGGATGTTTGTTACTCAATCATGCCTGAACGGCTGGACGGATCTGGATGAAATTTGGCTCAGAGATAGATTATGGTCTGGAATAACACATAGGCTACTTTTTATCCCGTTAAATTAAGAATTCCCGCAGGAACCAAAAAACCTCAATTCACACGGACAAAGTTGTGGGCATCAACTAGTTTTATCTGTGGGATAGCATTAATAAAATTAAATGTTACAATGCCTCCACTCCTGTGCCACCTGTGTGTATATTAACGGAATAACTATTCAGAGTCTCAACTCAATAGATACCTCTGGGCAATAGTACATTTTTAAATTTATAATATTATACTAGCCTGTGACTTCGTCCTTTATGCCAATGGGTTTGAGTTTCTTTTAATTGATATGGGAACTGTTTATTTTTGTTATTATGCACATAATAAATTAAAAAATTTCCAGTATGAAATGTTTCATGTGTTGCAAGCTATTTCCATACAAAGTTCAGGCAAAATTGGTTCAACAGTGATAAGAAAACGGGCAGACACATTAATTACTTTCAATATTTGAGAATATTGAAGAAAAAATTAATACTTACATCAATTCAAAAATATCCACAGCTATGAAGGTAACAAGGAGCTTAAGTATGAATAGCAGCATGAAATCAATTAACTCGGCCAAAATTCTTTTGTATAATGGCGGTATTATGTACTCGAAACCCCCATGTCTTGCTATAGCTGCAATAAAAAGAAATTAAATATTGGGGCTGATTCTGTAGTGCACAATCTCTAAACTAAACTAAAATTAGAGCATTACAAATATTGCTAACCCTTTCATAATACTCCCTATGGAAAGGGACAGAACTAGATTTAAAGCTGCCATTTTAGTTTAGTTGAGATTGTTCACTACAGAATCAGCCCCATTAACATCCAGTATAAATGGTTTAGAAGCCGTGATAGCCTAGTGATACTCGGCCTTCCAGTCAGAGGGCTCAATCTTGAAGATTTTGTGTCTTACATTTCAGAGCTCAGTATGTACATTTTTTAAAATCCATTACAAGATAGCCCTGAACTGCGATCTCACCTGATGATTAGTGATGATGCAGTCTATGATGGTAGCGGGCTAATCTGTTAGGGGCATGGCGGTTATATTAAACCCATTCCCCTAATCGGTTCGTACATGGCATTGTACCGGAACTTGGCGCTTGTAGTATTGTTAATCGCTTGGTGGCAAGTCTTTGCCGGTACGGTGGTAACTAGTCACGGCCGAAGCCTCCCACCAGGCCGGACGGGGAAAATTCTGAAATTATAAATTCCCAAACTGACTCTGCCAGGGATCGAACTCAGGACCTTCATACATTAAAACAACAGAGCTTAACACCCAAAAAAAGCCATTAAAAATAACTTTAACAGTGAAGAAAACCATCTTGAGGAAATCCACATGCCTGAAAATTCTCCACAATTTCAAAGGTGTTTGAAGTCTGCCAATCCGCACTTGGCTATTTTGGTATTTAAGACCAAAACCCTTTGCATACTGAGATGACTCATGCTTAGCAGTTATCCAGTGATGAATCAAGATGAACACAATTTCTTCAATAAAACATCTCTGAAGCTCAAGGGGTGAGGGGCGAAACACTACCAACTTCCAAATTCCAAGCTAATACTGAAAATTTATTGACTATTTTTGGCCCAACCCAGGAAATCAAACCATTCCAATCAACCAGTCATCTGCACTCAAACATGATAAATACTTTACTTACAAGTATTTAAACAATTTATATGACTTTAAAACAAAGCACAAGATTTTATTATTATTATTAATATCGTATAATGTATCACAATAATAATAACACAATATGAAACTCACTTTCTGCCGGGGATTGCGGGTCCGCCGGAGCCTGATTATCAGCTTGAGGTCTTGGAGGCGCAGGCACTTGGAAAGGCAACTGCTGCCCTTGGAACTGGTAGTTATTATTGAGCAAGGGCACATTAGTTGTATTGCTCTGCAGGCCCTGCAGTGTCATCATATAGTAAGGAAAACATGTCGATAGATTCTGGTACATTTGCGCTTGATGTATCCATAATCTTAGCGCCTTGAAGTAAAGTTCCCGCTCCGAAGTCTCATTCGCCGGGTCAACGCTGTCCACGAGTCTTTCGTTGTCCGACATTGTGAATAAACTACATGAATGTGATGAAACAACGAATTTTCGAGCAAGTAAGTACAGTGCGAACACGTCAGTTTTAAAATAATTTGATTTGTATTTTTTTTGTTGAATGCTGCTACAAATGTCATTCAGGGTGCGTTCCGAAATACACTGAGAGCACTGAAAGTCCTCAGTAAAGAGCACTGCCAGTGCTCGCAGTGCTTATAACGGAACACACACTCAATTTTCAAATGACAAATTGTCAAATTGAATAGGGATGTGGAATTCCTGCCGAGCGATCGCGTAACTTCTGCATCAATCATTGTTACAGTATCAATTGTTGTAATTGGCTGAATTTATTGCATTCTTGCTGCGTCAATGGATTATGTCCAATAGTGGAAGAGTGTTAACCAATCAGAGGTGATTGCGATGTATCAATGATTGATGCAGAAGTTACGCGATCGCTCGGCCTGATCAGCATTTATGTCGTGATAAAAACTAAATCGCTCATAGGACTACGATGGAGCTAAACTTGAAAATAGGACTATTAATAACAAACCAAACTAAAGATTTTCAAATGCTTCAGTTGGCCTAAATTTCAATGTACTCTGTGGCCTAAATGTTACCTTTGAGTCTTTGACCTAACTATCTAATACTAGTGGTTCGCCGCGAACTGAGACCTCGCGGTATCCATAAACTTACAGAGCGCCATCTATGTGAAGTTCTGTTAAAAATAGTGAAGCTCATTAAAAATTAAATAATTTCGTTTCCTTAGAATATTTATCTAATTTTAGTATTTGTTGTTCAAGTACAGGATATAATTCAAATAAGTGATCAAGTTTCAGGCTCAGCCTTTTCTTTTTAAGCACAAACGACTAAATTTGTACAGAGCGCCATCTATTGACAACATTGTGAAGTTTGTCAAAAATACGTATGCTCATTAAAAATTAAATAATTTCGTTTCCTTATAATATTTATCTAATTTTAGTATTTGTTGTTCAAGTACAGGATATAATTCAAATAATTAATCAAGTTTCAGGCTCAGCCTTTCAGAAAATTGGGAGTTCTGAGGTCATCTTTGGACGTCAGAAAATCACCACTTTGAAAGCCCCCCATTTCGTCAATTTTAGGGGAAAAATTAAAAAAAAAATATTTTTGGACTCCGTTCCTCATTATCTTTAAAATGATATACCGCAACCCTTTGTAATGCTATAAAAAATATTTTACTTCGCATTCGTTTCTATGAGAGCCCCCCTGAAATAAAGATTATAACTTTTTAAGCCATATTCGGCGGGAGGCCATCGGTTTACATAGTATATTTAAATTTGAAGTAATTACGTTCAGTAATTCAGAAGTTATAAGCTAGCCATACACGCACAGATCTGCCCGACGGAACTGTCCGACAGACGTGCCTGGCGGACAGATCCGTGCATGTATGGTGAGAACGGACACGGATTTGCACGCCGGGTGCCTGCCCGCTGCCCGTGGTCAAATCGAGCGGATCGGGCACGGGGCGGGTAGATCCGAGCTCCCAACTGTGCGTGTGTAGCTAGCCATACACGCACAGATCTGCCCGCCGGATCTGTCCGACAGGCAGATCCGTGATTCGCCACACACGAGTACGGGCAGCAGTTCAGATCGTAATTCCAGCAAATACGGTCGTCTGTAAAAATGTCTATTTCAAAGCATAAATTAGCAATAATATGTGGTGGTTTTATTTGTCTCGAAGAAAGAAAACGAAGAAGAGTTTGGGTAAAGCAATGGCTAGAAAAACGGCCGCGATATTATAGCCATATAAATCTACTTAGAGATTTGTCAATCCATGAGCCTGCTGATTTGTTCAATTTTTTAAGAATGGATATATATCAGCTCTATAAAACTTGTCCAAAATTCTTTATTTTCACTAAACGCCATTTCTGTGATCAAACTCATGTATATTACTTCGAGTGTTAGTGCGCGACTGACGTCAAATCTGGCGGGTACATCCGTCGCTACGCACACACGCACAGTTGGGAGCTCGGATCTACCCGCCCCGTGCCCGATCCGCTCGATTTGACCACGGGCAGCGGGCAGGCACCCGGCGTGCAAATCCGTGTCCGTTCTCACCATACATGCACGGATCTGTCCGCCAGGCACGTCTGTCGGACAGATTCGTCGGGCAGATCTGTGCGTGTATGGCTAGCTTGTGCGTAGCGACGGATGTACCCGCCAGATTTGACGTCAGTCGCGCACTAACACTCGAAGTAATATACATGAGTTTGATCACAGAAATGGCGTTTAGTGAAAATAAAGAATTTTGGACAAGTTTTATAGAGCTTTATAAGTCTATGCCTTGTTTGTGGAAAATCAAAGATAAGCAATTGTATCTTAATAAAGATTTAAAGGCACAAGCATACGAAAAATTGGTCGAAAAATGCAACGCAATCAATCCCGCTGCAGATACAAATAAAAATAAATATAGATAATAATAGAAATAGACATTTTTACAGACGACCGTATTTGCTGGAATTACGATCTGAACTGCTGCCCGTACTCGTGTGTGGCGAATCACGGATCTGCCTGTCGGACAGATCCGGCGGGCAGATCTGTGCGTGTATGGTTAGCTATTAGGCTCTGACAGACGGACGGACGGACGGACAAGTGCCAATTCACCCAAGTAGACTCAGAGACCTTCGCTTCGCTCGGTCAACAATTATAACCAAGAAAGTGTGTTTGTTTATTGCTTTCCCGCTTTTTTTTTGGATTATAAGTTTTTTAATATGAGGCTACTTACCCCCTCAACTGCGGAACACCGAACAACCGGCAATATACTTTATATATTTTTATACAATATACTTTTTATATTGAAATCAAATAATCATATTAAATAATATTATAATAATAAGCATTGCATGTGAACATGCATGCATGTTCACATGCAAGAACTCCTTCTCTCCTTTCAAGCTGTCCAAGTGGATATTATGTTGATCATGCGAAAGCAGTCTACCGTTCATTCAATTATTAAGTACATATTGGTTCAAAATCATAAGTTAAAAGCAAAACAGAAAAAAAATAGAGTATTTTTCTAAATCTGCTTAAAAATCTAAAATTTTATTTAAGAATGAATACGTAAATATTTCACCAAATTTTTTATCTTTTCGTTTATGAATCGATTACAATATCGGTTTTGAGCAGGTTCCACACAGGTTCCATCACCATAACCAAATAAAATCATAGACAAACAAAGACAAATCAAAGAAGACAAAATGACAGATTTGTCGACGACGTAGATCATAGAAGGGAACCTCTAGAATCAGGGTCAGCCATGGGTCAGCCTGTAGAATTCAATTCTTGGTTTTATGGCTTGCGTTGTACCAAATAGGTACAATATACCTCGCCAAAGACGCGTGGAATGGAGGAGACACGCTTTTGTGATAGCTGGGAGATTCTGTTCAGCTTTTAATTTGGATTATGAAATATAACAATGGCAGGTTTCTTATTCCAATGTTTTATGGTTAGTTTCTACCCTAGAACAACACAATATTATGATTAGCACATAATATAATATTACACACATAAGTAGGGACATAGATATTTACAGCTTAATATTGTTAGTTTTAATATATTTACATAAAAATTTACAATAAGGACTAAACACAGACATTAACAAACACTCAGCATTTATTGGACGGGGGATTTGTGATGGAAGGACATCATAGAGGGGATGAAGAAGTTTGGGACAAGAAAACAATATATGGGAAACAGTACCTTCGTCTAAGCCACATTCACACAGGGAGTGATCTCTAACTCTGATCTTGTGCAGGTGGACAGGTGTGCAGGAGTGGCCAAGGCGTAAGCGGCATATTGTAGAAGTTACCCACCTATCTGCATATTTGTAAAAGAAAAACCATGGACGCGTTGGAATATCAGGTTGAATTTTGGAGTAGAATTTGCCCTTAACCGATTTTGATTCATTCCAGAATGTGTTCCAAGACTTGTCCAGATAAGTTTTAGATATAGCGCTCAGATCTTGGGAGCTATTCTTAAAATGCTCATGGGAACCCATTTGAATAGTAGCCTTAGCACATGAATCAGCTGTTTCATTACCTGCAATGCCAGAATGACTTGGGATCCATACCAAGGTTAAGGCTAAACCGTTTTGATGACAGGAGAACAGAGCCTCCCTAATCTCCAGAATGATGGGAAATCTCGACTTACTCCGGAATGGGTTTTCTTTAATGGATAATAAGCAGCTAAGGGAGTCAGTAAAGATAACAGTTTGTTTTAAGTTATGGGACCGGGTAAACAGGATTGCTTCTAATAAGGCAATGGCCTCTCCTGTAAACACCGAAGACTCGGGAGGGCATTTAAATTGTAAGATAATTTTAAACCTGGTGTAAAGAGCTGGCAGAGGTCAATAAAATAACTGGACAATTAACTGCACTAAGAATATATTTTCAAATATATGTGTGAACGACCTTAGTTACAACAGGTGAATGACATTACAATTTTGATACAATAAAAATGTTCCTGTTTGATGGTTAAGTCACTGCGCATTAGCTGCGTCATTGCTCGTATAAAACAAGAAGGCGAATCAGGCGTCGACATGCCCCCGGGCGTTGAAAGCTCTGCTTTCAACCACTTAAACAGCTCTCAATCTTCATTTATCGGTAGTGGACAAATTCGTGAAAATGATCTTTTCACAATGCCGTTGGCTGTTTTGATTTCGGCTACTCGAGCCACATTATCTGGGCCGGGAAAAAGTGCAACAATCCGACCCAGTCTCCATTTTAACGGTGGCAGATTATGCTCCTTCAGAAGGACCAACGAATTCAGCTCCAATGCTGTGGATTGAGTCTGCCACTTGGTACGTTTTTGAAGCTCCGAAACATACTCTTTGCTCCAACGTGCCCAAAAATGCTGCCGGAGTTGTTCAATCCGCTGATATCGAGAAAGATTATCCGTTTTCCGTTCTTGGTAGTCTTCAGTCGGAATGGCGGTGAGCGGACGTCCAATTAAAAAATGGCCGGGGGTCAATGGGGTCAAATCGTCTGGATGCGAAGATAAGGGAGTGAGTGGACGAGAGTTTACAATTGCTTCTATTTGCGTCAAAGTCGTATACAATTCTTCGTACGTTAAGTGACAGTTGCCTAGCACTCTTAACAAATTAATTTTCATAGATCGGACACCATTCTCCCAAATTCTGCCGAAATGCGGCGAATATACCGGAATGAAGTGAAAATTTATACCTTCATTCGACAAATCACTAGACAGCGAGTCAGAATTTTGCTTTATGAAGTTAGCTAGCTCATTGTATGCTCCAACAAATGACGTTCCATTATCTGAGTACAAATGACGGGGTTTTCCGCGACGGGCCACGAATCTGCGTAGAGTTTGAATGTAGCTATTACTCGTCAAATCACCTACCAACTCCAAATGTATGGCATTTGTAGTAAAACATACAAAAATGGCTATGTACACCTTTACAATGCGACAGCCACGTCCTTGACGACTAGCGGACGAAATAGGGCCCGCATAGTCAACTCCTACATTTTCAAACGGGTAACCCCCAGGAGTAAGGCGCTGCCGCGGTAAATCGCCCATAATAGGAGCTACAACTCTTCCTTTCATTCTTGTGCACTCAGTGCACTGACGATAGGTAGCTCTTGCTAAATTACGGCCACCGATTGGCCAGTAAACTTCTCTAATTGAGGCTAATAATAACTGTGGCCCAGCATGCATCAGTTTCGTATGTTCAAATTTAAACATCAGTTGAGTAACTCGATGTGTGGACTGTAATAATAACGGATGTTTTTTATCATACGAAAAGTCTGAGTTGTTGATACGACCACCAACCCGCATTAACTTGTTCTCATCAAGGAATACGTTGAATTTTAACAAAGCACTCTTCGCAGGCAAGGGTTTTTTATGTAATAAAAGATTATACTCACTAAATGATTCCTTTTGTGATGTGCGAATGATGACATTTAGTGACTCGGCTAATTCGGTTTCTGAGAGAAAATTGGTTGTGGCACGTCGTCCCTTACATCCATTAATAAAACGTAACAGGTACGCTACTGCACGCCTAAGCCTATTAAAATTTGAAAAACGATCAAACTTAATAAATTCTGAAGGAATTTCAGTTTGAACTAAAGCCGATAATTCAGCTTGCGGTTCAGGTACTACTGTGGAAGGCCAATTATTACTGTTAGGTTCCTTCAAAAAACTTGGCCCTGACCACCACATGTCTAGAGGCTGAATCGCGTCAACGCTAACTCCGCGTGACACATAATCAGCTGGGTTTAGCTCAGTCGGAACGTGTCGCCAAACGCAATCACCGGTTTTTTCTAAAATGTCACCGACACGATTGCGAACGAATGTTTGTAACTTACTAGGCAACATCTTAAGCCAGCCTAAAACAATAGTAGAGTCTGTCCAAAAAACAGTACACGCTGCATTTACTCTTAACGAGCTGTTAGCCTTTTCATACAGCTTAGCTGCAACCTGAGCTCCGCATAGCTCAAGCCGAGGGATAGTTGTGGCCTTAATGGGTGCCACCCTACTCTTAGCTAGTAATAACCGCACTAAGACATTGCCACTGCTATCAATACTACGGACGTAAAGGCACGCGCCGTACGCTTTTTCCGAGGCGTCGGAAAAAATATGAAATTCTAATCGCACGAATTTATCTATTAACACGCGACGAGGTACACGTAGATTGTTTAAAACATGCAGGTTTTTAATTACGTCCTCCCAGGCTTCTTGGATCTCCGGCGTCAGGGGGTCATCCCACGACAAGTTTTTTAACCACAAGCTTTGCAGTATCATTTTAAATTTAATAACGACCGGGGATACAAGACCTAGTGGATCAAATATCTGGGAAATCACAGAAAGTATGTCACGTTTCGAATTTCCCTTAATTGTAATCGAAGTACCGATCGGAAAATACAGCTCATCAGATTCAGGTTGCCATCCTAAACCTAAAGTTTTACTCGGTTCGTTACCTCCTATATTTAAATCATGCGTGGACTTGATGGACTCCGACACTAACTGAGGCTCATTAGACTTCCACTTCCTCAGTGGCAAGCGAGCAGAGGCGAGGGTAGCCGTTACCTTCTTACGAATGTCCTGCACTACGTTCAAATCATCCCCGCCACTCAACAGATCGTCGACGTAAAAATCATGAAGGATGATTTCAGCGATCTGCTTGTCCTTACACTCAAGTCCTAACTGCTGAAGGCATCTGGTAGCAAGAAAAGGTGCACTTGCGGTACCATAGGTAACTGTATTTAATTCAAATGCCTTAAGCGTTTGGGATGGATCGTCACGCCATATTATACGCTGTAAATACCTATCATCAGGATGCACTGATACCTGCCGGTACATTTTTTCTACGTCGGCTAAAATTACAAACTTGTGTTGCCTAAATCGTAGAAGAATAGACAATAGATCATCCTGTACTGTTGGACCTACCATCTGAATACTATTCAGGCTTATATTAGTGCTCGTGGTAGACGAGCTAGCATTGAATACCGCCCTCAACTTGGTAGTTGCGTGGTCCTCACGTAACACGCCATGATGTGGGATAAAATGTGCATTATTATCCGACTTAAGTTCACATTCCGTCATGTGACCTAACGACTGATATTCCGACATAAACTCGCGATACATTTTATACAGTTTCGGTTGTTTCAGAAGCCTGCGTTCTAAAGAGAAAAAACACTGCTTAGCTCGATTGAAAGAATCACCTAAAACGCTAGGATCTTCTTTCAGTGGGATTCTTACACAGAAGCGACCGTCTGCTAAACGAGTAGTATTTTTTACAAAATGTTCTTCACATAACTTCTGCTCCGATGAATAACTAGAAGAAGGAGAATTGTTTACTTCTTCTAAATTCCAAAACCGTGCGAGTTGATTCTGTATTTCTTGATTAAAAATATCAGAGGTCGAATTAACATTAACATAATTACATTGAATAGGGTTGGGCAGATAAGATGTAAACCTGTTACTCATCGGACCAGAAACTATCCACCCTAACCTAGTCTCGCAAAGTATAGGCTTATTTTTACCTAAATTAATTCTTTGCGATCCTACAATGTCCCAAAAAACATCAGCACCTAATATTAAATCCACTGACGCGGGTTCATAGAACTGAGGATCCGCTAAACAAATGTCAGTAGGTATTTTAAGCTTTGAAATGTCGAGTGAACGACTAGGTACGTTCTCTGGTAACGAAGGCAAAACGAAACAATTTAAATTAGTAGTAAATGTCTCATTTAATGACTTCACACGCAAGCGACACATTTTATTAATATGTGTTGTTACATTATTAATACCCAGTACAGATTGATCGATACGATTATGAGGCAGATTTAACTGACGAAACATTTGTTCCGACATTAGGCTGGAAGTGCTACCTGAATCCAATACGGCGCGTCCGATATGTTCGCGATTGTTTGAGTCATATAACTTAACTAGCGCAGTCGATAAAAGAACGTCCCCGCGGCGACTTACTTCAAGACTCGCGGACGACACGCTCGCTGATAACGTTAAGTTACTACTTGGATCGGCGGTGGAGGCGCTCGCGCTGATGTTATTATTATCAGTGCGTTCGCTTTGCACTACCGGCTTCTGCTTATCTGTAACGTGGACCAAATAAGAATGTTTATGCCTACAAATTTTACACCCATTTTTTTTACAGGTATTTGAAAAGTGATTTTTTGAAAAACAGTTAAAACAGACCTTAAAAGTAGGTAATAACCGCAGTCGCGCTTCATTACTTAACGCTAAAAACTGAGGACAAGTACTCAGTTTATGCTCGCCACTACACTTTGGACACGAGTCCTTAGAACTAGAATTATTACTCGAATTATTATTATTATTACTTTGTGTTGAAACCATAGCCTTTATTTTCGAAGGTTTATTATTATTATTATTAGTTGAATTAATTTGGTTAGACTGACGTGAAAATTCTATTGTGTCCAGAAGATTGATGCGCATTCTCATGAAATCAAGGAAGTGTTGTAGCTCAATGGGTTTTTCTCCATCCAAGCGACCTTTGTACTCCTCCCATTCACGATAAGTTTTGGTATCTAACTTATGAGTAATGATGTAAATGAGAAGGGTATCCCAATGCTTAGTAGGCTCACCTAAGGATTCTAAAGCACGGAGGTTCTTATTTAATTGATCCAGAATGTGCTTTAAATTAGTAGCAGATTCCCGTGTGACCGATTCGATATTAAATAAAGACGCAACATGATTTTGTATTAATAAACGTTTGTTATCGAATCGATCGCACATTAGCTTCCATGCAACGTTATATTAATTGCTCGACGAGAACTCGATGGAAGAAATTACCACGGCAGCTGACCCCTCCAATGACGTCCTTAAATAATGAAATTTGTTCACATCATCAATGTCGTCATTGGTATGAATAAGACTAGTGAACGTGTCCCTGAACTCCAGCCAATTGTTATATGAACCACTAAATTTAGGTAGCTGGATGGTAGGTAACTTGACGGGATTCTGTTTACCACTGCGTGAACCGCACTCGGTAGGCAGGGGTACTTGAGATTTTTTATAATTAGACAGAATCTCCTGCCCTTGACTCAGGGCTTTGTAATACCTACATTCGAACTCGTCACGTTCGGACAGCTTTTGGTCAATATTATCCGAGATGCATTCCAGACGAGTTTGAGTCTCGTCGTATTGAGCATACAATAAGTCTAACTTATTCAAACGCAATTCTAACTCACTGATATCCTTTGAGGTAAGTTGCGCGGACTCCAGTGACTTCAAATGTCCGAAAAATATTGTGATACGACCTTTATAGCTGCTGCGCTTCTTGGTCAATTCCGAGATTTCTCTTAAATTCTCACTTTTTTCCGACATAGTGGGAGATAGTTGCACAATCCTGGAATTTGATACAAAGATGCGTATATAACTAAGTAAATAAGAATTATTTTACACAATATTATAGAACAACAACAAGTATAATTAATATTTAATTCTCAACCAAAACGTCTAACATTCAACTAACATTCAATCAATATTTTATTTCAATAAACTGTGAAATTTATTTCATTGATGACAATTTATACTTTACAACTTCAATTAACAATAATATTGATTAGTATATGTATCAAATTAAATGTTTATAACATAAGAAAACAACAAAACTACAGATTCGGTTCTACTAAGTACCTACCTATTTCACAAATACAACTCGTTCCTACTTAATAATGTACTATACTAATATAAATGTATATACTTAACGTAGATTAGGTATAATGTAAAATAAGTATATATTATTACAATTTAAGTTTAAACTTAATACTTTTACCACAATCTACTTAGTAAAGTACCAGGTTGTAATAGGCATACCTAGATAACATTAATGAACGACAGTTTTCTTTAAAATAATAAACTTCCAAATATATAACTAACTAGAAAAAGGCTAGGACATAAAAATACACAAAAATATACAGACTTTATCTCGATTCACTCATGAATTGTCCTTATCCAGAGCAATGACCTCCACCATTGACCTCCACGTTCGTGGCGAATTTTAATCTCCTTATTTCACGGTATTAGGCACTTAATTCCTTGGTTTTTTAATCCAAATCTGGTTCGAAGATGACCAATGTAAAGAGCTGGCAGAGGTCAATAAAATAACTGGACAATTAACTGCACTAAGAATATATTTTCAAATATATGTGTGAACGACCTTAGTTACAACAGGTGAATGACATTACAATTTTGATACAATAAAAATGTTCCTGTTTGATGGTTAAGTCACTGCGCATTAGCTGCGTCATTGCTCGTATAAAACAAGAAGGCGAATCAGGCGTCGACACCTGGGAACCCAGCAGGCTGCACCAACACAACTTTCTGGGGACAACTTTGAGGCGTCAGTGTAAATAAGAAGGTGATTTGACCAATTTTGATGAACTAAGTTTTGAAATTTAGAATGAGTATCAGGGGCTCCCTTGACCAGACCAAGATCAGTGATTACGGGAGGGTTGTAAACCAGAGCATCATATGGTGTGGAGAATAGAGGGTTAATTGGCAAAGATAGAATTGGATTAGGGAGTTCAGTAAATTTACGGAAGCTGTCCAAGAGATAGGATGCAGGGTTGCGTGTGCTAAGCACTTCTGCTAGCTGGGTTAATTTAGGCCACAGTGGATGAGAAGAAAGCTGTAACATTTTGCTGACAAAGCGGTCACACAAGTATTGCCGTCGGAGATGTAAAGGAGGGTCAACACATTCAACCTGTAGAGCGTTAGTAGGGGAGGATTTCATTGCACCCAGAATTATTCTGAGGCAACGGTATTGAATTTTGTTCAACTTCTCACACACAGTTTTATTCAGGGGATCTAAAACAAATGAGCAGTAATCAATATGGCTACGTACTAAAGCATTATAAAGTAATTTGAGGGAGTAGGCATGAGCACCCCACCAAACTCCAGCTACTGCACGTAGGACATTGATGCCCTTTTCGCATTTATTAATTATATATTCAGTATGAGCCAATCCGTTCAGTCTGTAATCAAGGATAATTCCAAGGAACTTTGCTTTGTCCACCAGGTTGATGGGTTGATCCTCATAGCAGAAGCTAAAGTTAGGGATGGATCGCTTCCTCGTGAATACAACTGCCTGGCATTTAGCTACTGATAAGGACAAGCCATGGTCAGTAAGCCATTGCCCAAGGTAATATAAAGCAGAGTTAAGACGTTGGGATATTTCCTCTATTGAGCGTGAACTGTGGTAGAGGACAATATCATCAGCATACTGCAAGATGTTACAGAAGTTATTTACAGACAGTTCTAGGTCATGGGTATAAATGCTGTAAAGCAGAGGACTGAGGATGGAGCCTTGGGGAAGACCTTTCCAGACTAATCTGGGGGGGAGGCTAGTTGAC
This sequence comes from Erebia ligea, assembly GCA_917051295.2. Classification (NCBI taxonomy): domain Eukaryota; kingdom Metazoa; phylum Arthropoda; class Insecta; order Lepidoptera; family Nymphalidae; genus Erebia; species Erebia ligea. The sequence goes on from OU785226.1 coordinate 1,760,870, forward strand.
TGGTGTTTTACAACCACTGATCTACCAGAAAGCAGGTTACATATGAAATGAGTAATTCTCGGCGGTACACTCAGCTGGTGCAGTTTTTGCCTGAGCAACGGGAGAAGTACATTGTCATATGCAGAAGCTATATCCAGGAAGATACCCACAAGGTATTCCCCCTTACCAAAGGCAATACGAATGTCTGTAGTGAGTATGCTGAGGCTGTCTGTAGTACTAAGACCCTTACGAAATCCGAACTGAGAGGGAGCTAGTACTCCTCTGCTTTCTATTATCCACTCTAGCCGATTCTTGAGGAGGATCTCCGTTACCTTTGCTAAAGTTGACGATAGAGCAATAGGTCGGTATGAGTTTGGGTCCGATGAGTTTTTGCCAGGTTTAAGAATGGGCATTACAATTTGGGATTTCCAGGCATCTGGAAATATTCCATGTTCAAAAAAGTAGTTAATCAATTTTAAAAAACAAATTTTAGATTTTTTATTTAAATTTACAAGAAAAGAATAGGGCACACCATCTTCCCCGGGGGTCGAATCTTTTAGACCATTGAGAGCAATCTCAAACTCAGAAAGTGAGAAGGGGGCATCCATTTCGCCCGTAATGGGTGCTGGTGCAGAAATAGGGAAATCGTCCTGCTGAGGGACATAAGGTGGAGCGAGCTTGTCAGCAAAAGTGTTAAGCCACTCAGATGGATTATTGGAGCTTGGGTCAGAGTAGTTAAGAGATCTACGAAATCGTCTCATGTTTGTCCAGACAATTGAGGAAGGCGATCTGGGATTAAGCATTTCACAGAACTTAGTCCAGCCAAGCTTTTTCTTTTTGGATACCATCCTTTTTGTCTTTGCATCAATGCGCCGATATTTAATAAAATTATCTTCTGTCATATGGGCAGTGTATTCTTCTTCTGCTGTCAGCCTCTGGACGAACAAATCTTTGCATTCCTCATCCCACCAAGGGGGGGAAGGGAGATGGTTTGTCACAGAGAGATTTTTACGGGGGATATTAGAATCGGCCGAATTAATAAGAGACTTTACAAAGTGATCGTAGTAAGTCAAAGGGCTACCACCATGTTCAAAATCAGGAAGAGAGTCCATAGTCATCCACTGATTGAGCGTAACCAGGCCAATTTGCTTTATGAAGTTTATATCTGAGCATTGGGTTAGGGTTAGGAGGAGGAAGGGATCTATTATTGAGAGATAAGATGATTGGAAAGTGGTCACTACCGTAGGTACTGGAAAGAACTTGCCAAGATAATTGAGATGCGAGGGAGGAAGAAGAAAGGGAAAGATCTACTGCAGATTTTGGGTTCTGATTAGGGTAAACTCTGCGAGTCGGAGAGCCATCATTCAGGATACAAAGGTTCATATCCTCAAAGATGTCAACTAACAACGGAGCAAACCCGTCACAGTTATAACACCCCCATAGTGTATGGTGAGTATTAAAATCACCCATAATCACAGTTGGACTGGGAAGAGAAGATATGATAGATTCAATTTCTGGGATAAGGGAAGGATTGGGATGAGGAATATATAACGAAAGGAACGAAATATTTACAGCTCTCACAGCAACAGCATTAATCTGACTGCTGTGGGAGGGGATAGGGATAGAGGAAAAAGGAAAGTTATGCCGAATGAAGATGGCACTGCCTGCATAGCCGTCATCCCTGTCATCCCGCAAACAAAAGAAACCAGGGACTCGAAATCGAGAACCAGGTCTCAACCATGTTTCCGAGATGGCAACCATGGCAGGATTATGCAGGTTGATAAGGGATATTAAATCTTGTTTTTTGGAACGGATGCTTTTACAGTTCCATTGAAGCAGAACTATTGGAGTCATTGTTTAAGATTTTAAACAAGGAGTGAAGGTTTTGGGCAACGTTGGGCGGTAAAGGAAGTTCATCACATGGGGAGAGGAGGCTTACAAGTAATGCTGTGAGGTTTTCTAACATTTGACCTTGTGCTTGAGTAAAGTAGGATTGGCTATTGCTAAGAGCACAGCCATTGGGTTGGGAAGAGGATGGATTATTGATTAATGATTGGTGGGCTTGCTTATCATAACCTTTTGGTAATGGGGCACGAGGGCGGGGTGACCGGAAGACTGTCTCCCGGTGACCTTTAAGAGGGGAATTGGAGGCAGTGGTACGATTTAGGTTTGTAGGGCGGGGGGAATTGGTAGGACGGGGAGGATTATTAGGGAGAGTAGAATAAACAGGGGTTGAAAACAATTCACTTGATACTTCAGCAAAAGTTTTCCTGACTGGGGGGAAACGTGCTGATGCTTCTGCGTAGGAGATGTTTTCCTGAGACATGACTAATTTAATGTTCTGTTGGCGGGAGAACTCTGGACAGTCCTTGTCCGATGCAAAATGTTTACTTGTGCAATGAATGCAAGTAGCTTTGTCTTTTGTAACATCGCAAGAGTCACCTGTATGAGGCTGTGTACACCTGTAACACCTGGGTTTAGACCTACACTGTGTTTTAATGTGGCCAAAACGGCAGCAATTCATGCACTGTATGGTGGGGTATTTATAGGGCTCTACCGGGAGGGATGTGTAAAATGAAAAAATTCGTTGGGGAAGCATCTGGCCTCTAAAAGTCACAACAACTGATTGAGTAGGCACCCACTCAGTAGCGCCTTCATTATTAACCTTGCGGTTAAGGCGGCGGGCTTTAAGAACCTCGCCACATCCAATCGGCAGAACTACGGATTCAACAAATTCCCCCATAGACCAGTCTACAGGGACTCCACGCACTAAACCCATCCGTGTGATGTTATAGGTTGGAATAATAGCGGTGTATTTGGTCATTGGGAGTATTGGGCTGACCAAGAAGTCGTTGGCTCCTTGGGGATTCGAGAACTCGACGCTTATTTTATTTCGGCCAACACTTTTGACACCATCATTTATTATGTTTGTAAATTTGTTTTTATGTAAAAATTGGCCAAATTGGAGAGCACGAATGGATGTACCAGCAGATGGGTCCGAGACTTCCCTTGATACATGAACTATAAAGGGACCTTTGTCGTCCCTGCTGTAGCTTTTGGCACCTTCAGCAAAGGAAGGATGGATATAAACGGATTCAATGGATGCTGTTTGTAATGGCTGTGTAGTAGTTTTTTTACTGCTCTCTGCAGGTGCAGTATCTGAATCGACAGGTCGCTTCCGAGAGGAGGCGGTCTGCCATGGCGCGTCTGACGCGTTTTGAGACCCGTCAGGGTCTGGGGGTTTCGGAGGTGGATCCACCTCCATCTCTACTCACCGACACCACAAAAACGTTAGTCACAAACAATACAGTACACAGAAACCGGCTATTTTCAATAAAAAAACCACTCCGGAAAACACCACACGTGCGTCAACCAAAGCCAACGCGAGCGAGTCCCAGCCTGTAGAAACCGAAAGGGTTATGAAACACCTCCCAAACGTCATACAAACGTCAGGCACAAACCCCGTGACACGCAGAAAGGGAGAGAAAAACACATATTTTATTTTATTTTTTTCTCATTCTATCTTGTGTAACATCCTAATACTGCATCTCTTTCATGTGGGAGTGAAAAGGAGATATGGCGTCTATATATCTTACTCATTTTTTTTTTCTAGGGTAGTATCTCAGATCAATAACCTATGATCTGAGGGTAGTATATTACGTCCATGGCATAGTAAGTCTAGGTCGGTAATGTTCATAGATTAGAATTAATTATTTTTATGTCTGTGTTTTTTAAACTCTGTGGGTTATCTTGTTTATCTTACGGCTATCTGGCAACTCTGAGGGTCGCGAGGGGCAACAATGTTATAGGACTTGTATCCAGGGTCGTAAAATAAATTAAAAAAAAATAACAATGTTAAACAAACGTCAGGCGGGTTGTCAATCATGGTTTGTCAGCCGTCCACCGGATGCGTGCGCAATATTCCCTTGATTTTGTGGAGTGTGGTGTGAGCATTGGTGTAAAAGTAAAGGGATTCTTCATTTAGTCCCAAATTGTATGTTACGTGGTTGTTTTCATATCTTATATTCTCCAGCCGTCTTGCGATAGTACATTAACTTTAGTGAAGTGTTTACTTACGTCTGTGGAGAACGCGAAAGTGACCGGATCAATCGGTATAATTTACTGTATTAGCGCCCTGTACAATGCGATGTGTACGATGGGTGACTGTTGATGTAGAATAAAGAAAACCAGACACTAGCTTCGTGGGCAGCTAGCCGTAAGTATTTATGTTATCATAGTTTTTTAAAACTACGTGCTCGATTGGAGTGAGTACTACACCTGAGTTTGTCATAAAACAGGTTAAAACTACGCGTTCGTAACGAAAACTATCTTACATAGCGTTATTTTGCTAGTAACGGCTGTAGTTAACCTTGACATTATATTCGTGATAATCTTTTTATCTTTTTACGGATCCTCCGAGTAGGTAAAAACTGCGCGTAGCATGTCCTGGTAGCCTTGGAGCGTATTTTGCGCCAGTGTATTTAAATGGGTCACTATTCAATTGTGTATATTCCCCCCCCTTAATATTTGCTGATTCATTACTTAAAATATAAAATGCTGAGTGGTGATCAAGTAAGTCTTACAATTTTTTTACAGAATAACTTCCTTAATTTTATCAATTAAGATGAGGCCCGCGATTTCGTCGGCGTGGATTAAAGATTTTTTTCCCATGGCCTCTTTTATGTTTCAGAATAAAAGGTAGCTTATGCCCTTCCCCAGGATGCAACCTACCACTACCAAGTTTCGTCAAAATCGGTTGAACAGATGGGCTGGGAAAGCATAGCAGACAGACAGACACACTTTCGCATTTATATTATTAGTAAGGATACCTACATAAAATTAAAGGTGAGTATACCTATTCATAGTATTAAAACTTAATACAATATTAAAATGCTAAAAACTAAATATTAAACTAACTAAAAAATAAATTTAAAACAAATCCTTATATAATTAATACCTACTAACAATAAAATAAAAATAAAAATAAACCCCTAATCAAAAAGACCACCCCTGGTTGCCCCTGGGCCAAAGGTACCCATCAAGCTTGCAGCATTGCCACGCTGAATGGCGATGGATAACCTTTGAACCAGGTAGGAACCAGAACGTGGGTCGCAGCCCCTCTCCCTCAGACGACGCCCGATCTCTTTTATAAAATTTTTTGCTTCCCCACCCCAGCATCCCATCATCTCCACCGCCAGTGGGACAAATAAATATTGGCCCAAGAGTGGCGCATACTTGGCCTTCTTCCTTGCGGCAGCGGATTCTGCAGCGGCACCAGCTAACCGTGACGTACGGCTAAGATGGCTTGGTGCCAAAGTACAGGCGCAAGTCGCGTCCCACAACAGGCATTTCCCTTTTTGCCAAGGGACAAGAGTTAAACCATCTGGACGTTTACCGTCCGTGCGGCACAAGCCAGGTATACCTATTATACTAAATAAGTATAAAAAAGTTTATTTATTTGGTGGATGAGGTGGTGGTGATGGCTGTGGTGCCCTAAGTTCAGCAGTGGACACCGACAGGATGATATTATGATGTCTTAACAGAAATTGAAATTATGATAAACTATAGAGTGTATAGACTGCCAAGTTAAGAGAATCTAGTAGCATAAAATGTAAAAAATTGGAAAAAGGCACATTATCTAGATTATTATCATTAACAACTTACTCAACCATACAAAATGAGTTGATTTCACAGATTAGATTGAAGACTTATTTGAAGTTACAATTTGAGTTTGCAACTTAGATGCTATAAAATAGAAAAGTCTCCATTAACTATTTCCATCTAATCTCTAAGACCTAGTGTAATTTACTTAATTATGACAAACCCAATGGGTATGCACCCCTAGCACCAATGTAATTTTCTGAATCCTTTCATATTGACTAACACTCTTGGGATATTGGCTAAACTCTACAGACTTAGCAAGCAAACCACCATAACATAATATTGGCCAGTTATTATAAATTCTACCAATTTTCTAGCAAAGTTAGCAGTCTTATCAAAGAATGCTAACTATTAAAGAAAAAGGCAGTGAGGCAGGTTTAAGAGCAATGCATTATATATGGTGCTGTACAGACCATCTTCCACTCCGCTCAAGCAGCATTTATTCCCCTCCCCCCCAGCCTATTTGTTGTCTACTACACGGCTGGTAAGTAGTATCATGTAATAGTATCGTTATCAATATCATTGTGCTTGTCCTACTCCATTTACTTATGTACATAGCATTATCATTATCAGTAAGTAATAGTTTTTAGTTTTTCTATTTTAATATTTGTATTTGCAATAGACTATTACTTACTTGTAATGAAAATTGAAAATAATTTTTAAAATAACAATGCACCTTATTAGATTTACTTACTTACTTACAATGTTTTTGTGTTAGTATTCAAGTTACTACTTGAACTTGCAATTTCTTTTTTTTTTCAAAAATTTACTTACTAAGACAAGGCTCGTAAGTCAAAACAGCATTATTTATTACTAGCTGATACCCGTGACTTCGTCTGCGTGGTATAAGTTTTTTTTTATTCCCACAAGAACTCTTTAATTTTCCGGGATAAAAAGTAGCCTATGTCATTCTCCAGGTCCTCAACTATACCCGTGCAAAAAATCACGTCGATCAGTTGCACCGTTGCAGCGTTATTGAAGGACAATCCAACAAACCAACAAACAAACACACTTTCGCATTTATAATATTAGTATGATAATGCTATTTTTGCCGTTTTGTTAGGGTTCCGTACCCAAAGGGTAAAAACGGGACCCTATTACTAAGACTCCGCTGTCTGTCTGTCTGTCTGTCTGTCTGTCTGTCTGTCTGTCTGTCTGTCTGTCTGTGTCTGTCTGTCTGTCTGTCTGTCTGTCTGTCTGTCTCCAGGCTGTATCTCATAAACCGTGATAGCTAGAAAGCTGAAATTTTCACAAATGATGTATTTCCGTTGCCGCTATAACAACAAATACTAAAAATTAAAAAAATATATATATTAAGGGGGGTCCCCATACAATAAACGTGTTTTTTTCGTATTTTTTTGCTCAATATTAAAAACGGTAACAGGTAGACGGTTCAAATTTTCACAGAATATTAACTTGTATATTACCTTTCAAAATAAATAATTAACTAGTGGTTCGCCCCGAACTGAGACCTCGCGGTATCCATAAACTTACAGAGCGCCATCTATGTGAAGTTCTGTTAAAAATAGTGAAGCTCATTAAAAATTAAATAATTTCGTTTCCTTAGAATATTTATCTAATTTTAGTATTTGTTGTTCAAGTACAGGATATAATTCAAATAAGTGATCAAGTTTCAGGCTCAGCCTTTTCTTTTTAAGCACAAACGAATAAGTTTGTACAGAGCGCCATCTATTGACAACATTGTGAAGTTTGTTCAAAATACGTAAGCTCATTAAAAATTAAATAACTTCGTTTCCTTATAATATTTATCTAATTTTAGTATTTGTTGTTCAAGTACAGGATATAATTCAAATAATTAATCAAGTTTCAGGCTCAGCCTTTCAGAAAATTGGGAGTTCTGAGGTCATCTTTGGACGTCAGAAAATCACCACTTTGAAAGCCCCCCTTCTATGAGAGCCCCCCTGAAATAAAGATTTTTATAACTTTTTAAGCCATATTCGGCGGGAGGCCATCGGTTTACACAGTATATTTAAATTTGAAGTAATTACGTTCAGTAATTCAGAAGTTATAAGGCTCTGACAGACGGACGGACGGACAAGTGCCAATTCACCCAAGTAGACTCAGAGACCTTCGCTTCGCTCGGTCAAATATCAATAAAATAAATATTAAAGGGGGGCTCCCATACAACAAACGTAATTTTTATTTTTAATACGTCATAAATCGTAAAACTTACTACAGGTTTGTACGGAACCCTCGGTGCGCGAGTCCGACTCGCACTTGGCCGGTTTTTGTTTTAATTTAAACTGTATCTAAGTTGACTTTTACTTCGAAATCTAAAAGATTTCTTGTAACTTAAAAAATAATAAAATTCATCTTTGAAATAACTGTGTAATTAATATTATAAGTGGTTTAAGTAAATGAATTCAGTAATAAAATTAAATCAACTAAGTAGGTAAGTATGTATATTATATTTTTTAAGTAAGTAATGTAAAAAAAATCGGGCATTAATAAAAACAGACTATTAATGCGCCATTGCGTGAGAAATTATTTTCTAGTTTCATTAGATTTATTTTCATGTTTTGTCACAACCTTGGGAACTCCCGCGCCCGACCCGCGCCCGCTCCCTGTGTGTTTTGGCCTTAAAGGGCAAAACACACAGGGAGCGGGCGCGGGTCGGGCGCGGGCCGGGTCGGGTGTCAGGCGGGTTGAATTCCTTGTATTTAAATGGACGACATCACACAGCGTCACCCGCCACGCGCCCGACCCGCGCCCGCGTTCTGTGTGATGACGTCCAAATAAAAACAAGGAATTCAACCCGCCTGACACCCGACCCGGCCCGCGCCCGACCCGCGCCCGCTCCCTGTGTGTTTTGGGCTTATCTTCAGCGATGGACGTCTATATAACTATCAGTGGACAACAAAGAAATAGTTCCAACTGAAGTAAGTAGTTATGTAGGATCTACAATTTAAGTTGGCTATTCTGCAATAATTCAAAGAGCCGGCGCCGTTTGTCCTAATTAATATTTACTGTGCATACGCATGCAGCGGCCCGGCTGCATTGCAGGACCCTTACTCATTGCTCGCTGCCTTTTCGTGACGCAAATTGTGTCGTACTTAACAGTGGTTAGTGACACCTTGGTTGCAATTTGTATTGCTATATAACTATCTGAACCGTTATTCATAATTTTGCGTGACGGCGATTTCGTTCACCTGAAGTTCGATTTCCATACTTACAAACCCCTATTTTACCCCCTTAGGTGTTGAATTTTCAATCCAGCCCAATCTGTCCAGTGGTTAGGATCCATACTAAGTAATATTATAAATGCGAAAGTGTGTCTGTCGCTTTTCAACCGATTTTGATGTGTGGTTTAGCTTTAGAGAAATAGGTTGTACCTAACTTGTATCTCGGGGAAGGACACAGACGAGTTCCCGCGAGAATAAAAAAAAACTATTCACGCGGCATTCATAAATAATTTGACGTCATCAAGATACTAAAGCCATTTGATCACTAAGCAGCAGATGATCAGTGATCAGTGATCACAATTCACACATGAAACAATTTCAAAGCCACTTGCACTACCAAAATTGGCCAAGAATGGATTCATAGAGTTTGGAGAACAAAAAAAACATCGTAATGCCATTTTAATATGCAAATTCTTACCTCCGATTGCAGGCATCCGGTCGTCCCCCGTTGCATTTCTCTCCCTACCGGAGGACCCTCCCTTAATTACGATATATATGCATGTCCCCGACTACCCGTGCCCACTTTAAATGCCTTTGACGTCACGGTATGTGATGTTAAGATTTTAATTCACCCTTCGCCTGCTACACTCCGACTAGAGGTGATTTACGGAATTTAATAAAAAGCCTGTTGACGTCAGCAGTCAGCACCTGTGACCACCTGTTTGGTTTTTTTGTAGGCTTGCCTGTAATCGGACCTGCTTGCAAGTGATTCTGCAGCCTAAGGGTCTCACCAAACTAATCGACGCGGAACCGGCTTTAAGCCGGTCAGAAAAGATTTAAGTATTTGAGCTAAATTTATTCGGCACTAGCTGATGCCCGCGACTTCGTCCGCGTGGTTTAAGTTTTTTGGATTCCCGCGGGAACTCCTTAATTTTCCGGGATAAAAAGTAGCCTGTGTCACTCTCCAGGTCCTCGACTATATCCATGCCAAAAATCACGTCAATCCGTTACTTCGTTGCGGCGTGATTGAAGGACAAACTAACAAACCAACCAACAAAACAAACAAACAATATTTACTCACTGGATTATGTTTTTTTGATTCCCGCTACCGGGATGAAAAGTAGCCTATGTCCTTCCCCGGGATGTATCTTAACTCTGTACCAAATTTCTGGCCGGGAAAGCTTAGCAGACAGATAGACACACTTACGCATTAAATAATATTAGTATGGAAGTATGGATTATGATTCAAATCTATCGCCATTGACTCACATATCAGATAACCGGTCGAGCTGTGTGATTCAGCGGTATTCGATATAACTATCTTCCAAGAACCAGATGTCGAATACCCTCAGCGTCAGAGGTTGTTACGGAGAAATCTAAGTATTTCATTAATTTATTCCCAACTAGGTGATGCCCGCGATTTCATCCGCGTTAAATAAGTAAGTTTATTTTATTCCCGCGGGAACTCTTTTATTTTCTATCTCTATACCAAATTTCATCACAATCGGTTGAGAAGATGGGCCACTAAAGCGTTGTAAACAGACAGACACACTTTCGCAGAATAAAATATACCTAGTATGGATTTTACTAAGAGATTTCATGACCGCGAATTCCTCCGTTTAGGCTCATAAGTCCCGAGGGAACTCTTTGATTTTTCCGGACAAACTAAATTCAATCTCCGATATATACAAAAATACTATCTCTTTACTTAACCATATTTCGTCAAAACAAAAAAAGCGTCAAAATGAAAAGGCGACAGAAATACACACTTTCGCCTTTTATGAGATAGGTACTGATGCCCACGACTTCGTCCGAGTAGAATCGCATAGAAAGCGTAGCAGATGGACAGACAGATACACTTGCGCATTAACAATATTAGTAAGTATGAAATATTCTCAGAATTGAGCTGGTAGGTAAATCAAGTGATTTAATTAATATCAAGCTACGAAGTTGAGTTTCATATGAAGCATAGTATCGCATCGACGACCTCCGTGGCGCAGTGTGTAGCGCTGTTGTCTTAACGTGCGGAGGTCCTGGGTTCGATCCCCGGCAGGGTCAATTTGGGAATTTATAATTTCTGAATTTTCCCTGGTCTGGCCTGGTGGGAGGCTTAGGCCGAGGCTAGTTACCACCCTACCGGCAAAGACGTGCCGCCAAGCGATTTAGCGTTCCGGTACGATGCCGTGTAGAAACCGAATAGGGGGATGGGTTTAATATAACTGCCATGCCCCTAACAGGTTAGCCCGCTACCATCTTAGACTGCATCATCACTTACCATCAGGTGAGATCGCAGTCAAGGGCTAACTTGTAGTGGATAAAAAAAAAAAAAAAATAGTTTCTATGAGTCGAGGCCGAACTCAACGGTTTGCCGCTTCGCGGGATGAATAAGTTAGCAGCCAATAATGGTGTCAAGAAGTGATAATTATATTTAGCGCTCAATAATGTATTTATTTTGGGGCTAAGTGATGACGCATTCTTATATCTTGACCAAATATTGGTGAGACTTCACTGGATTAGCTGCGTATATTTATACAGGCTCAAGGTTTATGGCTCTTAATATTAATCTTGGATATTATTATGTATATTACTTAAGTTCTTACTTGACTAGGATAGAGATTGCGGAGAAGACTAGCGGGCACTATTCAAGGTTCGAATCCCAGCATACATATAACTTACGTTGCGTCCATAAGTAGCGTGCAACGCGCGAGCATTTGGGGATACGTCCGCTCCATTCGTGCGTGCAACGCGCGTATTCGCACATTACACATATTATATACATTTTAATATATAGGTGAAATAAAACATCGCTAGGAAATCCTTCTCATTCTAAAAGGAGACCTCTGCTCAGATTTTTCTCTATTATTACGGCTACGGCTTGCGGTTGACTGCAATCACACCAAACATTTAGTTAGCTGATGATGGTGGTGCCTAGAAAGTGTTTAACTCCTACATTCTCTCCTCTTGCGAAGGTACCAAGGAGGATATCTAGTGGGGAAAACGGAAGCCGGCAATGAATGATGAAGTACTTACTAATTATTATTGATTGACAGCTATTTCCATTTATTTGTATACTGATTTCTATAAAATTATTCCTAAACATGTTTTACATAAATATATAAAAATACTACACAAAACATATTTAAAAGGACCCATTGCGGGGCCTTAAGGACCCAAACAGCCGGTGATCAGGGCTCCAGAGAGAGGAACTTCCTCACAATTCGCGCTGTCTCAAGGATATCCGTCTTCTGTATCTGACCCTTAATCCAACAACCAAGCGAAAGATTCTTGAGGTGTTGGATTGACAGCTATTATCATTAACTTCATTAGGCATGCGGCATGATATATATATATAGGTAAAAAAGAATATCATCATTTCGCGCTTGACGTCAGATAGCGCGGAGATCAAAGTCGCCGCATACAAATTAACTTTGATGAAGTATGAACGCTCCCCTTCAATCTTTGAAGCGAGTCTTCTTAATAGTTATTATTTGTCTTAATTCACAGAATCTATGATTTCATCGCATCTAGATTTGCAAACATAATAATTAATAATCTTGTTTTCTATGTTTACGAGTACCTACTTACTACCTTGTACAACCTACATTTTGAGCTGGACTAACTTATGTTTACTTAAAAAATGAAAAAAAACCAATGTAATCAGAATCATTTCGCAGGAGTCTTGTGGAATCAGACAGCTTACCGATGTTCAGGGGACTAATGTCGACTTAGTACTTTGCCTATACTTCAAAATGCAATCCTCTTTTGCAAATGTGTTTTTCAAAAGAAAGCTAAACCCATATACTTAATACAACGTTATGGATCTATAGATACATATACTAAAAATAAACTAGTACATTCAGGGCAACTAACCTTATTTAAAATTTTCCGGCATTTTGCACTCTCAGATTTTACTAGACAGACTCCACATACCGAGATGTGAAAAGCCCTGTCCGCGCTGACGAGCAGTCTGGTAAAAGTACTTCACAACGGCTATCTTTTCACAGATCACTCAAAATAACGGAGTCCTGTGATATAAGGGCAGATCACGCCTCTCTGGAGTCGTGGCTGATTGTGATAAATGAGTTTTGGGAAAACGATGCCGGCGCTTAACCTGTTACGTGTTGGTATGAAGCCTTTTCGCTTTGGTACTACAGATAATAAAGAGAAATTCTTCCGAGGATTAATGATCTGTTGAAATGATAAAATACTTAAGTAAATTGATTTCAATTAAAATGCTAATCGGGATTCGGGATGTATACAATTTGTATCCCTCTTAGTCAAATTCCTCATTGCTGAAGCTACAATAGAATAGATATAATTAATAGATAGGTAGAATTGATCGTGTAGGGACGCAAAAGGGCTCTCAGACCCTTCTTCCGCAAACAACTCAACTAAGAGTACAATTACAAATTGGTCTTTAGGAGTTTGGTATTATCAGATTTAGTGATGATAAGCGACACAGATCGGGAAGAGTGTGTTTCTAAGGTTAAAAAAGCACCTTGAGACAACCTTTCTTGAAATATTCCGCTTGAGCAAACCTTGTCACAGGGAACGAGCGAAAGTTTGGACTGTAGAACCTGAAATCTGGATACACGTAGGTATGTTAACTAGTGAAGTCGCGTGGCAGAGATATGTCTAGATACTAAGACGTCGTCCAGTAGGGCCAAATTCACCGAGAATAATTTCGCGCGTATTACGCGCCTATGTTGCGTTCAGAAGGTGCTGGGGTACGCTCTATTTGTGCGTACAACGCACGTATTCGCCACGTCTGGACAAAGTCTCAAGAGCCATAATGATGTAGAGAGGGGAAAATTACTTTAATAAGAGAAAAATATATGAAGAAGAGGTGAATAACTAGAGAGCATGAAGGTAATGCGTTTTCGTGCTGCAGGTCAGCACGTAGAGGGTTTGTCCGTATAAGCAGACACGCTTTTGCTAGCAAGCAGACCTCCGGAATGTTTTCCGCCACTAAAATAAAAAAGCGACACCGCATTTTTTGCACGGAGGAAACGAAAACGGTGTGGTCCTCCAGTTTCCGATTTGGGTCAACCCTTGAAATCGTAGCCAAGGTTTAGATTTTCATCAAATAAAATAAAATAGAAAGTCATGAAATTCCCCTAAAGAATACCCGTTACACGATCAATACACGTATCACGAACCAACAGGTTAGTGGCCCTAAACCTTTTTCTTGAGATCATTTATAACCATCAGACTCGTGACTTCTTTCGAGGGCTGTCGTTAGCTCTTATGATGTTATAGAATATAGAGCGTTTTTTGCCGAAGAACATTATGGCGATAGCGTGGAATGAATTTATGAATTAGGTGCCCTTTGACAGAGAGCTAAGATTAAGTATGCCTCGTTTGTGAGATATTAATATTGTGAGCGTAAAAAAAGTTGCCAAAGTGGATATTATGCTAACGCAATTATTGTAATACCTATATTTTTTATCTACGCTTTTCGTTTGCTTTTAGGACGCCTAATAAAAAGAACAAATTAAAGTAATGCGTAAAAACACACTTGCGGAGTCGAGGCTTTTATGTTCAGAAATTGACGAATTTCTTAGTGACAAAGTTGTATGGAAACAATCAACTCTGCGGTAAACGTTTCTTATTGAAAAGAGCAACTGCCGACTTTTTTTACGGCTCTTCTCAGTAGAGCGTACATTCCGAACCGGTGGTAGACTCAAAAAAACCCGTCAAGTGCGAGTCCGACTCGCGCACAAAGGGTTCCGTACCACCACACAATATAAATTACTAGATGAGTCCCGCGACTTCGTCCGCGTGGATCAAGGTTTTTTGATTCCCGCGGGAACTCCTCTCTTAGTCTCTTAAGTCTCATAGCACTTACTGTATAACATCTTGGGGTAGTGCCGCGAAAACACATATCATTCAGCTTGAACGAGCTCAACGCTCAGTACTTAAAACCATGCTAAAGAAACCGTTCAAATATCCTACAGTCCGACTTTATCAGGAATGCAAAGTCCTTACCGTGCGTCAAATATATTTAATTTAAAACTAGCTCGTCCATCGGTCAGTAATTTCTTCAAAAGAATATAACATGTTACTAAAACGACGTGTATTTAAGATTCCTATACCTAAAATTAAATCCTGTTTTGCTAGACGATTTAGTCCTTACGTAGAATCATCAAATAAATATTATAAATGCGAAAGTTTGGATGTATGGATGTATGTTTGTTACTCAATCACGCTCCAACGGATGAACGGATCTGGATGAAGTTTGGCACAGAGATAGATTATAGTCTGGAATAGCACATAGGCTACTTTTTATCCCGGAAAATTAAAGAGTTCCCGTGGGAACCGAAAAACCTCAATCCACGCGGACGAAGTCGCGGGCATCAGCTAGTATTAGTATAGATTCTAAATTAAAAACACTATTATAGATAGCAATCATTGAACCAGCATTGATGGGCACAACAATCCTTTAGAAGTTTAGTCGGTTTAATGAGGTAGGTACAGTGGGGATCGTCGCGTTGTCAGTCATGGGTCATCAACAACGGAATACGGATAACTGACTGTATCCGTTGAGCATTAGTGCAACGATTCTTATTTCAACTGTCGGTTTATTACGATGTATAAACATATATTTATTTATTACTAGATGATGTCCGCAACTTCGTCCGCGTGGATTAAGATTTTTTGATTTCCGCGGGAACTCTTAAATTTTCCGGGATAAAAAGTAGCCTATGTCCTATGTAACATACCTCCGAGTCCATACCTTCCATCAAAATCGGTTGAACAGATGGGCCGGGAAAGCTTAACAGACAGACAGACACAGTTTCGCATTTATAATATTAAGTAGTATGGATTATTTATTTATTTAGATATCCTTATTGCACACACAAAATATACAGTAGGTATACAGTAAAAAAAAAAAGAAGTATTAAAACTACATATAAATATGCAAAGGCGGTCTTATTCATAAAACAATCTCTTACAGACAACCTTTGGTGAAAAGAATATATTTATTGTTATATTTCGTCGCTTCATTCTTCAGATATAATTTTTACTTTGTAGTTTCCTCAATCATGCAGCAACAATCGCACGATTTTTAGAGATGTTTTATTTTAGTATAATGATAAAATTCCCCCGCTTAAGGCATCCCTACCTGGTTACACATTCAATATTTGTTCGTCATTCTTTTTTCGTGCGTAGCAACGATCGGACGTTCCCACTTTCAACAAAGTTAATATTATTATTTTATATCTAAATAAAAAATATTGAAAAAGAAACAGCCGCTGCTTCTTACAGGAAAACGGTGAGTCTTTAATCTTTCAATTTCAGCAATTTATTTCATGCCTGACAGGCTTAAGAAATTATACTTAAATTATATTTTCATGCAGTGTCAAATTACACTATGTTGTATGTGGGTACTTAAACAAAACAGTTCTGTCACTTTTATTGTGGCTCTTGCGTATTTATTACATTAATAATTATAATATCTAACTCACTAAAGGTTTTCCTAGGGTTTACCCGAGAGGTAACAACGAAGGAGAGTAAACTTTTCAGCATAAAACACGCTTATGAAATTATTCTTTTATGCAGCGTTTAATTATTCTAAATGTCCATCCGGCGGGTTGCCCAAGAGGCACCATGAAGAAGGTTAAGCCCTTCAGCATGGCTCGCCTAAGTAATTATAGTTACTTAGTACTTACACGAAGTACGTGTTAAAGTACGCTAATCCACTGGGAGGTTACTAGCGAAGTAACACGACGCAAATCAAACCTTCCAGCTAGACACTCCTAGCGACAGCAGGATAAGGAGAAATATTGGCGCCCGTTAGACTCGTCTGATGACGAGAACTTTGCAGGTTAGTCGAAAATTCTATTACTAAGTGTTAAAAAGTGTTTTTAACTCGGGATTGACTGCGAGTCAATTGCGAGATCATAATTGGCTGCGAGCCAATTATGAGTCATATTCTTATGACACTCATGCAGTGAATATGTGCCACCTGGACTAGATAATATGCACATTAACTGCAAACTAAAAAAGTGTTTTTAACTCGGGATTGACTGCGAGTCAATTGCGAGATCATAATTAGCTGCGAGCTAATTATGAGTCATATTCTTATGACACTCATGCAGTAAATATATACTTATCACCTTGACTAGATATGCACATTAACTGCAAGCTTTTGTCCGCGAGACAAAATTAACGCAAAATGCGTACATACTCGTACATACTACCTCCATATTCGTCCGCTCACTTATTGTATTCTTTAGAGATACAAATGAGGTTGAGCACCATGCACAAGACGAATTCACCATTCTCTGAACAAGGGGGAAGTCGTGAAGAGTCAAAGACGACCAACTATATCAGATTCGTCACTAAGGACCGGCTTAGCAAGCCTAACACAAATTGATTTCGTTTCGTTCACAAATACTCGAGAAGTATCCGGAACACAGGTAAATTAATTATTTACCTACTTATAAAGGTTACTGTTTACTCTTATTATATTTTTTTCGTGCGACGTAGCAAACGCACGTGCACTGTTTGTTAAAACTTTTAAAAGTGAATATTTAAGTGAAATGCCGAAACGAAAACGCGAACAACAGAAACGTAATCGTCGAAGGATTATTATAGAATCCTCATCAGACTCACGGTATGCATTCATAATTCAACCTACCCTCGCATAAAAATAATTTTTCACTATCATAATATTGCATTAAAATACAGCTAAATTATATCGCTTTCAAAGCAGAAAACCGGCTTATTCGAACGTACAAACGCCTGATGGTTGACCAAGAGTTAAAACGATGGCCGTCTACCTTACTTTTCATCATACCTGTGTAAGAAAAACATACAACAAACATTTTTCTCTAGAAATCACAAATCATTGTGTAACTGAACAACCTGGCGATTCACAGAGTGTTAACACAAAGGTTTCACAGAGACTAAAACTTTATAGTCTCGTACCTACATTTTCAGACTGTAATATTATGTAACAGAACAACATGGCGGTTAACCGAGAGTTAACACGAGGGTTTAAATACACGCTAAAAGTTTCGTCTTGTACGTGCCATACAACAATGGGGTGTAGGCGAACAACCTGGTGGTTAACCGAGAGTTATCACGAAGGTTTAACAGAGGCTAGAAGTTACGCCTTGTATATTTCATACGATAATATTATGTAACCGAAAAACCTGGCGGTTAACCGGGGGTTAACACGCAGATTTAATAGATGCTCTAAGTTTGTCCAGAGCTCGATCCAGAACTCCTCGGGGTACTCGGAGATAGAAGAGACAGGAAATGATCCAAAATTTGGTGAAAAATATAATAAATGAATAGACCTGAAAGAAATGTAAATCATTCAGTGAATGAAATAGTCAAGATCTCAGGTTCAAAATTTCCAGATGTAATTGTTCACAATATAAAACCTCTCAGTATCAAACGTACATACACCGTCAGAGAGGTAACAAAAGGTCTGAGATAATGAATATATCCTTTTTATCAGTTATCTAGGTACTTTAGCGTTATATAAATTCAATTTATTTACGAATACTGTAGATACAGAAAACGAAAATAAAAGCGGCTAGTATCTTGCCTCATAGTGGTGTGCAAAGAAAATTTGCAACAAAAATGTGTGGTAAAATTGCAAAAATTACCCACAAGTTTTACGTTTTTCCTACCCACATGTTCTTGGGCTCAAATCTCTAGTTTTATATCTCCATCGTGCTGGAAGCATATTATATCATACATCCGATGACGCGTAAGAATGGTTGACTAAACTTAGAAGACGGCAGAAAAATAAAAACCTAATTGAGAACCTTTTCCGTTTTGGAAGTCGGTTAAACGGCGAGTATTTTTACGACCGGAAGTAGACTTCGTATGATGTACCTAACAATGTAAAATTTTATCGTATTATTGTTTTTTTAAAAAAGATTTTTCGCGGGCTAGCGGGCAAGCATTACTGCAAACTCGGGATAATGCATAGTTCATGCTGCCCGAAGCGGGATCTTAACTTTAGTATCTATGCATCGTCCATATATTGGAAACAATCTTTGAAAAACCGTCATGACACTGTCGTTATTATAATACCTACATCGTTATCACTCGTGGAAAACATTCAATTTACTCCGCCTTAACATACTCCATAATAACTTGCTTAATGCAAAATTAAAATACTTTGTTTTTTGTAAAAAGAGTAAAGAGTATAGATCCACGCTCTCAGCGCGTCTACCTTAATAATTGACGGAGGGAAATGATTTAACGCATTCATTCAAAAATAAGTAGGTACTTATGAATATTAAATAATTTATAATGACTGATGACACATGTTTTTAGCGACATGAACAACTAGGTTGTCCATTGTTAAAAAAGTATAGTAGCCTGATATCTCACTTAATTTAAAGCTTCTAACGTCAGTGGGGTTTAAAGCCCAAACCGACCGACTTACACCTCCAAGTCGACATTAGTACTACCTAGTAGTCAGTGGCGTAACTATACCATCTGAGGCCCGTGGCAAATTTTTCGGATGGGGCCCTCCGGCGTCCCAGTAAAAATAGTCACGTTAGAATTTAATTTTAATAAACCACTGATGTTATTTCTGAGCTCGTGGCCTCTTGGGCCGGGGCCCTCTTTGGTCGGGGGCCCGTGGCATTTTGCCAGTCCTGCCACCCTATAGTTACGCCACTGCTAGTAGTCTATCACAATATCGACCGAGTATATTCATCATTTTTCATTTATATTCTGCGGGGAACTTATACACAAATAGGTATTTGTCGTATTCCATAATCTTGATTATGGCATAATTTTTTGACAAACATCATAAAATGGTACCATTATTAATAATTTTATTAAATATGTGCCTGTTACTACAGGCACATAATTTACCTCTACAACAATAAAGGACCTCTACAACAGGACCGGAATAAACCGTTCCTTTCCCGCAGCGTTTTGAAAAATAATAATTTTCTCCCCCCTTCTGGGTAGGTTTCCAAACGTTCAAACGTCCCATTGGACGTCTGTTGTGTGTAAATACAACCAAGTACTGGGCCGGCTAATATACTTTTGATTAGATTATAAATCTTGCAGCATTAACATCAATAATTATTGGTTTCATTTGCTTGCATCCAACCTGTAAGCTTGTTACTCAGGCGCTGATGTAAAAAGCGCAACATTGTATTTCTAAAGTAAAATGAATACTTAAGAAAAATCTTAGACTCATGAACTATACATATGATATAACTATACGTAGATGAGAATATCAAGAAATCCGCACATGATTCCAACCTTAAGCATAAAGCTGCTTAAAACATTACGACTCAAATAAGAGATTGAAAAAAAAATAAAAAATAAAAATATTGACAACAATAATTAGTATCTATTCAACATGGATACAGTTCTTGCAAAAATACATATTTTCTGTATCTCTAAACATCTACAAAGTAAAAATTATATCTGAAGAATGAAGCGACGAAATATAATAGATGATCAAACGAACTTCCTGAAGTGAAGTTCGATCATTATTATATGAGTCGCTTCATTCGAAGATATATAAATAAATTCCCAACCCACCCAACCCGAAATATATTTTTGCAATAACATTAGGTACTTATATATCTCTAAAAAGAATGACGAACAAATATTGAATGTGTAACCAGGTAGGGATGCCTTAAGCGGGGGAATTTTATCATTATACTAAAATAAAACATCTCTAAAAATCGTGCGATTGTTGCTGCATGATTGAGGAAACTACAAAGTAAAAATTATATCTTCGAATGAAGCGACTCATATAATAATGATCGAACTTCACTTCAGGAAGTTCGTTTGATCATCTAATATTACGAGAATATCCAATAGTAAGTTTCTTACTGCTTGAATTCCTAGTAAAGTAAATAGTGATAATATTAGTTATGTAAAGTAAGTAAGTAATAAGTCAGTAGGTATACGTTTAAGCATTCTGAAGTTCTGAGGACCGAAAATTAAATCAAAATATAAAATGGCAATTGGCAGTGCTGTTAATTGTTATATAAATAAGGTATCCCACTTCTGAATAAAGCAATTATGTTTTGTGTGCGCCCGTTTAGAGATAAATTTCCAATTAAGTAATTTTGTAAATAATCTTATCTGTAATTCGCCTAAACCGTTGGGTCAAAATACAAATTTTATCATTTATAGCACTTTTTTATCTAGATTCGAGGTTACAAAAAAACAAAGAATTTTGAGAAATTATAACAAGATCTTTAAAAATCTTTCGTCCCCGTGGACGAAGTCGCAGGAAAAGCTAGTAACTAAGTGCCTACTTATGTTATAAAAAATTCATAGCACCGATTCAAGATCAATCTCCTGTTATTTACTGAAGCCATTATCGGTCACAATAACAGTTCGTAGTGCTGTAACGTTGTCCAATATAAAAAGATCGGCTCTCAAACGGAACCGATTGTTACGGAGTGTAGCTCCGACATAGAGCACCGGACTATAAATAGGTATAGAATAGGGAGAAGTACTCCCAGGAATGCGCTCCCAACCGAAAACAGATAAGCGTTACGCTGTCCACACACTTGCCAACTAGCCGGCTGCCAACATGTGCAGTTATACACTTATAACAGATAAAATGACTACGCCTTTTCAGTAAAATTGCATGCCACTCGTTGCAAAAGATGACAAAATGTAACAACGGGTCAGCTTTTTTCATATTCCAGCGACGGTGGCTATTTTAAAGATCGTGAGAGACTTAAACTCGAATTAAACTCCCTCAGCTGGTCAAAATCATGTTAGTGCGGCCTAAAATTTTGGCGAATTTTCCGGGATAAAAAATAGCCTATGTCCTTCCCCGGGATATAACCCACCTCAATACTAAATTTCAGCAAAATCGGTCGAAAAGATGGGCCGGGAAAGCGTAGCAGACAGACAGACAGACACACTTTCGCATTTATAATATTAGTATGGATTTTAGGGACATAAGTTACGTCATACGTGACATAAAAATGTATTTTTGAAATAATACTGATTTAAGCGATGGTAGTAACTCCCCAGGTCAATTTCTTATTCCTCATATCGCTCTTGTCAGAGCGGTCGTGGTTGTCACATTAGTGTTGTCGCACGCTTAACTATCCGTCTCCACTCTTCTCTGATGGCAGCCGCCTTGCGAGTGCATTCGTATAAGGGGATTGTCTGTTATTTGAACAGACACGTGAGGGCCCGATTCAGCAGGTCCTCGAAATTTAGCACCCTCACGTGTCTGCTCAAATAACATACAGGGACGTCCACCGCAGCCCTCACTTGGTCTGTCCACCTCATGGGTGATCTGCCACGTACCCTGGTGCCCTCTACTCCTCTGAACAACACGACGCTCAATGGAGATGTTATCGTCAATTTAGGTTGGTGAACAAGTTGGAACATCTGTAGATGGCGTTACCCGTGAACATATTCTCGTGATGACGTCGCGCTACACGGCCCGCACGTTACGCCATAATAGAATTCCACTGAGGCATTAGGTTTTTTGGATTGCTCGATTGATGAATCCGTATGTTATGGGCGATTCACTAAAATTACAACAATGATTTTCCTAGAGAAAACGGTTAAAACCGGAAAATCGAGGATAATGAAAGCTGTTCAAAAGGAAGAGTGGATGCGATTAGATTAAGAAGCTAACAATATTCGTGAAGTAAATGCATTGAACGACGCGGTTGGTTTTATGCTATAGTCTTCATTTCGCTCTATTTCTTTACCTGACATGGTAACTATAACAGACTTTATTACCAACGCCGTTCAAGTTTTTACTCTACGAATTTTTTTTTTTTTTAATTGCTCTATAAGTTAAACTTGACTGCGATCTCACCTGGTGGTAAGGGCATTCTGCCATACAGTTATATTGAACATCGCACCGGTAGGGTAGTAGGTAACTAGCCACGGCCGAAACCTTCCACCTGGCCAGACCAGAGAAAATTCAGAAATTTTAAATGCCCAAAATGACCCTTCGAGAGATCGAATCCCGAATATCCCCCCTATAAAAGACCACAGCGCTCACCATGGAGGTCGTCAAGATTTTCCAACAAATGATAAATACATGCAAAAGTACAATTTACATTTTTTACACTAGCGGCACGCTATGATGGCCGGTTGGACAAACGTTCCGTATTAATTGATAACGACTTTGAAGGAAATAATTGTATTACTTTATTGACGATAGCTATGACGATAGTGATGTGCAGAGATTCATAAATTTAAAAAAACTTAATTGTTTTTTGTTCGAGAATAAATTGACCTATTGTAATGTGTCAACCGGCCATCATAGCGTGCCGCTAGTGTACAATGCGTAGCTACCCGCGTCTCGTCCATAAATATAAAGTAACCGATTGATTGTTTTGTTTCCACGGAACGAATACTAGATTGTGACAGTCGAGGCTCAGTACGTTCAAAACCTTTTCTATTATTCATAATCATCGGCTCAATGCCTTACCATTTTATTACCCTTGCCTTGAGCTTGTAACTAGGGCTTGGTATCCGAATATTCGTAGTATCCGAAGTTGTAGGCGTCAGCTTGTAAATTTATACTAATATAAATGCGACAGTGTTTTTGTTTGTTTGTCCTTCAATCACGCCGCAACGGATCGACGTGTTTTTTTTGGCACGGATATAGTTTAGGACCTGGAGAGTGACATAGGCTACTTTTAGGAGTTCCCGCTGGAATCAAAAAAAACTTAAACCACGCGAACAAAGTCGCAGGCATCATCTAGTGTCTACTAATTTCTTACTTACCTAGTTTAGCGTTACGCAGCACTAATAACTAACTAAAATCACAATTATTTATAGATAAAACACTAATTAGTAAATACATAATACATAATAATTTGCGTCAATGGTTTTTTCCGTAACCTAACCGCAATATTTATTTTTCAATAAATAATTAATTCAGTAATTCACTCTATATTATGTAAAATAACAGAATTAAGTACCTATGATCGATCGGCCCCGGCTTCGCACGAGTTGGCTTACCTTATTTACTGTAACTAAATAGTACATTACGATAGAAGTTAAAACTAATATATTTAAAATAATAAAAAAAAATGTAAAAAAAGAAAAAAAAATTAAAACATAAACCTTAAAACTAAGGCATTAAAGTTTAATTACGAATGTAGTATATTTATATTTAAGACCTTTTGTCTTAGTAACAACGCGAACATGGGGCAGCGAGGCCAAAAAGTGCTCAACGCGGCTAAAGAAGATTTCACTTAAGGCGCCAGCGGAGAGTGAATTGCTCATACAAACGTAATACCAAAATAATTCGTAATTCGAGCATATTTCCTCCATATTATGCGATTATTAAAATTGAACTTGTATTTATCTAGGTCCCTGGTTAATTATTTTTCCAAAATACTTTCCCAAAATTAAATGTAAGCACATTGCGTTTTGCATGTTTTTGCGACATAAACGACATGTTTTCTCCTTATTTGTTTCATATTAAAACCAACGATATCTCACGTACTAATTGATCAGGAACATAGCCTATATTGTCAAGTTACAGAATAACAACACGAAGTTAAAAACACAACAATTTTTCATTCATCATTTTTGGTATTCACGGAACAAGACTAAATGTATAACAAATTCTGTACGCTCATATTGCTATCGCGCTTGCACGCGATCATGTGTCTTCAGCCAAATAGGGATAGCAATATACCGGCAAATTTATATTTGCGGTTCGAGTAGAAGTTGCGAGCGGTGGTCGCCGGTCCCTTAAAAAATGTGCGTTTTATCGCAATAGGGATAATGACAATGCAATCAGCAACTTAAAAAAACGCGTTTCTAGTATGCAAGTTTGTATGAAATAGGTAGATAGGTGACATACTTAGTTGTGACGTAATCAAATTTCAACGCACTGTTTTCTTTAATCTGTAGTTTAAAATGGTTATCAAACATACACCGAGGATGTGAATTTTAGGTCTTCTGGAGGACCCTCTATTTATAATCAATAAGAAATAATTTATTTTTGACATAGGTATCATCCCTATTGATTTGCTGTTATCCGTTTAAAAGTCTCGTGAACTTGTTATTAAACCAATTAATGCATTAATCAATCAATCAATATTTATTTATTCAATTTAGGTACAATGGGGCTGATTCTGTGTAACACAATCTCTAAACTAAACTAAAATGGCAGCTTTAAATCTAGTTCTGTCCCTTTCCGTAGGGAGTATTATGAAAAGGTTAGCAATATTTTGTAATGCTCTAATTTTAGTTTAGTTTAGAGATTGTGCACTACAGAATCAGCCCCACTGTACACTTATTGACGTCCACTAACTTATTTAAAAACATGATGGTGATAATCAGTTGAGTTTTTTCAGTTCAATGGTTACGGTATCATATATAAAAACTGTTCTACTTCTTATCTTGTTTTATTGCCAAACCAATGGTTAGCTAAATACATGTTAAGCAGTTAGCTAACCATTGTTTATGTCCCTACATCCATGCTAACGCCGCGCCGCACCGTTGTCAACATGACAGATTTGTGTGGTTGCAGTTGCTTATTTGTCAAAAAGTTATGTTACTCTATCAGCCATCTATTGTAGATACCTAACTCGTTCAGTGATAGGTTATTTTAATTTGTTAGCTAGAGCTAGCAAATTAAAATAACCTATGATGATACCTATATTGATATAACTAGATGTTGCAATTATTTTTTTATTTTTTTATTTTTTTTGTACCAAAAAGTTATACAAACAAGCGTAAAAAAAGTTATACAAACAAGCGTAGAAAACAGAAACATAGTGGACAAGGAAACACTTATCTCTATAAGAGATCTCTACCAGTGACCCTTGGCAGTGAGAAAGGTTGTGCAGGAAGAATGGGTACAACAAGATATGAGATGGAATGAAACGAGATATAAACTATATCATAAACTTACACGAATATACATACTAATGACATAAATATATACATAAATATATAAATACATACCAACATACATATATATATATATACCTATATAATACATACCAATATACATACCAACATATATTACTTAATGATTTAACAGATACATATTATTAATTTATAATTATGATAGAGTAGATAAATAGTGCTGTTTCAGTCGAAGTTTACAGGGTAATTAAGGTCGAAGTTTATTTTTTTTTGATTCCCGTTATGTTGGTATGTATATTGGTATGTATTATATAGGGTAAAACCGGGTTAGATGCCCCACTTTTTGAAATAGCCACCTAATTTAAAAAATATTAATTTTATACGAATAATTTCTATTAATGTAGTCAAAAAAAATGAAGTCCTTTATTTTCCGGGATCAAAAGTAGCCTATGTCCTTCCCCGGGATACAAACTATCCCTGTACCAAATTTCATCAAAATCGGTTGAACGGATGGGCCGTGAAAGCGTAGCAGACAGACAGACAGACACACTTTCGCATTTATAATATTGATAATGATAATTTCAAAACGTTTTCTTTAATTTTCTGCGTGGCATATCAATATCACGGTTAAAGTAGGAGTGTAAACAAACCGTCAGAACGCAATCCGTCTTCAGTTGCTTTCAGCCATCCATTCTATTCTATCATCAATAACTGATCGACATGCGCCGAAGGGAGTTATCAATTATCTAGATATCTTTACCACAAAATAGGTACCTAGATGGCTATAGCGATAATAGGAAAACGAAATAGTCGAAAATGGAAGGAACGTAAATAAATCGCAATCGCAATGTCTTCACTCGCTTCCATGCATCCTATCATATCATCATATTATACATTGACCTTTGATTTATAATCCTTATTTTAGGAACGTCAGGGTACATGACATAAAACTCATTTTGAGTAATATTGCTTAAGTATTGCTTAAAGCGTTAGCAGTTTGGCCCCAGTAAAGCACCACCAGTGCTACCAGATAAACTCTACAATGAGAGAATTTTTCAGCGCGATACATAATGGAAAATTTCAGGAACGTGAACAAATCAGATTGCAATTCGTCTTCCCCATCCATTCTATCCTATCATCAATAACTGTTCGACGCAAACGTGCGCCGCATAGTCATTATCATACAGTCAGTCAGTAGTCATACATTTTACACAAAAAAATCATTTCATCTCCCAAAGCCACTCACTGTAAGTAAAGCAAAAAATAGTTTTTAATTTCTACACACTATGTTGAAGTCGGGCGAACCTGACGCGTCAACTTTGCGTATCTATATTACACCCGCCCAACTTCAACATAGTGTGTAGAAATCAAAATATTTTTTTGCTTTGCAGTGGCGTTGAAAGTCGGATTTTTGAAAATAATTTTTATTTTTAACTTTTAAGTGTACCTACCTACCCGTTAAGTTCATGAAGTCCATGCTCGGTGCTTACAATATCAAATCACCATCAACAGTTCGTTTGGCATAAATCGACATCCATTTATATTATGTGGAGGTCGTCTTTCTCAAAATTCGTCCTTTAGTGTAAACGGGGCTTTAAGAAACGCCAACGCAACGGTTTTTGCGAAGAAAAGTGACTTATGAAAACTTCTGAAATAATAAGTAATTATTTGGCTTTGATCTTTTTCAGGCCGACTTCACAAAAATTACATTAAGCGAAATCATTTTAGCGATATAAATATAATTTCTTAGAAATATGAAATTACCTACTTACTTATGGCATAATATTTTTTTTGGCAATATTCGTGATACAATACAATGTTCGTGGAAAGTTATTCTTAGATTTATTTGCGTAAATCCAGGCGAAAATACTTTATCGTTGACACGTTTATAGCGTTTTATAAATGTTTTATTTATTTTAGAAGGTAAGTAAGTATAGGCACAGAATAGGTAATAGTAGTACGTGTCAAGAAAATCACAAGAATAATTAATTTACCCATGCGCATTACTCGTACCAACAGAGATGAGCGTTACATTTTAATACTGAAAAGAGTTTTTTACCGTATAGTCGGACTAGCATTTGCCCAAGGTGTCGCCTACGTGAAATACGGGTCAAGCTTTATTTCAGGTTTACACGGAATAGATCAAAATAGTTATTTGTGTTATATGGGGCCAAAGAAAATTTTTGTTCCCCGAGTAGAATCCTGAGCGTAGCGAGGAATCCATATTTACGCCGCCCGAGAACAAAAAATTTAGCCCCGAGTGAAACACACTATTTTTCATCATTACGTATGAGAAAAAGCTAGGAGTATCAACCTACTATGTATGGACATTACCTATACGTTTAAGTACCAATCAGAAGCACGAACGCGGACCAACCAGAAGATACTCCTATCAACCTTCTATGTATAGACATTATTTAGACGTATATTTAAAGTTTAAATTTTTTGTAAAGACGTATATCCGATCAACAAATTGATCACGTGACTTCCGACCAATCAGAACAGAGAAATGTAAAGTCGTATATATCCGATCAACAAATTGATCACGTGACTTCGGACCAATCAGAAGAGAGAAATGAAAAGTCCTAGGGGCCTACAAATTACATTTTGCTCCCGCTATCCTCTGAAGCCAATATTCGTTTTTCGAATAGGTATGATGAAAAGGTTTTTTGTATGCTTTGACCTAATATTTACGAAAAGGGAAGTTCCCAAATTTCATGATTCTAGGTCAACGGGAAGTATCCTATAGGTTGTATGTATGTATGTATATTCTTTATTGTACACCACAAAAACACAAAAGAAACAAGATACAAGGAAACTTAAAATATAGGTACAATAAGGCGGTCTTATCGCTAAACAGCGATCTCTTCCAGACAACCTTAGCGCTAGGGAAAAAATGGAGTAGAGGACAACGGGAGGTGGTGCAAAAATAAAAATAAACTTAAATACTAATATCTAAATAAACTAACCTATACCATTTATATAAAACATAATTATGATACACTAATATATACAAAATAATTATAATAGACATACGTAAGACTAAATATACTATAACTTAATACATAAATAAATATACAAAAGGAAAAAAAGAAAAATATACATGCCGCTATTAAAGATAACAAAGAGACAGATAATGCTTTTTGACGTCAATTTTAAACTTATGTAAGGTTTTAGCACGGTGAATATGTGAGGGAAGTTCATTCCAAAGACTGGTGGCCTTGAGTGCAAATGATCTTTGGAAGTATTTAGTCCGATACGTAGGCCCCTCAAGAATAAGTTTACCAGCCGACCGAAGAACCCTATCTGGTCTATCATGCCCAAGATATTTAAACTTATCCTTTAAATAGCCAGGAGTCATGGGGTTAAACAATACACAGTACAGAAGAGAAACAATATGCAGATTCCGGCGAAATCGAATGGGTAACCACTTGAGCTTTGAACGAAATTCGGAAACATGGTCATATTTGCGCAAACCAAATATAAACCTAATAGCTAAATTTTGAATTCGCTCAAGTTTATTTAGTTGGTCCTCAGTTAAATCAAGATAGCTTGCGTCCGCATAATCGAGAATTGAGAGCAGTAAGGATTGTGCTAACATAATCTTAGTAGGAATAGGCAGAAAAGAACGCAGACGCCTGAGTGAACCCATGGCAGCAAAAGTTTTCCTACTGACTTCTTTTAAATGATGTGACCATGAGAGAATATTATCAAAATGGACACCAAGATTTTTAACAGTAGAACTGTAAGGAATGATAACGCTATTTAACGAAACAGGCGGAAGGTTATCCCAGTCAACTCTGGAAATCATGCCAGAACCACCAATAATAATGGCCTGGGACTTACAAGGATTTACCTTTAGCCCATAGCACCTACTCCATTCATTGATAGCCGCCAGGTCACCATTAATAGAAGAAATAGCATTAGGCAAATCTTCAAGAGTTGACTGAGAATACACTTGGAGATCGTCTGCATACATGTGATAGAGAGAAGTAATTTTCTGGGAAATAGAATTAATGAAAATAGCAAAGAGTAAAGGCGACAACACACCACCTTGAGGTACGCCAGCCGATATTTCACACCAAGAAGATAACTTATCTTCAATGCGAATACGCTGCCGACGACCCCAAAGATAACTCTGAAACCATCCAACCACTGTTGGAGATATGTTAATAGAACGTAACAGACTCAACAAGATGTCAAAATCAACGGAATTGAAGGCATTGCTAAAGTCTAACAATACCAGCACCGTGAGCTGTTTATTATCCATTCCACGTCGAATGTCGTCAGTAACTTTAACTAGCGCTGTAGTCGTACTATGTCCTGCCCGGAAACCAGACTGAAGGGGATTCAAAAGGCAATTTCTGTTAAGAAATAGATTTAATTGATGGAACACTAGTTTTTCTAATACTTTGGACAGAAATGGAAGAATGGAAATAGGGCGAAATTCGGAAAAATGCAAAGCATGAGCCTTTTTTGGAAGAGGAATTATATGAGCACTTTTCCAAGCTTCGGGAAATACAGACGTAGATATAGATACATTTAGGATATGGGTCAGGATAGGAATAATAATCTCAAGGATTGGTAAGATCATATTACGACTAACACTGTCATCACCCACGGCATTAGACGAGACCGATAATATGTTCTTTTTAACATCACAGTCAGTGAAAGGAGTGAAATTAAACGGTTGGAAAGCAGGAGTTGGCATAGAAGAAAGAATACTCAGCGTGCGATCTTTAACCGAGCTGTCTAATGTACTATAGGAAGTAAAATGTTGGTTAAGGAGTTCAATATCAATATTCTGATGAGGCGAACGAGGGGATGCTTTACCAACTCCAAGAGTCTCAAGAAATTTCCAAACTTTGGCTGGGTCGCCGTTTTCGACTGATTTATGAATGTGGCGTCGTTGTGCATCCCTACACGAAGTATTGCAGCGATTCCGAGCTTTGTTATACCTCCGCAGATTTTTCCCTGAGTATTCAGCCTTAAGCTTGCTTTTGGCGAAGCCTTTTTTCAAGATAAGGCACTTTAGATCATCAGTCAGCCAGGGTGCAGGTAAATGTTTAATTTTAATAGGCTTAACCGGAGCATGAATGTCATATAGTTGTATGAGAAAGGAATTAAACAATTCGACTTTCATGTCAACCGTAGTTGCATTTAAAACAACTGACCAATCCAACTGACGGGCATCTTCCAAAAGAAGTTCTTTGTCCATTCCACTAAAATTACGTTGCAGAAGAATTCTCGATTTTGCTTTAGGAGGACGGATTTTATATGATAGATATAAGAGATCATGGTGGGAGAAAGCATCAGCCTCGTGCTGACCATACTTCACAACAAAATCAGGTGAGGAAACAATAATAAGATCTAATAGAGATGGGATACAATCAGGTAAATTATGAGTGGCAGAGAGAGGCAATATATGTAAGTTACACGCATCGGTAACCGACTGTAGCTTATTACACCGATTGTCAGCTTTAAGAAGGCATGTGTTAAAATCACCCATAATTATGGTGTGACTATATGACGGGGTCAGATTTTCTAATAAAAGTTCAAAGGAAGAGAAATAATCAATATTAAGAGAAGGACTGTAACAAACGCCAAGAAGAACTTTAGAATGAGAAAGTGAAACTTCAATGAACAAATGCTCGACCGCATTAGAAGGAGGAGGCTGAGTGGACAAACTTACAACAGAAAATGGAATATAAGAGCGGAGGTAAATCGCCACACCTCCACCCACCCTACCAGTGCGGTCATTGCGAATGAGATGAAACCCTGGTAATGAGTAAGAGGTAGATGGTAAACATGGCTTTAACCAAGATTCAGAAACAAGAATAGCGTGAATGTTACGTGACGTGTGTTAGGTTTTGATTTATTGGCGAGTGTCTAAAATATGCGGAATAAACGGCCTGTATCTTTTGATTGCGTTGACTTAGAAGCTTGATGTTTGTACAGCTCCAAGGGACCGTAGACCCAAGTAATAAAATAAATAAAATAAAAAACCATTATTCACTATTACGTTAATGTCATATTAGTTCATTATAAATGTATACATAGTTAAATATTAAGATTTAGATTAATTTCAATTGATAAAAATAATATTAATAAACATACGGGTACAATAAAATTAGCTTCAAATTTACATGCATTTACGTAAAAGTCGCCTCTACGGCGTAGGCCTCCCCCAAATCTCGCCAAAGTTTTCTGTTACGTGCTTGTCTCAACTCTCATCCAATCTGGCAAACATCTCTCTGAGAAGATATCGCGCCATCTTTTCCTTTGTCCCAAGTATTTGATATTAATTTTAACTTGATATCTCCATGCGTTCCCGAGAAAAAGTGGTTGACAGACGTACAGACAGACGGACAACGAAGTGAAGTGAATAAAGGTTCCTTTTTTCCTCTTGAGGTACAGAACCCTAAAAACCACGATTGAGAACTGGCACCTTTATGTAGTCGTCAACACATTCGTACCTCAATTCGCGTGATCCAAATTCCAAATATAATTTAGCAGTAGGTATGAAGTCAAAAGGATATTTCCTCTGTGGCTGTCGAGTGTCGACCCAGTGTCAGCCCGCTTCGTACCGACCCACTTGTTTCCTGACGTTTGTCGGAGTTAAAACGTTGAGCGGAATAACTTTATACCGGAGTCTCGGAATAGGAAAAGTTTTCGGCGTTATGTGTCAATTTGAGCTCTGACGTTGTTTTGTAACTGTTGTTTTTTGTTGGTTCAGGAAATAGGCACTAGCTGATGACCGCGACTTCATACGATTTGATTGAGGTTTTTTGGTTCCCGCGGGAACTCTTTAATTTTCCGGGTTAAAAAGGGTAGCCTATGTGTTATGCTGGACTATAATATATCTCTGTGCCAAATTTCATCCAGATCCGTTCAGCCAATTTGGCGTTATTGAGTAACAAACAAACATCCATCCATCCATCCTTCCAAACTTTCGCATCATACTAATATTATAAATGCGAAAGTGTGTTTGTTTGTTGGTTTTGGTTTGTTGGCTTGTCCTGAAATCACGCTACAACAGAGCAACCGATCGACTTGATTTTTGGCATGGGTATAGTTGAAGAGTGACATAGGCTACTTTTTATCCCGGAAAATTAAGGAGTTCCCGTGGGAATTGAAAAAAACTTATTCCACGCGGGCGAAGTCGCGGGCACCAGAATTTGTTTTGTTTGTTTGTATAATATTTGTATGGATAATTCTTGCTCTATATCAAGAGCACATAATAGTTACAAGCATCAGGTATTTTAGGCGGTTTTAGTTCAAATGCGAAAGTATGTCTGTCTGTCTGTTTTCATAGCCCATCCGTTTAACCGATTATGGCGAAAATTGGTTCAGAGATAGATATAGTTTGCATCCCGGGGCAAACGCTCCTTTTTTATTCTGGAATATCAAAAGAGTTTACCACAAGTTATTAAAATCGAAATCCACGGGGGAGTCGCGAAAATCATCTAGTCAGCTATGAATTTGTTTTGGTTAGTACGTTCCCACAAACAAACCGAACTATTTAGCAATGTTTCCAGGTAATTAGTTTTGCATCGGGATATTTCCTCCGCGCTAGTTGACCTTGTAATCACTACTACGTGCCATACCCCTCGTTTCCTGATGTTATTGAGGCGTAATGTTCGACAAAACGAAAGCCTACGCTCGGGAACCAAACCGAACAGGCAAACTTGTAATGCGGCTTATGCATAAGTTATGCGTGCACATACACGAATAGGGATGATGACAACTCAATCAAATCAGCAACTCTTTATCAAACTTCAAAACGCACTTGTAGTATGGAAGTTGTATGAAATTCACAGCTGTGACGTCATAAAATTTCAACGCACTTTTTTTCTTTAATCTATATTTTAAAATGGTTATCAAACTTAAAACTAAAAGAGGATTTGAATTTTAGGTCTTTTGGAATACCCTCTATTTAATAATCAGTTAGAAATAATTTATTATTGATACAGGCACATTGATGTAGAATTTCAGTACCTATCTATTTCAATGTTGTTGTTGTTTTGTTCAAAAAAAAAAATGTATATCATTGAAATAGAAGTATAGGTACTGAAATTCTACATCAATGATGATAGGCATCATCCCTTTTATTAATCTCATCAGAGGAAATACTACCATCGCTTAAATCCGTTTTGTTTTGAAATGGTTGACGTTCGAGATTTTTTAGATTTATAAACGTCAAGGTACGTGACATCAAATTGCCATTTTGAGTAATATTGCCTACTAGCTGATGCCCGCGACTTCTTCCGCGGGATCTCTTAATTTTTCCGGGATAAAAAGTAGCCTATGTGTTATCCAGACTATAATCAATCTCTGTGCCAAATTTCATCCAGATCCGTTCTGGCGTGAAAGAGTACCTAACAAACATCCATACATCCATACTAACAAACTTTAGCGTTTATAATATTAGTAAGATATTAGTAAGCTTTAAAGCGCTGGCAGTATGGCCCTGAGTTTTCTTATAAGGCTTAGATAGCGACTAATATGTCTCGGATCCGTATGTCATCATCACTGGCGACTCGCACTGTTCATAGATCGTCAGGCAATAAAGAACTTTGGACGAGGAGATACTGATATATACATCCAGTAATCATATCGGCTAATGTTTTATCAACAGTTCTACGATTTTCCTCTGCAAGTATATTGTGAAGTTTATCTCTACTTTAGCCATGCACGTGGATGTTACTTGCCTAGTGCTTAAACATGCAGTGGCACGTGTTTCCGTCGATATCGAGTTCAGGCAGCGTGATCCAATTACCTGTGCTTATGTGAAGGAAACTCGGCAACAAGAAACTACCTATATGGCTGACGACCTAATTTCATGCAATTACTAGTTACCACACCCCCGACACTTCATACAAGCGAACTGATTTCATTACCTAACGTATTGACAAGGACTACGCTATTATGTAAATCGAGTGAGACAAGGGCAAAGCTTTCCATAATATTACTGGGCGTCTTCTATAGGTAGTATTAAAAGGAAACTCGGTTATCCACATAAATAAACT
This sequence comes from Erebia ligea, assembly GCA_917051295.2. NCBI lineage: Eukaryota > Metazoa > Arthropoda > Insecta > Lepidoptera > Nymphalidae > Erebia > Erebia ligea. The sequence continues at coordinate 1,795,506 of OU785226.1, forward strand.
TTAATTTAGCAATTCACTCAAAAACACGACAGCCATAATAATTATATCATCAACCAGCGCGTCCCCAGACCGTGTTGCCACTCCGAGAACCATACAGGCAGTGATGCCATGTACAGCTCGCTTTGATGTTCCTTCTAACAGTAGGAACCTGCAGCTAACGAATAATTGGCAGGGAGATTGAGTGTCGCTTCTTTACATAGTAATAGAGCTATTACAATACAATGCTTGAGGTATACCTTTATCCATTAATCACATAACTTATATGCTATACGAATAGGCCACGTGTCTATAAAAATGTTATCAGAGTTATGGTAATTTAGAGTAAACACAATAAATAATTTTAGTAGCTTTTCGTATTGCGAACACGTCCCAATATAACGGTATAGGAACTGTTTTATTTCCCCAGGCATCGATACACGTGTGCATCAAACACCAATCACATTATCGAGCTCGACTCCCGAACTTTACAACTTTGCTTCATTTATTGCGCAGTATACGTGGCAGTCAACACATTCTTTCGCTGATCAATTTTTATTTAATTTCATTCTACCTACTACATGTAAGCCCTTGACTGCGGTCTCACCTGGATCATAAGTGATGATGCACTCTTAAGTGATAGCTGGCTAACCTATTTAGGCGTCTTCGTGGTCAACCGATAGACGTCGTCCACTGCTAGACGTAGGTCTCTTGTAGGGACTTCCTAATGCCGCCTGGATCCATCGCCTCCCTGCGACTCGCTTGATTTCATCCGTTGACAGATCCCCCACTCCAGCAGTTTGGGACCCCATCGTCCATTGGTTCTTCTAACTATGTGTCTCATCTATTGCCACTTCAGCTTCGCAACAGGTCAAGCCATGTCGGTAACTCTGGTTCTCCCACGTATCTCCTTATTTCTAATTTAATCACGGAGGGATACTCAGAGACCTGCTCTCTACATCGCCCGGAGAGTGACCCTGAGACTTCTTATCAGGTTAGTGACCATGTCTCGGATCCATAATATTATGTCATCACTGTTCGAATACTTCGGTGTTCAGGCACTGAGGAATTTTAAAATAAGCGTTGAGCTCCTACCTATGGCGAATTAATAGCGTCGTTTATAGGTATATTTTATATCGCAATAAATCGTGCGCGCAAATGAAGCGTTTCGCGGCAGAGATGAAATAGGGCAGGCGTGTAACAGATGCGGAATTGCGGATCTCCGATATAATTTGCTTAGTGAACGAGCGGGATTATATTGCGCTATAAACGGGCGGGGTAGCGCCAAGTTGTAAAATTTGCGTTCGGAAATTAAGTTCGATGATCTGATGGCGTTACTTTATGTTACACTGGCCGACCATGCTGCTTCGCTCTAGTGGAATTTTTGGAAATCGGTAATGGAGGTAAGTAACGGAATTTGAAAATTCCTGAAACATGTATTTATTTACTTCAGCCGAAAGCCTACTAATTTTTATAGATACAGATTTGAAAAGTTACGGACTTTCATACAAATTTCCATCCGCTTTAATTTATTTTGGAGATGGAACTTCCAAAAATGTGCCTGTGTCATATTCAAAATGTAAGTCTCATTTGGATAGACTTTTAGATTGCCCAATACATATTATTTCGTGTCCGTGTAGATCTCTGGGAGAATTTAGTTGTTCAAAGCCTATCCTTTTATGTAACAATAAACCAAATCCATTCAAATCGAGTAAATATATTTCGAGCGTCTTCATTCAAATAAAAGATAGTATTCAAGGAATATTTGTTACAAATCTTCCTTGTAGAGCGCGAAGAAGGGTCGCAATTTATTACAATGACAGTGTTTACATTTTTTGCCCCGAGGAATTTAGTTCGCCGGCCGAGGCAAAAGGAATCCTTTATGCAGCAATTGAAATGAGCCATCGGGGCAGATAACTATGTCTGGGTAAAAAGTAAATATTCCACGAAGAACGCCGTACAATTGTCGCCTTCTTTATTGTGAAGCTGGGCTTGTTTGGTGAGATTTTAGTCTCACTCGCTCACTTATCACGATATCTCAGTAACTATAAAGCAATACACATTTTAAAGGAAGGTAGGTTCCTTCAATGGCGTAGACATTAGCGAAACGGTTTTGATTTCACCCCTGAGGAGATGAAAGGGATATGCATGTGTTAACCTGGCCTTATCTTACCTACTTACTGTAAATACATAATATGTTATTATATTATGCATTGATGTAGAATTTTAGTACTTATTATTTGATCGAATTAAGACACTGACTAGATCTTATAGCTCATTTTGACGTTACGGTATACGTTGGACATGTTTAGACTCTACACATTGTGGGACTGGCCGTATCAGGATACTGGGCACTTAAGCATCTATAGACGTTTTAGGAGACTATACATAGTGGACTCTAGTCATCATGAAACACTGGACATTGCGGGACTGGCCGTAACACGACACTAGGCACTTTAGCATTTAGTTTTTTATTTCCGCGGGAACTACATATTTTCCGGGATAAAAAGTATGCAACCTATCACTGCACAGAATTTCATCTAAATCTGTTAAAAAGACTTGCCGTGAAAGCGTAGTAGACAGACAGGCAGACACACTTTCGCATTTATAATATTAGTATGAATGGATGGTATGGATATTGTTATGGAATTATGGATTTTGATGGATGCTCTATTTTTTTTTTTTTGATTTTGGTACAAATAAAGATTTTATTTATTTATTTATTATTTATCTTACGCATTTATAGGCTCATTATACTCTCTTTTGGAGATCAACCTCTAAAAGGCCTCTTATGCTTTTACGTTCAAATATTCCTTTTATATCTGAACCTTGAGACAGATATTGCACAAAAAGCACTTTGAAGCATCTGTTACACAAAGATGACGTGTCGCAATAAGCAGTTTGACCTCAGACTTGCACACAATGCAAGGATTTCGCGGAGTTTTGTGCTCGATGCACTAAAGTAGCCATACTGGTTTGTACACGCGGTGTAATTTGAAACGGCAGTTCCAAGGATAGAGTTTAAGATTACCAAAAAACATAAGTACCTACCGTTGATCCTTTCTAAATGGAATTCACTGTGATTAATAAAACCTTAAGACTTATCCGATGGCTTGCAGTTCTCTTTACCCTTCGTTCATCCAGTGATACTATGGGGCGTCTAAGGCTACGTTCGCACTGCGAAAAATATTCGCGCGGTTTATATTTCGCGTACAGATTTCACCTACTTCGCACTGCGAATGCGGTGAGCGTCATACAACTCCATACAGCACAAAATATTCGCGCGATTATAATTCTTACCGCACCGCGTGAAAGTATTAAATCAGCGATTTTTTTTAATTCGCAAGTGCGTATAACGCTTTTGACTCATTCGCTATATGTAGGCCTAAAATCTTAATCCATTGTTGCTGGATGAATACTTACCATAAATTCAGTCAATCACAATTTATTTATTACTAGCGATCCGCCCCGGCTTCGCACGGGTAGCACTAATAATCCTAATCTATATAATATAAACTATCCTATCTCTCAAGTTAGATCGAACTGCACATGGTGTGCGAATTTTATTATAATCGGTTAAGTGGTTTAGAAGTCCATTGAGGACAAACATTGTGACACGAGATTTATATATATATAGATTGATTGTCGCAATGACTGATGCAACATATTTGAAATAGGGGTACTGATTCCATGCGAAGTGCAAGTCAAGACAGGGAACCAGGTCGGCGATGACGTTGATAATACTTGATACCAAGATGATTACGTAATGCAATGCGCATGCCGCATGTTAATCTCAGACAGCACCATCACGCTACGTGCCATCCATTATTTAATAGGCACTCATATTGCACTTCCTGTTTCATTTTGAATAAACATAGGTTTTTTATCATTCGAGGCAAATTTTGCACTAAAATTAACTTAACATTATATTAATTTACTTAATTACTTACTATTATGTTAGTAGTTAGTACCTACCCTCACGGGACAACGTCCAAACCTTAAGCTTGCGCGGGGACATAAGACAACACGCGCAGAGGCAAGAGATTTTCCGACATGCTCGCGAACACTGATATGCTCGCGAACACCGACATGCTCGCGTTGTTACGAAGACAAAAGTCTTAAATATAAATATACTACATTCGTAATTAAACTTTAATGCTTCAGTTTTAAGGTTTATATTTTAATTAATTTAAATATATTTTTTTTAAATAAAAAAAACAAAAAAATAATTAAGAAAAAAATTTTTAAAATATTCGTTTTCACTTTTATCGGCAGTCCCTATGACTGCCAATTTTTTTTGTTACGTACAAGTAATACGTACACATCCATATCCGGATACTGGATTACGCTACGTAGCTGTTAAGCACTTGTTATCAGCATTTGATACGCGCTCATCCGATACTTTTATCAGGGGCCATTCAGACAATCTCAACATCGATGTAGAGCCGTTGTCATTTATTGAAATTACCTAAACTATTTCAGTTTTAAATCCAGGTGTTTACTACACGTACTTACTTCAATATGCAACGTAGGTACTTTCTACACGGTCTCCATTGGTATTTTTGACTCCAACAGCCGTACTATAAGCCACTCCATAACATCTGCTATAAGCTTTAAAAATCAAAATGACTCTGTTATTAGAATTATTGTAATTACTAGCTGATGCCCGCGACTTCGTCCGCGTGGATTGAGGTTTTTTGGTTCCCGCGGGAACTCTTTAATTTTCCGGGATAAAAAGTAGCCTATGTGCTATTCCAGACTATAATCTATCTCTGTGCCAAATTTCATCCAGATCCATTCAACCGTTGGAGCGTGATTGAGTAACAAACATACATCCATCCATCCATCCATCCAAACTTTCGCATTTATAATATTTATATTTGATTTCAGAGCAAAATGGATAGTTGTTGATTTTGCGCGCAGAATAATTTGTATGTTCACCAGTCTCTCGTCTTTATGAATATTTATTGAATAATGCTATTTACGTTTTCGATCATTGTTTCATTTTGCATGTATGTAAATATTATGACGTCAATACACAAAGAATTTAACGGCCATATTTCATAATGCTTTTTTTTCTATATCGAAGAATTATAATAATTATAATCAAATAAATATTATAAATGCGAAAGTTTGGATGGATGTATGGATGGATGTTTGTTACTCAATCACGCCAGAACAGCAGAACGGATCTGGATGAAATTTGGCACAGAGATAGATTATAATCTGGAATAACACATTGGCTACTTTTTATCCCGGAAAATTAAGGAGTTCCCGCGGGAACCAAAAAACCTCAATCCACGCGGACGAAGTCGCGGGCATCAGCTTGTCAAATAAATATTATAAATGCGAAAGTTTGGATGGATGTATGGATGGATGTTTGTTACTCAATCACGCCGGAACGGCTGAACGGATCTGGATGAAATTTAGCACAGAGATAGTTTATAGTCTGGAATAGCACATAGGCTACTTTTTATCCCGGAAAATTAAGGAGTTCCCGCGGGAATCAAAAAACTTATTCCACGCGGACGAAGTCGCGGGCATCAGCTAGTCGAAGAATAAAGAAAGGAGTAAGTAAGACACATTGAGAGAGTTTGAAATTAGAATGCTGTTTTCTTACTGTTAGTAAGCTGTGATAAAGTTATGGTAATATAAAAAAAACAGCTTTTCTATTTTCCTTAACGTCCAGTCGAAATAAATGGCTTCCATTAGTTTTTTAAACGACTTCACACACTTCGCCTACGTCAAATGCAATTCAATTATCTTGAGTAGGTACCAGTAGACACATTTTGATAAAGCCAGCTAGCCTGTAGCCTAATTACTTATGTAAAACCTGTATCAATCATTGTTACAGTCTTGATTGTTGTGATTGGTGAAGTTATGGTATTCTTGCTGCGTCAATGGATTTTGTCCAATCGCGGAAGAGTGTTACTGTTAGGTAACCAATCAGAGGTGATTGCGATCGTTATACTGTAGCTGTCACTTTTACGTAGTAATGCTCCTGGAAAGGGCATTGCTTTTAATTAAACCCATATCCCTAAAAGAAAAGGCGTTATAAACATTCGGGGAAATCCACTAATCTTTTAAGAACACGTGCTCTCATTAACCTTTGTTTGCGAATCATACAGTAGCAGTAGGTGTATTTTTCATGAAACCCACGAGGGGAGATGAGATAAAAAAGGGTTAATCCAGAAAGCTATAGACCGTACGTTTGATTTATCACGCTTCCATATACATATTCATAAAAATCATGGCCATATTCCCAGAAAGCCTTGCCATTCCGGTTTTATTGCGAATACGTACAATATCGTACGCCTGCATGAATATTCGCTAGATTAAAATAATATTATTACTAGATTCAATGAAGGATTGATTGCTATTTTAATGTTCACCACCGTAGTTAATTGAGCATAATGAAGTGTACCTATGGAGCATTTCTGTACAGATTTTTTCTAGATCCAATTCAAGATGCAAGTTCGTTACCTATGAACTTTTTATATCCAGAATATCGCTGTCGTCCTCTAAACCGGTACACGTCCACTGCTGAACTGTCTGTTTGCTGCAAGGATCTCCTAGAAACAGTCTTCTAGGTATTACCTATTCTGTGGTACCGCTTGTGCACAGCGGCTAGTGGCTATTGAGATCGTCCGTCCACCTAACGGGGGTTTTTGGGGGTGAGAATGAATGACAATCCATCTACATTTTTATCTACAGTTTACATTAACATTGAAGTTAGAAGTTGGCAATTCGGGCAAAATGGGCAATTCTGTGTTTGAACATATAGGATGTATGCGTGTTCATCATATTAATGAATGCGACGTGTTCCAGTCCTAACTAACTGCCATCACGCATGAATTATGAATTAGATAGTGGCACCCGGCAAATGGGGACTGTGGTTACGAGGAGTTTGAATTATCCGTTTGGTCCAGTTTGAAGTATTATATATTACGAGTATGTATGACATGATTCAATAGCCCCCGATTGTGTTAGCAAATCGTAATCGTTTGTCAAACGTTAATTCGACCTGCCCCCCAAGAATTTAAGGAGATAATAGACGCCTGTACGTCAAAAAGCATTTATGAACTCCTTAAACAGTTCGAGTAATACGTTTTATGCTGTCAAATGATTGCGATTTGCTTAGACAATCGGGCCTTGTATCCCTGCCTGTGATATTGTCGTCACCCAAAATCAATTTCACATTTCCATTTTTAACGATTTCGATTTATGTTGATGAACTAAATTGATTCACTTTTGTTGAAAGGCGCAGAAGTTAAAGGCATCCCATTGAATGATTCACTTTCTTTACGTCGAAAACATTATTCAATTCATTCATTGTTGTCAATGTTGTTTATTGCATTACTAGCTGATGCCCGCGACTTCGTCCGCGTGGATTGAGGTTTTTCGGTTCCCGCGGGAACTCTTTGATTTTCCGGGATAAAAAGTAGCCTATGTGCTATTCCAGACTATAATATATCTCTGTGCCAAATTTCATCCAGATCCGTTAAGCCGTTGGAGCGTGATTGAGTAACAAACATCCATACATCCACACATCCATACATCCATCCAAACTTTCGCATTTATAATATTTATTTGATTCAAACTTCCAGAGAATTCTCAAAGGACTTCAATTATTTAAATCGTGGTACTCCAAGCAAAATATCAGATTTAGACCTTGTTTACGCGATGACAAAAATGTAATGTTCTGCGTAAGTTATTCAGACGATATAAGCGTTGGGCGTGTTATAATTGATGATTAAACGAACTTACCTGTAAGTGAAGTTCTATCCCAATTATATGAGTACGTTTCATTCGAAGATATAATCCACAACGTAGTCCTTTTATTGAAGGTACTGCAACTCGCACTTATTTTAATGGTAGGGTAGATCCAAAACTCTCCAGTATCCGATGCTCCGGCCGCGTACAACGCATTCCTCATTCTTTAGAGTCGGTACTCTGTACCTATTACCAAATTTTCTGAAATGGGCTATGGGATGGGAGGGACCTTATAATATCTTCGAATGAAACGTACTCATATAATTGGGATAGAACTTCACTTACAGGTAAGTTCGTTTAATCATCAATTATATTTCGTACGTTTCATTCTTCAGATATAATCCACAACGTAGATGTTTAGAGATGAAAATTTGTAATTAGGGATATTAATTGAATAGTATTATAACAATTACTTAGTGTTCTAATATAAAAACTAGGAATCATTTCGTAACTTGGATTAATAAACATATTATTAATTATTTGTTAACCCTCATTGAAAACTACAATCATTTTGATAATTATTATTTATAATAATATATTATTATAATATGGATGTAATGAAAATCAAGTATTATTTGGATACTTTTCATTACACTCTGGTTATGCAAAACAATCGTTCCTCGTTCGCTTAGGAAGGTTATAAAATTTAGCCAGTGACCAACCAACGGTCTTCTTGATGACGTCAAGCGAGCGGCAAGACGCACAGCTCGTGTAGGTACCGTGTTGGTGGTGACGTGTCGGGTGCACGCGCCGAACTTAGACACATCCACGCCGCTATGTGGGCTGTGGCAGCACCTATCGGCTGATGGTTTGTGTGCAGGTTTATTAGATTTATACGCTATCAGGAGGTCTTAAACGAATTTGGCAGATCATGATGTTGCTATACATTTTACATTAGGTACTATTTACACTATCGTTGAACTGTATCATGTTGACTGGTACCTACACTCTGCAGATGCTTTAATGATATCGAAGAATAAAATACTGTTTCCGTTTGTATATTAATATTTCGATAGGTATTATTATTTCTGTACATAAGACTAACAAAATAAAACTTTTCTGAAATTCTTTTGTAAAGATAATTAACTCTGTAATCCGAGCATTGAGCGATGTGTTGTATAACACAGCTGAGAATCCTGTGTAGATACTTTGGGATATTTGACCTTAATTTATATAACATTTCCTTTAACGACAACCTTTTAATCTGTTTATATGCTTACAAACTCATCACCAGGTAAACTTAAAAAACCGAACGATAACTACGTACGCTAAACTGCACCTATAACAAATTATTTCATTAGAAATTATAAGACTGAGTGTACAATATAAGATTGAGATTAATCTCTATCATTGTTTAGGCAGTAATGCCACCATTTAAGTTCCAAAGAGGTCATAAAGGTACAGGGTAGGTACTCCTCATTTTATGAACGCGTTCGATACGTTGCATCCAGGTTTACAAAATTCTTCAAATTATTTAAACCATTGTGAGTTCCTTGAGAAAAATCATAATATTATATTATTTTTGGAATGTATAACTATTAAATCTGAAGTAAGCATTTTTTGTTATAGAGGGAACCAAGGCTGTTAAGGCCACTATTATATTATTATCTTTTCTAAACATTCACATATTAGAAGATTAGTGGAACAGCACAAAATAAGATGCAATTTCATGAAATTGGGTTTGATCTTTATATTAATTACGTTTTAATTACGTTTGGCATTGGCGTGTAATGCTAATAGAACCATAACTGGCCTAACTTGTCTATAATCTTATTGACAGATAATTTAGTATAATTTATCAGACTATTTCATTTCTACATCTTTGTTAAATTTCTCATTCTTCATCAGCTTCTTAAATTTCTTTACTTTTAATATAAGAAGCAGTGAACCATAGTATTATATTTTACAACCATTGCCGAATTTCTGACGTCAAATCATTGGGTATTGAATGCCACTCATTCGATTTATCTATCTTACCTAAGCTTAATTCTTCTTAGTATTAATAATTATTACTTTAATAATAACCAGTTTTATTGAAATATTTTATATGTATATGTATAAAATACCACCATCAGGTCTAAGTTAGTATGAAATTAAAACTCAGTAATTGATTTCATTTTACAGTTATTCATTTATCACAAAATGTACCCGAGCCAGACCCAGTAGCGTCTGTAAAAAAGCTCTAGTTGAAACTTATTACTTAGTGACCAACCTTCAAGATCCGATAGAATTAAAAACGAAAGCCGAAATTTAGCTTCATATGATTTATACTTAGGTATATTATGTATCTTGAATGCTAGGTGGGTATTTCTGACCATCGAGATATTTGATTTTTGTAAAAACTCAACGGTACAAGTCCAACCTTCCAACTTCGTAACTATTTTTAAAATTGTAATAATATTATGTAGGTACTTCTCTTTTTTCCATGAATCAAGGATGAAGACATATTATTCACCGTAAGTTGCTCCGAGAAAAAGATGGTACCGCCGCGCAGTGTCGATGTAGTTTTAATTTGCTTGACTTGGCGCCGGCACCCGCGCGGGATTCACGCTAATGCTTAATAATAATAACCTGAACTTGGGTTGTTGCAAAGATAGTAAAAAGTTATTTTCAAAATTTATTAGGTACAACACTGTAACAGTTTGACGTAAATATTCTCGGTTACGTTACGTAAGTAAACCTTCAGTACACAGTACAACCATTAAGAACAATATCGTTGTATGTACAACGATAAATATAAGATATATAATATATATGTATATGTATTATATATTAACATAAGTAGATACCTATGTTATAATTTTTGTGAAAATTCTCGGAGCTCATAATAAGCCGTAAAGGCATTGGTATAAATTCATTAAGTTAAATTTTCACCATAAGTAAGTATCTAATTACTATTTCGAAATTTTCTTTGAGATAGGTTGATCGGTATCAGACTTCTTCAAATATAGCGTAGACATAAAGCCGCTATAAAGTATTGATTTGCAAGCTGTCATATAATTCTTAAAACTTATAATGATTTTGAGTAACGAATTTATTTAATGATTGCAAATGCAAATTTAAAATATCATTAGATTTTGAGTCTTATATTGATTAGAATATTCTAGAAATCAATAATTGATCTAGCTGTGGCTCAAACTCACAAATCGAGCTAAGTAAATGTAATATTAAATGGTCCACTACAGCCCATTAGCGCCCCACCGCTGGGCACAGGCCCCCACTCTCACAGCAGAGAGGGAATCAGAGCACAGACCCACCACGCTGCTCCAATGCGGGTTGGCGGGCTATTAAATGGTCGATGTTAATGAGAGATGCATTGACGGTAGGTACATAAAGTTGATAACTTTAAATAGTACAATATATAACCTCATGGTATAGTAGTATAACCTCATGGTGATTAGGATTTATAAATCCAATCCGAGACTTCTTATCTAGCGGACACTCAGCCAAAATTTTTTGCTTTATTAAAATAATATTGTATACGACCAGCATTTAGATTGTAGGTACCTTAATCTCTCGCTGTGTGTATGCAAGATACTTGCTCTGGCTGGAGGTCACGTGGTCGTTGCCGCTGGCCGCCGATACGCCGTCGCTGCTCGCGGATGTCCTCTTCGCCCCCCCCGCTGCTCCCCGAGGCGAGACGAGGAGGGCCTGTCTCCTTTCCCGAATATAATATAGTCCGCGTTGTCGATGTACCAGCTATGGGAAGGTCGCCCTAGGACGGGATTTCCGATTTGCAATCCGTGACGGTCAATAGTCTTTGAAGCTTTTACAGTATTTGAGAGTTTTTCTCCGAAAAACGTCTCGTCTCTTTCGAGATCTTTTAGCAGTAGCATAAATGATTCACTAAGACAGGGAGCTAGGAGTTTTATGCTCACATGATTTTCCGTGTAATGTAGGAGGCAGGGTTTTGTTGATGGTAGATAGTTATTCCAAGACCTAGTTCGTTTTGTTTTAACTGTATGTTTTTAACAAATTGATCCAACGTTGTCGTAAGGTGTGGCGAATATCTTCGCCGCCAACCGTCACCCAGCGCTGAAAGTCCTGGACGTCATCACGAAATTTCACCGGAAGAGAAAATCGTATCATATTGGTATAACCCTGTGTGGTTTCGTCGTCTAAAATAGTAATTGTAACGTTTCTAATCCAACAAACTTTAACGTTTTGTTTTGAACCCTCGTGTTAACCCGCAGTCAACCTCCAGGCTATTTTGAACATCATGCTATACCTTCGTGATATCCTCAACGTGATACCCTCCAGGCTAGCTTAGAGATGCTATTGATTCTCATATTATGTATCCTTTTAAAAGTTGATTTAAGTATAAATAAGTACCCGCAGTCAACTTCCAGGCTTATTTCAAGCATCATGCTATACCTTCGTGATACTCTCAACGTGATACCCTCCAGGCTAGCTTAGAGATGCTATTGATTCACATATTTATCCTTTTTTTAAAGTTGATATATAAAAGAGGTGGTACCCGTTCAAGTCCATTTCTAGGTTATTTGATTGAATTCCGTACACAAATAAAGTATATTTATGTAAACTTACCCTAATTTTTTTCCAGATTCCTTCGAAGATGAATATGATTTCATCGTTTTAACTTTTATTTTTCTTATTCACTTAATGATTCAAAAACACTTGTAAAAGTTTATTTGAATAAAAAACATTTGAAATTACTTTAAGTGACACGCAAATATTACTTTAAGCGATACGTTTAGGTATGCTTAATAAGTTATTCCTATTGAATTTCTTTAAATATTGACAAGTGAGTGCTCGTTGCTGCGCACAATAAAAGAATGAGGAATGCGTTGTACGCGGCCGGAGCATCGGATACTGGAGAGTTTTGGATCTACCCTACCATTAAAATAAGTGCGAGTTGCAGTACCTTCAATAAAAGGACTACGTTGTGGATTATATCTGAAGAATGAAACGTACGAAATATAATTCTAGTTGAATAATGTATTAACGGCGAAGGTCGGCGAGCTGGCCTCGTTCTGGTCAGCTCTGTTGAATTGGCTAAACACGACACTGAAAACTGATACTAAATGGGTAATACGCCTCTTCACTACATCATTTTGTTAAAATTAAATAAAAAATATACCATATAGTTATAGGCAATATGGTAGGTACATTTTTTATTTAATTTTCCTTTTTTTTTTTTTTTTGGTCGAAAACCTATTTGATCAAATGCAGAAAATTAAGAAAACTAAATTCATGTTTCTTATTCAGACAATAATTGGAATCTTAGATAACTTTAAGCAATTGCATTATTTCCGAAATTCTATTTAATATTAGATATTAATATTCAGTATCAAATCAAACTCTAATTTAAATCCTGGATCAGCATTCAGTCGGTTGAAGTAGAATATACAATTACGTCAGTTACTAACACAATTTGTCGTTGCTTGAGAAAGAAATGTATTACGTCGCTGAAAAAAATTACGGTCGACTTTGAATTCTGAATGCTTCATGTGAGCTACGCCAAAATACAACGGTTAAAGATTTGTATCAGAGAATGGTAGACCAACCAAATATTTATCAAGCAATCTAAAACTAAATCTTATGCAGAAAATTATATGAAAATCTAACCGGAAACTAAGTACATTTGAATGGTGAGCCTACGTCAGAACTTCAGAAGGAATTAGCTGTGACGTCAAAGAAACGTAAACGTGAAATTCGACCATGGCTTTATGTTAACAAACTTTTTATTGTAAATAAACAGAAGCAGCGTCTGATTGAAGATAAAACCTGTAAGAAGCTTGTTTATAACATCCATTTTTTACCGAGCAATATAAAACATTTGAATCAGCATTAAACTGGATATAAAACCACATAACAGGTATCTTTAATCTTTGAATATTACAATATGATAAATTTCGCCGGATATCCGTTTTATGCGTTCTTCCCGCCTCTACTGAGAATCGCATAATACTGAATTGGTCATTGTTATGTTCTTCGAAGGAAACACTCATTGAAAAGGTTAAGGACTCACAAAATAAAGCCTATCATTTGTGCAATCCGATAATCGTAGATTTCCTTCGACAGATCATTATCATCTCCCAGATCGCCACTACCGACTACGGGTCTCCTCTCATAATGAGATCGCCAAAGTGCCAACGTAGCCAACGAAGTGGACGATGGCCAAGTGCGAGGTGGCAGGCTAAAGTCTAAACTGACTAAAGTCTGACTAAAGTCATCTTTGAGAACTACGACTATATGGAGAACTCTCAGGCATGCAGGTATCCTTATCGTTTTCCATCACCATTAAGGAAAGCTTTATTTAATTGCGTAAAACTTCCACATTCACTTATAATATTTCTACGAACTCTAAATGATTATTTTGATCTTCGAATTGCTTGCCTAATTTATGATGCAAAAGATCCAAAATGTTGAACTTTAATTTAATTTCCTCTGCGATGAAAGCCATAAGAAACTGTTTCCTCATCCTTACATTTTAACTTTCCACAATGAGTCCTTCATTGTTTTCACGTACCGATATGAGCTAGTTCACATTAATACGTCAAGCGATGAATCCGGTGCGGCGTCAATATTACGTAAGCACGTTGACCAAATTCGATCATGACATTCACAATCGTTTAATTGGTCGGAGCAATGGCCGATTGAACGGCCTCCGATTTAAAAGGTGCGCTTTATTTTGGAGTCGGATCTAATGTGGCGTTAGATAATTGAGCTAATTGATTTCGGATTGTTAATGCTTTATTCTTTGATTTAGATTATTTGTTGACGCTAGAGCTTGTTCTATGAGATCGAGAATTAGAGGAGAGATCTCAAGTTACAGTGTCAAAATTAAGTTTCTTTGTGAAGTCAATTATATCTAAAAAACTTTGCAGTTGTCTTTCAAAGTAATAAAATCAGTAAGCTAATCGATTCTGTTCTCCCTGTAAAGATATGCGCTTCGTTTGAGTCTTGGAATCAGCAGAATAAAGTTGAATCTCTACTTACTTACTAGTTGCGGTCTGAATAGAATTAATACCTAATCTGCATAATATCGATGTATTAGAATTTTAGAACATGTTATACGACACTCATAGAAACCACGCATCGCAAACTTTGACCAATTCGTTCGTGAAATTGAATAATGTAGTAGGTATATTATAAATTATTACACAACCGCTCAATGGCCCAGAGCAATGGCCGATTGAACGGGATTTTAAATAGTTACGCTGAAGTCATTGGTGATAAAGATATAAATCGTGGATTAATTAACTGCGCCTCCCAGAGTCTTGAATACTTACTTGTTTTCGGAAGAATTCCGGAATAGGAAGTTCTTTCTCAATAATATCAGCTTTACGTTTAAAATTGAATTGAATTTTTAGAAATGATATGAGTTTATTAACATCTCTGTTTAATTGTGTTTATTTAAACTGATATTTGACTCATTCTATGTATTTCACTCGGTCAGTTCGTTGGCGGGAACGCCCTATTGGAATAATTTACATAAATTTTACGAGTATTTTGACGATTGAAAGTTAGTCTATTACTGACAGACTCAGCGATTATTGAATACTTTTGTGTTTAGATCGCAATTTGATATAAAAGCGGCGATAACAATCGGGCCTGATCAATTGATTAATTTATTATTGTTGTAATGTTGTTTAGCTGTTATATTAAATCTCTCGTGAAACCTCTACACATTTAACTTTCTCATGCAAGTTTCAAAGAGAGTACAAATATATTTAAAGCAATAAATAAATATTTTAAAAGGGGCGAATAAGAGATTCACGGATAACAGAAGTGAGTGGAAGGAGAAAACATGTTGTGCCAACCCCACATAACGTGGGAAAAGGGCAAGTAGAAGAAGAAGAAATATATTTAAAAGCAATTAAATTATTAGCCCACTTCTGGAATTATACTTACAATAACCGTTGCAGAACGTGTAGCACTCGTCCAACGTTTTACGTTTAGCTAAATAGTCGAAATTGATGAAAACATATTGAAGTGATCAGGCAGGCATGTTGTGGTCTGTGGTCTTTTAAAATGTGACGTAAAAGTAACTCGAATCTACGTCATCGTTTTACGTTAGTAGCACAGTTATTTTAACTTATGTTTTTTTAATTCATATTGCCATATTGGTCTAAATACTCGTCGATCCATTGTGGTTTGCGGCTTTCAAAAATATTTGAATTAGTAATAGTAGTTTATGCAACTGTCATATAATGAAGGGTATTAAAACACGAGTGTGAGTTTATGAAACGAGCGCAGCGAGTTTCATAATAGTAACGAGTGTTTTAATACCCGTGTTATATGCAGTTGCATACACTACTTTATCTTCACTAATGCAATTTATCAAACAACAAGAGTAAAAGCTGACAATAGTTTATTTATAAAAATTGTTCAAATTTTGGACGGTACAATTTTGAAAGTTAATGTTAATTATTGATCCAGCAGCTGTAGCGGCCGCGGGGCAAGCAGTAGAGCTCGTAGACGGAGTCGGAATATTTATAATTACTTCATTCGTCTTGTTTTCTATACTGTTCAAGATCGTATTTGAGACTTGAATTTTATTCATTAAAGACTCATCAATGTAGCTTTCAGCCACAGTAGAAGACTTCCACCCCCCGTGTCGTTTCAGTGCGGTCAAATCACCACCGCTATCTATGAGAAGGGTCGCCGAGGTGCGCCGGAAGCAATGCCCCGTGTACAACGCTGGGTTAGGCAGATTCAAAAAACTTGCGATAGTTTTTCCCAGAGCACCAAATTTATTAATACCAGTTCTTTGATCGACGCACTTCCCCGATCTATAGCTCAAGAAAAAGGCAGGGTTTCGACAGGGGTGGGTCGAAGTTCCATGTATTTTTTACATACGGCATAGCGGTTGCCCGTCACAACGAAAGAACGATCTATTTTCGTTTTTGTTTTCGAAACTTTCACCATGATTGTACTGTCGTCTATGTTAGAGACTTCATCGAACTGGATGTTGTATAGCTCTTGCCTTCGGCATGCCCCCATTATGCCGAAGATTAGTGCAACCTGTAACAATAAACGATATAATAAGCTTGAGGTACATAGCCAAGGCAAAAACTATGATTTATGAAGTAGTAAAGTGTAGGTACCTACTACCAAATTTATACACAACTAGTATGGCGCGTGGGTGCGCGGCCCGCTAGCGGACCGCGTGGTGGACCGCGTGGCCCACTGTGATCCACTGTCTACTTACTCGCTGTCCTAATATCCTGGTTTACTGTCTACGTGTTTGACGACCTCCGTGGCGCAGTGTTGAGCGCTGTTGAATTAACGTGCGGAGGTCCCGGGTTCGATCCCCGGCAGGGTTTGGAAAATTTATAATTTCTGAATTTCCTTGGTCTGGCCTTCAGCCATGGCTAGTTACCACCCTACCGGCAAAGACGTGCCGCCAAGCGATTTAGCGTTCCGGTACGATGCCGTGTAGAAACCGAATAGGGGTATGGGTTTAATAAAACTGCCATGCCCCTAACAGGTTAGCCCGCTACCATCTTAGACTGCATCATCACTTACCATCAGGTGAGATCGCAGTCAAGGGCTAACTTGTAGTGGATAAAAAAAAACTGAACAACACTGCTATGCTAGTAAGCACAGTGGAAACGTCAGCACGCCAAGCGTCCGACGTAAAAGAAAATTCTCATAAAGGAAAAAACATAAAACAAAAAACAAAGCTGGCTTTCCTAATGGCAAACCGACAATAATTCTTCCATAAAGAAATAAAGAACAAATCTTGTAAAAAAACCATATCAAAATCATGCATATTTCCTAACTTCTTGTACTCTCTTCAATGTTCGTAGATTCTGGCATCTTTAATTTTTTCTGCTCATCAAGTAGACTTTCTGGCCCTGATAATTATCTACCCAAAAACCTCTCTTCCATCTTTTAAATAATGTCTGAGATAGCCGCTATCTTGAATCCGCCATTTTGGATTTCTTTTTTAGCTCACTGCCAATTGTTTGAAGTTTTGAGTATTTTTTGTTTGAGCAGCCCCTACCTATCTTTAATACCCTGACCGTGCTCCTCACACATCATCCGAACCTTCGACCATCATCTCTCTCCATATATTTTTCTCCGAACCATTCGTCAAAATGAGAATTCTTCTATTAAAACAAACTTTGAAAAGATTATAATATCTGCCATATATTTTCTATGGAAAAATAAATTCCGCCATCTTGAATTTTTTTCCTGTTCATCAAGTAGACCTTCATGTCCCGATCATCTTTTGCCAAGAAACCACTCTTCCATCTTTTGTACTCTCCGTGATAGACACCGACGAAATTTGTATGGCGGCCATCTTAAATCCGCCATTTTGAAAATTTTTTCAGCTCACTTTCAATTGGATGAAGTTTCGAGTGACATTTGGTCGAGCACCCCCCACCTATCTTCAATACCCTTTTCTATGGAAAAATAAATTCCGCCATCTTGCATTTTTTTCCTGTTCATCAAGTAGACCCTCATGCCCTGATCATCTTTTGCCAAGAAACCACTCTTCCATTAAACAACACCATTAAATTAGAGCTCAATTTCGAAACACGAAATTGAGCTCTAATTCAATGCTGTTATGGTTTATTTTACTTTGACGCCGAACTTTTACGATTTCATCGACAATTCTTACATAATCGGGCAGCTGGTTTACTGTCTACGTGTTCTGATCTGAACAACACACTGCTATGCTAGTGAGCACAGTGGAAGCGCCAGCACGCCAAGCGTCCGACTCATAAAGGAAAAACATAAAACAAAGACCACCAACACCCCGCCCCTCCCTTTTTGTTTGAGCAGCCCCTAAGTAGGTACCTGTCTTTAATACCCTGACCGTGCTCCTCACCCGTCATCCGAACCTTCGATCATCATCTCTCTCCATATTTTTTTCTCCGAACCATTAGTCAAAATGAGATTTCTTCCATAAAAACAAATCTTGAAAAGGAACCGTAGTCTTGCATAGTTCTACACTTGTAGCCTCTTCAATATTCGCCATAGGTACATTTTCTATGGAAAATAAATTCCGCCATCTTGAATTTTTTTCCTGTTCATCAAGTAGACCTTCATGTTCTGATCATCTTTTGCCAAGAAACCACTCTTCCATCTTTTATACTCTCCGAGATAGACACCGACGAAATTTGTATGGCGGCCATCTTAAATCCGCCATTTTGAAATTTTTTTTCAGCTCACTGTCACTTGGATGAAGTTTCGAGTGACATTTGTTCGAGCACCCCCCACCTATCTTCTATACCCTCTTCTATGGAAAAATAAATTCCGCCATCTTGAATTTTTTTCCTGTTCATCAAGTAGACCCTCGTGTCCTGATCATCTTTTGCCAAGAAACCACTCTTCCATCTTTTATACTCTCCGAGATAGACACCGTCGGAATTTGTATGGCGGCCATCTTAAATCCGCCATTTTGAAATTTTTTTCAGCTTACTGTCAATTGGATGAAGTTTCGAGTGACATTTGGTCGAGCACCCCCCACCTATCTTCGATACCCTGGCTGGTGCTCTTCATCCGTCTTCGAAATCCTCAATCACCAGCTCTCTCTGTATTTTTCCTCTTAATGAATTTTTGTCTTCTATACGAAACGATGAGTGAAAAAAAAAAAGTTCATACAAAATTTTACAGGAGAGGTGATCAATGAGTCAGTCAGCACGAGCAGCTATATATATATTAAAGCGCTTAAACGGAGTTTCTAGATAACTTGCGTGTGTAGTACGTAAGTACTAGGTAGATTAAATAACAGAACTAAAATACACTTACCTTTTCAAAAAGATACAAAATATCTGGTGAATCTTCCAGGAACATCTTTATTTGACCTGATGTGAACGTCAAGGACTTTTTTTCCTTGTGTCCTTCTGAACTGCGTTTCAGGAACGCTATGACTTTTGAATACTTCGTGATATCAATATTGTTGTAGATACTCAGTGTGGACTTGAGCATAGAATATTTAGCCCACATAGAAGATGGCTTGAATTTGTCCGAGAGTTCTTTGAGATACGCAAGAATGACATTTTCAGAAAATGATGTAGTTTTCTTTTCGATCTTCCATGCCAAAAAGTTATTATATTCTTTTTCATATAATTTTCTAGATTTTTCTGGCAAAAGATTGTGAGTTACTTTTGTTGCCAATTCTAGAATATCCGGAGGCGTACAAATATCATCGTCGCTATCCATTTTTAACTTTTAATTTGTATTTTAAAAACAAAACACATTGCGAAACATTAAATTCACGCGTACGTGTATTGTCACAGTGAACTTGCCGCCATTAAAATCTAACCAATGAGAGCGCAGCTGCGCGCGCAGGGCCAATCAGGAGCGAGCGCGCGCTGTTCGTTTTTTATTTAATTGGCACAAGATCTTACCAAAGAGTTTTGTGTATGTAAGTTTAGTAGTTTCGACGAAGTTTTCACGTATAACCCAACTGTTTTCAAAAGCCAGCGTAATATCAAAATTTTATACAACTTGTATGAGGATTTTAACATAAGGCTCGCCAGGTTAATTGGTCGCGTTTTATTGATGTTATAATGAGATTTTACGTTAACGATGTGGATATTATACCATCATGTGAAATTGCTTAAATTGAGTGTTTTGTTATCTGCGCTATAACAGTAGTAATTATAAGTCAAGTATTGGAAACATAAGTAGAATGTTATAACATTAGTGTAGATAAAAGTAGGTTATATTATTGTCCTTTCTTTCCAATTTTTTTTTATTGCTTGTTGTCCAAGTTGTAGTTGAACCTTGAGTGCGAGCAAACCTGATGTTAATTGATGCTACAGTCTTAGATGGTAGAGGGATAAATTGGTCGGTGAGGAGCGGGCATCGTATCGGAACGCTAAATCTCTTTGCGGAACGTCTCTGCTGGTAGAGCCACGACCAGACCAGAGGAAGTTCAGAAATATAAATTCCCAAATCGCACCTGGGACCTGCCACTTATGGGACCACAGCGCTCACCACTGTGCCAGAGAGATCAAATCAAATCAAATCAAATCATCTTTATTCAAAATTGGTACCTACAAAGTACACCTTCTGAACGGCATGTTTTTAAAGAATAAGAATTGATGGTGATAATTAACAACGGTATCTTAAGACTAAAGCTACGAGGGTTCCAAACGCGCCCTGGTCTGAGAAGAGCCCACAACAAACTCAGCCGGGGGTTTTTTTTTTTTATTATCACCATCTCACATATATATAGTAAATTACTAAATTATATTTATAATATAACATAATTAGCCGCTGGAACAATTCATACCCATGGCTGCCTGTCATTCAAATATTCCTTTACACTATAATATGACTTTTCAATTAGTTTCTGTTTTACAAAAACTTTGAACTTGTTGAGAGACATCTCCAATATTATGTCTTCTGGGAGTTTATTATAAAAACGTATACTGCTACCGACAAATGAATTACTAATTTTACAAAGTCTAGAAGAGGGCACAACAATTTTATTCTTATTTCTTGTATTAACATTATGACAGTCACTTTTTTTCTTGAATTTATGAATGTTTTTATGCACATATTATACTAAATTTTCAAATATGTATTGGTTGTGGACTGTCATAATTTTAACTTCTTTGAATTTAGTTCTTAGGGACTCTCTAGGTCCCATGTTGTAAATGGCACGAATAGCCCTTTTCTGCAGCACGAAAACAGAATGAATATCAGCAGTGGCATTACCCCATAATAATAGATCGTCAGTATTATTATATTATTTTTGCTCGGCAGTAAAATTATTTACAAAAGAAATGAAGCATTTTTGACCGAGCGAAGCGAAGGTCTCTGAGTCTACTTGAGTGAATTGGCACTTGTCCGTCCGTCCGTCCGTCCGTCCGTCTGTCCGTCTGTCAGAGCCTTATAACTCCTGAATTACTGAATGTTATTACTTCAAATTTAAATATAATATGTAAACCAATGGCCTCCCGCCGAATATGGCTTAAAAAGTTATAAAAATCTTTATTTCAGGGGGGCTCTCATAGAAGCGAATGCGGAGTAAAATATTTTTTATAGCGTTACATAGGGTTGCGGTATATCATTTTAAAGATAATGAGGAACAGAGTCCAAAAATATTTTTTTTTTTAATTTTTCCCCTAAAATTGACGAAATGGGAGGCTTTCAAAGTGGAGATTTTCTGACGTCCAAAGATGACCTCAGAACTCCCAATTTTCTGAAAGGCTGAGCCTGAAACTTGATTAATTATTTGAATTATATCCTGTACTTGAACAACAAATACTAAAATAAGATAAATATTATAAGGAAACGAAATTATTTAATTTTTAATGAGCTTCATTATTTTTAACAAACTTCACAATTATGTCAATAGATGGCGCTCTGTACAAGTTTATTCGTTTGTGCTTAAAAAGAAAAGGCTGAGCCTGAAACTTGATCACTTATTCGAATTATATCCTGTACTTGAACAACAAATACTAAAATTAGATAAATATTCTAAGGAAACGAAATTATTTAATTTTTAATGAGCTTCACTATTTTTAACAGAACTTCACAAAGATGGCGCTCTGTAAGTTTATGGATACCGCGAGGTCTCAGTTCGGGGCGAACATCTAGTCCACCGAAAACGGTCGTGTGCCACTAGCATCCATCTGTCCAGTTGCTTAGGGCATACCCCTTGCATGTAAATTGAAATTATATATTGTTTATCTTGTCCCGTTGAAGATCTCAGCCTGTGGTCCTTATGAGCCATGTGATTCACAGGAGACCATATTGGGTCGAGCGGACGTCACGCGTTGTACCAAGACGCGTGCAAGTGATTCTAGTCACCTGCAAACGTGTACGTCAACGAGAGCTCGAGGACGGTCGTATAGGTTTACAGGCTGCACTTTATATAGGTGCCTACATAAAAGGAAAAGTATACAATGTATGGTCGGGATTATTCAAGCCGATAGCCTATAGTGCCTTCGGCTACCTATGAGTCCACATCTCTAACTTTCAGAGCTGTGGTGCGTTTTAAGCCACCCAATGCTCTCAAAGGCGTGTGAAGTCAGCCAATCGGCACTTGAGTTGGTGGACTATGACCAAAAAAATCCACCACGATGGGCAATTGCGGATAAGAAATGTTAAGGCTTTAAAACACCTCTTATTCGGAGACAAGACTCGTGCTTATAGTAGTGAGCTTGCAGTGCATTCAGATAGTGTTCATAATGATTAACTTCGTACATCCTAACGTTAAAGCCGTTATTATCTGTAGTTATCACCAGTGTTCATTGAAAATTAATTTATAAGACCCGAGGAACAGCCACCTGTCGTTAGATTCGTATACTCGTCCCTATATTTTAAAGTTTGCGGGAATACTGCGGGAGTTTGTTCTACATTTGCAATTTTGCATGTGAGGGAAATGATAAAGGAATTATCTGGTACTTCTACTCTACATTTGTAAAGTCTAGCTTTTTAATAAACTTTTTGGAGAATAGGAAGCCTTATGTTTTGGTAATTCGCCTTACGATTGATCATAGAAATCTGTCCCTCCAAAGAGGCTCCTCGAATAATATTAATTAATTTGTTAAATTGAACGCGCGGAAGCAAAGAAAAGCAGTTCGACATAAGGCTTTGATATTAATTAATAAGTGATTTTCAAACGATACCATTTAAATACAACCCACCGTTAAAGCGATAAGGCCGCCAATTGTACCGACTTGTATTTTTTTTGTTTTATTGTTTTTGATTTTTATGTTATGTTTTTGGTGTACAATAATAGTAGTTTATATCATACTTGCTCAGTAACTAGGGATTACTATGGTGGAAAGTCTCCTTGTAAGTTGGTGTTTGCAATTCAAGGCAACATTACGTCGCACTATGCTTGAATTGTAATGTTCACATTACAGTTCAAGCTATGCAAAACTCCTTGGTAAACAATCTCTTTTCTTATAAAATGGTAAGAAAACTTTTTACTGAAAAAAAAAACACTGAACATGACGACCTCCGTGGCGCAGTGTTGAGCGCTGTTGCCTTAACGTGCGGAGGTCCCGGGTTCGATCCCCGGCAGGGTTTGGAAATTTATAATTTCTGAATTTCCCTGGTCTGGCCTGGTGGGAGGCTTCGGCCGTGGCTAGTTACCACCCTAACGGCAAAGACGTGCCGCTAAGCGATTTAGCGTTCCGGTACGATGCCGTGTAGAAACCGAATAGGGGTATGGGTTTAATATAACTGCCATGCCCCTAACAGGTTAGCCCGCTACCATCTTAGACTGCATCATCACTTACCATCAGGTGAGATCGCAGTCAAGGGCTAACTTGTAGTGGATTAAAAAAAAAAAAAAAAAAAAAAAAAAAAAAATATAAATAATGGAAAACTATTTACGAAAAAAAAATGGAAATGGCGGCATTTCATTTAATCTGAAAGTTTGTGAAGTTTGTTCGTAAAGTGATTTAATTTCATTTTGCATTACCAATGTTTTATTTACCTCGCAAGAATGATATAAAGTAGAATGCTTACCTCGGTTGCAAGTAGCTATTACACCCTCGAACTATATTCACCCTCGCTCGCTGCGCTCGCTCGTGTGAATAAATATCTCGGGTGCACGCGATCCATTAGCGCCCTATGCGAGCTGCGCTCGCACTGGCGCCAAATTGGATCTTGTTCTGTAATAGCTTACTTACGTCCCTTGTGTAACAATCTACTATTGTGATATAAGGGCGGTAAATAGGTTTTTACATACGAGTTGACTAATGTCAGCCCGATGACGCCAGTCGAGGGCTGACCATCGTCACGAGTTTGTTAAAACCTTAACGCCCGTGTATCACACGATATTTTTCAATACATTTGTAAGAAAACTTAAAAATAAAACTCGAGCAGATAGGCACAAGGTACTCACTAGAAAATGGTCTCTCACGCCCGTAGGTACTTATTTCGAGATTTTTGGCGCCTATTAATAGCGCGTTTTTTTTCTCACATCTAAAATACCTATAATTTTATTATTCCACATCACTCAAACCACTCATATTATTTAATAATTTATATGAAAAACTCAATGAAACTTTTAAAAATAGCGAGCACAGATTAAAGATTTAGTATCAACGGCGCGTTGTTGTAATGGTTTTTTTTTAATTGGCTTCATGGCTCTAGGTTCTAGGTCTTAATTCTCAGCCTATTCAGCCTTTATTTTATTGATTTGTAACATTTGAAACAATTTTAATTAACTAAATTAAATACAATTTATAATTTCATGAATTAATTTCATCAATCCACTATCTAAATGTTATTATTTCTACATACAATGTCAACATCATTAGCAAACCTTCTTGCAAGAAAACTTTTTATTTAGAAGTAAAGTGGACTTAAAAAAATTAAAAAAAACTGCAAATTTACTGCACGAGGGCAGTAAATTCTGCAAAAAAAAGCACGAGGGCAGTAAATTTAACTTACAAGCCCTGTTTACTGCTTCAGTAAGTGCATTTTTCGAGCAAGTGTATTGAAAAGAATATTTCATTCATTCATTCACCGTTGCTTCTGTTGTTTATTCAATTTCACTCGGTCTCAGGAACTAAATCGTTCAACTATTAATTATTCAGGATTTAGGTTAAGTTAGGCTGAGGCATGGCTAACGTTTAAAACTTGCAATATTGTTTCAGTACGCGTTGAATATTCGAGTAGTTTGATGAAGTCTGTGAAAACATTCCCCTAACATTGGGTAGTTGATACCTAGAATATCAAGTACTATTGTTTAAGTTCTGCAAGGACTTGGCCTTACTCCTCCATCCGCCCAAAACATGGTAAGAACTAGGGCTATGGTACACCGGTAGACCAAAAGCGCGGCGTTTTTCATGATTGGCAGACTTAACATACCTTCGGAAACATCATGGAGCACTGTCAACGTCATGGAGAACATGGTCTTCAGGTGTCTACAAGATGTTTTCCTTCGCATTTCTTGCAAGTGATATTTAATACAAATAATTTTCAAAATATTCGCAAATATCGTTCAACGAATTTCGTAAAATTTCGTATCAACGAAATATTATTTTGTATTTTCAAACTTCATTTAGGTAACAAACGAATTCACGATGGCATTAGGAAATGCTAAATTTAGATGTTGGCTTTCATATAGCGTTAAACAAAAATTGCAATCAAGTAATCCATACTAATATTATAAATGCGAAAGTGTCTGCCCCTCCGTTCGCCTGTCTGCTACGCTTTCACTGCTCATCTGCTTAACCGATTTTGATAAAATTTGGTACTTACAGGGAAAGGTTTTATCCCGGGGAATGACATAGGCCTGGAAAATTCCCGCGGGAATCAAAAAACTTAATCCACGCGGACGAAGTCGCGGGTATCATCTAGTTCAAATATATAAATTCATATAAATTATATAATATAACCTTCACTTGAGGCGAACCGACATATTTGAAGCATGGGATGGCGGGATGCCTTATTGGTTTTCTCCGTAAAAGCATCTCCCAGTTCTAAAGGAAATCTAATTACGTAGACGGGAGACAGAAGGCCTACACGACTCGTATCATATTACCTCACGACATCCCCGAGAGAATATCGGGCAATGTTTTCTTTATAACGTACTACTTAAATGATCTTCGACTACGCGTGGATTTAGATTTTTGTAAAATTCCGTAGGAATTTTCAGGTCTTTCACTATACTCGTGCTAAAAAAACCACGTCGATCGTTGCTCCGTTCGGCGTAATTGAAGGACAAACAAACAAGCACTATTGTAAAGAGTACTACAACGAAACACAGACGGTAGTTATATGCGTTTGAAGGAGAGATTTTAGCCGATAATTCCTCGGTCCAAATTGGTTTCGGCTGGGCCCTTAAGGCAGAGCCTCCATACATGGGCGTGGCAAAATCACTTCCCCGGTAATAAACTTTTTTCCTTTTAGCTGGCCTGCAGATCTTAGCTTGGTCCCTTGTGGTTTGTAGTATGTCGTATGTCGATTTTGAGTCTCGTGGTCGTAGACTTTGTCGCTACGCAGGAGGGTTTGACAGTTTCAGTAGTAATACTCGCTATCATTCATAATATCATCATCGCCGTATTTGTTTATTTTCATGAGTTTTACGAAACCATTGTTGTCTTCACTAATCGCAAAAAAAAATATTCTTCAAATAATGTCAAACGTAGGATAAAGTCTATAACTAAAAAATCGCCCAAAATTTATTCTTCGCATAATGTCAAACGTATAAAGTCTGTAACTAAAAGATCGAACTCGTTGGCTATTTTGCGAAAATATAAATATTCCATGTGGATTCAGTTCTGATTAACATGGCGAGCCTGGAAAGCAGTTTATATCAAGGATGGTAATTTTCTTAAACGTCATAATGATCGGCAGGCGTGGTCGTAACCATGCATCAGCCTCACACTGATAAAAAACTCAAAAGACGTCATCATAGTCATTCACGTCATTTCACCTGTTTCACGTAGTAGGTAATTAATGCTTAATCTATGGCTTAGTCAATTCTGTTTACTACTAATAAGTGGCAAGCGGATGATTGAGCAGGATGTGTCACGAACTCACGACTCACGAATCACGATCAAGCATGAGCATCACTGTTCTGACGGGTGAAGAACTGACTTACTAGACACATTGACTGCGTTATGAAACAATCCCCCGAAAAAGTCGTGAAGATTTTGCATAACGATGTCTTCTTATACTTCGGCATTCGGTTTTCAACCGAAGCGAGGTATGTTTATGATTAAATACATAATATTAGTACGGATTACACATAGTGCGCTAGTCCTCGACCTTTCGTATTTGGTATGGTCGCTGATTTTACTAAATATTTAAAAATATTTTCCTCATTTGATGGAGAATTATATCCTAAGCACGTATCAGATGGCATTATTAAGTAATGCTACAAAGTATTCATTCGCAATTGTGATAAAGCAGAAGGTTAGCTACACGATATCGTGGCCCTGCCAGCTGAAACAAAACACCTGCTTTGTGTACTAACACCTTGACACGACTTGTCGTCTTGCACTTGAATGAAGTGTATATTTACATAACAATTCTATCTTTTCCTTATTGCTATTAAAGCAAGATCCCGTTATCGCCAGACCTTCGTAATTTTATAAAAGTTGAAAGTTTTGTCAGCTCATATCCTCAGCAGTAGTAGGACTGTGAAGTTTTGATCATCGTGGTAACAGGTAGCAAATGTGCATAAAATTTCTAATCAAAGTCGTCATCTAGTATAAAGCGTATTTAAAAAAAAAATATTTTCTATGGTATAGTATTATAAATCACATTATTCATTCCAGACACTAATTTATTAGAGTAAGATAGGAACTTAAGAGAGATTTTTATTAAATTGCTTAAAATCCCTACAAAGATTTTAAAGAATTTAGAAATTAATAAGATTATAGAATTTTTTAGATTCATAAAGCGAACGCTATTTTATGTTACCTACTTAAAGTATAATAACCATAAAAAAATATAAACCACTATTTAAATCTCAATCTAGTAATTTAAATCGTAGACGTTTGTTAGAACTCACAAAACTAATAAACAATCGTCTGCTTGCGCGCATCTACATCACAACCATGATATTACCAGATGTTAATAGTGCTGCTATAAAATTAGAACGATTGTTTCCTACGTGCAAGCTAACATCAAACATAATGTTAGTTTGGTGGCCTGCTCCTAACTGTGTGCTCTCAGGCGCGATTGTTATGTCAACATGAACAACCGGCATCGCCTTTATAAACGTAATCACTTCAATTATGACCCGTATTCTTATATCATTAAGATCTAGCATAGTTTAGTGCTCGTTTGGATGTTAGCAAGTCGAACAAATATTTGAAATGATTAAAACTGTGGCGCCAGTTAAGTTCTGGCTCGAAATTAATGGTATCAGCTGATGTTTATCTTTGTACTTAATTGAGGTTGCACAGTAGCCAGATTTTTCTTTTATGTTGCAAAAATCTTTTGTAAATCTGCGCCTGTCTGTGCTATTTGAGTAGATGAGTTAGATTTCGGAAAGATTTGTTACTGTTTGATTTATCTTTCTTACGGATTGTTTACTTGTATTCGTGAAAACAAATTCACTTGATCATTTCAACTTATTTAATTTAGTTTTGATGAAAACCTGGACAATGGAAACTTCTCTATAACTATTGTAATTTGTAGGCGAAATTAATTTAAGAGAAACCTCGGTTGTCAGCTCTACTATTTCATCGAAAATTTCCTTTCTAGATTATTTATTTAACGAATCTTACGAAATTTGGGGAAAAAGAATTGTTCGCGTCTACTAAAATATCAGACATAGGCCAAAGGGATTATATAAGAAAATAACAGAAAGAAAATGAAAAATAATAAAATGAAAATAACTTTCTTACGATAACTGAAATCAGTAGAATTGAACACGAGATTGCGATCCGAATGATTATTTTATAGATATCTACTATCTACGGAATATGTGTATAAGAAATGGAACACCGAAAATGATTGGAAAATGTAGATCTAGATCAGATATGGGTTATAAGGCTACGATATAAAGAGTGTGGCGGGAAGTCGTTCATGAGAACGCCTGAGGACAATGTTACGTTAGCTGCTAGCGCTCACTTGGGAATGCCTATATCTATGGCCTCCACACTTATGAACTTGTCATAGCCAAATGATAGTAGATTAGTGATCTCTCTCTCTCTGCGTCTTATTCCTCATTACTGAGGGTCTTGACCTCTTTCCATTAATCAAATTATGGTAGGAGTTTTCTTGGGATAATAATGCGGTGGGTTCCCAGTCCACCTCCTTCCGCATACGACTCGCCTAGAGTTAAATACTCTAGGCGAGTCGTATGCGTAACTTAGGTTTTTGTAACGATTATTAACAGATGTTAGTGATATTATCCGGGGCCGACGGCTTTACGTGTTCTCCGAGGCACGAAGGAAACGAGAAGGAAAGCTGAAATTACTTGATTTGCTTGTTTTATAGCTAAACCAGATGAAAGTGATATGTTTTATTTTCAAGAGATGATACTAAGTACATCAACTGATAAGATTCATTTGGTATTTAAGACCTACTTTAGGTCCATTGTCGTTTTAAACAACAATTCATCGTCTTCTTGCCGATTTATATTTGAAAGAATTAGAATTTTAGCAGTTTTAATGATATTCTTGTATGCATTAAAGTTTACACAGAGTGGTAAGCGCTGTTAACAAATTGAATGAAAATAAACATTACCAGACTGAAGGGCGTGAGACCGTCCTTACGCACACAATTTGTGAAATTGTCGCAAACAATTCCAAAAAATCGACGGTGTATTTATGACGAACGTGTTCCCGTAACTCCATAAACCTCGCTAACTTGAATCGTAAACATACTTGGTAATAAGTACTAACAGTTACTAGTAATAGAGACCGACAAAGGCGGCTCGCAGCTGGTTATCATACCGGCCTTCCTATGCTGCATGGCAAGCGGAAAATGAGCTAGAAATTGTTCATACTGTACTGTGTACAGACGAACATTGAGGACCTCTATACGTCGACTTCTTGAGCGGTGTAGAGATCGTCGTTTAAACTTTAACCTCTTATAGGCGCGAAGGGCGCGAGCGGTGCGCGGGTGGTACGCGGCCGCGAAATACGATCCGTGCAAAAACCCGTTATTATAATTCGGTCAGTTAAGAGGTTATCCCTTAAAACTCACAACTAAAATAACTTGTCAAGTTTGGCATAGGTATTCTGTCAATAACGTGAGTTGGAGCCGTTACTTATACTTTAGTAACTCAACTACGTTATACTTCGACATACGGTTGGAATCGCTATTTCGAAAAAAAAAGAAGGAGGACAGACAAAGACCTGCCGCCATGCCAAATTTTGTGCTAGTGTGGCAGGATGGAAAGCCATAGAACCAGAAAAGAAGGAAGATGTTATTACTTATAGCTGAGAACGAAGAAAATTGCTTCGTATCAAAATAATTATTGTGTTAAATGAAGCCAAAAATTTGAAATAATACTGACACAGCACAAGTAAACATGTATTCAGTGCGTGATTGAATAGAAAAAAAAATTAAGTAGGTCAGTATATTCCAATCGCTGAATAATGGATAACTGATGAATACTTATTATGTAGTTGCAAAAATAATTTAGAAATGATATCAAAGTCTTGTACTTATTCTTATTACAAAAAGATAAAATTGCAAACGGTTATATTAACTTTTATTGGGTCAAAACCTTTGACCTTTGCTTTGCTCAAGAAAAACTTTATATTCACGGAATACCGTAGACTACTGCGTAGAATACTGCGAATGGAAATAATATCATAAATGAAATAAACGAAATATAATGTACTCGTAATATGAAAATGTTATGGTAATTATGATTTCCTCTGGTTTCCTTTCAAAACGTACAAATCTTTCGCCTTTTACTAAAGATTTCCGTGGAAGGAAACACTCAAATGAGTCTTATCTATTTTTGAAAGCTTTACCTGGTATATAAAAAAAATAATATGTAATTGAAAAGCTTATCTAGTATCAATTACAGTTGGTTCCCTCGGAGCTGTTGTAGTTAGAACTTAGAGTAGAGATCTTCTCTCGATAACTTGTTAATTATACGCCACATAATATATCTAGCTAACTGTTGCTTTTTCCCAGAACTCCCAGTCTCCCAGACATGACGACTACTTAATACTTAGATGCAGGATAAAGTTATCGTATTGTTAAATTTTTTTTTTAATTTGCAGGTTAATGCAGCGCCTCTTGAGAAAACCGCGCCGCCTATAGCCGGATTTTAAATTGTGAGTACAAATTAACTGTAGATTAACAGAGACTGTTATCTTTATTAAGGTGGGCCTTAATTTAAATCGCCAGCAAATCTTTTATCGACTTTCAACATTTGGCGTGCACAAGGTTTGAACTACGCTAGGTTAGCTTTTGGAACCTACTGGCAGGTCCTGACAAAAAAAATAAGCTTTGTGCTATTTATTAAAACTAGGTTAGAAGTGCTTTTAGGCCTCTATTAGTTACCCGCTACGGCTCTCTACCTATCATTATGTAGTCTGTGTTTCGTTTTATAAAAGTAATATATGTATGTAGTTAATATAATACGAGAGTAAAAGTTGACCAAGGAGTTGAAGTTTGAAAAGTTAAACTCCTTGGTTTTACCTTATGTATAACATAACATTATTGTGACATAATTATTTATGTCATGGGTAAATTAAAAACAATGAGAATTAAGTAAATGATAATGCTGCCTATTCTTTAACAATCATTGTTTTAGTCGTTAATTTTATTCTAGTCATTATGACTAACAAAATCGAAAAATAAACTGAGCACGATACTGCCAACGCTTGATAAAGCAATACTTAAGAAATATTACTCAAAATGACAGTGTGATGTCACGTACCTTGACGTTCCTAAAATAAGGATTATAATTCTAAAACACGAAAGTCGACAATAATAAAACAATGTGGCTTTCAGCGTTGGCACTTGGCAGTATAGCCCCAGTGCGTATCCTCCCGTTACATGTTATGTAACTTATCTGATCCTGCTAAGGACGAGTCTTTACTAAATCTACCATAGCGTCGTTTGAAATTAATGTTGAACCAATTAAATAGCTATTTAACATCCATTAGTTAACTAATTTAAGTTAGTTTGACGTAAGCTGCTAACTTTGAATAACATTAAATATTTAGTTGTTAAATAGTTCAGACGATTATGATCATTAAAAACCTTGATGAGTAAGGCTCAAAATCGAGGAGACCTGGTTTCTTGTCTGACTGAATATGAGAGGCGTACAGGTATATCAAACCCTCGTTATATGGGTGAACTCTCTTATTAATTGTCCCCATTAACAAATCATCCCACATAGTTAAAAACATTGATCAGTTCCAAAATCCACGGTAGAAAAGTATTTTATCCTACCCGTTTTCATCAACAATGACTTAATTTTGGTTATTCTTAAGGGTTCGCCAAAATGTAGGCTGTGTTGATCATAATCGGGGATTAACCTGTTGCGCATATGCACCCTTAATACGCACTGGCAAAACTCATCTCAATTACTTTACTTCAAGATTGAGATTAGCTTGCCACATTCATGATACGTATTATAGAAAAGCAAACATCGTTAAAGTCGCACTGGGTGGAGACTTAAGTCATCCATCACACGTCTCCCTTCGCACCCTCTGGAGTATTCACAATAATCGTTTGTGTACACATATGCACGTGAGGCAAATTGGATGACTTGCAGTTCACAGTTCAAGTAGCATCAGCTGGTGCAATTGTGTATCAACGTTAACTTACGTTTCCTTTTCCTTGAATAAGGGCGTGGCTCTGACGTGTCGTGTGACGTGCATCGCCTCAGGTTTATCTGCCATTGTCTGTAAAAGGATAGGTTTTAATGGCTTCCTTGATGTTATAACAATGTCCATCCTTTAACGACTCTTGATAATTTGCTTATTTTATTTATTTTGTATTTGGCTGTCCTTTTACGACTTTTTATAATCGTAACGGTATTAAGTACTTTCATGATTAAAATAAAGCAACATAGAAACGTCATTTAACCCACATCACGTTAGGTAAATTCTGAAAGTTTTTCACACCCTTGGGACCTTTGGATATACAAAGGTTGTCCTTATTTCCACCGGGAGCAACTTCGGTCGATAATCGCACAACTTTATCATTCAAAGTAGAGCTATGAGATCGTCCTTCAAAGTAGAGCTATGAGATCTTTGGTATTTGCGGAATTGTCCGCTGATCAGCGATTTATCTTGACCAATAGATGCGCTTGAATATTAATTATTATATTATTTATGACTAGCTGATGCCGGCGACTTCGTCCGCGTGGAATAAGGTTTTCTGATTACCCCCGTGGTAATCAGAAAACCTTATTCCACGCGTAATAATTTCCTCCTTCATTTTCCGACATAAAAAGTATCCTATGTCACTCTCCAGGTCCTCAATTATACCAAGCATATATTTTATCGATACAAACTACGTAAACTACTAAATAGATATTAAAAATTTGATGTGGAAAAAAATATTCAATTTTACGTTCAACGTCATAAACCTCTGGGAAAGCCTTTTACATAAATTAGCGAATGGAAATATTTAAAAGCTTGTAATAAATAATTCGTTGCAATTAAGGTAATGGGCATTGGTTTCGGTGAAATGAATACTTTTTTAATGGTTATTCGTCTACGCTCCACTGAGCGTTTTGTCTGAGTATATATAATACAATATTAGACATATAGAGTAAGTACATCGATATATATTATGTAGGTACTAGATGAGCCCTTTCATAGAAAAAAATTGGGCGTCCGTCCTGTGGAGCGCGCTCCAAAGCTGTATAAGGCTGTCCTTGTCCCCGCCATAGCGCTGTCCCGCTTTTCAGACTAGATGGCGTTAGTCTGTCTGTCTGTCTGTCTATCTGTATGTCTGTCTGCTACGCTTTCCCGGCCCATCTTTTATACCTGCTGATTTTGCTGACCTTTGGTATAGAGGTAGGTTATATCCCGGGGAAGGACATAAGCTACTTTTCCCGGAAAATTAAGGAGTTCCCGCGGGAATCAAAAACCTTAATCCACGCGGACGATGTCGCGGGCATCGTCTAGTATGAAAATAAAAACTAAACAGGCACAAAAATTAGTTCCAATTATGGCCACCGGGTCAGACAAGTTTGTGGAACTATAACACGTTTATAACAGAAAAAACATCAGTACAGTAAATTGTATGCGGAAGTCATTTTGGACGTACTACACATCGTATTGTAATAATACATCCTTTTCGAGACTCTTTAAACATGTAAGGTCGGGCAAGGGTAAGGCAAATAAAAAAACAAGAAGCCATGCCAGCTATAAAACTTCTCCGATCATCATGTCGGAGGACAAATAGAGGACAAACATAAAAAAATTAAAAAAAAGAATACATCCTTTATTGAGACTCTTCAAAATGTAAGGTCGGTCAGTCAACGCCAAGTCGTTCGTGACTTCTGAATTCAATGCACAATTGCGCTTCTTATTGCATTGTGTGTAAATTGGAACATCTTGAAAGGCTTGAGAAATTCGATTGTCGATTGATGCGTGTCGAAAGACTTTTGTGTTGTTAACTGGTCGCCCAGGCGGAGGAACACTAGGTAATAATCCGTTATGTTATATCATTCCAACGAAAGAACCACACTAAGACCAGCCAAGGGTCACTTTTAGAGATATCTTATGACTTATAGAAATAAGTGCTTATGTTTCTGCTTTTTTTACATAGGTATTTTATAACTTTTTGGTGAATAATTCGCATTTAGAAATGTGGACTTCAGTGAAACCTATTCTTAGGATTTTTTCTGTTATATCCTGACGAATAGATAAGTTAGTTTGTATTCTACGAGTAGATTGGTATATATTTTCCTTTATTTAAATTTCCCTGTATCAATTTTTTTTAATATTTCTACTGTGTATCGATCGCAATCACCACTAATTGGCTAACTTTTTCGGTTTTGGCCAAAATAAATATCTTTGTCGCAAGTTTTCCATAAAAAACAATCACAACAGTTGAGATTGTTATAATGATTGATGAAGGTTTTTCGGAATAGGGCAACAGTTTCTTCCCCGACTTGACAATAGATATGCTAAACATGAAAATTACGTAATTTCCAAAATAGGGGGAGGATTTCTTCTGTGGGTATTAAACGAACTCTGAGTGGGTGATTTTACTCTTGAGACGACGCGAGTCACGAGTGGGTGAAATTAAATATAATATTAATTCGCATCTCAACACTGTGCTCAAAGTCGAAACTCCTACCCAACTTCAATGACTCCTACGAGTACATAACGCTTCAATTTTAGATTTTCATTATAGGTCTGCTTACTGTCACAGAAAAAATAGGTAATGTTCGCGCGCGAGTTGAACGCAGAGCTTATATGCATCGTGTCACCATACATAAGCTCTGCATTCAACTCGCGCGCGAACTATAAGTAAGTACCTGACTACTCTCCATCTTTGTTGGTATGTATGATTAGCGTTATGTACGGCTACTTAATATACTAATTTGTGTGACTGCTCATAAGATTAAATGGAAATGAGCCTTAATATTATTATTAAACTATGCTATTGGTTTACCAGCAATTTCAAAACATGCGTTAAAGTTTTATTTTGAAAAACTTATTAAATTTTACCTTCTCCGGAGGATAACTAGACCTTTTTGTCAGCGTATTTTGAAAAGGTAGGTTAAAGGGCTTTCAGGATTTTATGGAGCGCAACATATTCCAGGTATCATCTGTGCCATTCATCACTCTCGGGACCTGCCTGCGACCTTCGGACAGTTATTGACAATGATATCAAGTATAACTTGACTCAAGACTTGCCCATAAAACAGCGACAAAATTACTTTATACATATTCAAAAGAATTCAAAAGTTTTTTTAGTCAAATAGAGTTTTTACAAGTGCTTATGAATAGTAGAATGAATCTACCATATATAGTAAATACTCATGAAATATTTGCAAATAAAAGCAACGTTACGCGCAAAGGCCTTCTCTTTTATCAGGACAGCAGAGAGGAACATTGAGCTTAGGCCCACCAACGCATAAACACAAGTTTCGCCTGACTAGGATTAAAATCCACCCCTTTGGATATTAGGACAAGGATTTTATACAATAAGCTTCTTCCAACATCCATTTACTCATCATAAGTACTTTAAACTGTGTTCAAAGTTCAAACTGAAGTCTCTTAGGAACGATTTCACTGCTTAAATACAGTGTAATGCAGACTGAACTGTCTAAACAGTGGTTCGAGTAAATAATCAAAGCCGAGTGGGACATTAAACGAGTCGCGTAATTACAAAATCTCATTACTGGCGCTCTAATTTACGTATCGGGATTTACGACCGAGTAAACAAAGGCAGCTGTGGGGAATTTGAATTAGTGGCAACTGGCAACAAATTGACATCAAAAGAAACTGGAAAGAGGCTCTTGCAGAGTTTTGGGTGAGTCCTTATTGCTCTTAAAATTGCTTTCTGATATTGTTGTTAATCTCAGTACCGAAAGCTTACCGGACGTCAATGTGCGCTTCCTGACTGACGCAATGTAGAATCAAATCAAATCAAATCAAATCATCTTTATTCAAAATTGGTACCTACAAAGTACACCTTCTGAACGTCATGTTTATAAAGAATAAGAATTGATGGTGATAATTAACAACGGTATCTTAAGACTAAAGCTACGAGGGTTCCAAACGCGCCCTGATCTGAGAAGAGCCCACAACAAACTCAGCCGGGTTTTTTTTTTTTTTTTTATTATCACCATCTCACAAATATAGTAAATTACTAAATTATATTTTTAATATAACATAATTTGCCGCTGGAACAATTCATACCCATGGTTGCCTATCATTCAAATAATCCTTTACACTATAATATGACTTTTCAATTAGTTTCCGTTTTACAAAAACTTTGAACTTGTTGAGAGACATCTCCAATATGTCTTCTGGGAGTTTATTATAAAAACGTATACTGCTACCGACAAATGAATTACTAATTTTACAAAGTCTAGAAGAGGGCACAACAATTTTATTCTTATTTCTTGTATTAACATTATGACAGTCACTTTTTTTCTTGAATTTATGCATGTTTTTATGCACATATACTAAATTTTCAAATATGTATTGGTTGTGGACTGTCATAATTTTAACTTCTTTGAATTTAGTTCTTAGGGACTCTCTAGGTCCCATGTTGTAAATGGCACGAACAGCCCTTTTCTGCAGCACGAAAACAGAATGAATATCAGCAGCATTACCCCATAATAATATGCCATATGACATAATGCTGTGAAAGTAACCAAAATATACTAATCTCGCAGTTTCTAAGTCTGTCAACTGGCGAATCTTTTTAACCGCATATGCAGCAGAACTGAGTCTGTTCGACAAGTCATCTATATGAGGGCCCCATTGGAGTTTAGCATCCAACGTTATTCCGAGAAAAACAGCGGTATCCACTAAATCTAATTCCTCATGATCAAGTTGTACAGTGGTTTTTACCTGTTTGACATTAGGTAATGTAAATTTAATACACTTTGTCTTTTTTCCATTAAGGAGTAGGTTATTCGCTTCAAACCACTGTACCACTTTAGTGAGAGAATTGTTTACTTCGTCAGGAGTTGCTTCGTAACGATTAATTTTAAACAAAAGTGATGTATCATCAGCAAACAATACTATCCCATGATTATCCTTAGCGAGATTAGGAAGATCATTGATGTAAATGAGGAACAGAAAAGGCCCTAAAATTGAACCTTGCGGAACCCCCATTTTTACAATCGATCCGGAAGACCGCTTTCCATTGACGTCTACCTTTTGTATCCTGTTTTTTAAGTAGGATTTCATCATATCCAGTGCTACACCCCTAATTCCATAATGGTGCAATTTCCTGACTAATGTTTCGTGATCAACACAATCAAAAGCCTTGGATAAATCACAGAAAACGCCAAGTGCATCACGTGACTCCTCCCAGGCTTCGAATATGTTTTGAATTAACTCAACACCAGCGTCGATTGTTGAGCGACCGCGTGTAAATCCAAACTGTTTACTATGTAATAAGTCATTGTTACCAAAATGTTTAAGCAATTGAATTAGTATTAATTTTTCAAATATTTTACTGAAAGTGGGTAGTACAGATATAGGTCTAAAGTTAGTGGGGTCACTGGTACTACCTGATTTGAATAGAGGAATTATTTTGCTATGCTTCATTAAGTCAGGAAACTCGCCACTATCAATACAATTATTAAATATTAATGCTAACTCGGGTGCAACGATATCAATCAATGATTTTACAACGTTAACGGAAATGCCCCACAAATCATTTGTTTTCTTATTGTTAATTAATTTGAATGCTTTAATAACGTCAGAGCAGTTAACGTGACAGAATTTAAAAACGTTATTACATTCAGGCACGTTATCCTCCAGTAAAGTAAGAGCTGCATTTGGTGAGGAGTTCAACGATTCTGTGGTAGAAACAGGAATATCCGTAAAAAAGCCTTCAAAAACTGAAGCAACTTCGGAGTCCGAAGTTACAGATGTATTACCGACATTAAGTTTAAATTCAAAATTTTTCGGTGTTGCTCTTCCTGTTTCTTCATTCACTATGTTCCAAGTAGTTTTGATTACGTTGGAGCTATTTTTTATCTTAGTTTGAATATGTTTAGATTTAGCCACAATGCAATCTCTTTTAAACTTCCTGGAAAATAGTTGAACATGCTCCTTGAACTCATCACTAGTATCATACTGTCGCTCTGCATACAATTCATATAATTTTTGCCTATTTCTGTGTAATTCATTTGTTGCCCATTCACTAAAAACGTTTGCATCAGTAGTTAAGACCGTTCTGCTGGTGAATATTGACTTGAATATTTCACTGAAAGTGTTAAAGAATATGGTGTACATTTCATTAGGACTCAACCCATTTGATAAAAAAGGGAGTTCCTTTGTAATGCTTGTTCGCATTTTTTCAATGCGGTCCAACGTTACTGGCACAAAAGTTATTCTACGCTTTAAAACATTTTTCTTCAAATTTTCAAACTGAATTAATTGTCCACAGTGATCTGAATCTAATTTACTAATAATGTTTTTATAAACAGGTGTAATATTTGTAAAAATATTGTCTATGCATGTGGCACTAGTTGCAGTTATTCTAGTTGGCTCCATAAACATATTGGATAAGTTATAGGATTTGAACAGATTCAATAACTTGCCACTTACAGGGCTGTTTTCCAAAATATTTACATTAAAATCTCCGCACACAATAAGCTTTTTGTTTGATTTTGAGAGTTTAAAAAGTACTTCATCCATTACCTTTTCAAAAAGTTCAAAGTTAGACAAGGGTGGTCTGTATACAGACACAACGATGAATTGTTCCAATTCGACTGAGGATAGTTCTATTGTTCGCTCAACAGACAGGCTCACAATATCAATTCGGTTTTTAAATTTAAGTTTTTTATTTAACAAAATTAACGAGCCACCATGGATAGCATTAGATCTGGTGAACGAACTACCAACCTGGTGATCACTAAAATTGAACATGTACTCATGGTTTTTTAACCAATGTTCAGTTACACATAAAATATCAATATTGAAATTATTTAAAAACAATTCAATCTCTAAATCCTTCCCTTTAATACATTGAATGTTTTGGTGAACCAGGTTGATGTTATTAGATTTTTTATTTTTTGTTTGCTTTGCGTTTAGTGTGTGCAAAGCCTTATTACAACTTGAGATTTTCAAGCAAGAGGAATCCTCCATTGTCTTCTTATCTAGTTTAAACTAAGGTTACTTGGATTTATTTTTTATTTTATTTTATTTTCTTTATTTTTCAGTAATCAACAGCGTTACAACTAATATTTACAATAATTAGAACTTAACATTAAATAAGGCCATAAACGATTACAGAATAAGAATACAAAAAAAAAATATTTTAACAGAGTAGATAGTAGTGCACTGTAGGTAGAATATAGAAGTAAAATAATAATAAATATTTGTAAGTTAGTAATAGTACGTGTGTGAGTAAGTAATAATAAGTGTGTGTGTGTGTGTATGTGTGAGGGTGTGTGCGTGTGTGTGTGTGTGTGCGTTGTGCGAGCGTGTGCGTGGGAGTGTGTTAGTTTACGATGGGACTGTGTGTGTTACATCCAAAATGTCAGAAATAAAACACTGCTCAATAGAAGCAGCTTGTTTAGCCACATTTTTGGCTAATGTTTGAAAAAAATATGATAGCGAAATAGCTATCTGTCTTTTAGAATAACAAGATAGTTTATACCTATCTTGATCCAAGTCATAATAAACTTTACCACACTGGGTACTTATGTCAACAACTTTAAATTTATTATTATAGGTACATAAATTGTACAATGTCATATTTAACTTATATCTATAGGTATTCTCTTGGTGTGGCAAAGTGTCGCAGTAAGGGAAGGTATATATTACAATATTATTAACATTTAATTTTTCCAAAGTTTGATAACATTTTTTCAATTCATATTCGTTAACTGTCCCTCTGCTAGCGACAAAGATGACTAAGTTTGTGTTCTGATCAAAACTATTTCTATTTCTATAAATTGACCTGACTATAGAAATTAGTCCGGCGTTAGGTGAACAGCAATTCAAGACCGTATGTCCCTGTAGATGTGAATGAAGTAGAATGCCCATACTACTACCAATTCCATCGCTATACATAAATGTTTTTGTATTGCATGTGCTTGGTTTTGTGTGAGTAAAGGAACTATTGGTATTTTGTTTAGGGAACCCGACACACACCTTCCTCGACTTTGAAGGTGATGACGCTGTAGACACAGACTGTGGATGACCGGCACCATCATCAGTACACTTTTTTTGAGAGGAGTTATTACTCTTAATACCAGTTAGCTGGTCAAGCTCATCTGTAGTCTGTGTATACTCAGACATCATATTTTTTTGACATGAGACATACTTAGCAGAAAGTGAACGTAAAGAAGCCTGCAATCTGGCTATTTGAACCTCTAGGATGTGTGTGTCTGATTCATAGTTTAATTTACAAATTTTTAGTTCATCTGTACACATCTTAATTTTGCCTAGTAATTCTAACCTATCCTTTTTTGGCTTCAATGTTTTAAATGAATAATTATGTTTATTTATTAACTTTTGAGTTTTCCTAATATATCGGTTTATTTTTACATATTTCTTTAGTTTTTTACTGCTACAGGGATAAACCTTTGAAGGGTTTGTATAATTGACCTGTGGTATTGGATGGTCAGTACAGAAAGTGGGCTCATCCGTTGTAGCAGTAACCAACTGTGGGGCGCTACCAACTAATTCCTCGAAGAGACTCTGGGTGTGCTGTGCTGTGGTGTTCTGTGCAGCTGTTTCCAACTCGGAGATCTTGTCGTGAGCCTCATCCAGCTGCTGGTGCAGTGCAGAGATCTGGTTAAGTGTGGCCTCGTACTCAGCCCGGCACTCATCAAACCTATCCACGAGCTCCTGAAGGCGGTCACGCTGTTCGACTACGTCGTCGTACCGTATATGTAACGCCGATAACTCAGATTTCAACTTTTCATTACTTTTTAACATACCTAATAGTTCCTTTTCATTGTCATCTCTTTCGCTATTCAATTGGGCACATAACTCTTTACTAACCTTTAATTCCTTTAAAGCCAGCTGAAGTTTAGATTCTTCCTGGCGTGCCAAAGCTCTGCGGGTCATCATATTGCAGATCAAATGCAAAATAAGTAGATAATTACAGTAAAGAGCAATGACCCCAGAATGCGAGATGACAGTTGTATCTTGAGATTGCAATTGTGTCGTATTGTGGGATTAACGAACAATTGCAAACACAAATACCGATTACGCATATACTGCTTAGATGTTTAATATTAAAACATCCAGCAATACGCAATACAAAGACAAAAAACACAGGATTAAAGTTACGCCAAGTTTGTAGGTACTAACCTATAACCGTTGTTAATTTTACACGTAATAGAAAACTTATTAGGCACTCGAACTATTAAAATATCTTTCAAAAACACTTTTTGTAACTTATATAATTAATTTTATTATAAATAGGCTGTAAATTAAGCGT
Organism: Erebia ligea; assembly: GCA_917051295.2. NCBI lineage: Eukaryota > Metazoa > Arthropoda > Insecta > Lepidoptera > Nymphalidae > Erebia > Erebia ligea. The sequence continues at coordinate 1,837,698 of OU785226.1, forward strand.
CTAAATAATAAATAAAAGATAAATTTAAATCGGGACAAATTTAAACAGCTGTTCACCCGGGTGTTGCCACACCAAACCCCTAGAAATAATCTTGCCTCACTCATAGGCGCAAATTAAAAAGCGCTTTAGGATTTAGGTAAGCAGAACAAATACCGAGGTTCAGTAGCATAGATAAACCAGCATTATATCATACATAGTCTCATAGATAAGCTTGCGGAACAGATACCGAGCTTCTGCAGCATCGACAAATCACCATACGGGATTAAGTGCCTGTAAATAGAAGAGGCAGAATTAATTAAATTTCTCCATGATACGTGTGCTTTGGCCTTTTGTGATTTTCTTCTTAAGCGAATAAAGGGACCGAATAACGAGATTAGACAACTCTATAGGTACAAGAGTAAATTCCATTCAACTGCGTGGATTTTAATGATTACTCCTTACTAGATATTTATTGGAACATCTAATCTTTTATATTCCTTAATCTTTATTATTAACAATGTAATATAATAGGGTTTTAGCTATAAGATCATTACTGTTTAGCAAGAGTTTTAACTCGTACTCGACTTATGACCGTTTTTTTTTATCCACTACAAGTTAGCCCTTGATTGCAATATCACCCGATGGTAAGTGATGATGCAGTCTAGATGGAGCGGGCTAACCTGTTTGGGGCATGGCTGTATTAAACCCATACCCCTATTCGGTTTCTACACGGCATCGTACCGGAAGGCTAAATCGCTTAGCGGCACGTCTTTGCCAGTAGGGTGGTAACTAGCCACGGCCGAAGCCTCCCACCAGGCCATCCAGGGAAAATTCAGAAATTATAAATTTCCAAATTGACCCTGCCGGGGAACGAACCCGGGACCTCCGCACGTTATGACAACAGCGCTCAACACTGCGCCACGGAGGTCGTAAAACCGTTCCGTAAAATAACCGTAAAACCGTTAAAAATCATACTTAATATTATAAATGCGAAAGTGTGTTTGTTAGTTGGTTTGTTGGTTTATTGGTTTGTCCTTCAATAACGCTGCAACGAAGCAACGGATCGACGTGATTTTTTGCATAGGTATAGTTGCGGACCTGGAGAGTGATATAGGCTACTTTTTATCCCGGAAAATTGAGGAGTTCCCGTGGGAATTAAAAAACTTTTTCCACGCGGACGAAGTCGCGGGCATCAGCTAGTACAAAATACTATTGTAAAACGTTTTATGGCTATAGGCTCTAACTATATTACGACATAATGTAATCCTATAACAGCGACGAGTTTTCACAAGGCTGTCTGATATAAAATTCAAAGTCTATGAATATATTCCAATTATTATTACTGAAATAAAGTCTTTCCAAGTATCTTAAAGCGTTACCTACAACACAGAACGTGAGAATATTGCGGTAAGTTCATTTAAGTCTGTTCAAGTTTGGCAAACTCAGCATTCTGGAGGACTCAATAGGAAGTTTACGAGATCCGAATTAAAGCACATCAAAGTTAGAAACCGACGCCCTGAAGAAACACTTTAGTAATCTTGGTAAAAGTAAACCTTAATTAGCTAACGACAAACAAAAATAGAATGAAGTTAGAGACAAACTTAGAGAAAAGGGACTTTCCGTGTTTGGTGGATAACAACACCAATCTAACTTGCTTGAGCGTTAGATTTTAGTTATTGTAAATTTGACTCTTTATTAAATTAAATCACATACATATAACCAGTTTGAATGATTGATTGCCGAAGCCAAATACGACAAATATGACAAATACTTGCGAAATAATAAAAGCAAAAACATAATTAGGTAGTTCCTAGGTACCAGTCATCACACCACTCTCCTCAATGTAGGGATTGATCAGACTCAAAAATAAAATCGTATATCATGTGATACCCATGCACCCAATGCACCCTGGTACGTAAGAAATCACGATCTCCACAGGGACCTAGAGATGGAGTTCGTAACTAGAATCATCCAAAAATACGCAGAAGCTCACCAAAATCGACTTCGTCATCATGTCAAGCTTTTAGACAACACGGACATAAAAAGGAGACTTAAAAGAACGAAACCGTTCGAACTAGTGTAAAAAGTGCATAAGTGCTGTGTAGTGAATTAGTGCTTGAGCTACTTAACCTAAGTAGGTCACAAAAACGTAGTGAACACTAAGTACATTAGAATAAACTAAGGACAGTTATTGGACTGTAAATTAGATGTAGAAATTAATTATTATAAGTAGAAGTTTAAGCTAAATTAATATTACTTATTAGCCCATAGGCTAGATGGTAGTACACAATAAAGTTGCCATTATAATATTGTAATGGGACTTTATGGTAAGAAAAAAAAATGTGATACCCATGATACGCGTCGAATTGAGAACCTCCTCCTTTTTTTAAGTCGGTTAATAATCAAAGTAGATTGGGTCACTGTACAATTTGCCTAATTTTACTACTCGCAATGTAATTCTCGCTTTGGGATTTACGAGTGTAGCTGTGTAAACAATAGCAGCTGTGGAGTTTGAGGAAGTGTCTAGAATTTGATTGGGTGCCATTAGATTTATTTAAAGACTAGCTAATCGTCCGCGTGAATTGAGGTTTTTTGGTCCGCGAGAACTCTTTAATTTTCCGGGATAAAAAGTAAAGCCTATGTGTTATTCCAGTCTATAATCTCTATGCCAAATTTCATCCAGATCCGTTCAGCGGTTTTGACGTGATTGAGTACCTAACAATTATCCATCCATCTATCCATCCATCAAAATTTTCGCATGTGTAATATTAGTATCGAATATAGATTTACTTATCTCCAATAATTTGATCGGATTTTTTTTTAATTTTATTCCACTACAAGTTAGCCCTTGACTGCAATTACGCCTGGTGGTAAGTGATGATGCAGTCTAAAATAGCAGCAGGCTAACCTGTTAGGGTTTCTACTTTCTACACGGCACGATACCGGAGCGCTAAATAGCTTCGCGGCACGTCTTTGCCGGTGTTGTGGTAACTAGCCACGGGAAAAGCGTCCCACCAGACCAGACCATAGAAAATTCAGAATATTCAGATATTATAAATTCCCAAATTCACCCTGCCGGGGATCGAACCCGGGACCTTCCACGTTAAGACAAAAGCGCTCACCACAGCGTCAGGGAGATCGTCAAAAAATTAAACGTTCAAAATATCTTAGAAATCAATTTTAAATTGAGCCATTTGAGACAGAGAAATTTAATTTTACGTACTATGTATGAAGATTTAATCGCTTCAGAAATTTCTTAGTAAAGGTGTGATCCAGAAGGGATTCATGTACCAGTTGAATAAATATTTCAATTACCACATCAAATTCCTACGATTAAACTGTTCAGTGTCCCGAGAGAAACAATTCAATTCAACAAAGGAACAGTTCTCTTTAAATGTTCTAAGCGTAATGTCTGTAGATCTATTCTAATTTTAATTTGAAACAAGTCACAATCGCTCGAAGGCAATGGGGGTGCTGCCGACTCATCAAATCGGCATCTCTTTATCAAACGTCAAACCGCACGCATAGTATGAGATCTTGTATGAAATACTGCAACGTTACATCATAAAAGCACGTAAAGCACAAAAGTAGTTAGCACGTAGCTAACTAACTAAAGAAGTGAATTTTACTTCTTTTGGAAGGCTGTTTTTAGTCACAGGGCCTCTTGCTAAGGACAAATAAACTTAGTAAAATTTTGTAATGCTGTCACTTTTTGGCAATAGTATATTGCGGTTGCCAAAAAGTGACAGCATTAAAAAATTTAACTAAGAGTCCTTGCGCAAGTGGCCCATGTATTTAATATAATATAATTTTAAGAAAAAATGGATAATAATTCGTATCGAAAAGTCTCATTTACTGTGCTCTACATTCTTAAATTATAACGGATTTTATGACCAGACATCTGGACAGCATTTATGCGAACCGCTGTAAATAGAATTTGCGCACTCATAAATTTTTAGGATTACATAGATTTTTAGGGTTAGCAGCAGGTAGGGCATTAGACAATTTGATAACTGCATCGGCATATTTTGATAGAAATCGCATATTTTGATAGAAATCGTGTTAGGCGATGTTGTTGATTCTGTCCAAGGAGTCTATAACATGTAGATTCTTATTCTGGGAAATATGTACCGAAAGTATATCACCCATTATGACAAGACAAAACGTAACGTACGCAGAAGGTTCAACCAAAGCCTGTAGCTTGGAAGCCGGTTGCAAAATTGCAGTTTGGGAGCAGTTATTTTTCAGTTGGCATAACTGCTCCGAAACTGCATGCAACTCGCTCTGTAACGATGCTGTGGTCGTCTCTACTGATATTAATGCAAATCCCCTGCATAGACACTAAGCAATGCTTAAAGCATCTCGAGCAAAAAATATAGAGTCTGGAAAAATACTTTCAGAGTTAGCATTTTATTAAACCGTTTTATGTCACATAGCGCCTGTTCCAGAGGTAAAATAAAGGTGTTAAAGTTCATTGAACGAATGAAAGGCTGAGTGCTTCGTGACATAAACATGAAGAGTTAGCGGACGTCAGCCCTATAATCCAGCAGCTCTTAACAAACGCCCACGCACATTTCCCGCGGCCCATTTAAAGGATCAGTGGCTCTACCGAGAAATTGTTTTGCTGTAATTTCACACCTGTCCCATTTAATGGGTCGTTGATTGCAACTGCGTCAGATTCAGGTGAGTTTTCTTCTTCTGCATTGTAGCAGTTGACAGTATAGCTTTAATAATAATGTCCTCCCGACCGAATTTCGGCCACGGCGGCGGCCAATCTCCAGAGAGATTAGCCATCTGCTCGAGAGATATTATAGTGCACAAGTGTGTGCGCAAACACAGGTGCACTCTCTGTTCCTTTAACTCTCATAGCCCGATGGGACGGAAAATCCGACACGACTGTCTTACTTTACTTACTTACTGATAGCTTTACTGTGATGTCGGCAACAATACATATATGATCAAAATATGTATTGGATCTCTCGCAGCAGTATCGATTGCGAAGATAATATTTCTTTCGCTTTTCACGGAGGAGATGGCAGCATAAGTACTGTAGCTGCTTGAGACTTACGAGTCACGACAATTAACATATTCCCGTTGCCTATTTCATGCTGATTCTTCTGCTCACTTCAGCTGAATCAATCATACAAATATTGAATACTAGCTGATGCCCGCGACTTCGTCCGCGTGAAACATCCATTTGAGTTTTATAATTTTTATTACAATGCTTCACACTCGAGGAAAGTTTCTAAACTTACTTATATACATATCAAAAGTTTTCGGGACGGCCACGGTTCACTTACCTGCCAGTGACGAAAGGACATTGCCCAAATTCGCCTAAGAATCAACATACGTTTCAAATATACAGTAATTCTTAGCTTATTTTATAACCTTTATCCCAAATATTAGAATTCAACGGACACTTCAAATTAATGAAACAATAAATAAATGGGTATTAAATTGATTACTATACGTTTCCGTCTCTCTATTATTAACCACAGATCAATAAGTTACAGGTTAAAATAATAAACAATACCCCCGCTTGAGCGCTGGATCCGTATCGTAAGAAACAAGATAAAAGCAGCTTAAAGTGCTAAGTGCGCTAGTATTCTGAATCTCGCAACGCCATCTATTGAAAGTACAATCCATATCCATACTAATATTATAAACGCGAAAGTGTGTCTGTCTGTCTGCTACGCTTTCCCGGCCCATCTTTTCAACCGTTTTTGCTGAAATTTGGTATAGAGGTAGGTTATATCCCGGGGAAGGACATAGGCTACGCTAGGCTATTTTATCCCGCGGGAATCAAAAAACCTTTTAATCCACGCGGACGAAGTCGCGGGCATCATCTAGTAATTTAATATTTCTAACTCCATCTGTGAAGTTCTCGATGAACTACAACGATACTTCTCTTACCTGCAGACTTATATATAACGCCATCTGTGATGTTTTTTATGAACTACGGCGAATCTTGTCTTATCTATATACTGTTTACAGCTCTATTACAATTGGACAAAGAAGATATTTATTTGTTCAAGCAGATTGATTGGGAAAGTTGAAATAACCTCAAAATTGAAAATATTTTTGGTAATAAGTAAATTCGCAGCAAGTGTCCGTTGTTTTAATCTGTTCTCGAGCATAAAAAGGTATTTATTTGGACCCAGTAACCAATGTTTTATTACGGTTGGTTCTTAGGCGAACTTTGTATGGGGACAGGGCAATCTCTTTTGTGGCCGAGTGGTCAAGGCGCTCAGGGCGCGATTCCCAGAGAGACGCAGGTTCAAATCCTGCCGGTTCCGAAATTTTTCATCCATTTGAGGTTTTTTCGTTCCCACGAGAACCTAACTTTCCGGGATAAAAATTTGCCTATGTGTTGTTCCAGACTATAATCTATCTCTGTGCCAAATTTCATCCAGACCCGTTCAGCCGTTCTGGCGTGATTGAGTAACAAACATCCATTTGAGGTTTTTTGTTCTCGCGGGAACTCTTAAAAATGTTTTTTATTCAAACCTTGTCCTGACTATTGTCACGTTGTATTGTTCGTTATTACGAGTACGAACACAAAAAAAAAAGAATTATCCAATTTGGTGCAGTCGTTCGGAGGTTAAGCGCGTACATACATATCGGCGATTCAATTTTATTTATATAGATAATGCGAAAATGAGCCTCCTTGTCCGATCCCTTTCAAAGTTTCATGACACATCCCGATTGTTACGAAATTTAAAACAAGCACCTTGCATCTTGGGGCAGAATACTGGAACTGATTACCGGAAAATAAAAGACAACCCACGGGATTCAAAAACCCTTAATCTACGCAGACGAAGTAGCGTGCATCAGCTAGATAAATATAATAAAGTACAGGAAGAAGGTTTACGAGTCTGTTCATTAATTAACCCATTGTTTGTTCCTTTTGCTCCAAAGAATATTATAATCCTCCGGGATCTAGGAAAAATGCTTAGGTATAATGATTTAATAAAGTATGTTGTCGACGCCTGATTCGCCTTCTTGTTTTATACGAGCAATGACGCAGCTAATGCGCAGTGACGTAACCATCAAACAGGAACATTTTTGTTGTATCAAAATTGTAATGTCATTCACCTGTTGTAACTAAGGTCGTTCACACATATATTTGAAAATATATTCTTAGTGCAGTTAATTGTCCAGTTATTTTATTGACCTCTGCCAGCTCTTTACATTGGTCATCTTCGAACCAGATTTGGATTAAAAAACCAAGGAATTAAGTGCCTAATACCGTGAAATAAGGAGATTAAAATTCGCCACGAACGTGGAGGTCAATGGTGGAGGTCATTGCTCTGGATAAGGACAATTCATGAGTGAATCGAGATAAAGTCTGTATATTTTTGTGTATTTGTATGTCCTAGCCTTTTTCTAGTTCATTATATATTTGAAAGTTTATTATTTTAAAGAAAACTGTCGTTCATTAATGTTTCTATGCCTATTACAACCTTGTACTTAACTAAGTAGATTGTGGTAAAAGTATTAAGTTTAAACTTAAATTGTAATAATATTTCTGCATAATATGTATTGATTTTACATTATAATCTACGTTATATACATATTATATTAGTATAGTACATTATTAAGTAGGAAAGAGTTGTATTTGTGAAATAGGTAGGTACTTAGTAGAACCAAATCTGTAGTTTTGTAGTTTTCTTATGTTATAAACATTTAATTTGATACATATACTAATCAATATTATTGTTAATTGAAGTTGTAAAGTATAAATTGTCATCAATGAAATAAATTTCACAGTTTATTGAAATAAAATATTGATTGAATGTTAGTTGAATGTTAGACGTTTTGGTGAGAATTAAATATTAATTATACTTGTTGTTGTTCTATAATATTGTGTAAAATAGTTCTTATTTACTTAGTTATATACGCATTTTTGTATCAAATTCCAGGATTGTGCAACCATCTCCCACTATGTCGGAAAAAAGTGAGAATTTAAGAGAAATCTCGGAATTGACCAAAAAGCGCAGCAGCTATAAAGGTCGTATCACAATATTTTTCGGACATTTGAAGTCACTGGAGTCCGCTCAACTTACCTCAAAGGATATCAGTGAGTTAGAATTGCGTTTGAATAAGTTAGACTTATTGTATGCTCAATACGACGAGACTCAAACTCGTCTGGAATGCATCTCGGATAATATTGACCAACAGCTGTCCGAACGTGACGAGTTCGAATGTAGGTATTACAAAGCCCTGAGTCAAGGGCAGGAGATTCTGTCTAATTATAAAAAATCTCAAGTAACCCTGCCTACCGAGTACGGTTCACGCAGTGGTAAACAGAATCCCGTCAAGTTACCTACCATCCAGCTACCTAAATTTAGTGGTTCATATAACAATTGGCTGGAGTTCAGGGACACGTTCACTAGTCTTATTCATACCAATGACGACATTGATGATGTGAACAAATTTCATTATTTAAGGACGTCATTGGAGGGGTCAGCTGCCGTGGTAATTTCTTCCATCGAGTTCTCGTCGAGCAATTATAACGTTGCATGGAAGCTAATGTGCGATCGATTCGATAACAAACGTTTATTAATACAAAATCATGTTGCGTCTTTATTTAATATCGAATCGGTCACACGGGAATCTGCTACTAATTTAAAGCACATTCTGGATCAATTAAATAAGAACCTCCGTGCTTTAGAATCCTTAGGTGAGCCTACTAAGCATTGGGATACCCTTCTCATTTACATCATTACTCATAAGTTAGATACCAAAACTTATCGTGAATGGGAGGAGTACAAAGGTCGCTTGGATGGAGAAAAACCCATTGAGCTACAACACTTCCTTGATTTCATGAGAATGCGCATCAATCTTCTGGACACAATAGAATTTTCACGTCAGTCTAACCAAATTAATTCAACTAATAATAATAAACCTTCAAAAATAAAGGCTATGGTTTCAACACAAAGTAATAATAATAATAATTCGAGTAATAATAGTTCTAAGGACTCGTGTCCAAAGTGTAGTGGCGAGCATAAACTGAGTACTTGTCCTCAGTTTTTAGCGTTAAGTAATGAAGCGCGACTGCGGTTATTACCTACTTTTAAGGTCTGTTTTAACTGTTTTTCGAAAAATCACTTTTCAAATACCTGTAAAAAAAATGGGTGTAAAATTTGTAGGCATAAACATTCTGATTTGGTCCACGTTACAGATAAGCAGAAGCCGGTAGTGCAAAGCGAACGCACTGATAATAATAACATCAGCGCGAGCGCCTCCACCGCCGATCCAAGTAGTAACTTAACGTTATCAGCGAGCGTGTCGTCCGCGAGTCTTGAAGTAAGTCGCCGCGGGGACGTTCTTTTATCGACTGCGCTAGTTAAGTTATACGACTCAAACAATCGCGAACATATCGGACGCGCCGTACTGGATTCAGGTAGCACTTCCAGCCTAATGTCGGAACAAATGTTTCGTCAGTTAAATCTGCCTCATAATCGTATCGATCAATCTGTACTGGGTATTAATAATGTAACAACACATATTAATAAAATGTGTCGCTTGCGTTTGAAGTCATTAAATGAGACATTTACTACTAATTTAAATTGTTTCGTTTTGCCTTCGTTAACAGATAACGTACCTAGTCGTTCACTCGACATTTCAAAGCTTAAAATACCTACTGACATTTGTTTAGCGGATCCTCAGTTTTATGAACCCGCGTCAGTGGATTTAATATTAGGTGCTGATGTTTTTTGGGACATTGTAGGATCGCAAAGAATTAATTTAGGTAAAAATAAGCCTATACTTTGCGAGACTAGGTTAGGGTGGATAGTTTCTGGTCCGATGAGTAACAGGTTTACATCTTATCTGCCCAACCCTATTCAATGTAATTATGTTAATGTTAATTCGACCTCTGATATTTTTAATCAAGAAATACAGAATCAACTCGCACGGTTTTGGAATTTAGAAGAAGTAAACAATTCTCCTTCTTCTAGTTATTCATCGGAGCAGAAGTTATGTGAAGAACATTTTGTAAAAAATACTACTCGTTTAGCAGACGGTCGCTTCTGTGTAAGAATCCCACTGAAAGAAGATCCTAGCGTTTTAGGTGATTCTTTCAATCGAGCTAAGCAGTGTTTTTTCTCTTTAGAACGCAGGCTTCTGAAACAACCGAAACTGTATAAAATGTATCGCGAGTTTATGTCGGAATATCAGTCGTTAGGTCACATGACGGAATGTGAACTTAAGTCGGATAATAATGCACATTTTATCCCACATCATGGCGTGTTACGTGAGGACCACGCAACCACCAAGTTAAGGGCGGTATTCAATGCTAGCTCGTCTACCACGAGCACTAATATAAGCCTGAATAGTATTCAGATGGTAGGTCCAACAGTACAGGACGATCTATTGTCTATTCTTCTACGATTTAGGCAACACAAGTTTGTAATTTTAGCCGACGTAGAAAAAATGTACCGGCAGGTATCAGTGCATCCTGATGATAGGTATTTACAGCGTATAATATGGCGTGACGATCCATCCCAAACGCTTAAGGCATTTGAATTAAATACAGTTACCTATGGTACCGCAAGTGCACCTTTTCTTGCTACCAGATGCCTTCAGCAGTTAGGACTTGAGTGTAAGGACAAGCAGATCGCTGAAATCATCCTTCATGATTTTTACGTCGACGATCTGTTGAGTGGCGGGGATGATTTGAACGTAGTGCAGGACATTCGTAGAAAGGTAACGGCTACCCTCGCCTCTGCTCGCTTGCCACTGAGGAAGTGGAAGTCTAATGAGCCTCAGTTAGTGTCGGAGTCCATCAAGTCCACGCATGATTTAAATATAGGAGGTAACGAACCGAGTAAAACTTTAGGTTTAGGATGGCAACCTGAATCAGATGAGCTGTATTTTCCGATCGGTACTTCGATTACAATTAAGGGAAATTCGAAACGTGACATACTTTCTGTGATTTCCCAGATATTTGATCCACTAGGTCTTGTATCCCCGGTCGTTATTAAATTTAAAATGATACTGCAAAGCTTGTGGTTAAAAAACTTGTCGTGGGATGACCCCCTGACGCCGGAGATCCAAGAAGCCTGGGAGGACGTAATTAAAAACCTGCATGTTCTGAACAGTCTACGTGTACCTCGCCGCGTGTTAATAGATAAATTCGTGCGATTAGAATTTCATATTTTTTCCGACGCGTCGGAGAAAGCGTACGGCGCATGCCTTTACGTCCGTAGCATTGATAGCAGTGGCAATGTCTTAGTGCGGTTATTACTAGCTAAGAGTAGGGTGGCACCCATTAAGGCCACAACTATCCCTCGGCTTGAGCTATGCGGAGCTCAGGTTGCAGCTAAGCTGTATGAAAAGGCTAACAGCTCGTTAAGAGTAAATGCAGCGTGTACTGTTTTTTGGACAGACTCCACTATTGTTTTAGGCTGGCTAAAGATGTTGCCTAGTAAGTTACAAACATTCGTTCGCAATCGTGTCGGTGACATTTTAGAAAAAACCGGTGATTGCGTTTGGCGACACGTTCCGACTGAGCTAAACCCAGCTGATTATGTGTCACGCGGAGTTAGCGTTGACGCGATTCAGCCTCTAGATATGTGGTGGTCAGGGCCAAGTTTTTTGAAGGAACCTAACAGTAATAATTGGCCTTCCACAGTAGTACCTGAACCGCAAGCTGAATTATCGGCTTTAGTTCAAACTGAAATTCCTTCAGAATTTATTAAGTTTGATCGTTTTTCAAATTTTAATAGGCTTAGGCGTGCAGTAGCGTACCTGTTACGTTTTATTAAAGGATGTAAGGGACGACGTGCCACAACCAATTTTCTCTCAGAAACCGAGTTAACTGAGTCACTAAATGTCATCATTCGCACATCACAAAAGGAATCATTTACCGAGTATAATCTTTTATTACATAAAAAACCCTTGCCTGCGAAGAGTGCTTTGTTAAAATTCAACGTATTCCTTGATGAGAAAAAGTTAATGCGGGTTGGTGGTCGTATCAACAACTCAGACTTTTCGTATGATAAAAAGCACCCGTTATTATTACAGTCCACACATCGAGTTACTCAACTGATGTTTAAATTTGAACATACGAAACTGATGCATGCTGGGCCACAGTTATTATTAGCCTCAATTAGAGAAGTTTACTGGCCAATCGGTGGCCGTAATTTAGCAAGAGCTACCTATCGTCAGTGCACTAAGTGCACAAGAATGAAAGGAAGAGTTGTAGCTCCTATTATGGGCGATTTACCGCAGCAGCGCCTTACTCCTGGGGGTTACCCGTTTGAAAATGTAGGAGTTGACTATGCGGGCCCTATTTCGTCCGCTAGTCGTCAAGGACGTGGCTGTCGCATTGTAAAGGTGTACATAGCCATTTTTGTATGTTTTACTACAAAGGCCATACATTTGGAGTTGGTAGGTGATTTGACGAGTAATAGCTACATTCAAACTCTACGCAGATTCGTGGCCCGTCGCGGAAAACCCCGTCATTTGTACTCAGATAATGGAACGTCATTTGTTGGAGCATACAATGAGCTAGCTAACTTCATAAAGCAAAATTCTGACTCGCTGTCTAGTGATTTGTCGAATGAAGGTATAAATTTTCACTTTATTCCGGTTTATTCACCGAATTTCGGTGGATTATGGGAGGCTGGTGTCCGATCTACGAAATTTCATTTGTTAAGAGTGCTAGGCAACTGTCACTTAACGTACGAAGAACTGTATACGACTTTGACGCAAATCGAGGCAATTTTAAACTCTCGTCCACTCACTCCCTTATCTTCGCATCCAGACGATTTGACCCCATTGACCCCTGGCCATTTTTTAATTGGACGTCCGCTCACCGCCATTCCGACTGAAGACTACCAAGAACGGAAAACGGATAATCTTTGTCGATATCAGCGGATTGAACAACTCCGGCAGCATTTTTGGGCACGTTGGAGCAAAGAGTATGTTTCGGAGCTTCAGAAACGCACCAAGTGGCAGACTCATTCCACAGCATTGGAGCTGAATTCTTTGGTCCTTATTAAGGAGGATAATCTGCCACCGTTAAAGTGGAGACTGGGTCGGATTGTTGCACTTTTTCCAGGCCCAGATAAGGTGGCTCGAGTAGCCGAAATCAAAACAGCCAACGGTATTGTGAAAAGATCATTTTCACGAATTTGTCCACTACCGATAAATGAAGATTGAGAGCTGTTTAAGTGGTTGAAAGCAGAGCTTTCAACGCCCGGGGGCATGTCGACGCCTGATTCGCCTTCTTGTTTTATACGAGCAATGACGCAGCTAATGCGCAGTGACGTAACCATCAAACAGGAACATTTTTGTTGTATCAAAATTGTAATGTCATTCACCTGTTGTAACTAAGGTCGTTCACACATATATTTGAAAATATATTCTTAGTGCAGTTAATTGTCCAGTTATTTTATTGACCTCTGCCAGCTCTTTACATATGTAATTAAATTCTTGATGTTGCTTTAATATTATGAATTCTTAATTAACTTTAAAATGTAGAGATAATTTACACAAGGATAACAAAATTAATATAATGTCTACCCTCTTTTTATTAAGTTCATAATTTCTCAAAATTTTATAGGTAAACAGTAAAGCTATGAAATAAATGGTTTCCGTTAGAGCTTAGACCGTTATTAAATCCTCGAAAGTCACAAGATCCTTCAAGATAATTTCCTTCCGGTCGTCACCTAAATTTTGATCTACTGAACCGAGATTCACACAAAGAAAACTTTTTTTTTATTCCCCTACAAGTTAGCCCTTGACTACAATCTCACCTGATGGGAAGTGACGATGCAGTCTAAGATGGTAGCAGGCTAACCTGTTAGGGTCATGACAGTCATATTAAACCCATACCCTAATCGGTTTTTTGCCAGTAGAGTGGTAAGTAGCCACGGCTGAAGTCTCCCACCAGGCCAGACCAGGAAAATTCAGATATTATAAATGACCAAATTGACCCTGCCGGGGATCGAACCCGGGGCCTCCACACGTTAAGACAACAGCGCTCAACACTGCGCCAGGGAGGTCGTCAAAACTTTGAGGAAGCCTCTAAAACATACTAGGATTAAGTTTTGCAAGTTTTCAAATTCACATCAGAACAAATGTTGCTGGAGTAGTTTGATAACTTATATTATTCCATATTATGTCGGGGAAACTTTTAATGAGGTGACATTACAAGTACGTAATTTGGTACGAGTACATGCCTGAGAAGTAAAAGCTTTATTTTCTAACATTTCTTAAGAGTAACTACTTAAATATACTACTATTTTATTAAATTGTCATAAATTAGAACTGTTTCTTTCGTGTACCATGTGTCCCGGTGGCCAAAATTGTAACTATTTTTTATGCCTGTATTGTTTTTGTTTTTTTTATTTTATGTTTTTATACATACTAGCGACACTGTCACCGGGTCAGATAAGTTTGGCCTGTTCCACTAGTCCCTACCAACGTATCCCCCTAGGGGGGGGGGAAGAGTGGAATTTTTGAGGGACTGTGCTATTATAATGTAATTTAACATAAAATAAACAACCTACAACCTTAAAAGCTTCTCCATGGGGACCCCTTATTGTCTCCATTATTTAAAAGGCTCACATTTCTCCCCAATATAGAGTATGGCAGTGCTACAATATCAATCCCTGTATCTATTAAATTTCACTTTGCTTATTTTTATATTTATCTTATGCCTGCATCTTGTATAAAACGATGGTCGTCCTGGGATACCAGCGTCGTTTTTTCGAGTTAAATATTATTATGTTACAGATTGCCACTTTAGCTTGGCAACTTGTTGAGTATTTAATTTATTTTATTACAAGACTAAAATCATGCTTATCATAAGCAATGCTGAGGTTTAAGTTGGGACGAGCTTGTCTAGAAAATGCCTATTGACTCTTGCCTCGAAGGTACATAAGGTGTACGAGGCAGGAAACACGGGTGCCGGAAGGCCGTTTCAAACTAAATTAGTGTTTCAACATTCTGTTGGGTTATTTCGTACGCGTATGATTGTGTGTGTGTCGGTTGCTCTGGTACGGATTTGTATAATCTGATTTGATCGGCCTGTTCCACTAGTCCCTACCAACGTATCCCCCCTGGGGGAGAAGAGTGGAATTTTTTTCCACCTATCCCTACGGTAGGGATGAGTGGAAAAAATATTTACACTTATCCCTACCAAGTGATTTTAGTATTTTTTGAGTGTAGAGGAGAAAAATACTGTATTGCTATTATGGCAAGCAATTATATAGAACTAGATGATGCCCGCGACTTCGTCCGCGTTGACTTAGTATTTTTCGATTCCCGCAGGAACTCTTTAATTTTCCAGGATAAAATGTAGCCTATGTCCTTCCCCGGGATACAACCTATCCCTGTACCAGATTTCATTAAAAATTGGTTGAATAGGTGGGCCGTGAAAGTATAATATACGCATCCAAAAAAAATGTTTATTTACTATTGTTATTACTAAGTAGGTTCATAATTCATATTTACCTGGAAAACTAGAAGGTTAGATACGTATGTATGTATGTACATACATGGAATTGTTAACAAAAACGGCCCACATTCAATTCGGTAGGGATAAGTGTAAATATTTTTTCCACTCATCCCTACCGTAGGGATAGGTGGAAAAAAATTCCACTCTTCCCCCCCAGGGGGGATACGTTGGTAGGGACTAGTGGAACAGGCCATTTGATCACGACACTCCGCGTATACTTACCTCATTCCAGCGTTCACTGAGAACTTATTGTTCGCTAGTAGCATTTATCGCGTTCCCATAAACAACAATAGTAGTACTGTGTTTTTCAAGTTTCATATTCATACATTTCAATAGTGCAAAACTTTAGGGTACCTTTCCACCAGATATGTGCTACGTTGCTATGCTACGGATGTATGTCAAACCCGTAAAGTACCAATAGGAGCGCTTTTCTCATAACATAAGTCATATCTTAAACAGCTAAATGTTATATCAAGTGCTCCTATTGGTTTGACACACACCCGTAGCTTAGCAACGTAGCACATCTCGACCGGTGGGAAGGTACCCTTATGCTCTGTAATTAGCTAGAGTCTGGTCCTTATGTCCTAATTAAGGACAATGTCTCGTGCGACCCTAAATGGAGAATGAATGTAAGCCAGGGCTGAGTGCTTGCATGAAATATTAATGTAACTAAGTAAATTATGGTTGTATTTTAAAACTAATGACATTTGTTTGCTTAACGTTTCAGTATAATGTTCTATGCGAAGAATATTTAATTCAATGGAAGAAGTGGAGTTGTGGAGTACCTTGTTGATGGTATTTCTAATAGGTACTAAAATTCTACATCAATGCTTAGTATGTTAAGATGCCAAAGGCAAAACAAAATATTATTAACGGTTAAGCGAATGTCTTGGCCTAGTACTGAAACGCATATTTACATTAAAGATCGTTGAAATTCGAGCGTCAATATTCGAAGAATAGATAATCAGGAAACAAGACCCTGGTAAAAAAATACAAAAAGTTCCAGTCATCTATGTGTATCGTAATTTGGAAGCTTCAAAGCTAATATCCAATTTATACGACAAAGATGAACATATTTATTTCTAAACGATAAACCGTTTTAGTTTCGATAGATTCCAGCCACATGATGCATTTTAGATGTCAATTTGTATTGGGACAGTTATTAACCGTGACACGAAATTTAATAACAACATCAATTTTCCAAAGCCACGCTTACGCCCCTTCTAATCTTTGCGTTCGTGTTGCGAAATAATTCGATGATATTTTCGGAATAATGAAAAGGTCCATGCATAAGTGCCGAATTTTCAAATGAATGAATGAATGGACAGCTACAGTATCAGAACGTGCGTTCACATGGTACTGTTCTCCTCACTATTTCGCTGCTCTGTCCCAACAATTGTGTATGACGGACTAAGTCGACCATCACCACTACAGCCCATTAAAGTCCCACTGCTGGGCACAAGCCTCTACTCTCATAGGAGAGAGGGAATTGGAGCTTAGACCCACCACGCTGCTCTATTGCGGGAGGGCTATAACAACTACTCGTATTATCATGTTATTGATAATAACCGGAACCGACGGCTTAACGTGCTCTCGGAGGCATTGGGTGAAATACCGCCAACTTCCTAACTCCGGGCTAGTGCTGAGAATTTCTAGTCACAAAAACCCAATACTTAATATTATGGCCCGACCCCGAACCCGGGGCCTCGTCGGTCGCAGTCCAACATGATAACCACTAGACCAACGAGGCAGTTGGACTAAGTTTGCCTAACTTTTACTGTGTGAAGCAGAACAGTCGCGTGGCAGGACATTCATTTCGTCATTCCCTTGTGACGCGGACTGTTAACACTAAAGATTGGTCCTGTTCTTTCCCTAGTGTATTTTCGCAAAAAATACCAATGAGTCTATTTATTTATTATGTAACACATTGCAATGTTACACGCACTTACGTTATCGGCTCTTTGTTTGCACACGCCGTGGGAACTAACCTGGATAAACACACATCATTTATGTGCGGAAACTTCTGCGTATGGTCACAGTATGGTCTATAACTTACTTAACTTTAGGTATTTACAAACCTAAAGTTTAATAGTTTAATAGCACGGGCACAAGAAATCCAATAACTTTAAAGTGATTTCAACTTTTTTTTCACAATGCAATGTGGCAAATATACATACCTATAGGATTAATACATTTACTTAATAATAGCAATCGCGAAGATCTCAGTCATAATACTTGAGTAGAAGAAAATATTAGAAGGCTTGAAGGACTTAAGGATAACCTCAGGAGTCAGGAGTCATACTTAATATTATAGATGCGAAAGTGTTTTTGTTTGTCCTTCAATCACGCCGCAACGAAGCAACGGATCCACGTGTTTTTTGGCATGGGTATAGTTGAGGACCAGCCGAGCGATCGCGTAACTTCTGCATCAATCATTGTTACAGTATCAATTGTTGTAATTGGCTGAATTTATGGCATTCTTGCTGCGTCAATGGATTATGTCCAATAGTGGAAGAGTGTTAACCAATCAGAGGTGATTGCGATGTATCAATGATTGATGCAGAAGTTACGCGATCGCTCGGCTGGAGAGTGACTTAGGCTACTTTTTATCCCGGAAAATTAAGGAGTTCCCGTGGCAATCAAAAAAACTTAAACCCATGCAGACGAAATCGCGGGCATCAGCTAGTGACATAATATAGTCTCATGCAATGACGTAAACCTAACTTATCAACGCACTAACAGACCATGTTTCATCTCTTCAGAGCTTATAGCTAAACAAGGCTGGATTGAAGAAAAAAGACTGAAGTCCGTTAAATATAAATGGAATTTGGAAACTCGATGATTATCTTCATTATCATACCATACTTTCATTTAAGATTCGTAGGTATATTCATATATGCCTGCCACGACATCATAATAATTGAACAAATAACAATAGATTGTATGTTCAAGGACGATGTATGGTTTCTTGAATCGGCATAGCAAGGCCAAGTACCGTTTAAACAAATGCAGTGCATCTGTAAAGTCTCATCTTCCATTGTTATCTTTTAGAGGCGTCGTACTGGAATGTAATGCTCTGCCTCGGTTTGCGGAATGCCTTTTTCTATGATGCTTTGAAGTATTGTTTATGCAAACTGAAGCTTTCATAAAAGCCTTTGCTCACAACCGAGTCTGCTTCGCGAATGCAATCTATTTAACGATCTCTGTTGGACGCAGGACATGATATGTACTATAATCTCTATATCTCTATGTATATAAAAATCAATTGCTGTTCGTTTGTCTCGCTAAAACTCGAGAACGGCTGGGCCGATTAAGATGGAATTTTTTAAGTGTGTTTGTGTGGGGCCCGGGATGGTTTATATTCACAATTGGACCCGATAGGGGGTGCTGCAATCGAGTTCTAGCTTCAAGGCAGGACAACGTCTGCCGGGACCACTAGTCTTCTATATAAATAAAAATCAATTTCCAAATGTATGTAATGTAATCACTTCTGGACTGTTCACTTTACCGATTCTGATGGATTTTTTTGTGTGTGTTTGATCGGTTTCTAGATTCAAGGCATGACAACGTCTGCCGGGCCCACTAGTAGTATATAAATATTAATATTATAAGTACGTATAAATATGAATGGATAGATGTTTGTTGCTCAATCACGCCAGAACGGCTGAACGGATCTGGATGTTTGGCACAGAGATCGTTTATAGTCTGGAATAACACATACTCGTACTCGTATATGCTACTTTTTATCCCAGAAAATTAAAGAGCTCCTGCGGAAACAAAAAATACCTCAATCTACGCACACGAGGTCGCGGGCATCAGCTAATAATTTTTAATGCTGTCTGTCACTGGGAAAGCAAGCATTTGCCTGCTTTTTTATTCACGTGGATGTGGGGGGTATCGTAATAATATACTATAGCACTATAGCTAATGCCCGGCACACCTTGCATTACGACTTGTGCTGCCTGTTGTATCTAAGTACATTTCTGAAGGTATGTCGAATGCACAGGTCGAATGCTATCAAGTGTTGAAAAAACTACAAAGAACTCAGATTTGCGAACGCAGATTTGTACGCATGGATGAATACAAAAATACAATTGCTATTGCCAAAGGTTTTAAGATTACTTAAACTTCTAATTTGTTTATGCAAATTCTTTTAAACTTAATAAATAAAAACTGAGTTAGTGGTTGAGAGTGTTGAACCAAAATTGGGTAAAATTTATAAAATTATTTTACTCAGTATTATTTCGAAATGACAGTTTTATGACACGTACCTAGACGTCCCTAAAATAAGGATTATAATTCTAAAGCACGAACGTCAACAATATTAGAACAATACGGCTTTAAGCGATTCCCCTTGGTCTTCTTTTTTTTCAAAGCAGAATTCGGAGTTAACAAACTTTCTTTCACAGTCTAGTGTTTAACTTTTCCATGGCTTCCGCAACTTTTTGGAGAATAAAAGCGAAAAGTAAGGCTGCCCATTGAAGGTAGAGTGATTGTTTATGAAAGCTTCGGAATTGGAAACTTTTGAAGGTAAAGCAAAGTAGAAAAACCGATTTCAATTATTTTTGGTACGGTAGGTATATTTTGAGCTTCGTAAGTAATTGATTAACTAACGCAAACTTTAGCTTCAGTGTACCTACTTATACAACACAGCAGTCACTGGACTCCACTCATCAAAGAGAGCCTGAAAACTGAAATGCATATATTTATTTTGTTAGCTACAACTACTAAGTGATAAAATTTCAGTCTGCTTCCTCGTAACTTAAATAAATACTTGCCACGAGTACGAACTACAAGACTACCACTTTTATAAATGCGAGAAATTTTATTTTTAATAACGAAAAAATATCCCAGCCAATCATAGCGCGTGTTCGTCTGCTATTGGTTGTTGCCTACGCGCCATGCACTAAGTCCGAGCACGATAGATAAATAGCACGAGTCTCTGTTGTTCTTGTGTTTAAAATAAAGCCTGTATTTCATTGGTGCTCACATTCGGTTTTAGAAGGTTTGTATCGTATTTCTTTGGTGTTTACATTCGGTTTTAGTCGGCATTAGGTTGCTTTTCTGCGCAATCGTTTGCCGATGTCACTTATAAAAGTGTTAGTACAGTTCCTAGTTCTGATCGTCAAAATGTACACCAAACAGCCACGGCCCGATCGAAAACTTTTCAGTCTACCGTACTCCTCCGAGGAGACACTAATGACTATTACATTTGACTCTATCCCTCACGGGCTTGTGGCTTTTGGCCTGACTAACATTTCTCATTATCTGTGTTCTGTACCGACGTTGGTTTGTGCAAGTATCGTTGGCGCAACTGTCGTAGCTTGTTTTCCACAATATCAACATGAAACTTCGCGCCATAGAATCTTCAGCGAGGAAACCGGTGCCTGCTAAGTACCTAATGTTTTAAATGATAAATTATAATGAACTGGGATATCTACGTACAGCTCATAAAACTTGATGTTTTAGTTGCAGTTTCTCTCTTTAATATTATAGACCAAGACCTCCACTAAGAAAATAATAATCAATAATTCCACCCGAGTGAAGCCAAAGACAACTAAGTATTTATTTTAAGGAGGAAAAGTTCGGGCAAAAATATACTTAGACCGAAAATATCGACTACCGACGACCATTACGGATTATTTGACCTGAAAACTCTATATTGCAACTACCATGAACGAATTGGGTATTTGAGAACTCAGCAACTTTTTTTCAAACGACAAAACGCGCACTAAGCATGGGATTATTTACAGATTTATAATATTTGATTTTGTATGAAATACTTACTTATTAGTGACGTCTCCAAAGGTAACGCACTTTACCTTTAATTGATCGTTTAAAATAGTTATGAAATATATAATTAACAGGAGACGTGGATATTACGTCTTTTGGTAGGTCCTCTATTTAATAAACGCTAAACCATCATTTATTATTGACGTAAGCAACATCCCAATAGCTGTAGGCAAATCCATTCCATGAATTCGCACCTACTTGTGTAGCCTTATGATGAGAGTGTTCACCTTCTCTCTATTCAAGTAAACATTTCCAATTTCCTTCCGTCCTATTTTGTATTTTTAATGGACTTAAAATAAGTAATTTTGTATTTTTAATGGACTTAAAATAAGAAATATATAATTAACAGGAGAAGTGGATATTACGTCTTTTGGTAGGTCCTCTATTTAATAAACGCTAAACCATCATTTATTATTGACGTAAGCAACATCCCAATAGCTGTAGGCAAATCCATTCCATGAATTCGCACCTACTTGTGTAGCCTTATGATGAGAGTGTTCACCTTCTCTCTATTCAAGTAAACATTTCCAATTTTCTGGCGTCCTATTTTGTATTTTTAATGGACTTAAAATAAGTTAAAAAATCTCATATTTTGCTGGGGAATATACCTACTGTACCTACCTTGTTCAAGTTCTATACTTACGTATAATTTTTTAAACAATGTCCCTCTGCCGGATTTATCCTCCTGTTGTCCGTACTCCGTACCCTGTTCAAGTTTTATAGTAGGTAGGTACATATAAATTTTAAAACAAAGTCCCTTTGCCGGATTTGTCTATTGTTCAATAAATATGCGGATTCTGTGTGAAGTTTTACATGTATTTTTGAGAATGGGTATGACAAACGTTTTTTACTTTACATGCAAAATAAATACAAAAAAATTACGAGAAAAACTGTGTTTTTACTTTTTTCATATCTTAAAAAATGGCTCACTTAAAAACTTACTCACTCACTTTATCTTAAAAATGGATTTACGATCAAAGTGGGTATTTCGCGAGCGGGCGCTAGCCGATGACGTCAGACCCCCGGTCATACTATGACGTCATATATCTCGGAAATTCAAAAAAGGGCTGAAACTTCTCGTCGTTATAACAACGGAAATACTGCATGTATTGAAGTGAAATAAAATCTAATGCAATATAAGTACATGATCTACGCTCCGATTTTAGGTGTATTTGATAATAATATTTTGACCCTTTTGTGTTCTCCATTATTTGTGGAAATTTCTGAAATTAAGTATGTTATTTTCGCAAATGCCAGTGAAAATCGCGCTTCTCGGAAGTTAAATAAACTTTTAAACTCTTTTTAGGGTTCCGTAGCCAAATTTGGCAAAAACGGAACCCTTATAGATTCGTCATGTCTGTCTGTCTGTGTGTCCGTCCGTATGTCACAGCCACTTTTTTCCGAAACTATAAGAGCTATACTGTTGAAACTTGGTAAGTAGATGTATTCTGTGAACCGCATTAAGATTTTCACACAAAACTAGAAAAAAAACAATAAATTTTGGGGGTCCCATACTTAGAACTGAAATTCAAAAAATTTTTTTTCATCAGACCCATACGTGTGGGGTAGGTATCTATGGATAGGTCTTCAAAAATGATATTGAGGTTTCTAATATCATTTTTTTCTAAACTGAATAGTTTGCACGAGAGACACTTCCAAAGTGGTAAAATGTGTGTCCCCCCCCCTGTAACTTCTAAAATAAGAGAATGATAAAACTAAAAAAAATATATGATGTACATTATCATGCAAACTTCCAACGAAAATTGGTTTGAACGAGATCTAGTAAGTAGTTTTTTTTTAATAATTTAAAACTTACTACAGGTTTGTACGGAACCCTCGGTTCGCGAGTCCGACTCGCACTTGGCCGGTTTTTTTTATGATTAAAAACAATTTAGATAAGCTTATATACTTAGTTTAAAAAAAGTTCTTGTAAAATATAATTAAAAACGCAACTGAAAATTTTCAAATCTATACTTGCCTAGATACTTTGGCTTTCAGTGCAAAGCCAGCACGGGTCAAGAGAATAAATTAATTTAATCAAATGTTTCAATTTATTCTTGTGCCTCACTATTGCGGCCTGACCTACTTTCAAGTTGTTGAAAGAAAACGTGTAGGTATAATACTTATTAACCGACTTCAAAAAAAGGAGGAGGTTCTCAATTCGTCGGAATCTTTTTTTATTTTTTATGTATGTTCCCCGATTACTCGAAGACGCCTGGACCGATTTTGAAAATTCTTTTTTTGTTTGAAAGGGTATACTTTCGAAGTGGTCCCATATAAATTTGGTGAAGATCTGATGAATATCTTCGAAGATAGATAATGGAACTCCTCAACGGATAAGAGTAAATTGCTCGCGATCAGTGTGATAGTCTTGTAAACAGTATGTTTTAACCATGCATAGCATATCTCGTTCTGGTTACATCCTGTATTTTAAAACAGTGGGGCCACTAAAAATTGTGAAATAAAAAATTTTCAAAAAAAAATAAAAACCGACTTCAAAAATCACAAACACTAAAAAGTAAAAAATAATTTAATTTATTATGTATACAAGAGTTAATTTAGTTCTATAATAACATTCTTTGGAGTCGGTGCCAATGTGGAGTCACGTCAACAATAATGAAGAGTAGGTAGACGGTTCATGCGGCTAATTATTTTTTTTTGAAAATTTTTTTTCGCAAAAATTGTTGTATAATGATTCATCGACGTACAAAACAAATGATCTCAGCAATTTCAAAGTAAAAATCTTGTATGAAACGTGATTTCAAGCAGTTCCTATCAGCAATTCACGG
Source organism: Erebia ligea (assembly GCA_917051295.2). Lineage (NCBI taxonomy): Eukaryota > Metazoa > Arthropoda > Insecta > Lepidoptera > Nymphalidae > Erebia > Erebia ligea. The sequence continues at coordinate 1,861,731 of OU785226.1, forward strand.
TGGTCAAGGGGCAAGGAACAAAAAACATAATCCGCTAAAACAGACAGAGGCCCAATCGTATGAGCAAATCGTAATCATTTGACAGCTTAAAAGTTTAACTCGAACTGTTTAAGAAGGTGATATATACATGCTTTTTGACGTGCAGGCATCTATAAGCTCCTTAAACAGGTCGAATTATTCGTTTGACGAACGATTACGATTACAATTTCCTTACACATTCGGGGGCTGATCTGTATGGTGTAACGTGCAGTATGAAATGTGCAGCGCCCGCTTCTGCAAATGCAAACTTGTCTCAAATCTTTAAGTTGATGTCATAACTTCGAATATCCCATTATGTTAGATTCCGTTGTCTTCAGACGTCTTCATTGATAGGTACTTTACTTACCTTACCATTCCATTATTACTTTGTATAAACATTGTAATATTAACTTTATACATTACACTAATAGACACAACGAATACAAATGATACGAGTACACCCACAGGAGAGATGTCCCGTTTCCTTCAGGAACTCGGCTATTATTGCATTAGTGTCGTGACTCGAAGGCCTGCCACTGTAAATATGCCGACGCAAATTGATGCAATAAAAATTGTATTACACTAGGGAAAACCTTTTTAGAGATCCGTAAGCAAAATGGTATGAAGACTTTTAAATATACAGTGTGGGTACATCCTTCATTTTGAGTTTTATAACTTGGAATTCCAAACCTATTATCTTAACATAATATAGTAAAGAAGGCTAAAATAAGTATTTATCATATTATCCTAAGGTGTTTAGTTGTTCGTTGCACTTGCAATAAAAGGTATGGTGGTTAGCATTAAAATTCTACATCAATGGTGGTTAGGTAAGAATTTCAAAAATAGTATTGAGCAGTTAAAAATCTTAGTACCAATATAAGTCATATATTTATTTAATTTATTTATTTTTATATTTTATTTATTTATATTTTTTTTGTACCTATATTAGGTACCAAAAAACTTAAACTTAAATGAATTTTTATTTTTGCATGCCTATAATGTTAAGGCGAAACATTGTTTATATTACTCTGTCTTCCATCTTTTGTAAAAACATGTTTCTTGCAAATAAATGAATCTATGAATCTTTATTTAAGTAGAGAACCTATTATAGTATGCTGAATTTTACCGCCACCTGACCGATATGGTTTACAATATTCATCTCGGCATTGTTCGCTTTGAATTTTTATGTTGCGGAAGACCGCAATATAATTTGTGTGAGTGGTTTTAAGTGTATTAAAAACACAGTAACGCTTTAGTGACATTTAATAAGTCCTTGCGGCTTTTATGGATATTAATGTTCTTCTTTTTAGACGTTTTACTTCTTATTCGGGTTCAGGCCTCTCGCAGTAGCTTCGAGAAGCATAGGCCAAACTTCATACAATCGATCTGATTTAATTAACTTCCTACTACTAACTACTGAGTACTGTCTAAGAAGTTAGCAATAAAGCTTTACAAAAACGTAAGAATTGCGGTCATTACGGTCCTAATAAAAGGGATTCGTTCGAAGCAGTGGAATAGATAACTAATTAACCAAAGAACTATTTATATGACTGCCCACCCACCTTTTCACTCGAAAAGTCTTCATTTCGACCCTTTAGTTGTAATTTTAGATGCAAAAATTTTGCTTTTTTGACGAAAATCTGGCGCATTAGATGGCTGATTATGAAATCAGCCATCTAATGTTTAGCCACTGACTGAAATAGAGTGCATCAAATTAAAAAATGGAAGCAACACGATCCCGTAGCAGGCCAGTAGGTATATATAGGCATAATTCGACACGTGAAATGCGAGTGTAGATTTTTAACGAGTTTCCGAGGACACTGGACATATTTTGAGATATATTCTGCCTTTCATACTATAAAGTACCAGATTTTTGTTTCTAGATATTTATATTCATCATCTAGTTGTTGGATGATGTAATAGCGACTCCGTCCGCATAGATTTAGATTTTAGGAATCCCGGGGAACCCTTAATATTTTTAGGGATTAAAATCCTATGCCCGTCTCCGGAATGCAAACTATCCACCAGATTTCGTTAAAATCGGTTTAGCAGATGTTCCCAATTGTTTATAAGCTTTATCGGATAACCTTGCTTGGATACACCGAAAACAATATAGAAAACTGGCCCCAGTAGCAAAACAAGAAAAGAAAATCTGTCAATAACTCAAGCAAGGAGGGAAAGACAGTTTATATATATTTATTGGACACACGTCCTTGAAAATGTCTCTATTCGTGCGTATTTACTTAATGCTCTCAGGTTTACTACCGACCGAAATATCACTTGGATAACAAGCAAAAGTACTCCAATGGCTATTTAGGACTATCATAACTTTGTTTGGAGGTCGCAAGTCGCCTGTCGCACTACAATATTGCCTGTAGCAGTGTAAGGACGCGACACCACGTCCGCAATTTCGGAACCAAAGATATAAATAACGTTCTGTTAGTGACAGAATGACAATCATGCAAAATGGGCATAAGTAATAAAGAAAAAGGGTCAAAAGAAAAGTCCTTTGGCGACTTTTCTCGCGTATAATCTGTAGCACAGTAATGTTAAGTAATGTTCGTAAAAATTAAAATATATGTATAGGTTACGCCCAAAACGTCCTAAATCAACGGAGCTTGTGGATGACCCTGACGAAGTCAAAATATCTTCCTATATTGAACATTCCAATAGCCGCTCTATCAAGTAACATTTTAGTTAAATCTCTTTGATCAGAACACATTTTCACATTTCCACAGGGACTTTAGGACGTCCTTTCATATTTTGACACGATTTTATAGACATCATAACAATGTTAATATGATGACATCACACGTTACCTACGTAGGCCCGAGGGTTGCTTTAATATCTCTATAAACTTTTAATTTTCTCTTATGACGTTGTAAAAGGTAATAGTAACCGAGGCGGGCTAATCTATGTTTGTCCTGTGTCCAAGCTTTTAGTCTTGAGAATCTTGTAGACTGTAGTGGCCAAACAGTAGTATTCAGAATCAAAAGTCACTTCTTAGATTTAACGGAGCGATGATGTACGAGTAGTTGGTTACGTCATACGATGGTACTTGGTAGTTATCTTGACGTGCAAAAGGTCTTCATGCCTACCATAAACGTACTTACATAATTTTGGCGGAGTTAATTTTTCACAGTCGGTGTGAAAAGCTAAAAGAAAATCAGCGGCTCGATACATCCAGACTTAACATACGACATTTAAAAAAAAGACAACTCCAGGTTGTATGGCAAGTGGGAACCCTATCCTCGAGGAGTGGGCTGTGGGACGTAAATTCTAGTCGTGTTTTTTGACAAAGGAAGTAGGGCGTGAAAATGCAAGCTTGCGATTAAAGTACATTGAACGCTTAATATGGGCGATAAATAGTGTCGCGTACTCAATCTTCCATAAACCTTGACCGCACTATAACTGCCGCCTATAAGTTGCCACAGATTAGATATCACACAGTTCGGAACTCTTATGCTGCAATTCTCCCAGTGTACGGCACTGTGTTGCACAGAGTTCGGCACAAATGTTTTTCTTCAGTGGACTCGCACAAGCAAACATGTGTTGTGCAGTGTTTTCTCTATCCACTCGAGATGTTTTTTTTGCATACAATTTTGCATTCTTAAAAATGGTACTTTGGTAAAATACACGCCACAAACATTTATTTTGCGGGTTTCGCCTGCTGGGGCGGATAGGGTGTGCTGAAGCCGAAAATATGCGCTAGCTTCGTACTGTGCACCGCATCGCACTTGAAAAAAAAAAATGTGTGTGTGTTCACACACGGCAGAAGTGAAACTTCAGAAAAGTAGCCTACGAGATTTTGACGACCTCCGTGGCGCAGTATTGAGCGCTGTTGCCTTAACGTGCGGAGGTCACGGGTTCGATCCCCGGCAGGGTTTGGAAATTTATAATTTCTGAATTTTCCCTGGTCTGGCCTGGTGGGAGGCTTCGGCCGTGGCTAGTTACCAGTTACCACCCTACCGCCAAAGACGTGCCGCCAAGAGATTTAGCGTTCCGGTATGATGCCGTGTAGAAACCGAATAGGGGTTATGGGTTTAATATAACTGCCATGCCCCTAACAGGTTAGCCCGCTACCATCTTAGACTGCATCATCACTTACCATCAGGTGAGATCGCAGTCAAGGGCTAACTTGTAGTGGATAAAAAAAAAAAAAAAAGAGATAATGAGATACCTTGATATAACTTGTATTCTATCTCATTCTCATTAATTTTTTCGTTTCATTGAGTTTTCAAATCACAACGATTCTAAAGAAGTTTCTCTTCAAAAAGGTAACCCGTTGCTACTGTGACCGATTTAAACGACGTAGACGCTCATAGCTATGCTCAAGTTCCACCTAAAGTGAGCGTTCGAGCGTTTTCCCACAAGGAAACTCACTGACTAACTGATTGCTAAACCATGTTATAGACTAATCCATTGCCGTATACAACACAGCTTTAATAGACGACATAAAATGTGTATAGAGCGCCTCGCCCTGGATATACTCGGTAATGAATATCGTTTTATAACTGTTTTTATTGTTCGTTTATGTAATTATTCTTGTGGAAACCCGTAATAAATAACTTTATTGCGCCTACGTGGGCTTTTTTACATTAGCTGTGGATTTTCCTATAACTTAATATCTGTTGACGATATATCAACCCTATAATATACCTAGAGATACTTTATTTATTGGTCTAAAATGTATGTATTTTATCATGTATGCATTATACATTATATTACTTATTTGTATATTTTCCGGCCGTTGGTTCCCGTAGTATAAAGTAGCCTGTGTTATTCCAAACTATAATCTACCTCTGTATCAAATTTCAACCAGATCCGTTAAGTCGTTCTGGCGTGATTGAGTAACAAACATCAATCCATTTAAACTTTCGCATTACGTATGTCGAGTTGGTAAACAGGAGACATTTCCTCGCGTGGATACTTTTAACCTGGTTCTGTTACGGCGGTGTGACATGTGTGATGTGTCACACCTGCCCTGTGACCCGGCGCCGCGACCGCTAATGCACGCGCGGCGTTACACTGAATAATGGATGCCTGCCACATTTCGTCTACATTTTCGAGGTTGATTTACTTAAACAGACAAAGACATGCAATACTAGCTGATTCGCCCCTTTTTCTTTTTCTTCATTCTTCATCTTTTCTTTCTTCTTCTTCTTTCTTTCTTTTCTTCTTTTTCATCTTCTTTTGCATTTACAACATTACTTGATGATGCCCGCAACTTCGTTTCGTGGATTAAATTTTTTGATTCCCGCAGCAACTCTTTAATTTTCCGGGATTAAAAGTCGCCTATTTGTCATTACAGACTATAATCTATCTGTTTGCCAAATTTCATCTAGATCCGTTCAGCCGTTCGGGGGCGATTGAGTAACAATTAACAAACATCCTTCCATCCATCCAAACTTTCGCATTTATAATATTAGTAAAGATATTATAAGAGTATCGATTAATAAAATTTGCAATTTGTTCTATAGCTCGGAGGCCCGCCACTCAAAAAAAAAACAACTATCAAAATCCTTATCCGACAAAGCAATTTGCCTTTGAATTTCCCCAAAACAAACGCAAACACTTTATGGGAAATTTAATTGTTCATCAATTTTTTCCGCTTCGCCGTTATTAATCTTATTTACCCTCGTGCCGCTCAACTCAACCCTTTTAGCTACGGAGTGTGGAGGGCAAAAAATTGTATAAAATGTCTAAAGATAAATTATAGACAGCGCAACGCTTGGTATAATTTTCTAATTTGCAACCGTTATTAAAGCCTAGGAGCCTGAGCGTCGCTTGTATTTCTAGTAAAGTTCGGCGTAATAAAGATGAAAATCTTGGAAAATGAGCACGGCTTTGAACTTTTATAGCATAGTGTTACGTGTTGCAAACTTGATTATTATCTCTACTCAACTACGGCCTGTATTACAAACTAAAATCCTAGTTTAGTTTACCTTTCAAAGATTTCCTTGAGCTTTTATCTTTGTTGGATTTACCCGCACTCACCTGATACACTTCGATCCATCATGAAACGCGTATATGGAACAACCTTTGCAAAATATAGAGTCAAACTTCCATAATATATTCATGGCAAGGCCTGATCATACATATTGAAAATTGCAGAAACTATAAAATCTGGTCAAAATAAGCAAGGCAGAAGATTTGACGCAACTGAAGAGTGCATGCATGACAGTATTCTAAATCTTAAAATCAGCCTCATTAGCAAAGTAATTATAACATGGCTACAATCTCAATTGTCGCGATTGGTTGACACCTGAAGATAAGGTATTATAGATGGCTGCGACAGTGCATTTACTGAAAAAGAGTCAATGAAAGGTGATTGAGATCGTTGCACTGCAATAGTCAAAATAAGACAATTTACCACGTTTGTACTTATAACTATAGCAGTTGAAAAGTCGTTAAAAACAAACTTATAAAATAGCAATAAGTAAGACTTCAGAATCTGCATAAGAATGGGGAGCAGCTATTGTTCAAATGAGTTGGCTGGCGCTAAAGACACGATGCCGGCGACTTATTGGCGGATGGTCGATATGTAGATACTCGTAGCTATAAGGGAAATTGCAATAGCATATCTTCATTTATTTTGTTGTTTGACTACAATGCTTATTACAAAACAGTGAAGTAGAAAACTTTATTGAAAATCCCGTGTAGAAATCCTTTGTCTTCCCAGGATGAAAAATATTAGTGGAGTAGAATTAAGGACTGTGGACTGACAATGTGCTCGTTAGTCGTTACCGCCCCTTTCTACGAGATCACGTTTCCGCAAGCACTCTATTCGCGTTCAACCATCATGCAACACTAGGCTTTGTACAACAATCATGTTCGACACAAAGTAATAATGTGCATCTGTTTTAATAAAACCGAGTACCCATACTCTACTTTGTGTGTGCACTCTTTTCAAATGTCTCTCTGATTTGTTTGTAATACCCTCTTAATATTCCAGCTGCTGCTTAAGCTGTAGATTAAAAATGTCCTTTAGTAGGTATTATATTATAGCTTAATACTACTCCATTATTTTGTGATTTTTTTAACTGACTGATTTTTTATAGAAAAAATGATTTTAAAATTTATATCATATCAGTTTTTACTATAAATGGTAGAGATAAGCTCTCTAAGAACAGATCTCTTGTTTATTTTACAGACTCAGGATATTCTGATAAGTACACTTGTACCAACATTTTCAGTAGATAATATTAGGTATGAAAATGCTGAAAACTATTCCGAGATACTCCGTTATTCTGTGGATTTCTGCGGTATCATTATCCACGGCGCATATTTCTCGCCTCTTGTGTCGAGATCACTTCCCCGTCTGCATTTCACGATGCATCTCACAAATAGCAGTCTGTATATACCCTATTTTTTAATGTCTCCTCTAAAAACAAGTAAACACTGCACTATTCCGAGATACTCCGTTATTCGGCGGATTGCTACGGTATCATTATCCACCGCGCATATTTCTCGCCTCTTGTGTCGAGATCACTTCCCCGCCTGCACTTCACGATGCATCTCGCAGATAGTTGCCTGGTAGATACCTCTTATTTTTTAATGTCTTCTTTATTATTTCATACTGTGACATTTTAGGTGTAACATTAAAAAACCATTATTACTTTTATTTTGGCTATCTATGTCTTAATCATCAACAAAACTGGATACAGATATATCTCAACTATCGCAATCGTTGTTATTCAATAATATTCTTGCTATCTACTATGTGAAGATAACCGGTGAATCGATCAATTGATCGAATATCAGTTACAGTTTGCTCCTGAGTCTTACGATTTCGAGAAGTTTCTTTGTCCGTGCGTGCACTTTACAGCTGTTGATAGTTCCGGAGAAGTGAAGCATCCCTAAGTTCAGGCATAACACCAATCACATCGAAATGCCACCGACCATTCTGGACACTGCGATCAAGATTTTAGATCATTCATGGGTCATTCAAGGGAGATCAACCCCCGATTGTGTAAGGAAATCGTCATCGTAATCGTTTGTCAAACGTATAATAATTCGACCTGTATAATATCATAGATCGTAATCGATCATACATGCCTCATAGGTCAAAAATCATATTATATGAATTCCTTAAAAGTAATTTACGGTTTAAGCTGTCAAGTTATGTATTACGATTTGCTCAGACAATCGGGCCTCAGAATTCGAAAATAATGTTACAAGAGCACCTATACATGTGCCTATACCAAGAAAAACAATAGCACGCCAGTCGTCACCTCGATTACATGAGTCTGCACTTTACCCGTTTTCTCTGAATTGAAAGGGCATGACGCTGAACCTTTAGACCCAGCACATACGCTGTACAAACTTGATTAGAATTGCAAATTGCGAGAAAATATCGAAAGCTTTTCCTTTTTCATTTTCTTATTGTGATATTCCGATTTCTAGAGCCACCTGCCAATATCGGATCTTTTACCTCGAGGCATGAATATTTTTATGTACAAAATTACTATCCACTGAGGTAATGTATCCCAGAATGATACCTAGGTAATATGAGATAGCAAAATAATATTCTTGTCAATAATCTCAGTAGTTCACACTTCACAATTAGATTTTTATTTTATTAACCACTGGATTGAAGATTTTTATTAAAGTATCCTCTGTCTGTCTTCGAGATGCAAACAATCCTTATTATACTATTTTAAATTTCACCAAAATTGCTTCAGCTCTTGAACCGTGAAAAAGTAAAGTACTTACCCACTTCACCATAGATGAACGAGGACTTCATTCTGGCACACGCTCGAAATAGGTTGCCGAGCCCAAAGTCCAATCAGCATTTGCTCTTGATGCTTGGATCTACCCGCTGTGTGGCGGTTCTGGAGTCGGAGCCAATTTTACTATAGCCAAAACAGCATCGATGGTTTGTAACGGTTGCGTTTCGACAACAAATTTTCTTATTTCGATACAACTAGCGCCACCTTTGGACATTAGTTAGTATCAAGTCGTTAGCTCTGACAGCAAAGTAGAATCAATGGTTCGTATACGCATTTATAGTTATCAGATCTTTATATAATTAAATGAATTTGTTTATTTGTAAAATTGGATTAAATAACAGTAGTAAATTCAATTTTCTACTTTTATTTAAAAACAATGTAATGACCAAGACACGTCTATGTGTCTATGGCCAGTCAAATTTATGAACGACAAATGTCAAGTCGTAATTTGTCAGAGAAATTTGTGATGTAGAATTTTGGAATACGAAGTGGAGAAATTATTGGTGATACGGGTCGAATTACCGTAGCAGATGATGAATTTGTTCATCAAGACTTCCGGCGTTGCGGGCAGTATAAAAGCCTGGTGATCTGTGTGTGACCCCTTTTTCTCCTGGATGGCGTGCCCAAAGCAGTGTCTGCAAGATCGCGGTGTTGGTGGGCAAAGCAGCAAAATGGCTGCCTAGCCGTGTTATAGAATAAGTTCAACTTAGCCTGCTGCGGCTGTGGAGATGGTGAGTACCAACGCGTTGTTTAGGTTGGTTATAAATAATCTAAAGTCTGTGCAGTTCTAAGCAGGTCATTTTGTTCCAGATCATAACCTATTTTCCTTAATCTAACAACGTGGGAAGGGTAGAGGCGTCCCTCCGTTTGTTTCGGGTAATTATTGCTTGCTCCGAAAATCTAGGTCTTATTTTCATAGTCGGTGCAAATACTAACAGTGTTTTATTTCTCTGCCTTTCAGAAGGACATGGAAATTTTTATAATCAGAGGATCATATATAATATATAAATCAGATATATAATCTTGTAATCTATAATCAGATGATCATATATATATAAAGCAAATGATTGGATATATATAAACCAAATGATTTCCGATATATAAATCAAATGATGTAATCATATAAATCAAATGATTACATATAATCACGTAACCTCTGAATAATCAAATAATCTCTTATAATCGAGATGGGATTCGAGTCAAAATGATTAGAGCTTTACAACCTAAAATCTAGACCATTCTTGAGGCCTGCAGATCTGGAATTCACGTTCCATGATGTACTTACCTTGGCGCGTCGTCGAAAGTTCGAGTGACGTCGCCGCGTGGCATAATCTGGAGCGGATGGCGAAGGCCGAAAACACCCCGTGCGAGCGAGTGCTGCCGTGGGAGTGGTGAAGAACTAGTTGCGTCTCCTTCAGGTCGTACATGTTTTGTTTTTTATTTTAATATTATTTTAAATTTATGCGTAGAGTTTCAAATTGATGGTTTACACATGTCTGGTATCGCAATTTAATTCTGTGTGTAATTAATTCTGTGTGTAATTTAATAAACGATAACCTATATATATAAATTATATTTCTTTCCAAGTTCTGAACGTGGTTTTGTGTGGTGCGTTGTTCGAGGCGGACCTAGGCCTTTGAGTAATTCTCACAACATGAGCTAGACTGGACAATCCCGCGTTCAGAAATCTCAAATAAATTCAAACTAAATTTCTTGTTTAATAAATGGTAGGGTCACCGTTATAAACATACCTAATATTAGGATATAGGTAGATAATAAGGTTCTTTTTAAAGCATTAAATGCTATTTATTTAACGGTCTATACTACTTTTCATTTACCACCCACTAGAATTCCCCTCTAACTGAGTTGACCAACACAGTCTGTTAACGCTTTCTCTACTCAACGCACCCCTGTGCTGGTGTGTCTGCCATACCCTTGCAGGTACATCCACAGGACACTTTACCCCGATAGAGGAAGCGTTACAGGTTGAGTAAAATATTATACATTCATGCCTCTATACCGAAGATCACGAAAATTCTACTCAGACTCATTCTATTCTAATTGAGACCGTGAAAGTTATTATTTAAAAGCTGAGCAACCTAATGATATTGATAAAAATCCGTCACATTTATCTTTATCAAACTCTCCCAATATTCTCTGAATAAACCCCCGAAATAACTTCTATTGTGTGGTTTGTTTTGTAATAGATTGAGCTTGAGCGCCCTGAGCTCCGACAAATAAGTTTTAAAGATCTTTTATTGCTAAATATAATTACTTACAATACAATTCACGAAATTATTCTCTTAAATATAAGTCGGCAACAATGCAAAGACGGCAGTTTCTGTGCTTTGCTTTGGGAATTGAATTTTGTTTTATACTATTAATCGCTTGTTATTTTTATAGGATAGTGTAATTGCAATTCTTAGTTGATATATGACAGATTTTTCAAAATTTTTAACCGCGAAATGTAGAAAATTTTGCAACTGATCGCATTTAAAGATCACATATATAGAAATCATGAAATACTAAGAAACGAGAAAGCATAAAGTCTCTACATTATATTACTTTATTTATTAAACATTTTAGGTACAGGGAGGGTCAGAGGTTGCATACGACTATGTACTATCCTCATTTTGCCGTCTTTAATATTAGGTATGGAATTTATGTAATGTTTTGTTTTGTTTGTTTTGTTTTTTTTTTTTGTACGATGGGGCTGACATGACCAAAAGGAAAACAGCCTCCAAAAAAATTAAGATTAAAAAAATAAAAATTATCATTTTGCCTTCTTGGAAAGGAAGCTAGGCGATCAAAAGCTTCTTTATCTTAAGCCGCTACGCCAAAGCCAATAAATATTCCTACTACTTGAATCTTTGCTTTTCATGGAGCTGTCTTGCCTGCAATCCTTCCTTCCAACAGTAATCTTAGGAATTCAACAAGGCATAATACCAATCACCAGTTGCGCCCGCTAGACCTGAAAGTTTGATGATATTAATAGTTCTATTTATAGTTAAGACACTTTACTTATTAGAGTAGTTATGAGTTGAATTACTCGTTTGTGAATCTGAGGGTTGTATTACTGTAATTAGTTCTATCGGATTTAATCTATACTAATATTATAAATGCGAAAGTTTGGATGGATGGATGTTTGTTACTCAATCACGCCAAAACGGCTGAACAGATCTAGATGAAATTTGGCACAAAGATAGATTATAGTCTGTAATAGCACATAGGCTACTTTTATCCCGGAAAATTATAGCTACGAGTATACCCATGCCAAAAATCACATCAATCCGTTGCTCCGTTGCGTCGTGATTGAAGGACAAACCAACAAACAAACACACTTTCGCATTTATAATATTAGTATGATTATCAAATGTTAGTGATAATAACCGAGACCGACGGCTTAACGTGCTTTCCGAGGCACGCAAACTCACTTATCCTCAAATAAAACTAACTTTCGGGTCTATGAGAGCTGTCAGTGCCAGACATGAAAGGAAAGGGCTTTATCAAACTTAGTTACTCGGTCCTTTGAGGTTGGACTTATTACTAATTTGGGAGTGTTTTAATTAAATTGAAATGAATTTATTGGAAATCGATACCTAACGGTTTATTTACTCGGTTTATTTATTTACACACTAGCTGATGCCCGCGACTTCGTCTTCATGGATTGAGTTTTTTTCGGTTCCCGCAGGACCTCTTTAATTTTCCGGGATAAAAAGTAGCCTATGTGCTATTCCAGACTATAATCTATCTTTGTGCCAAATTTCATCTAGATCTGTTCAGCCGTTCTGGCGTGATTGAGTAACAAACATCCATCCATCCAAACTTTCGCATTTGTAATATTAGTATAGATTTTGCTTTTAGCTGAGTTACTTGCCGACTCCTCTTAGTAGATTTTTTTTCTGAACCGGTGGTAGAGTCCAAACAAGACGTAGCATAAAATAAACCCGTATGTCCTACCTATATATGAAATAAAAAAATTGAATATTGAGTATCCCTAGTCCAATACATTACACTACGTATAACTAACTGTCTGCTTGCGTAGGTAGTCAGTTACGCGTATGTACAGTAATTTTATTATCTGCAATATAATATGCTGTAATGTGTGTACATTCGTGATAATAATGCTAATTATAAAGATTAAATTGTGATAAGTAGTGTTATTTATTATGTTTCCGTGCGAAAGTGTTAAGTATTGTAAGTACATATTTTTAGTCGTGTTCGTAAATTAAAATTATTATTGACTAGCAGATGCCCGCGACTTCGTCCGCGTGAAATAAGTTTTTTAAATTCCCACGGGACCTCCCTAATTTTCCGGGATAAAAAGTAGCCTATGTCACTCTCCATGTACTCAACTATACCCATACCAAAAATCACGTCGATCCATTGCTCCGTTGCGGCGTGATTGAAGAACAAACCAACAAACCAATAAACTAACAAACAAACACACTGTCGCATTAATGATATTACTATGATATATGATATGATGATATACGACGCAAGACCTGGCTTGTGGAGGACCCTACAGGAGACCTATGTCCAGCTGTGGACGTCCATCGGTTGACGACGACGACGATGACGACGATATAAGATACATTTTGTATCACTATAATAGTCACTACTCATTATAGGTATAAAAGCGAAAGTTTGTTGTTGATTTGTCCTTAAATCACGCCGCAACGTAACCACTGATTGACTTGATTTTGTGAGGATATAGTTAAAGTGGCATTGCGGGTGTGGGAAAACCATTCTTCGATTCAGGGATCCGTTTGCGAAATAATAAGCTTTAAAGTGCTAATTGTTGTTGTTGTTTTTTGTGCTAATCCGGTGTCCGTGTCATCGTCGTCGTAATTTTTTTTAATGCTGTCACTTATTGGCAAGAGCAATAATGCAGTTGCAAAAAGTGAAGGTAAGTACTCAAGTGTCCTTGTGGAAGTGGGGCTAAGAATTAAATATGTACGTGGGTAAGACAATTATAGTGCAACAAGTGAAATTGAGTCTAAGCCTTTCTTGTGGTTTAAAGTCCTCCCTTCGCGCTATTAAGGTTTCAAATTATTTCATGTTAAGTAAATTAATTTGAAGCTGGTAAGCTTGTTACTCAAATTGCGAGGCCCTATTAGGTAATTTCACTGGAATTATTTATAATTTTAAGCTCCATTCATGATGATTTTAATTAACATTTATTGCTTCATTAGTCTCAGATTTCAATTAACTGTTATTTGTTTAGGATTTAATTAATTTTAAGGATTCAGTTCGTCATTGAAATACGAAATAATTAATTATATCTTCTGAATAATTGTACTTGTTCTATTTTGAGGTCTATTAAATGGTTTGCCTCATTAATTCATGTGCCCCGTTTTGTATCGCTATATAGTCGACTTCAATAAACAGAATAAACAGAAGTGGGATTATAAATCGAAGCTACATTGACAAAATTTTCCCTTTTATGGTTAACTGAGTTAATGAAGAGTGGTAATAAGTGATTATTATGCGCACCTCGTATGCAGGCACACGCACCACAAAAATGTTCGGAGTTAGGTGCGTTTTAAGAAATTAAACATCACTTTTTTTTCTTGTAGGAGGGGAAAATCCTCATGGACATCCGACTCCAAATCGGATAATGCCGGACTTCTACCGGCTAAAACCTCCTCCTTTCTGCAAGCAGTGATGTCCGCGCCTTGAAGGCCTACCATTACTGCCTCATCCTAATCCGTCCCTTTCATCCTTCTCCTTTTTTTCATTATCTCTTCGATAAATTCTTGGACTACAACCCATTTTTTTTTAGTCTCCATCATTGTACATATGAGGCTCTCCACTCTAGATTTGCCTCCTAGGTCATCTATCAATTAAATCAATTAAACATCACTTGAAACCAGCATACCTGCGAACTCTCCGTAATGTTCTTAAACGTGTATAAAGTCTGGCAATCTGCTATTGAGCAGCTTGGTGGACTATAGGCTGCTGCCTGTATAAAACAAACAATTTAATTATAATAATTTTTAATACTAAAGGCAAATTCGCTCCACTATGGGCGGCATCACCACTAGCAAACAGCTCTGGGGCTATGCTGTCAACGCTTAAAGCAATACTTAAGCAATATTACTCAAAAGGGCAGTTTGATGTCATGTACCTAAAATAAGGATTATAATTTATAACCATCGATTTACCAACTAAGGATACAACATTACCTACAAATTAATACTCAAAAAGCGTCCACAATCGCTTATACAAACTTTGCTATAGATAATAGACAAAAAGCTTTGTCTATAGATAATAGACAAAGAGACACCAAACGGTTCACAAAAACCAACCATATAGCTTTATATTTAGGGTTCAATTTTGTAATAACAATTCGACGCATACGACATTTTGTCGCCTAGTGTACTCATGCGCGACTGAGGCAAAAATTGTTCATTGTGCACAATTTAACCGTGCCGTTTTTTGCGTTTCGATGGTGCGTCTAAGGTATTGGTAAGTCAATGTTTATAACTGTAAAACACGAAAGTCAACAATAATGAAATAAGATGATGACGCTAGTCTAGCTCTTGACTTGTTAGTGCGTCAATTCCGTATATTATTCTGATGTAATAAATAGTTCATGGTTTTGAAAGTTTCCGTATATGCCAACACTAGATAGGCGAGTAATGTACTACGAACAGGATAACTGCATAGACGTTGTAAACAATTCTATGAAGCTATACTTATCGAATCATGTGAGAAATAGTTTCGTACCTATTACGCTAATATAAATATTTCCATTGATACACGCAAACTAATGGAAAATCTATGGAGCATTATATATTAATTTGAATTGAGATCAATTATTTCTACACGACCCGTGACACGACTATTATAAGATGCGCCGAAGCAATACCGTGAACCTATTTTCAAACTCAAGAATGGAAAAAGCTTGTGAAATGACAAACATTAATATTTGCTTTATAATCTACTGCAAACACTTTACTTCTGGACGGAGAACTCTTAATAAACTCGTACTGTAAGTTAATCTCCTCAACTTGTCCTAATCCTAAGGCCGCCTTGCCTGGCAGAGATCGCTACTAAGCGATAAGGCCGCCTTTTTGTATTCTGCCTGGTGGGAGGCTTCGGCCGTGGCTAGTTACCACCCTACCGGCAAAGACGTGTCGCCAAGCTATTTAGCGTTCCGGTACGATGCCGTGTAGAAACCGAATAGGGGTATGGGTTTAATATGCTGCCATGCCCCTAACAGGTTAGCCCGCTACCATCTTAGACTACATCATCACTTATCATTAGGTGAGATCGTAGTCAAGGGCTAACTTGTAGTGGATAAAAAAAATAAAAAAAACTTAATTTTTAGTGTTTTCTGAGTATTTGTGTTTCCTTTATTTTTCTGTGTTGTGGTGTACAAATAAAGAGTACTTAATAATAATATTAATAATGTTCATTAAAACTTAGAGGTAATGCTCAAATCGAATATTTCGGTAGAATGAATAACGGGACCAGAAATGTCTCAAAAGAGCTTAAAAAAGCGTAATAATACTTATTATTAAGCAGGCGTTTACAAAAACGAGCAAGATTTAATAATGATCAGAAAAAGTACCATTCATTGAGATATTTCGTCATCCACATAACTTTACGGGTAAGGTTCATATATAAGATGGGGATTCCGGGAAACTCAAAGGTAGGGGTCACTCTCGAATGCTCATTAAGAAATCAGATATAAATGGAAAAGTAAACAGATGCGATATTACTTGAAATTGTATAAGTGCTTTTAGGGTTGTCCATTGTAAATAAATAATCATTTATTTATTACTTACTAGATAATGCCCGCGTTTTCGTCCGCGTGGATTAGGATTTTCCGGGATAAAAATAAACCTATGTCCTTCCCCGGGATACAACCTACCCCTGTACCAAATTTCATCAAAATTGGTTGAAAGGATGAGCCGTGAAAGCGTAGCAGACAGACTTTCGTATCAAATAAATATTATAAATGCGAAAGTTTGGATGGATGTATGGATGGATGTTTGTTACTCAATCACGCTCCAACGGCTGAACGGATCTGGATGAAATTTGGCACAGAGATAGATTATAGTCTGGAATAGCACATATGCTACTGTTTATCCCGGAAAATTAAAGAGTTCCCGCGGGAACCGAAAAACCTCAATCCACGCGGACGAAGTCGCGAGCATCAGCTAGTTTATAATATTAGTATCGATTTAAGGACCAGTGCCAACCCTAGTTTACGACGACCAAAGTTGTTTCGTCTGCTACAGGTAATCCAAATGGCCTTCACTTTGTACCTAATTGCAGGATTGCGCAACTAATCGATAAGCCTCGTGAAGTTGTGTAAAACGTTGCATATTCGGCATTATTATAATCCCTTGAACAGGGGCTTACGTGTATGTAGCCTTTGAAATTCATAGGATACTTATGATCTAAAAAGGCCCTTCATTTATACAGACAATCCTACACTTCCTTAATTAATCAACAGCCTACGCCTAATTGAGGATTGAGGAAGAAAAAGGCTTGGAACGGAATAACGGAATAGGTCTTTTTGTTTCGTCCAGTCCGTACCTAGACTTAATTTATTTGTCAGTCCGTGTCAGCTATGGTGTGACGATTGCAATTACCTTTGACTCGCTCATTATGGTTACGCTTTCATTTGAGCACGCAAAGCCGTCGGTCCCTGCCATTATACTAATATTATAAATGCGAAAGTGCGTTTGTTGGTTTTTCCTTGAATCACGCTGCAACGGTGCAACGGATCGACGTGATTTTGACATTCTGGGTAGGTATAGTTGAGGACATGGAGAGTGACATAGGCTACTTTTTATCCCGGAAAAGTAAGGAGTTCCCGCGGGAATCAAAAAACTTAAACCTCTCGGACGAAGTCGCGGGCATCAGCTAGTATGGCTATAAAAGCAGATATGTAATTAATACTAAATCCCAAGTCACTCTACAGGTCCTCAACTATAATAACCCATGCCAAAAATCACGTCGATCCGTTGTTCCGTAGCGGCGTGATTGAAGTAGGTACAGACCAACAAACAAACACACTTTCGCATTTATTATATTAGTATGATATTGCTGATTAACATTTTATTGTTTTGCGTCAATTTCTAACAGTGGTTCAAAATGATACATGAATGGTCAGCACCTTACCTATATGTAACCTTTAGTGGAGGATAGTGGATGAACCAGGGCCCCAATCATGTTAGAATGTCCAATCAAACGTTTAAGATTTTCGTCAAAGTAAAATAAACCATAACTGCGTTGAATTAGAGCTCAATTTCGCGTATCCATTCTTATACGTTTGAGTATCGTACATACCTAAACGTATAAGAATGGGTACACGAAATTGAGCTCTAATTTAATGTTGTTATGGTTTATTTACTTTGCCGCAGATTTTTAACGATTTCATCGGTCATCCTTACATGATTGGGGGCCAGATTTTTACGTAAAAAGGCCGCGGATTCATACGGAATTTTTAAAATTAGAGTAGACAATAAATTATAACGACATTGTTTATTAACATGCCGCTGATGAATGCCGGTTTCGTTTTATCTCGAACGCGGCGCGGATCTGTTTATTTGCACAATTTGGGTTATCGCCATATTTTTTAGGTTATTTACCTACTCATTCGAATATTTTACGTTTGTGTAATGTCGTAAAATGTGTAGTGAGTAAATACCTCTGCGACAACTGGCAGCTGTATTTATGTTTTGTTTATTTGTGTAATTTATAACAGTTTATTTGGTGATTGCTATAATTAAATAATGTTTGAAATAATGAAGATGAAAGTTGTATTTTAACACTCGAAACGTTTGTCAGAATCGCATAAACTATAATATAAAGGTTGTGAGTTGTGACGTCACACGATCAAGTGAATATGTTAACTCACTCTACACTATTTATGTAAGTGGTCTAAACTTTTATAAAACCTATTTTGATATAGTTAGATAACATTTAAACACACCCATATTATTCTCTATTGATAGTTGATACCTATTTATTAGGAGGAAATAAAAGCAAAATATTTTGTTTTAATTCTTTTATAGCCAACGAAACCTATTAGACAAAGTAACCCTCACTTCTACGCCTAACGTTGGTGGTGGATCGTAGAAGTTGATAACGCAATAGATCGGCGGATTGGAGTTGAGTCTTCTAATTTTCATAGTTCGCATTTCAATTCGCCTCCTAAACCCCTGAGCTATAGAGCTATAGGCTAATTTTATATATATATATAACTTAATTAATTTAGATTAATTAAGCTAGAATCCAGCGATAACTTATAACGAGGAATGCAGGTAGCTTCCCGGGGCGGCATTTACGAACAACAGATGCCGATGAAATATTTTGCGAGGTGAAAAAGGATGGAGGAAAAAACGTATTTCGTGCGTGCATAGCCCACGCACTGTTTGTTATCGCCGTGGTGGGTTACGTAATTTAAATTGAAATAGTGGTTAAAGTTGGCGCCATTTTAATCATTAATGTAAAAGGTTGGTCACTTTATCAGGCTGTATGTCCATTGGAATTACTAGTCATCGAATTAGTACAGAGGCGCGGTTACGGTAAAATGATGGCTACAGGAGTGATTGGCCAATACTTTCGCTTTACTTTTTCTCTATTGGTCGAAAATGAGTGAAATGAAAATCCCGACCGAAACGAAACAACCCCTTTCGGGGTTGTTATAATCCTTTGTCGCTGCAAGAATACTATACATTTCACCTACGAATAGCTATTATATTATAAGTATAAATGCGAAAGTGCGTTTGTCTGTCCGTCGGTCTGCAACGTTATGACGGCCCTTCTTTTCAACCGATTGTGATGAAATTTGGTATACAGGTAGATTACATCCCGGGGAGGGACTTGGGATACTTTTATCACGGAAAATTAAGGAGATCCCCGGGAATTAAAAAAAAACCTTATTCACGCGGACGGAGTTGTGAGCTTTTCCGGAATAAGGTGATAAAATAAGTTGATCTCACGCTATCCGTTAATAACGGTGGGTCCTATAGTTTGATATTTGTAGTGAGATGATGCCAAGCACCTCTGATGGGCTGAAACTCTTACGGTATCGGCTTAAAGGGCACAGCAAGTATAACATTCATAATACATTCAGTCAACCACGAAATTCATGCTTTTTCGTTGGTCTTCTAAATGCATAGGTATCCGGTCCATTTCGGTTAGTGGACAGTCAGTCTTACATTGTCAGCTCTTAACCTAAGCATTCCAAGTTTCATTCCCTGCCCTGACATCAATTCAAACCTGCATTTCAATGTCTCTCTTACTTCATGTAAAATGTCTTTTGTTGCAGGGCGGCGCGGCTGCGCATGCTAGCGTGAGGTGTCGCACACTGGAGCCGCACAAGAAATATCGTGAGTGGAGTTTATATATTTTCTCAAACATGCTTGGAAATGTGAGCATTATTTTGACAACCTTCTTCGAGATAAATCGAAATTGCTGTACTGGCCACATACATGCGAGCAGCGGCAGACTAAAGTTGTATGAAAATCCATATCTGCCGTGGTTTAGCGGCCAAATGAATTACATAGTAAATTCATATCTGTCGTGTAATTTAAAAATGGAACGATCTTTTACTCCGAAACATGGCAACCAAGGAGGTAACTTATCAAAGGTTTTATTTAAATTTCGAACTAGCTTGCAAATAGAAAGCATGTTTATTGAAAAAAAAAACAAATGAACACTTTAACGCGGGAAAAATTATTGTTGTTCGTTGTTCGTCATTGATTTTGAAATGTTTTTGACAAAATGAGTTCAAGTGAAGACAATGAGTGTGATGAACACTTAGTTTTAATTTCCGCGCATTATTTGAGAAAAGCACTATACAAGCCTTGGCCACAACTAGGCATTGGTGGACTTACGTATGTGTGCCTTGGCTTCGCCTCGGCCCACATTTACACGTTCGTCCTTCAATGCCTGTTTTGCTGGCCGCTGCAGTAATGTACTATAGTTGTTGAAGGCTAGAGTCGGTAACAGTATTCCAGGAGCCATTTGATATAGGCAGTGGAGTACAGTTCATAAAGGCATAAAAGCACTGCTTACCCTAATGGAAATAAGTCAATGCTCATTTTTCATTATAACAGTCAGTAAATAGGTATTCTGAGTAACTAATGCCTACCCTAGCTTCAAGCCCTGTGCACGCCACTGGATATAGGCACCTTTAAATCAAGAGTGGATAGACCTTCAAGGCGCTCTACCGGTAACTAAGAGCGCTCCACCGTAGACTGCATCATTACTTGCTAGCTGGTCTAATTGAAGCCAAGGCCAACGTAACTTCTAGTAGTTGTATCATAATAATTTATGAGAAACTGTAAAAATGTGTTCATACTGCGAAGAGCGAGTTAGAGTCGTAAACCATCGGTTTCTCGCGTGTTTAGTAAAGTTTAGTTTGACGTGATACATATTATAGCCATTTCAATTAAGCAAATAGGCTAGAGAGAGTGTAACGTGTAGACCAATTTCTTTCGCGCCACGCGTTGGGCGCCAATCGGAAAGATCAAATTATAAGTACTTGCAAGTTGCAACTTCATGAATTTTTTCAGCACTTAGTTGTTTCCACGATACAGGGAATCCTAGTGTGGAAACCACTGCCCCACTAGTTCTAACCGAAAGTATTTTGATGATTTTTTTAAAAAATAAATGAAATTAAAAAAAAAAACAAAGTTTGAAAGTGCGTTGCAAGTTGGCTTGCTAGTAATTGCGGAATCTGCGTGTGTATCCAGTATCCACTTTTGTGACCGTTTAGTACCGTCACAGTTCGTCCTCGACCCCTATCTAGCTTGGAACACGAATTTGAAATACACCGGTAAACCCAATTGACGTACCAGCATTACCCAAGTTCCAAAATGGGCATTAATAAGACGACGCTGTATAACTATGGTATATTTCAACGTTATTAATTTCCTCGTTCCGATCGTACTAGGAAATATTATTCACATTAAACGTCATGCAGTACAGCACGTACTACTACTTAGGAGGTTTATCTACTCATGTGCTACTACGTCCATGTAAACCATCGAGGGTGTGACAGGTATTAGAAGTTTTTTTTTATCAACTACAAGTTAGCCCTTGCCTGCGATCTCACCTGATGGTAAATGATGATGCTAAGATGGTAGCAGACTAACCTGTTAGGGGTATGGCAGTTATATTAAACCTATACCCCTAAATCGGTTTCTACACAGCATCGTACCGGAACGCTTAATCGCTTGGCGGCACGTCTTTGCCGGTGGGGTGGTAACTAGCCAAGGCCGAAACTT
The DNA here is from genome assembly GCA_917051295.2 of Erebia ligea. Classification (NCBI taxonomy): domain Eukaryota; kingdom Metazoa; phylum Arthropoda; class Insecta; order Lepidoptera; family Nymphalidae; genus Erebia; species Erebia ligea. The sequence goes on from OU785226.1 coordinate 1,883,740, forward strand.
CCCACCAGGCCCTTTCCTTTCCTTTTATATTTTCTGGGATAAAAAGTGTTTGTGCTAGTTTGGTCCTTCATGGGGTTTATTGATGTCCGCAACGGAGCCGTTGATTTTACGTAGGTATTATATGTATATAGGTATACACCTCCAAGCTGCATACTAATTTGGTAGCTTCTTAGACTGCTAATTTTATGCTGACAATTCTACCAGCTTCAAGACGCTCCGTCGTCGTGGCCTGTTACCCCGCAGCGTTGGTCTGCTTAGACGTCCCCGTCCGAGAAATTTTAAAAATAACGTATCTCCTTAGGCTGTGGCTATAATAATACTACAACTGGAGACTAAAAAGTGGCATTGGCTTTTTTTTATTTAAAATCTAAAGTCATAATGAGTTCCATTAGGGCCGCCACATACAGTATTCGGAACTTTATTCGGAATTCCGATTCGAAATATCGAATTGGAATTTCGGAACTGGGACTCAGAGACTAGCGTCTCCCAACAACTGAGCCTTTTTATTCCGAACGGAAATAAACGTATGTGTGTGATGTAGGTATTTACGGAATTCCGAATGTATGTGGCGGCCCTAATACAGGGACGGAATATCCGGACTAATACCTATCTTAGTTCACCCGGAGGCCGGGTGATCTAATAATACCTGTCTTAGTTCACCCGGAGGCCGGGTGATCGAAAATCCGGATAATTGAATAGGACACCCAAACTTTATTGCGCTTCGTAATCTCAACGGATAGTTTCGTGTTACGGTGTACTAGTTGATATCCGGGACTTCGTCTGTTTGGATTTAGGTATTTTAAAAATCCCGTAGGAACTATTTGATTTTCCACAATGAATAGCATCTTAAGTTTCCAGGATGCAAGCTATCTATGTATCAAGATAATTTTATTTGTTAGATAGGTTGAGCCGTGAAGTTAAAAGGTACTTAGTACAAATACTATACCGACACATTTTCGCATTGTATGGACAGTTATCTCAATTTTGTAAAATTATCTATATCAGTCCAGATTCTTCTGACCGAATTTCAACCACGGCGACCTATCTCCTACTAGCTGATGCCCGCGACTTCGTCCGCGTGGTTTAAGTTTTTTTCCCCACAGTGGCTCCTTAACTTTCCGGTATAAAAACAGATAAAAAGTAGCCTATGTCACTCTCCAGGTCCTCAACTATATTCATATGCAAAAAATCACGTTGACCCGTTGCTCTGTTGCGGCGTGATTGAAGGATAAACTCTCTATATAACGTCCTTGGGAAGCGAATTTTCAAAAATGGTGAAACTCGTACTTCTTCATATTTAACGGAAAGCTCAAATACCTACCAAGTTTCGTGGCTTTAACTTGAAAAACGAATGACTTTCATACCAACTTTCAACCCCTATTTTACCCGTTTGGGGGGTGGAATTTTGAAAAACTGTAACACACATACTTCTTTATTTTTTACTGAAAGCCAAAATACCAAGTTTCGTTGATATATAAATTGAAAAATATCTTGAGAAATAAATGATAGGACTTTCATAGAATCTTTCATCCTCTATTTCACCCCTTTGGAGGTCGAATTTTCAAAAATGGTGAAACACGTACTTCTTCATATCTAACTTAAAGCCCAAATGTTAAGTTTCATGGCTATATCTTGAGAAATGAAGGACTTTCATACAAACTTTCAACCCCTATTTTACCCCTTTGGGAGCGGAATTTTCAAAAACTGTGAAACACGTATTTCTTAATTTTTTATCGGTAGCTTATATACCAAGTTTCATGGATATAACTTGAGAAATGACGGACTTTCATGCAAACTTTCAACCCCTATTTGACCCCCTTAGGGGTGGAATTTTGAAAAATCCTTCCTTAGTGAGCGCCTACGTCACAAAAAGAACCTACTGTCAAAATTTCAAGTTTCTAGCCCCAGCAGTTTAGGCTGTGCGTTGGTATATAAGTCAGTCAGTCAGGACTTTGAATTTTATATTTGTATATAAATAATGGTTTAGATGGCTAATCTTGGATATTGGCTGCCTGGGACGGAATTCTATCGGAAAGACATTTTTTTGGACACGGTTTTTTCTCGCTTTTTGTGTGATCAAAACGTTACTTGTATCACATAATAGGTAATAGTGCTTGTATGATTAGTTACTAGGTAGTCAATGCCCGGACAAACATTTTCCTGAACTGTAATGTACGCAATTGTTTACATAAATATTTCAGATAAACGTCCATTGGTATTTAATTCCTGTGCTTTGTAATTAACCGACCAGTCTAGAGCTTACAACCATTCACAACAGTTATAATATAATGACTTCTAATTAATTCAATAATTTAATAATTCATAGCATTCATTAAAACAACTGTATTAATTACTTGTTATGTACGCTATTCGCTATTAATGTTGCGATTAAATCTAATGTACCCAATTAGTATTAGCTTGGTGTTGATTACTTGAGTGTTGCTTACATTGAAGAGTAAAGAGTAGTTTTTTTACGATTTGGTAGTGGACACGAATAAAATAGTGAAGTTTTCTGATAAAGTGTGAGGAGTGAGCTGTGAGAGGAATTGCGATGACTTTGAAGCCGAAAATTAAGTTGCCGACCAAGGTACCTATGCTTGTTTACTATCAGTTTTATCTTTTTGCGTCGTATTCCTCATTACTGAGGGATTACCCCTTTCCATTAATCACATAATGGTTGGAGTTTTCTTGGGATAATTAAGTATGAGGTGGGTTCCCACGTCCTTCCGCATACGACTCGACTTTTAAACTCTAGGTTTTTGTAGCGATTATTATCAGATGTTAGCGATAATAACCAGGACCGACGGCTTAACGCGCTCTCCGAGGCACACAGGGAACAAAAAGTCCTTTGAACCTCCAAATTCGGTCACCCATCCAGTTACCGACTTGGGTCAACGTTGCTTAACAATAGCAATCGACTGATATGCGTTGTCACAACTAGGCCACTGGTCCCTCATCATCATCAGTTTTATAGAAACTTCAAAATTATTACATGTAGGTATATTGGGTCCATGGATACAAGATATCCGCTGCTATCTCAGACTGAATCCAGATGGGGTCGCAGACAAGGGCTAATTTGTCATAGAACCAAAAAAAGGATATACCTACCTACTTTCTATCTAGAGGTCCTATGTTGACTATACTCATTGGTTATGGTCTTTGGAAAATATTCCAAAATAAAATAGCGCAATCATCGATCATACAGCCAATACACTCTAATAACTCGACAAAAGCAAACATTTTTAAAATTAACATTTTTAACATTTAAAAGCAATAAGGCCGCCTTTGCATACCTAGTTTTTAGTTAACTTTACTTTATATTCTTTCATGTGTGCAAAAAAGAATTAATCTATCTATCTATTTTTTTAGAGAAACTAATTAACTACTGATTTTCGTTCTATTTTTATTTTACGACTTACGTATATTACATCTTAGGTATTACCCATTACTGGCGTTGTTATTAATAATTAATTAGACGGTTAACGTCCTTGAATACCTATATACATATAGGTATTTGTATACCTAACTAACGTAACTGACAGGACGTTAACTTTATGATAAGAGGTGTTGTGGTATTACTTATTAGTTGTTACATACTTGTTAGTATGGTCAAGATATTATGTTATACTTACAGTAAATTATTAGGTTACTTTAGTATTAATTAGTAGAATTACGAAATGGCAATAGAGAAACATTGCGATACAAAAATTGTGCGTGTCAGCTCCGACGCACGACTGGAGTTATAAAATATATATATATATATTAGTAAATGAGGGTAAATTAACGCATTTTTTATATTACTGAAAGCATGCTCGATACATTTATTTATATTAATTATATAATTTATATTCATCAAAATACATTACATAGTCATGGAAACATAAACAAGTGTTACCATGGAAACATAAAGTCAAAAACGTAACGGTTTTGATTTTACTCCCCATAAATTTTCATACCCCGGGCTATATAATATGTATAATATACTATATACAAATCGATTCTAAAGGAGGTAAACTCCAAAAAGGATGGCTGAAACTATGGCTGAAATGAATTTATTTCAAGTCATTCTTAGTAAGAATTCTATGTAATTATTTTTAATGGTAACAGTGAACTTTGATTTTTACTATTCGATTCATATGAATTTAGGACGCTATGGTTATCCACTAACCACAATACAGTACGTGGTAGGTATTTCCTCGCAAAGTTCTCATGCAATACCAATTAGGAGTTACTATTTTCCATAGGAATATATATACATAGCTGTTCACGTAATACGTACATAGTATAAAGTAATATTAAAACTGGCCTGAAATAGTTCCCGGACCGGAGCAATACTGATAACACCTACGCATAATCGATTATTATGAAGGCTGAGTAGGTACCTACTGCGTACTCCACTCGGGATATTAGATAGGATTGTATCATGTATGCAGGATGACCCATCCCATCTGTTCTACCAATTTTGATGATTGGTACAGGGATAGGTTGTACCCCGGGGAAGGACATATAGGCTACATTTTATCTCGGAAAGTTAACTGCCTTGTTGGTTTAGTGATTAGCATGTTCGACTGCGGCTGATGGGGTCATGAGTTCGAGTCCCGGACATATCGATTTTTCTGGCAAGAAATTCTCAGTACTAGCCTCGGCCTAGCCGTGCCTGTGGTTCTGCGCCTGACCTCTCACGGGTCGCGTCGGATTTTCCGTCCCATCGGGATATGAGAGTAAAGGAATAGAGAGTGCACCTGTGTACCTATGCACTTGTGCACTATAATATCTCTCTAGAGATAAGCCGCCGTGGACATTATTCTTATTATCGCGGAAAGTTATAGAGTTCCCGCGGGAATCAAAATCCATTTATGAAGTCGTAAGCATAGAAATCAGGAACGTTAAAAGAGCTTGTATAGAAAAGAATGTCCATTGTTGCAGTGTTGCGGTGGGCGCCGGGTCACAATGGACGACGGAGGCAGCAACAAGCAGCGGCAGGCCACGCGCGTCTTCAAGAAGAGCTCGCCCAATGGGAAGGTGGGTTTCATGTAGTGTCTCTACATGAGAGAAATATATTATCATAACTAATTGATGCCCGCGACTTCTTCCGCGTGGATTAAGTTTTTATTCCCGGGGGAACTCCTTAAGTATGTCCTTACACGAGATGTAACCTACCCCTATACCAAATTTCATCAAAATCGGTTCAAAAGATGGGCCGTTAAGCGCAGCAGACAGACAGAAAGAAACACTTTCGCATTTATTATATTAAGTATTTAGTATGGATATGGATAAATAATGGGCGAGGAACAAATTATAGTAAGTAATGGTAATAATCTTAGAAATAAATAGTCATGAAGCCAAATACTGGATATTTTTTGAAACATCTAATTCTTTTAAGAGTAGAGCGCTGGCTAGAGAGTTTGATGGATCTCAATACCGTAGAAGCGGTGAATAGCCTAGTGGTTCAGACATCTCTTGCGCGGGGTCGCGGGTTCGTCCCCGGACATACGCCTCCAACTTTTCGAAGTTATGTGCGTTTAGAGAAATTATTACTTCAAACGGTGTAGGAAAACATTGTGAGAAAACCCGAAACGTTCTTCATAATGTTTTCGTAGGTGTGTGAAGTCTGCCAATCCGCACTTGGCTAGCGTGGTGGACTATTGCCAAACCCTTCTCATTCCGAGAGGAGACTCGTGATCAGTAGTGTGCCGGCAATGGGTTGATAAGAGAGAGAAATACCGTTGTACTAGTGGGAACTGCATCCTTTCTTTCCTCGGCGTCAGACACGAAACTAGCGACGGCGACAGCGGGACGATGGGGTCCGAGAGCTGGCGACGAATTTCGGGAAGGGCCTTTAGGCAAGCTGCAATTGTGGAAAAATATAATTTCGTTCATTGGCGAATCCAGTCCTGCCAGTCTGATAGAGCGTTTGCAGTTATTTCGCTACTGCGCAGCATATTATAACATTTGCAAAAAAATCCAAAAAAAACATTGTTTTGGCAACTTGATTTTTTTATCTTTAAATTTTATACTTATAGAATTCGAAAAAATAAATCCCAGACGTTTTTGTCGGCTATAAAGTATTACCAGACCTCTTAAAAATTCTTCCCGTAAGTCGTCGCTAGCTCTCCGACTAATCGCATCGCCCCGCTACCGCCGTCGCACCGCTACCGCTGATTTCGTGCCCGGTACACTTACGAGTAATATTTACTTTATTTCTTGACCTCGCAACCAGCGAGGCTTGGTTGGAGCGAGCGCTGATTTGAGAGTCAATAGACTAAACAAGCGGATCGTGAAATTCCCTACTTGCTATTTATTCTGTTAGCTTATCTACTTTACAATAATATGGCCATACTTCTATACTAATATTATAAATGCGAAAGTGTATGTCTGTCTGCTACGCTTTCACGACCCAACTACTCAACCGATTTTGATGAAATTTGGTACCTACAGAGATAGATTACATCCCGGGGAAGGACATAGGGCTACTTTTTCTTATCCCGGAAAATAAAAGAGTTCCCGCGGGAATCAAAAAACATCAATCCACGCGGACGATATCGTGGGCATCATCTAGTACTGAATATATACAGAGAACAATATATTGAAAATATTATTTTAAATATGTTTGGTGATCGTGATTCGATTTTCGAAATAAAAATAAATTAATTTTCATTTTCAGATTACAGTCTATTTAGGGAAAAGAGACTTCGTGGACCATATCACACACGTAGACCCGATTGGTGAGTACCGGATTGTAGTTCAATTATTTCAAACTCAAACTCAAAAGACATGTAATTCAAAATAGGTAGGTACACTGTAATTTTTTTTAAAGCCAATAAAATATAAAACGTCATGATGATAATTAACGTACGTTACCTTAAAAGTAAAGCTTGTTTTTAAATATTATGATATAAAGCAGAACGAGGAAACAAAGCGCCTCTCTGAGCGCTCATCGCTTCCATACAGGTTCTTGTATGACTACTAGCATAACTACTACTACTAGGAATAACCACTGAAACACACAAGAATCCTTCTAACTAAAGTACTAGTAAATATAAACGCATATAAGCTTTAAACTTAGCATGCCGAATTTTTAAAAAATGATTTTTTTCTACTTAAAAATGAAATGAGGATAAAGGAATAAAGAAACAAAAGAGGCTTAATATCGGAGGTCCCTACTCCCTACCTGGGATATTTCTCAAGAAATAATGAGCTGTCTAACTCAAGCTGCTTATGATTTTGGATTTTACATCAACAAATAAAATATAAAAAACGAATAAAATCCCGTGTTCCAGATGGGGTAGTACTAATTGATCCAGAATACGTAAAGGACAGAAAGGTTTTCGGTCATGTCCTTGCGGCGTTCAGATATGGACGGGAAGACTTGGACGTGCTGGGACTCACCTTCCGCAAAGACCTTTACCTCGCTGCAGAACAGGTAATTGAAATTTTTGTTCTCGTCAACCGATAGACGTCCACCGTTGGATATAGGTATTTTGCCTGTCGCAATAGGTCGCCTGGATCCATTGGCGTGCATAGTATTCGGAGCCAGGTTATATAGGTTAGGGAGGTACCTATTTTCAGCCAGGGCATGATGAAAAATAAGCATTTATACTTTTTAACTAGGGTAAGCAATGGTTTTACGCCTCTATGTGGTGCACGCCATTGCCTGGATCCAACGGCTCCCTGCGACCCGCTTGCAGATACCTAGTGAGGGTCTGCCAACGCTACGCTATAAACCAACGTGTCTTTTATGATTGAGATCCTGATCTTTCCAGATATACCCAGCGACGGGCGGCACCCCAAAGCGACCCCTCACCCGGTTGCAAGAGCGCCTCGTCCGCAAGCTGGGCCCGGCTGCTCATCCGTTCTACTTCGAACTGCCGCCCCACTGCCCGGCCTCCGTCACGTTGCAGCCCGCGCCTGGCGACACGGGCAAGCCCTGCGGAGTCGACTACGAGCTGAAGGCCTTCGTCGCTGACTCGCAAGATGATAAGCCACATAAGAGGTAAACACACTACTATTGATGAATTTCTTAATGATAAAGTTCATCATCATCATCATCATCATCGTCATCATCTTAGCCTGCAGACGTCCACTGCTGAACATAGGTCTTTCCCAAAGAACGCCACCACACCCGGTACTCAGCCTTCCTCATCCAGCCCCTTCCCGCCACTTCGTCTATTCTTAATATCGTCGGTCCATCGTGCTAGAGGGCGCCCCACACTACGCTTAGGTACTTATACGCGGTCTCCACTCTAAAACTTTCAGGCTCCAGTGGCCATCGCTCCTTCTACAGACATGGCCCGCCCACTGCCACTTCAGCTTGCTAATGGTTTGGGCTATGTCAGAGACCTTGGTTCTCTTACGGATCTCTTCATTTCGAATCTTGTTCTTAAGAGAAACTCCTAACATAGCCCTCTCCATAGCTCTCTGAGCGACTTTAAATTTGTGGATCAAGCCTTTTGTTAGTGTCCACGTTTCAGCGCCATAAGTGAGGACGGGAAGGACACACTGATTAAAGACTTTCGTCATTGAGGCATTGAGGTATTGACGATGAGAAGACCTGACTTAATTTTCCAAATGCCGCCCAGCCGAGCCGTATTCTTCTGTTGGCTTCTGATTAAGTTCTGTTGGGTTATGATAAAGTTACGTGGAAGAAATTGGCTTCGCATTCGGCAGCCCAAAAGACAGTGTTATTCTTGTTACATTACGTATGTATTGTGTATTAGCTACATATTGTAGCATTCTTTTTTCTTTTTTAAAAAAGTGCAACTGCTGAGTTTCTTGCCGGTTCTTCTCAGTAGAACTGTTTTCCGATCTGGTGGTAGCATCATGACATTTCATAAGTGGCACTCGTTGTCCTACGTGATCTAAATAGGTAAATCATTTCATTTCAAATGTTCAGCCAATCTCAGCGGTGACTAGCTAGCATGGAGGGAGAGATCACGCAGGCGTAGGCTGTTCATGCTTGCCAAATCAGAGTTCAGAGTTTAAATCTCCTGTGACAGCCAATCTCAACGGAATCTAAAACCGGAGACATCAGCAGCTCTAGCCAGTTACATCCGTTTCATCTATTCTCCTTCTATAATCGTTAACGCTTTAGAAATATATTAATATACCCATTACCCATACATTCCCTTAGTTTTCTGAGAACTTCTCGACAGCAAAGGTAAATTTTTTTGGCTCGATCCAGGACGCGAACTCTGTACACCAAGATCAGCATTCAAATAAGCTAAGCTCTATAGACCAAAGAGGCAGTCTCTAGACCAACTAGACTAACGTCTAAATAAATTATACATATCTATACATATGTTTCTCTTTTCAGAAATTCGGTGAGATTAGCGATCAGGAAGATAATGTACGCGCCGAGCAAACAAGGCGAGCAACCGTCTGTCGAAGTGTCCAAAGAGTTTATGATGAGCCCAAACAAATTGTACCTGGAAGCCTCATTGGACAAGGTATTTATTGAGTATTTATATCTTTTTATAACTGAATACCTTTACTTTTTATAAAAGTTAACCTGATGGCAAATTCTGTTGACGCTGCTCGGGACCGATAAAAACAAGTCAAATGGGGAATATAGCATAGTGTCAAAGACAATATATCCTAAAAATTTCTGTAATTTCTCGCAATTTCTGTAATTTCTCAGATAAACTGAAGTCTAGAGACTTCAGTTTATCTGAGCATCAAACCAGAAACATCGAAATTTATTAGGGTACCAAAATATATGTTTGCGAAAGTTATTGGGGTATGGTGGATCCTTCCTTGGACAGTCGTATTATATTAGTATCATTATTTATGGCACCAGCCATCTCTAAAGTGAGAATAAAAAATGTATTGCCCAGTTATCTAAGAATGCGCCATTTATCCTTGATTATACTTAGAAAACTATTAGGGTACCAGAATTTGTAGATTCGTGAAAATTACTGGGGTCTGATAGATCATTCAAATTGTCATTTTTGACATTGATAAGATTGCCATTATGTAATTAATGGACAGGGGTCACGACCCTCAGCAATGAGGAATACGACTCAGAGAGAGAGAGAGAGATCTAGACCTAGCGTTTGAACCGTAAGATGATGTGTCAGTCTGTTTATGGTTTTATTTATTACCTAATGTCACGTTTCTTACAGGAATTATACCACCACGGCGAGAATATAGCGGTGAATGTGCACATAGCGAACAACTCCAACCGCTCCGTCAAACGCATCAAAGTTTCTGTGCGCCAGTTCGCAGACATCTGTCTCTTTTCCACCGCCCAGTACAAATGTACCGTCGCCGAGGCCGAGAGCGAGTGAGTATTATTTTTGTTACTTACGATTTCACGTGATATCTAAAATAAGGCCAGTTCTTTGGAACCTAACTTATGGCACCCAGTACACTGACAATCCAGAATCCAGCAGCCCTATTAAGTAAAACCTGGGGGGCGATTGTCTAAAAATGACAGCTATAGTGTAACGATTGCAATCACCTCTGATTGGTTTACATTCTTCCAAAATACATTGACACAGCAAAAATACCATAAATTCAGCCAATCAAAACAATTGAGACTATAACAACGATTGATGCAGATTTTTTTATGTTATATTTAACCCATACCCCTTATTTGGTTTCTACACGGCATCGTACCGGAACGCTAAATCGCTTGGCGGTACGTCTGTGCCGGTACTAGGTTTCACATAATCGCCCTGCAGTATCAATCATTGTTACAGTCTCAATTGTTGTGATTGACTGAATTTATAGTAATCTGGCTGAGATAATGGATTTCGGATAATAGCGGAAGAGTGTTATTGCGACTGGGTGTTTGCGATTCGATCGTTACACTAGCATATACATTGCTTGCTGAAAATATCTGTAGAGCGTGTACTTAAACTGATCCTGGAAGAATGTCACCCTATCAGAGGAAATGTATAGCTATCTTATTGTAGCTGTCAAAGTATGGTGGTTGACAGAGGCATTAGTACTTATCTATCATCTCTATGCAGAATATGTATAGCTCAATTTGACACTAACAACAGTGATTCTCAATCCTAGAGCTAGATTAGGGACTATGCATTCGCCAATTAGTAGCTTGAATGCATGATTGTCGTTTATAACACCTTTTTATCTCAGGCAAAATACTTACACTTACACAATCCGCCACACATTTGAGTAAGATATTTATTTAAAAAAAACCGAAAAAACAATAATCATATTATGTGAATACTTAACATAACATTCTTTGGTATATTTGTGGTGTATAACAAAGTATATACATACATATAGTCCGCGCGCGAGGTCTGAGGAATCAGGGGCTGAGGTAGCGGGCGGGTGCGCACCGCGCCCGACCGTCACTTCATACCCCGCACACTCCCATACTAGTGCCGACTTTGAGTACGCTTTATCGAGTCCTGTTTTTAATTTTGCGATAGCAGTGTTATATTTTATGTACTATAAATAGTACTTAACTTAAAAGTTTCTTTGTGTGTGCAAATAGCTGTTTAATTTTTAAATTCCTTAAAGTACTGATTATTCTGATTGCGACAGTGATTAATTAGATTTGCCTGTTCGTCACACCTCACACGCCTCTTAAAAAAATTCTAATATTCGCCACACCAATGATTTTATACCAAAAATATTACCAACAAAAGTATGTCTTTCTGATTCAGGGACCTGGCCAAGTGGAAAACGTTTAGATTCCCCATGATCGGATTGTTTAGTAAGAATATTAAAAAGTCTGTGTAAGTGTTTGGGAGTGATCCTGGTTAAGCATGCATCATTGCATATATTCCAAATTATATCCCACTACTAATTCTGCCTGAACCATTTGAAATTTGCTTACTATTTTATCCCTTTTCAAAATTTTTGGCTTTATAATAACAATTTATAAAATTGCCTTCGAAAAAAATATGGGTGGGGGGGGGGGACTAAAACGTTTGGGGTGGTTTGGGTGGCCTGCTTGGACCAGAGGCCCAATTTTTTAACCAAATCGAAATCATTTGAGAGCTTAAAACGTATTACTCGAAGTGTTTATGGAGTTCATACATGCTTTTTGACGTGCAGGTATCTATGAACTCCTTAAACAGGTCGAATTATTCGTTTGACAAACGATTACGATTTCCTAACACAATCGGGGGAAAATCGAATGAGAAATTTTTGCCTAAGCCTACTGAGGTTTTTTTAAGTTTTTTTTTTTTAATTTTGGGTTAAATTGTGATTAAATAAGTTATGGTGCAAGTCTAATGAGAAATCCTTAGCCAGACCAACAGGGCTTTTTATTTATTTTGTATGATTTTAAGGGAAATTTCAAATTTGCATGCATGGAACTGGTGATACTGAAATAAATAACTAAGACTAAGGGCCGCTTGCACACAAGGACATATTTTAGACTGATTTAGTAAAATTTTGTAATGCTGTCACTTTTTGGCAAGAGCATAGTTATTGCGGTATTACAATTTTTCGTTAATATTGAGGTCTCTGCACTTAATGGTGGCGGACATCACTTGACAGTTGTAATTATAAACATTGTATCCAAGGGGTAATTTTTCAATCGCTGCAAAGGTATACATATTAAAAGAAGAATTTTCACAATATTACCCGTATAGGAAGCATAGTGATTATGTATCGAGTTCCTTAAAGCAATAGTTACGTCAGATACCAATAGAGAAGTTCTACGAAATGTACACTAGAACCGGTCAGGAAAGTTAAAAGATTGCACCGATTGCGTTCCGTACGTGGCCGTCAATTTGTGACTACTTTTACCGGTGTCACGTTATTAACATTAAAAATTACTCTCAGAGTTTAGGATTACGAAGTTGAACTACAAAATAAAAGAAGGTCGGCTCGGTACTAAAAGTGGAATTCGCAGTGTCATCGCTGTGGACGAAGTCTGAATTATTTTGAAATTGCCGTACGATCGCGACTTGTGGAGAGAGTAGACTCTACAAGTACTCTCTCTACAAGTCGCGTAAAGTAGACTCTTTACTCTACAATGTAGAGTAAAGAGCATAATTATGCTGATTTCCGCTTTTAGTATAGAGCTGAGTAATGACACACGAGTATATTATATCCGATATATAGTACTCTTTATAGTACCTACTCTGTGCTAATGAGTAGGTACAGTGCGACAAGAATCTTTTGGCGCGTGGATGACATAGAAAAGGGGGCGTGGTTGTGCAATTAAGGTTAGTTAAAAGTAAAGCAAAATTGAAATAGCAGCATTACCTAGTTCCGATTTTGGCCACGCGCTAAAATACCCATGTCTCACTGTATACATCGACTTTGCGGTCGAGCTCTGAGACGCAATGAACTGACCTTATGTGTTTGCAGGGAGGGCTGCCCGGTGGGGCCGGGCTTCACGCTGAGCAAGGTGTTCACGCTGACGCCGCTGCTGGCCAACAACAAGGACAAGTGGGGGCTGGCGCTCGACGGGCAGCTCAAGCACGAGGACACCAACCTCGCCTCTAGCACGCTGTGAGTGCACAACTCTTGTTTTTGTTCTCACATATATACACTCACACGCAAACACACTCACTCACTCACTCTCACACACACACACACACACACACACTCTCACACACAAAATCACACACTCTTCGTTGTTCACGCTGATACCGATGCTGGCCAAGAGTCCACAGGTCTTTTTTGACCCCCTTAAAAAGAGAGGGTTACAAGTTAAGAAAATAGACAGCTTGTATTCAGCGCTGAGTTTCGTCGCACATCTTTGGTGGAAACACACCTTAAAGCAGCTTCGTTTCTTAAAGGTTGACAAAGGATCACTTCAAAGTGGGATATCTAGTATCTTAGCAATCGGCGAGACCGTATCGTGGCGCCTCTTCCAATAATAGACAATGCTGCCTAAGTTTAATTGTGTGTTAATGGTCCAAACACCCTGCTTACCCAATCAATAGCACGCTTATGTTAATCGGTTCTTTTGAATAGAATAGAATAATAGTTATTTGTGTTACATGGGGCCAAAGAAAATTTTTGTTCCCCGAGGGCGCTATTTTGAATTCAGAGCGAAGTGAAAGATTCTATAGTAGAATCCCGAGCGTAGCGAGGGGTTCTAAAGTAGAATCCTGAACGTAGCGAGGAATTCAATATACGCCGCCCGAGAACAAAAAATTTGGCCCCGAGTGACACACACTATTTTTCATCATTACGTATGAGAAAAAGCTAGGAGTATCAACCTACTATGTATGGACATTACCTATACGTTTAAACACCAATCAGAAGATACTCCTATCAACCTTCTATGTAATTGTATAGACATTATTTAGACGTATATTTAAAGTTTAAATAAAATGTAAAGACGTATATCCGATCAACAAATTGATCACGTGACTTCGGACCAATCAGAACAGAGAAATGCAAAGTCTTATATTCGATCAACAAATTGATGACGTGACTTCGGACCAATCAGAAGAGAGAAATGAAAAGTCCTATGGGCCTACAAGTTACACTTTGCTCCCGCTATCCTCTGAAGGCAATATGCGTTTTTCGAATAGGTATGATGAAAAATTTATTTTATTACGTGACCCAACACATAGATCATACACAGAAAGTTCTTCAGATCTAACATAATTATTAGCGTCTTAAATGTGTCATACCAACGAAAGGGCCCACACTCAGCTGAATGTTGTGGGTACAAAATGTAACCACAACGCTATTATTCTGTTAGGGCCAGACTGAGGGAAGTTCAAGTGTTAGTGACATAATTATTAAAGTTTAATAATTTCACAGAATCCTTTTGCCTTCACAGAATTGCGGATCCATCCCAGCGCGAGAATTTAGGCATCATAGTACAGTACAAGGTGAAAGTGAAATTATGTCTCGGACCTTTGGGCGGGTAAGACATTTCAAATTTTCTTCTTTCATCACTGTTTGAATTATATCAATAGACATTATACTGTTTGACTGGCTGCAGACTTTCTAACAAATCTGTATTTCAAAGCATTTGCAGTTCCTAATTTATTAAAAGCCTGACCAGGAAAAGGAAAAACCTGTTTGGGGGCGCCACTAATGCATTTCTCTTTATAAACAAAGTAATAAAATTGGTTCCACTTTTTTCCGCAACACGGCGAGGTTTTTTATTTTTCTGGTCAGGACTTTATGTTAGGGATATTTTTCTGACAGGAATTGTGTTGACTTGTAAGAACAATAGAAGATACTGCTCTGACCTTGAAGATTTTTTTTAAATTGTGAGATATAACAGTTCCTTCTAGAAAAAGAAGAGAAATAGGAGTTCCTTAAGGAACATGCAAAATCTCAGCTGTTGATGCTGTCTTGAGCTGTTGTATCTTAAGCTATAGACACTGTAGAGGTTGTCCAATCAAAAAATAATTCGCCTTCAATAACTTTGTAGGAAACATTCTGTAGAAATCTTACAAATATTGAACATAATTATTATATTGGTACTTAGAGTCTAACTTACGCCTGTTTTCAGACATTTTACTTATTAAAACTTTGTGTACGCAGCGAGTTGAGCGCCGAACTGCCGTTTATCCTGATGCACCCAAAGCCCGAGGAGGAGTCCCCGCGGCCCGCGCCCGAGCCCGCCCCGGCCGACCACGACCTCATCCAGCTCGACCCGCATCCGTGAGTACATGCCCTTACTAAAACATCTATACATGATCTATCATACTATCATACTAATATTATAAATGCGAAAGTGTGTTTGTTTGTTGGTTTGTCCTACAATCACGCCGCAACGGAGCAACGGATCGACGTGATTTTTGGCATGGGTATAGTTGAGGACCTGGAGAGTAACATAGGCTACTTTTTATCCTGGAAAATTAAGGAGTTTTCGCGGGAATAACAAAAAACTCAAACCACGCGTACGAAGTCGCGGGCATCAGCAACTTCCATACTAGAACTGCGTTTTTAAGTTTGATAAAGAGTTGCTGATTTGATCGAGTTGTCATCATCCCTATTCAGAAATTCCCCAATTGACCCTGCCGGGGATCGAACCCACGACCTCCGCACGTTAAGACAACAGCGCTCAACACTGCGCCAGGGAGGTCGTCCGCCTACAAAATGCATCAAATTCGACGAGTATGGCAAACAAAAGGCCTGCAGTGTGACTTAATTTTTTTAAGTTATCTTTTTATAATTGCTAATTTCCCTTACAGAGACGAGAATGGTCAAGAGCAGGACGACGATATAATATTCGAGGATTTCGCGCGGCTACGACTGAAGGGCGCCGACGCGGACGCTTGAACGATGCACTCTCGATCGTTCGATCACACGCAATACTGCGTCCCGGCAAGACGAAACTCCCGTACACATTCTGATGTGCGAACACATGACTAGAAGATGGAGAGTCGCACATGGTATACTTTGATTCATAAATTCTCGGCCGAAGTCGTTAAGTAATGAGACAAGTTTTCGTCTATCAAGTTTGGATCAGTAAGGTCCAATCCAAGCGAAATCTATAACGAAACTAAGAGAAAAAGAAATTCTCTGACATGATAGATTCATTTGGACCTTAACTAAATGTCTCCGGAAAGATTATGCCTGCGTCCAAAAGTGAACATTTTACATGACTTTATAAATGTTTGTACAGCGCACGTGTTTCCTGCCACATATAACTTAGGTACCTTCAAGGCAAGAGTGAATAGGCATCTTCTAGGCAAGCGCGTTCCAACCTAGACCTCATCATTGCTTTACACTAAGCATGATTGTCGTCAAGCGCAAGCCTATCTCGCAATAAAAAAAAAATTTTGGTAGCGCTAAATACATCCAGGCTCATTGAAGCTGTAATTACATTGTTACTTTTTAGTTTGGCCCAATGTCTGGGCTGAAAATGACATAAATAAACGTCATCTTTGTTGTGCCATTATGGGTGTTAAAATGTTTCATTGGTTTGTAAATTTGATGTTGTACAAAACTTTATATACCTACAATAATGGACATGGATTTTAGAGTATCTATTCCGTTTGTATTGACGTTTTTGTACAGAGTAGTTAGTATGAAAATAAACATTATAAATGCACGTCATATTTCGTCTGAAAACGGATGATATGTATGGATAGCCCACGCACAATGTTATATGAAGTGTAGTATGCGAACGAATGTGCATCATAATGCATCATTAAGATATTGTATAGATATTGTAAAAACGCGTGTCCATGAATCCCTGTACAGTGTATATGATGGAGAATAACCCGCACAGACTAAATATTATATGTTAAATGTATATCAAATAATATGGACTCTGTCTTAACAGAATAGAGAATGTGACAAATTTGATTGCATGGTTTAGGGTACATTTAGTTGCTTGTCAGCTTTGCCTTTGTATGAGGTTTCAAAGTATTAATTTCGCGTAAAAGGGAATCGCGACATTTAAATCTGCAAATGAAACAAAATGAAATTTGATCTGGGTGCCATTAGCCGAAGACACTCCAAACACAAATCCAAAACTCATGGTAACTGTTTCAACTACAGCGTCGTTTTCCGTACACGCTGTAATTAATGCAATTTGAAATAATAAACGCTACAAAACTTACAAGTACCTAAGAATAGCGCGAAACATATTATAATGATAAAAAATATATTATAATACTAATTGATGTAAGTAAGATGTGGAAATTTTATTTTTTAGTTATTGATTAATCGAGTACAAGTTTAGGTTTTATTCGTTGACGTTATTTTATGATCATTGTCCATCAATTATTTTCTTTATTAGTCAATTTATAGTACAATGTGTTTGTTAATGTGCATTTATAGAATAAAAACGTATTTTGTACCTTAAAGTTATTTACTTCTCGGGTAGTGGGTGTAATTGTCTACTAATAATGTTGAGAAGAATTATATTGCGGACTTTTGAATAAAATTTTATTATAAATAATGCAGTTGTATATTTCGATTTGAATTTTAATGAAGAAATGAGTTTTGTATTGCATAAAAATTACAGTATATTAAATGTTTTTGTGTGAATAATATTTTGTCTTATGGATATATTATATGTATCGCTTTTAAGATATTTTGTTATTATATGCTAAAATTTGTATTGAAGAAAAATAATAAATAAAATAAAATCTTCGTTTTGTAAATTTACGTAAAAAATATACTTACTGTCAATTATTATTTAGTACCACATATAAAAAATATTCACAATAAAGTTAGTATTTGAACTTTTTTTACATACCTTGATAAAAAAAGTTTGCAATACATGCTCAAAGGCCCGAATGCTGAGGTAATACATAAAACTAGTCCATATTGCCAATTTCTTACTACAATGAAAGTGGATTAAATTATATCCGTACGAACAGTCTTAGGCTGAGATCTATAGAGCGTAGAGAGACTTATGTGAGTAACATAAATCTGTCTCGTTTTAACCATGTCTTAAGTCTAAGCAAAGTCAAAGTTCGCTCTATCGATCTCACACTTAGACTATGTTTAAACAGATGTTGCGAAGAGCAGAGACGTGGCGCAGTCGTGAAGATATGCTTGCTTGACGTTAGTAAGTTTAGTTCTAGTGATAAAAGATACGTCTTAGCCATGTGCAACCTCTGTTTATACGATGCTCTGGACTACTATTATATTTTTATCTGTGACTATGTACATTGGTTCTCTGTACAGTAAATAGTTGTAAATTATGTGGCATGTTTACTTGTAGTCTAAGCTTTGTAATGCACAAGATATTTTACTTTTAATGTTAATAAGGAACAAGTATTTTAATATTATCTACTATGTTATTTCTTTGTACGCGTTTTAATTCACCAGTCAGCCGCCTGTCACACACATGGAACTAATTCAATTGTACATAAAACTTTAATTGATCAAAAAAGTATTGCCATGGATTTCTTAAAGTATTTTAATGGAAAAAGATGGCATTCTGATTATTTATTATCTACTTAATTAGTTCAAGTATAGTTTTGTATACAATAGAATTTCTGCCAATAACAACTGAAAATCAACGCTTTCGATTTGCTTAACTTTAGAATTTTGAAAACGAATTTAAAAAAATCGTTGTAAAAATAACATCCATTTTAAATTAAAACGGTCATGGTTTGTCTTATTGCAGCTATGTATTTAATTTTAATAAGACAGCCGTGAGACATAAAATATTTTTTTACAGTTTACCATTTGTAAATATTATAAAATATAAATAAAATACATGCATGTGCGAATTTATTGAGTACATAGAGGATTGGAATGAGTCAGCAATTACTCGTACAAATGAAGAATCGAATCAAATATGGCGGGCCCATTCATTCCCTCTCACTCGCACACTATGCACATGTAAGTGAGAGGGAACGATTATCGCCACTATTGTTTATTGATGGGCACGAGTTATTCTTTCCATTCCAAGCATTCCTAGAGCTGATCGCATAGTAGAGGCGTGCCGCAAACACCGCATGCGATTTTTCAGTAACTGAATTGCGAATGTCGTCATTACTTCCTAACGAACCAGTCGTCTTTTCAGTACTGAAAATGCGTTGCGTTCAACTTTTGTAGCTTAGATGTACTCCATAACATCATTTCATCTGCCTTTGTGATATCTGTCACCTAAATGATCAAAAAATTGTATAGAATATATTATCCAACGGAGAATAAGTTACGATTTATATGTTGATTTATTACTGTATAAATATTATTTAATTATTGTTTTAGTTTTAAGAATGTACCTATGTAATGTATACTATTTTAGTGGTTATGTAAATTAAAATAGAACCTTGCACCTCAAATAGCTAAAAAACAACACACGCGAAAACGGATAAATATTACAAAATTTAATAGTTAAGCCGCTGGAGATTTGGCTGCATCGTAACGCAAAGGTGCATACACGGGTTTTGTGAATCCTTAGAAGACTATCGAACATACTTATTTTTATCGTATGTTAACACTCTGGGCAAACGTCCACCATTGTAGGTAAGCGTGTAACTGTAAAAAAGTAGGTAATAAGGACCTTGGACACACGCACCGCGCGTGCTTTTGTACACTTTGCGCCTGCCGACCAATCAAACGAGACAATGTGCGCTATTATAATTCTGGACGTCACGTTATCGTGGACGTCAACGTCCTCGATTTCACCGTTGACGTCAACTTCCACAGAAAAAATGCATTACACGTTATCGTGGATAGAAATGTTATAGCGTCTTCATAATATATTTCCATTGATTCTTGCCGTGATGCCGTGGACGTGCACGGTAATAACGTGAAGTCCAGAATAATTATAAAAGCGCACATTAATTTGCTGACGTTAGCCCGGAGCGTGAACGGACTATAATAATTAAGATGACGTCACCCAAGGTGCACTCTGACCAGTCGATGTTTGCGGCAAACCGATGCAACAAATTACGTAACGCAGGAACACCTTAATGTGTCTACAGCTTAACGCGATGCTTTGTATGTTTTAGACGCAACGATGATGACGTCATTCGCATTCTGAGTGATAAATAGCTTGCGCTACATTCATCACGTACGGCGTGTTAATGTGCGATCAGATTTAGGCCTGGGCCAAATTAGTGGGAATACGACTCCAATGCGTATAAGTATTTTTTTTTACTTAATTATTTTTATTAGAATCACAAAATACTTATGTATCAAATGCTAAAGAGTGCATAAATAAACGAGTACACAAAATGGCCATGTCCATAGAAATTAAGCAAAGCGTTCAAATGTGAGCATAAAAATTATGCAAATTACACACATTTTTTTAATTTTACATCGAAATCTTTTTTGATGTAATATACTTTTTAAATAAATATGTAATCTATAAACTCGTTGTTTTATTACATTTACTACTACCTACATTCCTTCCTGCACAGAAAAGCGTTGAAAAAAAATACCACTATGCATTAGTCCAGCACAGAGGTGAATTCAAAAGAATGTTCATTTGTTTTGGATCACATCATCACCTCGACTCGACAAACAATTTGGCATCTCTATAAAGGTCTATGTTTGCCGCACACATTATGAATAACAATAGATTGTAGGACCTAGCAATGTCGCTGATGTATTTAAATGATGTTGACAACCTTGGTAATAACGATAGTTGGTTGGCAAAGACGTGCCGCCAAGCGATTTAGCGTTCCGGTACGATGCCGTGTAGAAACTGAATAGGGATGTGGGTTTAATTTAGCTGCCTTGCCCCTAACAGGTTAGCCCGCTACTATCTTAGACTGCATCATCACTTACCATCAGGTGAGATCGCACTTCGTAGTCAAGGGCTAACTTGTAGTACGTAGGTACCTAGATAAAAAAAAATGAATATTTACTTAATCTCTAATGAGAGCATTTCTACTGATTAACTGGTCTCCGGCTTCTACTTCAGTTTCACAGCTCCGCTCAGTGCCAGTAGTCAGTGGGAACAAAAGTCAAAACTGAAAACGTGCGGTTTAGTTCGAATTTCAAAAATGTTTAGACCAAGAAATTTTTAGATAGGTAGAAGATTTAGATCAATAGGCTCACAAGTTAAAATATTAATGTGTCCCGTGGTCCCGACCGACCGAATTACGGCACTAACTCATAGAAATAGGAAGACTAAAGTCGTA
Source organism: Erebia ligea (assembly GCA_917051295.2). Lineage (NCBI taxonomy): Eukaryota > Metazoa > Arthropoda > Insecta > Lepidoptera > Nymphalidae > Erebia > Erebia ligea. The sequence continues at coordinate 1,905,207 of OU785226.1, forward strand.
ATTCCTAATTCCATGGCCTAACTCCATAGAGAGCCATCTCGCGGGAGATATTACAGTGCACAAGTATGTATACACAGTGCAATCTCAGCTGTTCCTTTAGGTACTCTCATAGCCCGAGGGGACGGAAAATCCGACACTACCGGAGAGAGATCAGGCGCAGGACCGACGGCTTTACGTGCTCTCCAAGGTACGGGGTGAATAACCGCCAACTTCCTAACTCCCGGCTAGTGCTGAGAAATTCTTGTCAGAAAAACCCAATAGGTACTTGCTATAGCCCACAGAGTTATAGCCCGACCCGGGACCGCGTCGGCCGCAGTCGAACATGCAAACACAAGACCAACGAGGCTCATCTCTGTCCTTGTCTTAAGTTCCTTGGTCTATGGTAAATTCTATATGTCAATCTCTATTGCTATACATTTACCCTGCCGAGCGATCGCGTAACTTCTGCATCAATCATTGTTACAGTATCAATTGTTGTAATTGGCTGAATTTATGGCATTCTTGCTGCGTCAATGGATTATGTCCAATAGTGGAAGAGTGAGTTAACCAATCAGAGGTGATTGCGATGTATCAATGATTGATGCAGAAGTTACGCGATCGCTCGGGAGTACATATACTGGTATTTTACATAGGGTGCGTTCCGAAATACACTGAGAGCACTGGAAGTCCCCAGTAAAGAGCACTGCCAGTGCTCGCAGTGCTTATAACGGAACACACACATAGTCTGTGGTTTTTTAAGGTTATGTTTTAAAATCGATGGAAATAAATATTTATATTTCCAACGTAAAATCTAAAGTAAAATATAACTTTAGATTAATAGATAATGTGAATCGGAGACAATAACAGAATAGTTAAATGAAAAAGCAAGTGACCGGTGTGTTTATTTAAACATGTAAACGGGTTCTCTGCAACAACAATTTCCATAAAAAAGTGAAAATAGTTAGGTAAAATGAGTAGCAGGGGCTTATCAAAGAAGGAGCTAGAGGATTTACGTAAGAAAGAAGAAGAAGAAGCGGCTGCACACGTAAGATTTGCCAAAAATACTTATCTTAAATAGGACTTTGTATAAATTTTACATTGGTACCAACTATCGCCAATTTGTAGACATAAAGACATAAATACCAGAATTTATACAGTTATTAGAAAGTAAGGGTAGTTTCTCAGAGCACTGCATCCACAAAATACCTTTAAACAGAGTAAACTGTATGGAACAGAGTAAACTTTATGGAACTCAAATCTTCCACTAAGGTGTAGTTACCAATGTACTACGTCTACATCTCAACGTGTACTTCCTCCTAATGATGCCATTTTCCTACATACAGGTGTCTCTTATGACTAGTCTTGTTTAGACTCTACCTCTGGTTCTGTAGATGAGCCGGGCAAAAAACAGCATTTGCTCTTTTCAAAAAGAAAAATGTTAAGTACATTAATAGTGTAAGTTATTATTCAGCACATTGTATCAGCACAGCATTGTAGTGTACAAGTTCTCTATGGTTTGCAGGTGTTTAAAGAGTTTGTGGAGACATTCCAGGAGGTTCCCAGTAGCACATCTAAAGTTTGGGTGAAGGCAGGCACTTACGATGCTGGGGCTAGAAGTAAGTGGAAATGTAGTAAATGTGGTGATTATTTCACTGAAGTTCTTAAAAATATTCAAAATAATACAAACAAAAACTTTAAGATTATGTATGTGATGTGCTTAGTTTGATAAAATCGGAGGCCCAATTGTCTAAGCAAATCGTAATAATTTGAAAGCTTAAAACATATTGGGTGTGTTCCGATATACACTGCGAGCACTGTTCAGTGCTTTTACTGTGGAGAAATTCGTTTTGTTGTGGACTGACAGTAAACTGCCGCAGTATCCTTGGGAAATATATCACGTCATAATATCGTCACCATTTTTGTACTGTGAGCACTGGCGTTTTCGAGGTAAGGTGCTCTCAGTGCTGACTGCGTTCTGTTTTAAGCAGTAACCAGTATACCTAACTATAAAGGAACGGCTTCGCAGTATACTAAATTGACGTCACACCTTACAGTGCTCGCAGTGTATTTCGGAACATACCCATTACTTAAACTGTTTAACGAGTTCATACATGCTTTTTGACGTATCAGGCATCTATGAACTCCCTATACAGGTCGAATTATCCAGACAAACGATTGCGATTACGATTTTCTTACACAATCGGGGGGCAGATAGGTCAGTCCTGAAGTGCTTGATTCATGAGTTGGTATGGTTCAGACTTCAGAGTATATTTTATTGAATTTATGTAATATCAAGTTGAGTCTATTATTACTTATTATAGCTCAATTCCAGTCATCACTTCTGTACTCTAGTTGCATATAGAGGAGGTTAACAAGTAGCAGAAACTAATAAAGGACACGCTTTTTTCACTCATATCATGTTTAATTCATTACTAGTTCAGGGAACAACGTCCTATCCGCCATGCAAAGAGCGTCTCTTATGTGATTCAACAAGAAGTTACTTATTTTGTTCAACCTTTTTTCTAGTCAAGGACAAGTTTAAGATACATATACCTGACACCCACAAGACACATTATCACAGCTTTGTTTGATTAAGTTTTATTAAAATTTAAGCTGTTATAAACTATCAATATGTTTACTTTATTTATAACTAGTGGGCCCGGCAGACGTTGTCCTGCCCTGAATCTAGAACCCCATTGCAGTGCTACGTACAAGGTCCAATTGTGAATATAAACCATCCCAGGACCCACACAAACACACACAAAAAAATCCTTCAAAATCGGTCTAGCTGTTTCTGAGTTTTATCAGTTAATTTTTATATTTATGAACATTAATCTTTATTATTATTATATATAATATTATTATATATAATACACTTGTTTATAATATTACTTAAATTCATAACTGTTAGTTAATTGGAGGAGGTGGCCCGTCGATCACACATAGTTTAAGCACAAGTATGCACAGTGCCCACAGTACATGTAGATACAGTCTTTGTTTCTTCTTGGGGATGTGGCTATGCAGGGCTTTATAAAGAGACCCGGTATCACTTTGACCATTGCCGATCTAATGTGATCACCACCATCTAAACTGCCTGGCCAATATTACTTGCAGCTAACAGCAGCAGCTTCTTGGACGGGATATTCGTTGCCTCCTCTGGATGCACTAGGTGCTTCCCTAGAAGGAGGCTATGTTTGTGCATTTAGACAGGGCAGTAGCAGATAATGTGTAATGGCATTTGTAGATACGTTAATTTAGTAATTAATTTGTATAAGGTTAAGCTTGTGTTAGTCAATAAACAACATTAAGGGCCGCTTGCACAAGGACATTTAAACTGATTTAGTTAAATTTTGTAATGCTGTCCCCTTTTGGCAAATGCATATTGTAGTTGCCAAAAAGGGACAGCATTAAAATATGTAACTAAATCAATTTAAGAGTCCTTGTGCAGGTGGGCCTAAATAAATACCATTTAATGTGTGTCATCTAACGGGGTTCTATTTGGGACTTAATCCACTAAAATGAAAGGGGAATAAAATAAGAGGTAGAGCCTTCAATGGAAGGACTTAGGACAGCCTCACACGCCATAGAAACTAAATGAAATCTGCTCATAGCTCTCGCAGCTGATCGCATGATAGAGGGGATGACACCAAAAAAAAAAATTGTTGTCTGTATAAATAGAGGAAGACACGTCAGAGAGAGGCAAGCTATACAAGCCGATCTCGCGTCTGGACGAGAAGCGCGGTACGACGGAGGCAGAGGTGGTGCGCAGTCTGGTGCAGTGCCGGAGTGAGCCGCTGCGCGTGCGCAACAAGAAGAGCGGCGATAAGAAGAAGAGCAACTTAGAGCTATTTAAGGAGGAACTGAGACAGTGAGTGCTTTTTCAAGCTACAACTTTGATGAAAACAGCTTGAACAACTTAATCCTACCTGGATAACATTAACTAGTAATCAAATCTGTTTCTTCTTGAAGAGGCGGCTATGCAGGACCTCTGGAGACCCAGTATTCCAGTTCTATTGTGATTGCCACCATTATTATATAAGTTCCTGAGTTCTTGCTGCCAAGAATACCTTCTTGGCCGGGATATTCTTAGTCTCCTATGGGTGTACTAGGTTTTCCATAGATTGAGGTTTCACTACTTATAAAATTAAAATAAAAATAAAATAGCCTTTTATTTACAGAGCTTTTTCACAATAATTATAGTTTTTATAAATTAATTACAACAAGTCCCTTAGTTCTGTGTGCCTCGCGGCAAAGGCCTCCTCCAGCTCTCTCCAGTGCTTGCGAGCCACCCTTCTCCAGAATGGACCAGCTGTCAGCTTCAGTTCGTCCTCCCAACGTCTTTGCTGCCGGCCCTTGTTTCTTTTGCCATCCAGTGGGTACCATTGTGTTACCAGGTTACTCCATTTGCCGTGGGGGTCTCGGAGCATGTGACCAGTCCACCTCCACTACTTACTCTCTCACTACTTACTTATATTATAAATGCGAAAGTTAGTTTGTGCTTCAATCTCGCCGCAATAGATCTGCTGAGCTTCCTGCCGGCTCTTCTCAGTAGAATCACTTTCTAAACCGGTGGTAAAGTCTTGAGTCTTGACTTATCATAAGTGACAAAAGTTGTCCGACGTGAAACAAATAAATCATTTCATTAGCATGGATATAATTATAGAACTGTTATGTGACATCTATTTTTGGTCCTGGTAAATAGAGATCCCAGTGGACTTTTAGATTAGATTCATTTATATTTGCTTTTAACATGAATCCATACTAATATTATAAATACGAAAGCGTCTGTCTGTCTGTCGGTCTGCTAAGCTTTCACGGCCCAACTACTTAACCGATTTTGATGAAATTTGGTACATAGACAGGTTACATCCCGGGGAAGAACATAGGCTATTTTTTCCCCCGGCAAATTGAGGACTTCCCGCGGGAATAAAGAAAACTAATCCACGCGGACGTAGTCGCGGGCATCATCTAGTTGTACAATAATTGACATGATTGGTACTTCGAAATTTTAAACCTAAACCCACACAGAAATATTCGCAGACGAAAAATTCGTCTATTGATTTTTATATTTCCCTCTTCTTGTATCTTCTAGGATACAAGAAGAGCGTTCAGAGCGCCACAAGTACAAGAATGTACTGCGAGACCGAGGTGTAGTGGGCCCGGTGGAGCCCATACTAGACATGCTGCCTGACATAGGCTCCTATGATACCGGCGACCCCAACACTACCAACCTCTATCTGGGCAACTTGAACCCCAAGGTAAGTGAACCGAAGAGGTCGCTCGCTTCGCTTGCGCTTGGCGCGATATTATGGTTTGTAAAGCGTTGTGTAAGTCTGGATCGAAATGGACTAGATAATACCAGATTGGATTGGACCAAACCAGATTGAACCGGATTATACAAAACCAGATCAGGTTGAACTGGACATGGTACCATACTGGACCGCTCTGGATTACGCAATAGAACAATAGAGAACTGGAAAACAAAGAAATAGCTTGCATCCAGAAGACATATTTTATTCTGCTAAATCAATTCTTACTGGTCTTTAAAAGTAAATTCCCATAATTTGAGTTATAGGCGTCATCTACTTTCAAATATAAATAAATATATAAATAAATACAAAATGCTAGTAACAATATACCTTAAAAACTATGTTAGTAATAAAATCAATTTCATACACTTAATTATTTATCTTAATTCATATACCACCTTGGACACTTGGAGCTCACATTCAAACATACTCTGCTTCATAAAAGGGTTTTCCCACTTTCCTGCCAGTGTTCTCAGAATACTGTTGGAGCCATTGGTTGGAGCTTAACATAATGAATTTAAGGGACCGGCGACCTCCGCTCGCAACTTCTACTCGAACCGCAAATATAAATTTGCCGGTATATTGCTATCCCTATTTGGCTGAAGACACATGATCGCGTGCAAGCGCGATAGCAATATGAGCGTACAGAATTTGTTATACATTTAGTCTTGTTCCGTGAATACCAAAAATGATGAATGAAAAATTGTTGTGTTTTTAACTTCGTGTTGTTATTCTGTAACTTGACAATATAGGCTATGTTCCTGATCAATTAGTACGTGAGATATCGTTGGTTTTAATATGAAACAAATAAGGAGAAAACATGTCGTTTATGTCGCAAAAACATGCAAAACGCAATGTGCTTACATTTAATTTTGGGAAAGTATTTTGGAAAAATAATTATCCAGGGACCTAGATAAATACAAGTTCAATCTTAATAATCGCATAATATGGAGGAAATATGCTCGAATTACTAATTATTTTGGTATTACGTTTGTATGAGCAATTAGCCCTCCGCTGGCGCCTTAATGTTGGTTTGATTTTCATTTTGATATGTAAGTTTTATTTAGATAACAGAACAGCAGCTGATGGAGATCTTCGGCCGCTACGGGCCGCTAGCGAGTATCAAGATAATGTGGCCGCGCTCGGACGAGGAGAAGGCGCGCGGCCGCAACTGCGGCTTTGTGGCCTTCATGTCCAGGAAGGACGGGGAACGGGCGCTGAGGTGTATGAACGGTGAGTTTGACTTAAGATCTTCGGCCGCTACGGGCCGCTAGCGAGTATCAAGATCATGTGGCTGCGCTCGGACGAGGAGAAGGCGCGCGGCCGCAACTACGGCTTTGTGGCCTTCATGTCCAGGAAGGACGGGGAACGGGCGCTGAGGTGTATGTACGGTGAGTTTGACTTAATATGTAGTTCTAGACTAGTGAAACTTGCTATTTGCCGTAAACAGAATACGCAATTCGGTCACCAACCTAACGTAAAGGGGCCAAGTCAGTTAACAGTCTCCTAAAACCTGGTTTCTTTAGAAATAAGTTCTCGAGCCACTGTTACTAAGATCCTTAAGAAAGGCCTTGTAGGATTGCATTAATTTACCCGTTAAGGAGGTATCCAAAAACAAAGCAAGTTTTTTCAATGCAAAATAGAAAATTTTCAAGTTATCGAGCCAAATATTGCCATAAATTAAACTTAAATTCGGCATAACTATAAATTTCATGAAAGAAGTTGAAATCACAATTTTTTTTTAATCAGGTAAGGAGGTAATGAGCTACGAGATGAAGCTAGGGTGGGGCAAAGCGCTGGTGATCCCGCCTGTGCCCATCTACATCCCACCCTCGCTGCAGCAGCCCTGCAAGCCGCCGCCGCCCTCGGGGCTGCCCTTCAACGCGCAGCCGCCCAAACATCTCGCCAGTAAGGTAAGGAGCTGCGAGATGAAGCTAGGGTGGGGCAAAGCGCTGGTGATCCCGCCCGTGCCCATCTACATCCCACCCTCGCTGCAGCAGCCCTGCAAGCCGCCGCCGCCCTCGGGGCTGCCCTTCAACGCGCAGCCGCCCAAACATCTCGCCAGTAAGGTAAGGAGCTGCGAGATGAAGCTAGGGTGGGGCAAAGCGCTGGTGATCCCGCCCGTGCCCATCTACATCCCACCCTCGCTGCAGCAGCCCTGCAAGCCGCCGCCGCCCTCGGGGCTGCCCTTCAACGCGCAGCCGCCCAAACATCTCGCCAGTAAGGTAAGGAGCTGCGAGATGAAGCTAGGGTGGGGCAAAGCGCTGGTGATCCCGCCCGTGCCCATCTACATCCCACCCTCGCTGCAGCAGCCCTGCAAGCCGCCGCCGCCCTCGGGGCTGCCCTTCAACGCGCAGCCGCCCAAACATCTCGCCAGTAAGGTAAGGAGCTGCGAGATGAAGCTAGGGTGGGGCAAAGCGCTGGTGATCCCGCCCGTGCCCATCTACATCCCACCCTCGCTGCAGCAGCCCTGCAAGCCGCCGCCGCCCTCGGGGCTGCCCTTCAACGCGCAGCCGCCCAAACATCTAGCCAGTAAGGTAAGGAGCTGCGAGATGAAGCTAGGGTGGGGCAAAGTGCTGGTGATCCCGCCGTGCCCATCTACATCCCACCCGTGCTGCAGCAGCCCTGCAAGCCGAAAAAATTTAAGACCCGCGCGATGCCGCGTCATCCTTTACGTCGTTATGCAATTAATGTAGATCAGTGCACATACCATCATCATGACCATCACACGTCCCACTCATGAATCACATTAGCATTAATTATAATTATTGTCATAATTATATGCAATCAATAAACCTTATATCAATCGTTTCTATAATTATACGGTCCAAGACCGAACAAATAATTTTAAAGCTAAGAGCGAAATGTTTTTGTAGATACCCAGAGTCAGGCCTGCAGAGTACTTCCCAAGCGATTCCGAAGATCGACAGATTTATGACCAGGTACCTGCACTTACTTATTATTTGGTCATTTGATATACAAATTCGCACATAACCACCGATATTTTAAAATTCATTTCGTAATTTTACAGATTTTATCACAATCCATAGTCAGAGTTGTGATACCGACAGAGAGGTATGTATGTTATTTTGTCATTTAAAAATTGAGGTTTTTAAAGTTCTAACTATAAATGTCACTCGCTATAGTTTAATTTAAACGTTATTTTTTTAAAGTTCTTAGGGCCGCTTGCTAAAGGCTGTTAAAAGTGTGTTAAATATTCTATACCTGTCCTTTTCATGTCAACCCTGGGATAAAATTATAAAAAAAATTTATGCCATTCGGTTAGAAGTTATTAGGGATGTGGAAATGAAATTTCGGATACGGATATATAGGAATAATATTATACCGGTTTTTGATTTAGCGCGCGGCTAGTGTGTCAGCAGTCAGCTCGGCCGGGAAAAAAAGCAAAAACCTGTCATAACTCCGCCCCTATCCGAAATTATTAGAAACTTGTGTATCGGATTCGGTTATGGTTACGGACATATTTTTATACTACACCCGCTCGGAAAGTTCCTTCTCACTTTTTCAAAACGAGGTAGAAAGTATGTCATTGCTACAAACCAAATATGCGGGCGGAAAAAATGTATGAAATTTCATTGTTAACGTGCTCAGCGGGCAGAAAAAGTGTATGAAAATCCATTAAGTAACATCAGTCCAGAAATTAATTATAGATTTATCTTATTTCGCCCATGGAGTTTTATAGTTTCGGTTACGGAGCTCCATAGCATGTTTATGTTTGCGTTTTTTACCAGGATAACCACTAACCGAAAAGCTTAATTTGATGAATTATAGCGAATTGAGCTTCTCGTTCCCATAGTTATCATAGACAAAGCCTGTTTTCATACAACATTTTTCACCAGGAACATCCTAATGCTGATCCACCGCATGGTGGAGTTCGTGATCCGCGAGGGGCCCATGTTCGAGGCGATCATAATGAACAAGGAAATCAACAACCCGTTCTTCCGCTTTCTGTTCGAGAACCAGTCGCCCGCACACGTCTACTATAGGTGGAAACTGTATTCCATGCTGCAGGGGGATTCGCCCAAACAGTGGTCGCTGGAGGACTTTAGGATGTTCAAAGGTGAGAAACCTTAGCTTGCCTTGTTCTTCCGCTTTCTGTTCGAGAACCAGTCGCCCGCACACGTCTACTATAGGTGGAAACTATTCAATGCTGCAGGGCGACTCGCCCAACTGTCAAGTGTCATATATGAAAGAAAAATAACACGGTGACTCACGTCACTTGTTAGAAATGACATTTGACACATTTTGCGCCTACTGGCTGAAAGGCGCCATCTTGGAAGCATATCGAAAAACTTGAAAATAGATTTATATTTTTTGCACGTCATTTATAAATTAGTAAATTTATTTTATTTTTAATAAAATCTACATATGGATTTAAATCTATTCATAATAAAGTGTACAAGACTGCACCCAAAATTAACCTTCTATGAAATTGAGATAGCACCCTGAATTACACATAGGCTACATTTTATCCCGGAAAATAGAACAGTTCCCGCGGGATTAAGCTTAATCCACGCGGACGAAGTCGCGGATATCATCTAGTCATGAATAAAATAATTGTTATAGGCGGGTCGGTATGGCGGCCGCCGGTTATGAATCTGTACACAGCGGGGATGCCGGACGAACTCGTCGAAGAAGATGACGCCAAAGAAAACATACGAGGGACTCTCTCCATCAAGTACGTACTGTTAGCTGTAGCCTATAATAATGTTCTGTCAAGGGCTATTAAACTCGCCATTGACGGTCATTCATTTGACTGAAGTCAAATGGATAGACGCTGACATTTTTGCTCATTCACGTCATTAGTTTAAATTACTTCATTTCTTAAAAATAAACCTATTTTCTTTTAATATCTTTCTGTCGATGAAATGGCCTAGATTAATCCAGTTTAATATTTGCACTATGGAGAATCTCTCTGTAAATTGGCATGTATCTGCTATCATCAGAATTTTCATGCAAAACTACGGTAGCCTAATAATATAAAACCTGCATCAATCACTGAGTCTCAACACTCAATTGTTGTGATTGGCTAAATATATGGTATTCTTGATTTTGGCCAACAGTGGAAGAACGTTAACCAATCAGAGGTGATTGCGATCATTACACTGTAGCTGTATCTCATTCTCTCGCAGGCTAAATCCTATTATGTTATGTTTGCCTCTTTTGATGTCGCTTTTTCGTCTCATCGAATTTTCAAATCACAACGATTCTAAACAAGTTTCACTTCAATAAAATGAATTGTTCCAGCCAACGAGACCGGCTCGAGGAGATAATCCGGTCGCTGCAGCCGTCGCGGCGCAGCGTGGGCGAGGCGATGGCGTGGTGCCTCGAGCACGCGGAGGCGGCGGGCGAGGTGGCGGCGTGCCTCGCCGAGGCGCTGGCGCAGCCCGGCACCGCGCCGCCGCGCCGCGTCGCGCGCCTCTACCTGCTGTCCGACATCCTGCACAACGCGGGCGCCAAGCTCACCAACGCGAGCGCGTACCGCGGCGCGTGAGTACTTTGCGATACTGTCTTCTCGAAAGATTCCATTTTCTCGGGGTACAGACCGAGTATTATCCAGTATAAGAATAGTACACGATTATTTGTTCCCCTTCCATTATTCCAGATTTATTCCAGGCGTAGTTTTGTACACTTTATCATGAATAGAGGAAATTACATAGATTTTATTAAAAATAAAATAAATAAGAATAGGAAACTAAATACCATTCCAATTTTTTCCTTCAGCCATAGAGATATATACTCGTATATATCTGCGGATCGTTGCAACAATGTAATTGTACTGCAGGTTCCAGTCGCGGCTGGTGGAGATAATGCGCAACTCGCACTTGGCGTGGTCGCGCATGACGTCACGCATGCAGCAGGAAGGGTTCCGTGCGCGCGTGACGCGCATCCTGCAGGCGTGGGCCGACTGGGCCGTGTACCCCACTGACTTCCTGCTGCACATCAACGACGTGTTCCTCGGACAAGAGAAGGTAACGTTCACCATCGCCACGCATGTCGTCGCGCATGTAGCAGGAGGGGTGACGCGCATCATGCAGGCGTGGGCCAACTGGGCCGTGTACCCCACTGACTTCCTGCGTCTCACTCGCATGATATTTCTGTGTAGTGTCCGAGAGGGAATTATTATTATTAGGCCCTAGTTAAAGAATGAATTAAAATTGTCATCAGGAGGGGAGGGGGGAGGTGTTGTCGGGCGCGCAGGGCGAGGCGGAGTCGGGCGACGGCGGCGCCTCGCCGGCCGGCTCGACGGCGTCGGACGGCTCCGGCGGCTCCGGGCCGCTGGACGGCGCGGCGCTGCGCCGCCTGGCCGAGCAGCGGCCCGTGCACCTCGCCGTGCACGACGCGGGCGACATCGACGGCGTGCCCAGTGAGTGCGGGGGACGGGGGCGATGATAGCGACCGATTGGGGATACCGACCCTACAATAATAAGACGATCGATAGCAGCGACATAATATAAAGTTTGTTTTGTTTTCCTCAGTGGACGAGGACATAGACGGCGTGCCGCTGGAGGGCGAGGCGGAGCTGGAGGCGGAGGGCGAGCTGCGCGTGGCGGGCTTCGTGCCGTCGCGCTGGGAGAGCGTGGAGCCCGCGCAGCCGGTGAGCGACGCGCTCCGCGAGCCCACGCCGCCGCCGCCGCCGGAGGGGTGAGTAGCGCACACTAGCAGGCGGCGTCCGCTAGACAGCAGGTCATTCTAAAGCCCGCCATTGACGATAAGTAATTTGACTTAACTCAAGTGGATGGACGCCAAATGACTTAAGGCTTTGGATTGTGATGGACTCGGAATTTTCGTGGGTTGGCAACTAGTTGCCAACCCAACCAACCCAACCAACCAACCAACCAACCAACCCAACCAATATTTACGCGATGCTAGCATCGCGTAAAAATTGGTTTATAGATTACCCTCTCAGGGTCAAAGTTAGACTTTTCTCGACTTAAATCCTTATTATCACCGTCAATGACGAGCTTTGGTCAAATTTTGACTATTCTCGACTCAAATCCTTAGTATCACCGTCAATGACGAGCTTTGGTCAAATTTTGACTATTCTCGACTCAAATCCTTAGTATCACCGTCAATGACGAGCTTTGGTCAAATTTTGACTGTTCTCGACTCAAATCCTTAGTATCAGCGTCAATGACGAGCTTTGGTCACATTGTGACTATTCTCGACTTAAATCCTTAGTATCACCGTCAATGACGAGCTTTGGTCAAATTTTGACTGTTCTCGACTCAAATCCTTAGTATCAGCGTCAATGACGAGCTTTGGTCAAATTGTGACTATTCTCGACTTAAATCCTTAGTATCACCGTCAATGACGAGCTTTGGTCAAATTGTGACTATTCTCGACTTAAATCCTTAGTATCACCGTCAATGACGAGCTTTGGTCACAATAAAAACGTAATCGTAATTACTTTTAAAACTAAATCACATTTAAAACTTGGTACACGTAACAATCATAAATTACAAATTATCAAAGGCTTACCAAATGAAGTTGTTAATGAAAATTTTTTTATTAAATTAAAAAAAAGTTACTCAAACATTTCCAAAGTGAAGTTTAATAATAAGATTTTATTGATTCCAAGATTAGTTTGTAGATAAAAATTACTTATTATAAGGTCACCTTTTTACTGTTATAGTTTAAGTATAGTGCATAGTTTAAGTATTATTATTGGTCTCATATAAGTGAACTTTTGTTCTTCTTTGAGAAAAAATAAATATCTTTAAATCTAATCTAAGTACCTTGCCGTAAAAGTCTTTCGTGGGAGTGTGATTTAATAATGCAATTCCATAATCAATTTAATAATACAAATCCATAATCAACACTCGTTAACAATTTGTAGTGCAGCTTTTAACATTACCATATTGTAGTGTCAGCGCCGTGTGCGTGGAGTCGCCGCGCAGCCGCAGCGCGGAGGCGACGCTGCGGCGCGAGACGCTGCGCGACATCGAGGTGCGCGTGCTGAAGTACGCGGACGAGCTGGAGGCGGGCGCGCGCGCACTGCGGCCCGGCCTCGCGGCGCACGCGCAGATACAGCACTACCGCAGGAAACTCATCAAGAAGGTGCGTAGTGCGAGCGGGGGACGATCTCACAATCGGGTCTGTTGTGGGCTCTTCTGAGACCAGGGCGCGTTTGAAATCTTCGTAGCTTTAGTTTTAAGATATCGTAACTGATTATCACCACACCATCATATAATTTAGTAGCTGATGCCCGCGACTTCGTCCGCGTGGTTTAAGTTTTTTGATTCTCGCGGGAACTCCTTAATTTTCCGGGATAAAAAGTAGCCTATGTCAATCTCCAGGTCCTCAACTATACCCATGCCAAAAATCACGTCGATCCGTTGCTCCGTTGCGGCGTGATTGAAGGACAAACCAACACACTTTCGCATTTATATTATTAGTATGATGTAACTGGACGTCGCGTCAATAAGTATACAGTGTACCTAAATTGAATAAATATACCACCACTGCTGGGCACAGGCCTCCACTCTCACAGGAGAGAGGGAATTAGAGCTTAGACCCACCACGCTGCTCCAATGCGGGTTGGCGGGCTTTAACGACTATTATCATGTTAGTGATAATAACCGGGACCGACGCCTTAACGTGCTCTCCGAGGCACGGGGGTGAAACTCCACCAACTTCCTAACTCCGGGCTGGTACTGAGAATTTCTATTATGGCCCGACCCGGGACTCGAACCCGGGACCTCGTCGGCCGCAGTCGAACATGCCAACCACTAGTACAAACGAGGAATAAATATACAGATGGCCCAAATAGTGACGTCCAAAGAAAAAAAATTAGATTCCTCGTACCTAGACCTATCAGAAAATACCCCATGTATGTTCAGCGATTTTTGGTAGTTTTCGAGTTATCAAATATAATATATTTTATATATATAGATAATCAAATAAATATTATAAATGCGAAAGTTTGGATGGATGTATGGATGTATGGATGTTTGTTACTCAATCACGCTCCAACGGGTGAACGGATCTGGATGAAATTTGGCACATAGATAGATTATAGTCTGGAATAGCACATAGACTTTTTATCCCGGAAAATTAAAGAGTTCCCGCGGGAATCGAAAAACCTTAATCCACGCGGACGAAGTCGCGGGCATCAGTTAGTAATTTTTTAAAGTTTTTTCGTGAGATTTCTGAGGGTGAGTGTTAAATTTTGTTCTTTTTATTTAGTGTTTATTCCCGAACATTTTTTTTGTGAACATGCCTGCTATGAAGTGTGCTACTTTGCATAAAATAATTACTACCATCATAACATTAACCCAAGTCGGAAAATTTTTGGTCGAAAGTGAAAAGTTTACGTTCGACAGAAGTAGAGACAAATTTTCAACTTAAGATTAAAAATACTTAAACCTGTCTATGCACATGTATTCCCTGCCACTTATAACTTAAGTACCTTCAAGGCAAGAGTGAATAGGCATCTTCTAGGCGGGCGCGCTTCAACCTAGACCTCATCATTGCTTTGTATTAAGCGTGATTGTCGTCAAGCGCAAGCCTATCTTGTAATAAAAAAAATAAAATAAAAAATTTCACGATGCCGTGTAGAAATCGATTAGGGGTATGGGTTTAATAAAACTGTCATATCCCTATTGGCAGGCTAACCTATTGGGTAGCCTGCTACCATCTTACACTGCATCATCACATACCATCAGGTAAGATCGCAGTCAAGGGCTAACTTGTAGTGGATAAAAAAAAAACTATTCCCGCAGGCTCTCCGCGAGGCGAAGGAGGCGGAGGAGGCGGCGTCCCCCCCGGCAGTAGAGGAGGACTTGTTTTCCGTCACGTCGAAGAAGTCCAAGAAGTCTCGCGAGCCCACGTTGTCGCCGCCGCCTAAACGCTCGCGACACGGGTACGTGATACGCGCACGGTGATAATCCATACCATTGACTTACCAAAACATTAGACGCACCATCGAAACGCTAACAACGGCACGGTCAAATTGTGCACAAATAGGTATTGTGAACAATTTTCGCCTCAGTCGCGCATGAGTACACTAGGCGACAAAATGTCGTATGTGTCGAATTGTTATTACAAAATTGAACCCTAAATATAAAGCTATATGGTTGGTTTTTGTGAACCGTTTGGTGTCTCATTCTATATTATCTATAGCTGTGTTTGTATAAGCGATTGTGGACGCTTTTTGAGTATTCATTTGTAGGTAATGTTGTATCCTTAGTTGGTAAATCGATGATCCATACTAATAATCCGGGATACAAACCATCTCTATACCAAATTATAGTGGTTTTGTATCTGAGGGGCCCGGAGTCCCAACACGAGCTGAGTGGTTTATACCTGTTTGTTGCACTGCTGTACAATACAGTGATGATTTCGCATGTAAGTGCATTAGTTTAAGTTTATTTTATTTTTTTAATTTTTGTACAGAAGTGCTCCAATAAAGATTTTTCTTCCTTCCTTTCTTTCTAAATTTCATCGAAATCGGTTGAACAGATGGGATGATATAATAAATTATTATAAATGCGAAAGTGTGTCTGTCTGTCATATCGCTACGCATTCACGGTCCATCTGTTCAACCGATTTCGATGATATTTAGTATAGAGGTGGTTTGTATCCCGGGGAAGGAGAAAGGCTAATTAAATTTAAGGAAAATTAAAGAGATCCCGCGGGAATCTAAAACCTTAATCCACGCGGGCGAAGTCGCGGGCATCATCTAGTATTATAAATGCGAAAGTGTGTCTATCTGTCTGTCTGTCTGCTACGCTTTCCCGGCCTATCTTTTCAACCGATTTTGCTGAAATTTGGTATAGAGGTAGGTTATATCCTGGGGAAGGACATGGGCTACTTTTTATCCCGGAAAATTAAAGAGATCCCGCGGGAATCTAAAACCTTAATCCACGCGGACGAAGTCGCGGGCTTCATCTAATACCATAAATAAAATATTTATTTGGGATAACACAAAACACAAAATTAAAATTAAAAACTAAGTACTGTTTTTCAATCTGTGCCACACATAATCCTAAAAAAGGGCCATCGCCTCAGCGTAATGTATAGTACCTATCTAGATTCTTGGTCACCACTTCCATTATGCATATTATAAATGCAAAAATTGAATGGATGGATGGATCATCATACTTGAGTCAGTTCACCATTTAAATGTTTTATGGGTGGATGTTTGTTAATCAATCACGCCTGAACGGCTGAACGGATCTGGATGAAATGTGGCACAGAGAGATAGATTATAGTCTGGAATAACACATAGGCTACTTTTCATCCCGGAAAATTGAAAACCTCAATCCACGAGGACGAAGTCGCGAGCATCAGCTAGTTTGGTATATTGAAGTGTCATCTTAGACTGTATAGACTGCTTCTTCTATCTAGTGGCCACCATTTCGGCCGTTAAACATTATAGTGATAGTAGTGATGCAAGTTGGTTAGGAAAGCTTGGAACATCGGCACAAAGTTGCCTGTATATAGGTATATCGGTGTATTCTACAGGATGTATTTCGGAGAGTGACCGCAAGAACTTGATCTTGTTCCTACCTCACCTTTCTAATATCGTACACACATGTCCATGTCTACATCGTCAGGGTCTGCATGTTTCTTAATCGAACCATTTGCCCTTCCGGCTTCTGTTTTCCCCTCCGCTTATAATATTGGTATCTTAAATTTTTCTGCCAAGAAATTATTCTCAGTAGCAGCCTATATGAGAGTTATATGCTAAGTTCTAACAAGAATTAGTTACGACGATTCTCTTTTACACGCATTTCAATTTAGGAGAGTTCAGCAGAATTAGAATTATTTTATTCATTACTAGCTGATGCTCGCGACTTCGTCCGCGTGGTTTAAGTTTTTTTAATTCCCGCGGGAACTCCTTAATTTTCCGTGATAAAAAGATGTCTTGAGAAATAAAGGACTTTCACAAAAACTATCATCCCCTATTTCACCCCTTTGGGGGTAGAATTTTCAAAAACTGCGAAGCACGTATTCCTTCATTTTCAACCGATAGCTCGTATACCAAGTTTCATCGATATAACTTGAGAAATGACGGACTTTAATACAAACTTTCAACCCCTATTTCACCCCCTTAGGGGTGGAATTTTGAAAAATCCTTCCTTAGTGTGCGCCTACGTCACAAAAGGAACCTACTGTCAAAATTTCAAGTTTCTAACCCCAGCGATTTAGGCTGTGCGTTGATTAGTTAACGATTTTATATATATATATATATATATAAAGATTAACGTTATGTATAAATAAAATACTAATGTTTCACGTTTGCACAGGGACCGCAAATCAAGATCACGGTCGAGATCGCGGGAAAGAGAAAGAGAACGCGAGAGGGAGAGAGACAGAGAACGCGAGCGGGAAAGAGACAGGGAGCGCGAAAGAGAAAGGGATAGGGAGCGTGAGCGGGAGAGGGAGAGGGACAGGGAGAGAGACAGGCGGAGAAGGTCCCCGGCCACGCCCCCTCACCACAGGAAACACGCGAAACACGCCAAATATAAATACTGATATATGATAAACTCTGTAGCTATAAGTATGTATAATAAATTTTAAGGACTTATAACGTGGTTTTTCTTGTGTAATTCCTTAATTAAAAATCCTGTAAGTTAGGCAAGCGGGAGAAGAATTTGAACGACCATAATTCGTTTCACTGGATTAAAGAAGAAATACGATAATCTATTGACTATTCAATATTTAGTTCAAATTCGAGAAATTCATAATGATAACTTAGTACCGATAGTTACTATCGGTAGACATCTCGAGGATATAAGGATAGAAATAAAAGAATTTATCGTAAAAACAAAAATTTTATTCGATACTAAATTATTTCAGGACACATCACAAATAAAATTCGCACTTTTAAAACGAAAAATAATTTTATAATAAAATATATCGTTTCAAAATAATATACCTTTGGCCACTGAATTTGATAACGGTAAATAATACACAAAATCGCAACTTTTTTGAGTGCATGGGACTTGCAATCGGGGCTTTTAAAGTTTTAATTCTAGTAAAAATACCGTATTGCAGCTATCGCTACAATACCAGAGGTCATCTTGCTAAAAAAGTACTGCACATAGAGCTAGTAGGTACCTATTGAACTCGCGGCTTTTTAGACATCAACCGAAATTCAGCCTTATTTATGTTACGATCAGGTTGGAATTGGGTTAAAAACAAAAAGGTCTTTCTGTCCGTAATTTCATAACTGTAATTTCCAAATGTGACAGTGACACAGTAACAGTTCGATCAATATTTTTTTTTTCAACGTTATCATTCCCAAATTGCAATAAAATAATCATCTTAGTTAAGATATGTGAAATACCAAAAATATAAAGGGTAAAAATGGGAATACAATATATTAATACATGATTTTCATTGACATAATGACTAGTTGCTAGTTTCTAAACGACTTTATTTTTCTTTTATAAGATAGTTATTTTTTTACAAATTAAAACTTTCGAGATTCCATCGTGTTGTGAATGAATTTATTCATTTAATTTGTATTTAAATATATTTTGAAGAATGCCTTTGATCGACAAATATTAGCTAGGTAGGGTACATCAGGTCATGCTTAACCAAACGAAAAATTATTTATTGAATAAAACCTAAAAACAAAATAATAACAAAAGAAAATATTACAAACACACACACTTACATATAATTGATTAAAATTGCGCTTGTTTCAAGGACATATTGGCCCAATGCGTTCGGCGAGTGACGGCCAATGTGTGAACGCTTCAGTGCCCTTACCACATATTTCTCAAAGTATTTGAACAATGAAGAAGATTTTAAAACATGTATTCGAGCGTCGCACTAATTATGTCCGAGTAAGACCTAAACATCCATGATTTAAAGTCTTAAATTCAGTAACAGCAATTTTTGACCGAGCGAAGCGAAGGTCTCCGAGTCTACTTGAATTTGCACTTGTTCGTCCGTCTGTCCGTCAGAGCCTTATAACTTCTGAATTACTGAACGTAATTATTTCAAATTTAAATATAATATGTAAACCGATGGCTTCCAGCCGAATATGGCTTAAAAAGTTATAAAAATCTTTATTTCAGGGGGCTCTCATAGAAGCGAATGCGAAGTAAAATATTTTTTATAGCGTTACGTTGCGTTTTACAGGGTTGCGGTATATCATTTTAAAGATAATTAGAAATAGAGTCCAAAAAATTTTTTTTTTAAATTTTTCGCCTAAAATTGACGAAATGGGGGGCTTTCAAAGTGGAGATTTTCTAACCAAAGTTGACCTCAGAACTCTCAATTTTCTGAAAGGCTGAGCCTGAAACTTGATCAATTATTTGAATTATATCCTGTACTTGAACAACAAAATATACTATAATTATATAATATTATAAGGAAACGAAATTATTTAATTTTTAATGAGCTTCAGTATTTTTAACAGAACTTCACAATTATGTCAATAGATGGCGCTCTGTAAAAGTTTATGGATACCGCGAGGTCTCAGTTCGGGGCGAACCACTAGTATTTTTGCAACGTTTCCGCTTGGAGCGCTAGCTGTGGATGTATAGATGAACTTAAACTCTAAAATCAAGCAACTGTTTAACGACTAATTATATTTGCGACCCTCAAATTCGCTCAACGTACTCAGTATGATTTTATTTTGTGGTAAGGGTACAGATCTTGACATGTGTACCCTATTTGTATTCAAATATTTCATCTAAGATTTGATATATGCATTATATGAATATGATTTGTCCATTATTGAGTGTGATAATAATTCTGAATTTATTTAAAAATTAATTTACCAATTTAATTTTTGTAAATAATGTTAGATATTAAAATAATTCCAATGTTGTACGCCAGAAATGGCAGAATGCATGGTAATATTGTGTTCACAACGAATAAATCAATAAATACACCAAGCATTGGCCCAATATGTCCTTCAGACAAAAATCCATGCACTTAGAGAAAGCTCAAAGTGTCTCCAGTTACGCGAAAAATAAAATCATCTTAGCATCTATTCTCTACATAGTAACATCATATAAATATTTCTATAAATTGATAATAAGCTTTCTCATAGCCTCACAAATAGGTACAACATACTGGTTTGCCCATTCAACGTAACGCTTAAAACAATATTGACAGGTTGAATACTAATGCTGTCCTCTGCGTCGTGAAAAGGATGGCAATAGTTTCAGACACGTCAGATTATAAGTTTAGAGATTTTTTGTCTATAAACAAATACTTGTACTCGAAAAATATCAAGTAAAAAGGTACATTTAATACTGCAAATGAGAAAAATAAATTCATTAATGTAAAAATAATAAAATCATAGCCGGGTTCCAAGAATAATACAAAGAGGGCTGCAAAATGATAACTACAGGAATATTGTGGAAAACTGCAACCGGAAAAAAGACCTAAAATTGTGGCAGCCATGTTTTTTTAATTTATGAAGTCATTTCATTTTGTCGATGACAATAACAAGTTACAATTTTTTTGTCTTTTTTAACCAATTGCAGTTACTAGCTTTCTTAATATTGTTTTTCTGCTTATATAAACTAATGAGCGATCTATAAAATAAAACTATGAATACCATGAATTGTATAAACGTACCCGTAGCACAGGAATGTACAAAAATATAATTGATCGATAAATCACAGATTATATGTATTAAATATTTTAATTAATATTAATGAGATGTATGTTGTGTTAATGATGATTAATTTATTTATTTCATTATTAAAATAGATATTATTATAAAATTAAAATGTTAAAATAGATTTTCACAGCTTTTTAAATAATAAGAATATAAATAAATTGAGCCCATATTTTATTTGCTAACTTATTAAAATAGAAATAAGCTGCCGATTATGATGCTGTGCTAAAAGTCATTTATGAAAATTATACTTATCGCAAAATGATTAAAAATAAGATAATTTCATTTACTTATATATTTTTTTTATTTCATATATTATAAAGAATTATAAAATTAATTATGTGCGTCGGATTTGGCGACAATGCATTGACGTCTATAAAAAATGTAAAATTTTCTTAACAAGATCTAATTCCGTTTGCTAAAGTTAATAATTACTTCGCGATGCTAAAAAAATAGTCAAAGAATGTTTTGACCACAATTCTAATAACATAAAGCTAAAGCATTTTTTATTTATAACCAACTTATTATCTATATGAAGGCCATTTATTTTGTTTCTAATGTTCCTAAAACTATGAAGGAACTAGAAATTTGATTTGCTATAATCCGCAACAGTAGGCAAATATAATATGTGGTACAGTGTATCTTGCACTTGCAGCTTGCAATATTCACGACACCACATAAATCTTCCAAATTATTCTCAACGTACGTTTCACTCCAACACCGGAGTATCTTCAGGAGATGTTGACTCGACAATGCACGATTGTAACATCAATCACACACGATTGCACGATTGTCGAGTGAAGATGCTCCGGTGTCGGAGTCAAACGTACGTTGAGAATAATTTGGACGATTTATGTGGTGTGGTGAATATTGCAAGCTGCAAGTGCAAGATAAGCTGCAAGTGCAAGATACACTGTACCACATATATATTTTGCCTACTGTTGCGGATTATAGCAAATTAAATTTCTAGTTCCTTCATAATCATGGACTTCCGCAAAGTAACGCCTGCTTCTATCCAATATTTCCTAAAACTATTGGTATACAGTCTTAACTATTAGTCCATCATATTAGAAAGAAATTAATATAATTACTAACTAGATATTTTGAGGTTCTCCTATTGTAATTTTTTTGCCATTTAAACTAAAATGTTGGTGATATGTTATCAATTAAAGATGCATTTTTGCTACTGATTAACGTACGATCTTTATCTAAATTAAATTGTAAGGACCACATCTAGTGGTATCCTTCTCCGTGGGGAGCAATAAGAAAGGAATAGCAATATAATTAGACCTGCCATTTTAGTTTAGAGCGATAGTGTACAATAGAATAGAATAGAGAAGAATAGAATTGAATATAAGTGTTTAGCCATATCAGTATGCTGAATGGATGAAATGATGTCGTGAAATTCTAAATAACATTGTTTATCTTTATCGCACGCTCCTAAGTGGATATTATAAATGTATTACTTTCTCACTAGTTCAGTTGTAAGAGACTCTAGTAACTTGGTTTAAGTTAGGCGATGATTTAGGAGAATGAAAATCATTACGTAATAATACCTAAAAATATGTCTTTTATATAATTATACCATATATATATTTTTTCCACTTTTGACACATTTAATGAGTCATTATTTTTTATATAATTACTTATTTGTTACCAAAGAACCGTTTGATATTTAAGGAACTATAAACACCGTTTTCCTACGTGGCATCTATGGCTTTCTATTCAGTGTATTGTTGATTAAATCATATCGATTGAGGGGTTCACATTTTTTTCAATTGTTTATTCAATAACTTTATTTTGGGGTCAGTCGTAGTATAATAATTAAGCGTAAAGCGGTTTCCAAACACAGCCGGGTCAGGGCTACTACAGCTATACTAGTACTTTGAATCCAAACTCGTGTAAGATTCAAGGTAGGTGTTCAGTTTTGACTCTCATGCTGAATCTATAGAGCCAACTTTGACTTTGCTTAGACTTTAGACATGGTTAAAACGAGACAGATTTATGTTACTCACATAAGTGCATCTCGTCTCTAAGTAAAGTCTGAGCCAAGTCAAAGAACGCACTATAGATCTCAGCCTAATATTGTTAATGTAATTGGAAACCATGTCTCGACGCACCTACAATGTTTTCCTACATTTATAAGACACTGTGCTGGCGTTCGTACTTTAATTCAGAATGCGTGAGATCATCCAGTGACCCTGAGGCCATCGGGGTTGTCAGCGACGTCTCCAAGCTGAGGGTGTACGCGGGTCACCGCCAGGCGCGGCGCGGGGAGGGCGGCGCCGCGGGCGAGGGTCACCGGGCGCTGGTGGGGCGGAGGCGCCAGCAGCAGACGCGCCCAGTACTGCGGAAACGTATCGTGATATGATGTTTGTGTGTAAGGGAATAGGGCGTGTAAGGTGGCTTGGAAGCTTCACTAAGTGACGATAAAATATAGAGCGTCTTTTGGGTTATTTAAAAATACTAATAACCTCGTAAGGGTTACTTCTGTACGCAGTACTGAATAACTTTTGTACTACGACTTTTAAAACTTTTGATTTTAAAAAAAATAATAAAAATATTTATATTGGCTGCTCTAAATTGGCATTAAATCACGCGACGCGCAGCGGGCGCGGCGCACTTAAAAGTTGCAGAACAAAAGTTTTTCAATATTATGTTGAAAAGTGTATGAGAGGTTTAAAAGCTATACTTATTACCTCAGTGCTCTATATTTTTATCTCCACTCATCTCAAAAACAATATAAATCAAAGCATAGACAGCAAATAGAAGTACAAATATTGATTTAAAAATTCGAAGAAAAAAGTAAATTTTAAGTACAGATATTTTCAATAATATATAAAAACATACAACAAAAAATCAACAATGCTCCAAAATAATATATTTCAAAGATTTTACTATACAATTTTAATGAATTCTCTTCTTTTTTACTTTCACTACTCAGTATTAGAATCTAATTTAGTATACTTATACATACTAATATACGGCGAATACTGTTTAAAAATGCACGTAGGATTTTTTTTTTGTAAGAAAATATTAGTAACTAAAGGAAATTTCTCACACTAAATCTTATCAACAGCCTAAGGAAATATAAATATAGAGAAGTATATAAACTGACACACTAACAACACCGTAAGCTATAAATATCTACATTAGATATCATAAGTACCACGTAAAATGATGTGATGTGATCAATAAACATTGAAAGCTGGTAGAAAAAAGTGTAAAGTAAAAAAGTGATTACGATTAGTCACACGGAAAACGAAAGAAAGTTTGGCAGAAAACAGATCTTGTCTATAAACCTGTACTTGAAACTTGTTGCCAACGAGATTCCATCCTTATGAAAGTGGCAAAAAATGTTACAAACACAAAAACTCTTACAGTACACAGCTTGAAAATTCTGGATATTTCTTGTTAGAAATTCTTAGTGGTTCTTGGTGGTTAGTGGTATTCTTGGTAGAAATTCGTAGTTAGAAAATTATTGGGGAGAATTCCCCAATAATCTCTTTAGACTATTTGCCAGAAGGGGAACTGCTATAGCCAATAGACTTAGGTAATTTACCCATTTCCGCAGGATCACACTTTGGGCGCCTTCAAATTTGCCGCAAAGCGAAGCGCGGCTGCAGCGCGGCTGCAGCGCTGCGGCCGCGCTCCTGTCGCGAGGTTCGAACATCATAGGGTTGTACCTACTCGTATATTTATTTTCACGATGGACTCTGACGAAAAAACATTGCTCTGTGTTACTATTAATACGAAACAACGAAAATATAAAGTAGTTGTGTTAACAATACATAATATTATACTAACATGCTTCATTTTTTAGGGTTCCGTACCCAAAGGGTAAAAACGGGACCCTATTACTAAGACTCCGCTGTCTGTCTGTCTGTCTGTCTGTCTGTCTGTCTGTCTGTCTGTCTGTCTCCAGGCTGTATCTCATAAACCGTGATAGCTAGAAAGCTGAAATTTTCACAAATGATGTATTTCCGTTGCCGCTATAACAACAAATACTAAAAATTTAAAAAAAAAAAATATATATATATATAATAGGTAACAGGTAGACGGTTCAAATTTTCACAGAATATTAACTTGTATATTACCTTTCAAAATAAATAATTAAATATCAATAAAGTAAATATTAAAGGGGGGCTCCCATACAACAAACGTAATTTTTATTTTTAATACGTCATAAATCGTAAAACTTACTACAGGTTTGTACGGAACCCTCGGTGCGCGAGTCCGACTCGCACTTGGCCGGTTTTTTTCACTTGGAGTCTTGTTTGTGAAATTGTCAATAAATTTAATGCATATTTCTTCCCAAGCCTTTTTCTTTTCGATTTTATTGCTGTACTTGTCGGACTTCGAATCCCATTTTGCTGGACGACTCTCAACCTCATCGATAAATTCTTCTACCTGATTTTCGTTCATGTTTAGACTTGAACAAAAATACGTGCGCAGTCCCGTCACTAGTCGATCGATGAACTGATGCGCGGCCGCAGCGCGGGTGCAGCGCTGCAGTCGCGTGTTTTTTATTTATATGGATTTACAAAGCAGCGCGACCGCAGCGCTGCAGCCGCGCTGCAGCCGCGCTGCTTCCGCGCGGCACTTTGCGGCAAATTTGAAGGCGCCCTTTATCTATATTTGTTTTTGTCCCATTTTTATTTAGGAACATCTTTTTACCCTGGAGTTATTATTTCTGAAACGGAATGAGCTTTCTTGTGTATGCTCATTCCGTTTGAACTGTGATACGGGTCAATCGAATGCAAAAGTCAAGAGAGTCAGTTCTAATATAGGCACGCGTATTACATAACCGGTAGGCAATTTTCAAGCGTTATATCCAGGTGCACTAAAACCGCTTCCAAACTGCTGTTTACCCATTTTCCTATGTGAGCGACAAACGCGAGACCGCGACTCAATACGACGCGACGCGACAGTATCAAACAGTACCTCACCGTTCTCGTGGCCACCCTATCGGCAAAGACCAAGCCAAGCCAAGCGTTTAGCGTTCCGGTACAATGCCGTGTAGAAACGGACTACTTAGGGGTATGGGTTTAATAAAACTGCCATAGCCCTAACCACTACCATCCTAGACTGCATCGTCACTTACTAACTTGTAGTGGGAAAAAAAACGTTGTCGCGTAGACAAGTTTGTCATTGTCTATGGCGTCGCATCGCGTCGCGTCGCTTCTGTTGCTCACCTAGGACAACGGCAGCGCGATTATATAAAACCTGCATCAATCATTGTTACAGTATCAATTGTTGTGATTGGCTGAATTTATAGTATTCTTGCTGCGTCAATGGATTTTGTCCAATAGTGGAAGAGTGCTAACCAATCAGAGGTGATTGCGATCGTTACACTGTAGCTGTCATTATTAGCCGACCGCCCAGCGGGTTACAGTTGGCTAGCATTCCGAATGCACTCTTCAGAGGCATTGAATTCGGCAACCAGTGTTCAAGTACAGGTGTAACATTTAAAATGTCAGCAAAGCAACATTTGCCGCTAATGAGTGAAGCGGCGACGACGCGTGCGCAAGCGTGGCCGGGCGTGCACGACACGACTGACGATGGTGAATTAAAAAAAAGTACGAATACGCCATTATTCATGTCATGTGATATCTGTAAGCAAGGCATTATTTCTTGCTATTACTATAGTTTGTCTAATGAAAGGTAACGATAGTATTTCTAGTCTATCTAAAGCTGAGATTATTCAAACTGGCCAATAAGCATAAGTCATTTGACTTAAGCTAATCGGACTTAAGTCAAGTGGGTGGTTCAATGGTGGGTACGGAATTTCCGTAGGTTACTAGCATTGTGGCCAACACAATCTCTAAACTAAGCTAAAATTACAGCTTTAAATCTAGTTCTGTCCCTTTCCGCAGGGAGTATTATGAAAGGGTTAACAATATTTTTAATGCTGTCATTTTAGCTTAGTTTAGAGATTGTGCACTACAGAATCAGCCTCATTGCCACAAGATTTTGGTCACGATAAAATTTTGGCTTTATGTCGCGACTTAAGTCTCTTACCATCAATGGTGACTTATGTTTATAGATGCTGGAAACACTGAGGCAATACAAAACTAGAGTACCTACTACATTATTTAATTAGAATATTACGAATATATTTCGTTAATTTCCCTAACAGTAACTGCAATAAACTACACATTAATTTGACTTCGCTTTATTGAGTTCAAAATAACGGCGTATTCGGCCTGTTTTTCAAATCTTCGAAACTCATGCTGAGATCTATAGAGTGTACTTTGACTTGGCTCAGACTTAACTCAGAGTTAAAACGAGATGGACTTATGTGAGTAACATAAATCTGTCTCGTTTTAACCATGTCTTAAGTCTAAGCAAAGTCAAAGTTAGCTCTATGGATCTCGCACTTACTGCGTGAAGAAGAAAATTATTAATATTGTAGACAATAATACCAATAATCACGTAGATCGTCCGTGGCGGTGATGCATTTGCCCTGTGTCTGTGTGCGTAATGTGTAACAACGCAATGACGTTCCATTCAACTAATTTGAAAAGGACAAATCTGAAGTTTAAAGTTGTTTTCTCGGGACTTTCTCTGCAACCACTTTTGCCAACTTACGAGCGATTTATTTCTGGATTATCATTATTATTAAAGAATCCATACTAATATCCCATCCATCTAATAACTAATAAATGCGAAAGAGCTTTTGTTTGTTGATTTTTCTTTGAAACAGAGCAACTGGTGACGTGATTTTTTGAATGAGTATAGTTGAGGACCTGGAGAGTTACATGCTTTTATTTCGGTTAGTCAAAGAATTTACCCGGGATTTTTAAACCTAAATCCATGCGAAAGAAGTCGCGGGCATCATCTAGTATTAAATAATTATTGCTTCTCCCAATCTTCTTAAAAAATACAATTCATCGTAAGCTAATAAATATGTAGTACTAATTTATTATGTACAGAGTTGTCCTTGTCAATTGTAGAAGTTAATCAAATCAGTTCGCTTGTATAAAGTCAATTTAAAAACGAAATGCGTGTCTGTTTCTATGCGTGTGTGTTAGCGACATTTGTGTGCGTGTGTGTGTGGATGTTTGTGTGTGTGTGTGTGCACCTGTGTCGCTCAGGGCTCGGAGACCAGCCGCCACGCGCGCACTTCGCCGCCGCTGCAACACACTCACATGTTAACAACAACCAAACATATTACACTATTTTTCAAATTAGCACAAAATATAAGTATTGAAAAACAATTATCTAACTGACTTTAAGGGATTTCGTTTAGCACAGTTAAAGGTGGGTGAAAATAGACAAACTATTTTAATAGATCATCGATTCCGGGTTTTGTTAATCAGTTAATATATGACAAATTACGTACTGGAAGAGCAAACTATGGTATAACATACCATACTAGAGTATACGCGGAATATGAGCCCCATCAACCCCGCCCAATCTCAACGAGAGCCTTCTCAGTAAATCGATAAGTGTGTAGGGCGTTATGGACTTCCTCGCCTGCTACAACCAACTACCTAGTTAGGATTCACTTCCCAAGTGTAGGCGTTGAAATGATACACTCGATAATGACTAACACGATAGTATATTATAATAACGACATATTGTATAATAACACTGTATAGATAAATGGTAAAAGAAAGGTGGGCCTAGCAGCGCGGCTAGACGGCCACGCTTGTTCGCGTCTGTCGAGTGAATAAACCACCGGCCGTTCGACGTTGCTTTCTGCCAATCAGCGATTTGATATTCGAACTTCAGTACATAGCTCGCAGACGTATGCACTGGCCGGTGCGAAGCAAAGAGGTCAGCTAGCGGAGCACCACAAGTGTAGATATTCGACACTTACATAACATCGCAACATCAAGAGACATTGTCGAAGCGATGTCGTATAAGATTCAAACATATACAGAGCTTCCGTTTAGTCTCGCCCGTACATTATCAGTCCACTTCCCCGAGCGTACGTAGAGGAATGCAGTATTATATGGAATGCAGACTCGTTGCAAAGTCCCAGCATTCAGTGAACCGCATCAAAAAGACGCCTCTGTGGGTGTTCGCTGTTCGAAGCTCACCTGTCGGCTGTGTAGTGCGTGCGGGGCGTCGGAGAGTAACACGAGCGGGGCGCGGGTACCCGGCACCCAGTGACCCGCACCCAGCAATCGTCTATGTGGGTGAACGCTGTCAGAGCTAACCTGTAGAGCGTGTGCATGGCGGGACACGCGGCGAGTGCGTGCGGAGCGTGGGGCAGTGACGTTGGCGGGGCGGCGGGGCGCAGGGTCTCGGCACTCGGTGACCCTCACCCGCCATCACCTCTGAGGGTGTTCGCTGTTAGAGCTCACCTGCCGGCCGTGTAGAGTGTGTGGGTGGCGGGACACGCGGCGAGTGCGTGCGGGACGTCGGGCAGTGACGCGGGCGGGGCGGCGGGGCGCAGGGTCCCGCTCCAGAGCCGTAACGCCTGGTCCCGGCCACAGCTCGCAAGCCCCGTGCCCACTGCGCATAGTCCCGTCACCCATCCTTTGTGCGCGTTCATCACGCTCTGGACACAAGAGACAACCCTTTGAGGTTTATCGGTAGTAGTAGGTATAATTGGGGCATCTGGATCACATCCTTTCAAATAGAGGATGTGACCCAGATACCCCAATTCTACCTCCTACTTTGAAAAGAGGAAATGTCTCTATTCTAATAGATGAAAATCATTTATTGAATAGGTGTTCTATTTGAATAAAATGCATTGCCTCTATTCGAAAAGATGCAGTTTTTCTTTATAAATATATGTTAATGAATAAGGGAAACTAATTGTATATTCAAATAGATGAAAATTTATTAATTAAACAAAATATGAGTATTAAAATACAACGCATGCCATCTATTTGAAAGATGCATTTTGTATAATATTTTGACAGATGTAAATGAATAGATGAAATTTGTTTGTTCTAATAGATTCAAATTTATTTATTAAATAAATGTTCTATTAGTATACAACACATTAGTTCCATTTGAAATATGTGTTTGGCCCATTTAAATCTTGCATAAATGTAATTGAATAGATGAAATAAAATTGATTAAGGAACTTATTTTTTATTCAATTTTTATTTATGTGATTCACATGCTCGAAGATTTTAAAAATAAAACAAAAGATTGATAAAAATGTTTATTTCTAATAAAAACATAATAATTATTCTAATTACTTAGTACTATATACTTTAATATTGATTAATTTATTTTCTAAACACCATTTTTTTAAACATATTACATTTCTAACAGCACAAATATCATAATGATACATACAACAATATAAATCATCGCTTAACATATATTTTTGATGTAAACTTATTAAACTAGGACAGTTTTTATCTTCTAAATTAAAAACAGCGTTGGTTTTAAACATCTTCATTAACCATTCACGTTTTTCAAGTCCTTTAACATATATAGATTTACCATCTAAAATCATTTGAATGATATTCTTATAATTGTGATGTGGTATATAACCCTGATTCCAGTATATTCCTCTGTTTTTTTCAATCCAACTTACATGTCTTCGTTCAGTTTTTGTTAAATCATAAAATGGAAATGGTGGTTTGATTAAAAAGCTTTGAATGTGGTTATTACAAATAATAGCAAGTTCTTTTAAAATAAATTCATTGTTATCATTTTTAAAGCCTTGGATATCCACTATAGCGTTCATGATAATTTTCGAACTATATTACTTAATGGCTTATACTCTATGAGTCGATCGTTTATAATGAGACAAAATGCCGTTGTATTTTCAGGAATATCCTCAGAATTTTCTATTTCTATTCGTACATCCACCGGCCCAGTTTTTATGTTTTCGTTTTGCCTTGTACAATCAATAACAAATAATGGAGCTTTTTCTTTAAATGTAATCAAATCAAGCAACGGATCCGCTGGAAGGTTGTAATAAGACTGACGAAATCTAGTGTACATTTCATATAATAAATTATATTTATTTTCATCAAATTTCAGATTAAGAGATTCATATGGAAAGTATTGTGAATTCAGAAACAGTGTCACGTTATTTATTTTACAATGATCAAACGAGGAGCTATCTTTCGATTTATTATTTTTCTTACTGGATTGAAGACCAAATATAACATATCGAGGTTTTTCCAATTGAGAAGTTGTTTTAACTGACCAAGAATGTTTTGTAGTTTTAGGTAAAAAGGGATACTCATATAAATCCCAGTTTCTGAACGCTATCTGTATAGGTTTATCTTTTTCTAAAAGTTTAAGTAATGTAAGTCTTTCACGATCTGATACTTTGACGTGTGGTACACGCCACTGTATTCTGTTTATTGTGAATTGTACATTAGAAGTATCGTCTATTTTAACGCTATTTATATTAGAGTTACTTCTATTCAAAATAAGCTCATGTTTACAATTCATAATGATTTTATTATAGTCTTCAGCAAATCCCATTATTTTATTTAATGGAATAACAACATTAAAACATCCGTCATTACTTTTAATTCCATTCAAGTTCCAACCCCATATAGCTGCAACTTTACTTTGTCCCACATTCATCGATACATATGATTTCATTGTTGTTGTTATTCCAACATTCTTAACCCGGTCTATTTCAATACCGTTTAATTCATATCTGATGTCTTGAAATAAAAACATAATTGCATTATTAGTAAACTCTATAGGTGCACTAAGAGGTTTATGATCTTTACCAATAATCACTGCTTTTCCTTCTATGTTTAAAGAACTGGCGGATGGTAGAATGTAAATATCTTGTTGATGTATGGGAATCCGAATTTCATCATTTTCTTTAAAACTATTATTATAAGGGCTGTAAGTATGAATTTCGTAGCTTTCGATCGAATTATCATAGTGCGGTAACTCAGCGATCTTCAGTATATTCATATTTTATATCCAATGGAGCGAAGAAATTCTTTATTTCTTTTTGTAAGCCTCTTGGTCTTCCAGGATCTGATACGTCTACGATCTTTCACAACTCGCGGTGTAGTAGTACGTTTTATTACGTTATTTGAGTTTTTATTAAATACCATCATTTTTGCTTTCGTAAATGTAGGCGTAAATGAATATTCTCTTTTCTGAAGTCAATGTTCTTACCGTGTTCATCAACAATTTTTATATTTATCGATGTTATGATATTTTTATTAACTGGAAAGTAAATAATATTTTGGGGCTCTTCTTTGAATGGATATCCGGGGGGCACGTAAGGTTCGAATTCGTATATAACGTGAGACGGCGACCCGTTAGTAAATGAACCGTTTATCAAATCACATTCGATTCGTATCACGGATGGGGATAAAATGTTGACTGAGTTATCAGATTCATGCCATTTATTTGCTTCTAATTTAATATTTTTAAAACCCAACACACCACCTATACTGCTTTCTACATCGAAATCTATAGTACTAGTACAAAATATTAAACATTTTAAAGTATTATTATTGGGTCTTATTTTTATATCACAATCCACTGCTTTGCTTATAAGATAGTCGGCTATGTCGAATAAATCATAAGCACCGTCAGGAATTATGATTTTTTTATCTTTTCCATAAGCAAAAGTATTGTTACTATGATTTATGTTTGGTATAGAATTAATGACTGAGAAGTACATCAACCCGCACTCATAATTATTATCTTCTATATTTAAAGGAGGTTGGAAATGTGATTCCAGAAGGGACCCTTTTCTGGTGAATGTTATTACTTTACTCATAATGAAGTCTCAAAATACGTTTAACTCGCCCTAACTACTTCTTAATTCTAATCATTATTACAATTATACCAAAATTTATGCAAAAAGTCTAAACTTAAATGTCCACAATTAAAAGGATGATCCTGCTGAATATTGTCATAGTTATAATAAATATTTGATCCAAGATATTTAATTAATTCCTTTGGCGGTTTTAAGTTACCGTAACTATCAAAATATTCAATATAATTATTATATTTCGCGTAGGCTACCCAATGAGTACCAGCATTTTTTGAATCATCTAAATTAATTATACCACATTCCTTTTGGTAAGGATACTTTGGTAATTTATCTCTCATAAACACTCCACGAAAATGAGGTATATACTTTTTTGAATAATTCATAATATCTATATTGGTGAGAGCCCTTTTGGGTAGCCGCATTTTCAGTTTTTTTTATCAGATACATTTATTCCAAAACCTTCTTTATATGACTCGATGGTCAATCCTTTTCCAAAAGATAGAGATTCAACTTTTTTATTTTTCCTTTTCAAATCTTCCAAGCGTCTTTTCGCAATTTTATAATCATTAATAGCTTTAGAGATGCCAGCAGTACCGCCAGCTAAATTTCCACTAGCAGATAACCCAGCGAAAATAGGAACTAAGGGCATATAGCCACCTGTTTTTGGAATAGGAATGATGCGAGGAATTGTTATATCCGCATTTGAAGCTAGTTGCTTAGCTGCTTCCACTGCTAATTTTATTGCCATTTTCTTACATGTAGGTTTTAATTTATGTAGATGTTTTTTTGCATGTGCAATCACGAACTTCAAGTTTTGTTTTAAACCCGTTCCAGAACTAGATTTTGCACGTTTATTTTTATAATATCTCAAACCTGCACCGGTTTTAACTTTGGCTAACATCGCTTTGTTAACAATATGTGCTGCAATCTTTTCCCCTAAACTGGCATCAGGTGCCGTTATGCGGTTTCTCGCCATTTTCATCAGTATTATATCAGCTTTATGACGATCAGTTAAAGCTGAAGATTTTTGATAGGCTATGTCGTGCGCCTTACAGTACTCGTCTAACTGGTTGATTCCTTCCTTGTTCTTATGCAATTTTTCAGCTAATTTCGTACCAGGTCCGCAATAATTGTATCCAGGTAGATGAAGCTCAACGGGTAAGTGATTAATAAACCAATTTAAGACACTACTCCTGACCATGTCCTTAAATATACTAAATATATTTTGTTAGAATGAACCCCTTAAATAAGTATTCAATTTAGAGAATGATATTTGTCTTATCAATCCAGCTATTCTCAAGAGAAGGTAAACCCAACCACTTTACAAACACTTTATTTCCCTTTCTTTTTAATACTTTTTCAATAAGATATATGTCCGGATGTTTTGTTTTCAGTAATTCCTGAGTATAAAATGATCCCAAAATAGGTTGACCTCTCATATCTTTTAGTAAATATGTAACAGGATTGGTTTTATTCTCTTTTGTGATGGTAAATATTTCTGTTGACCAGTTAGGCGTATATCCCTTTTCAAATGTTCCTTTATGCTTACTTATACGCACAGAATCTCCAACCTTCAATCGCCTCAAACGACTTATTAGATGAAACTTACGTTTTTGCAGATTATATCTTTGTAATAAAATATTCTTATTATTTCCATCGACTTCGCTTGGCTTCCGATTGATAGTACGATGAATAGTATTGTTATAATCGTTAATAATTTTATCTAAGGTACCATCGACCCATTTATAATCTCCTTTTACAGCAAATTCTTTATATAACTTAGACTTTAATGTTCTAATGAATCGTTCTGCAATCGATGCTTTCTTTGTAGAATAAGTTGAATAATGATTTATATTGTACGATTTAGTTAATTGTTTAAATTTATCATTATAAAATTCAGTACCAAAATCAGTTTGTAAGTTTATAGGTTTTCGACCTCTGTCTAATACTTTTTCAAACGCATTGCACACAACGTCTTTTTTTTTAAATTTGAGCGGGAAAGCCCAGCCATACTTTGAAAAGGTGTCAATAATGACTAAAATGTATTTATAACCTGAATTTTCTTTAGAAATGGATTGCATATCAATTAAATCAGCTTGCCATAGGTCATCTATATCTTTCATTAAAACTTGCCTTCTCGGGAAATTTATCCTAGCATATTTATGTATTTCGTTTATCACATCTACTTTGCTCATTCTTCTTCTTAAATTTGGCAAAGTCAATCAGATTTTCCAGATTAGTTAATCTGCATAATACCGTTGTGACTAAGTCATTTATAGCTGTAATTTTTTTATTGCAGTCAATGGTTAAGTTATCAACGTATTCTTTCGTAACACTATCAGCAGCATTTAAGGGGATATTTAGATTTGTTATTCTTTTATTTTCGGCATCTAAATTTCCATTACTTAATACCCTAAGAGCACAGTTATTAATAACTCCAGTATCATGAAATTTTGATTTTTTATTCAAGTAATGCCCAAACTTATCAACGTTCATGTTGAAGTGTTCACTTTAAACTAAACAACTGTGATATGTACGATTATTTTTATTCTTTAATGATACCAGCTTCTCTGAGTTCTTCTATTATTGATATTATCTCATTATCATGGCTAGTATTGCCAGCATTCTTTGAAGCTATAAGCAATTTTAATCTATCAACCAATTCATTGGGATCATCCCAATAAATAAGATCTGTATTTGGTTTAAATTTTTTTTTTAATGTTGATAGTTCACCGCCTAGTTTTGGGTTACTTTTAGAATCAAAAAATAATGGTTTTATTATTTCTCGATACTTTACACCTTTATCTCCTTTAATTTGTCCATGAGTATGATAATCCCTTTTATGCGCATTCGTGTGATACAATATATCTTTGTATACAAGTTTATCTTTATCTCGTATCAGTGACAAATCAGGTTTCTTTCGTAATAATAGTTCTTTTAAGCCTGGAGTTAATTCATATGATCGCCCACCAATGTTTGCTATAATAGTTTTATCTCCCGTTATAGAGTTTTCATTTTTAGTAAACTGTACCTCAGAATTTCCAATCATTATGTTCTTATCATGTTCCTTTCGTATTCCAAAAGGAATATCCATATTGTCATAAATATCGATAATATCGTCTTTTTCTAATGACATGTCTAGATCGGTATTTTTTGATTTGTCAAAACTGACAATATTTTCACCATTATTAATATATTTTTCATTATTATTATATTTTTCATTCATAAATTCATTATTTTTTCCAGTAAAATGTTCTTTTAGTATAAGCTCATTTAAATTACCGAGAGATTCATTTTTTTCTGTACTTACTTTCTCATCATTGTTAATAGGTTTGCGATTATCAACTAATATTTTCAATGGTTCTGTTACTGGTTTCAATATTTTGTTAAGGGTTAAATTAGCATTGTCATCGACGTCACGCATATGTTTTAATTTATTTTTTATATTATCAACTGAATGTAATAATTGTTTTTTAATATTTTGCTCCATTATCCCAAACTCCTGTATGTTAGTTAAGACAATGATGTGTACAAATGAATTTCTTTGTATGTTTTCTCATATTTATATAAAGACATCAACTTAACATTATAAAAGTGTCAAAAGCTTTCCTATATCTTCCTTTATTCATTTCACAGTCTTTATTAATGACTAAGAAGCTATGGGGTTTCTTCCACACGGTTGTACATATTTCTTTAAATTTATGCCAAGATATGTCTGTATTAACATGTTCTTCAAATACATGTTTTAGATTGACATCATCTTGCTTAAACAAAATCAGTAAATTCGCATTGTCACGCAATAACTGTTTGGGAATTTTGGAATAAGTCTGTGTTAAATAAAAACAATCTAATTGCTTATGTCTTCCCATCGCGAAGTAGTTACGTATGTTCGCTTGGTTTTCACAGACTACGTCATCGAAAATAATTATAGAGTTCAGTAAAGCTTCATTTGGATGAATAATGTTACTACCATCAAATATGAACAACTTTACTTCTGGAATCTTTTTTAACACAGCAGCCAGAAATGTGTATTTAGGTTGAAAAGCGGTTCTTGAATACAAATATATGTTTTTAAACTTCAGTCCATTAGAATGCAACAGCAAACTTAGCATAACATTTGTTTTGCCACAATTCGATGGACCGCAAATTATACAGCGGATAGAATTGGGTAGAAGTTCACTATGTTTTACACGTGATTTGTTCTCACACACATCTATAGCATTTATATCCAATGAAAGGGGTTGTTTAATTAACTTCATTATGCCATTTGATTCATAATCAATTAATCCAGAGTATTTATAGGTGCTTCAATTGTGAAAAAATAAAAAATCTATATAAGTGTAAAAAATATATGTATTATTGCAAATAAATAATTTACTATCAAAATAATTATTACTAGTACAATAATTATTACATTATTATAGTATTATTCCTATTAGTAAATCTAAAAATATGAATAATAAGAATTTTATTTAGTTCATCAGACAAGTGAGAATATGCCTAATTTAATTAATTAAAACAAGTGTAAGTAAATATTCCTTTTGATAAATTTAATAATAGGTTTCAGAAACAAATAGTTCTCATTCATTCTAAAAAATAGTCTTTGTATGACCCCAAGGCAAGGTTTCTATTTGATCAGTCAAAATTTGACGTTTGTCATCATTCCTGTTCAAAACAATTTTATCTATTTGCTGCGTATATAACACATGCTTTATAGATCGTATTATATTCATTTTACACCTTAAATCTTTATCCTCTTTCAAAGCATCTCTATACCTATTCAAACTTAAACGTTTACTTATAGCTTTTGAAATACCTTTCGCTTTCTTTATGTCACACTTTATACTATGGATATAGTAAAGTTTGGCCCTTAAACCAATGAATTCTTTTATGATGTCACCTCCTAATTCATCCTTAAAAAGACCGGGTACTTTCTCATTCAGTTTTGGGATATCAAATATATTTAATGGCGGATAGTTGCTTGTATCAAAATTAAAAATATTTTTCTTAATATCTTCGTAAACATCTTTTGTTTCAACTAAGTACATTAAACTATCTGTGTCGGTATAGCAAAGTTTAGCTCTTTTAGAATAAAGTTTTTTAACGAAATCGTAATGAAATGTATAAAGATGTTTCTTCGCATATTCTAAAACTGTAAATCCTATATAAATCGGTCGATCGAGAATTATTTTTTCTTTACTCAATTGAACTGCTACAAAATTTTCAGAGAATACCAAAATATTTTTTAAATTAGGACGAGCAATTAATTTTTCTGCGCAAAGGGATTTGTTTGTTTTATTATCATTATCATTCCATTTCGTGACTAATTTAACATCAACTTGTTTCCGTTTATTTTCAATAGTTTTTCCAAATATAGAATTGTTTAATAATTTAAAAAAGTCTTTTTCAAATTCATTTGTAGCCGACTTTCGTAATTGTGTATTCAAATCAATATATTTTTTTAAAAAATTATCTTGACGAAAACATAATACACGATGACATTTTCTTAATATCAAACCATTTTTTAGACATTCTTTTAAATGTGTGTAGTGAATGACGTATTTATATTTGTCATATAAATTAGCTATTAGTTTTGATGTCTTTCCTCCCGGTGGTGTAAACTTTTCAGCGGCAAATGGTAAGTCTTTGTGAACATCGTGTAAAATATCCGGATACATAAGATCCACTTCTAAAATATATCCAAATTCAGAATCATCAGAAATATCTCTAGGATCAAAACATGTTATTTCCTTTTGAGATAAAAAACGAAAATCTGATATCGGTAATTTTTTCGTCATAGCATAGCCATAAAGATTATTGCAATCGAGATATAACAAATATGTACTTGGTTTGGAATCATTATAATCTGGCAGATATTTATTATTAGCCTCGGCATGTCGAAGTGAACATTGTGCTAAACCACCTCGAATACCTCTTTCAAGAAGCTCGTAAATTTCTAAATCGTTTATCAAATCTAATTGTATACCAGTAGATAATAACATCGCATCCCAACTTAAGCCAGGTGAAGACATATAATACAATGGATCTAACTTATAATAAAGCAAACAATTTTTTCGGAAATTCTCAAACACATCACATAACAAGATAACATCACACTTTAAATATAGGTCTGTGTATTCGCCAAGCGAATGGATATCAAAAATATGCCATATCATTATAGCTCGTTCATACTCATTATCATTGATATGTTCTAATTTTAAACTATTATAAAAGTGCTCTTTTGACGGCAGCTGAAATTCTTCATATTTTTTCCATGAATCAATGTAATCATAGGGGTAAATTCCTTTTTTTCTTAACAAATTAAACTGTTTTTTGCAGGGAAACTCTTTCTTAAAATGAGTAAGGTCGTTTTCTGATAAGTTGTTACTCAGTATTTCTAAACTTGAATGCAAAAATTGAAATGAATCAATAAATCTCATTTTTAAGGTCTCATGGTCGTGAACTGGCACAAATTTTGTTATTGAAAGATATTTCTCTTTGCTTTTCGGAATAATTTCAATTTTTCCAGGATATTCAGCTAATTTTTCAATAAACATGTGACTGTCATATCCCAACAAATTATGAATAACAATTGGAACAAATGAACACTCTTTATACAATAAATTACAATAAGAATGGGCTGCACCTCGGTACTGTCCAGTAACATGATCATGATCTTGGACTCTATCATCGAATAGTAATTGGTCACAAATATGACAATTAACAGTATTTTTAAATTCATCCGCTTGTGTTTTCGTCAAAGGTATCATTGGTTTCTTATCCGATAAAATGTAGTAAATTCTTAATAACTCTTCAATTAAGTATTGTACAAATTTTTCCACACAATCTGAACCTCTGTATGAAACATACTTATTTAAACTTGAATCATATGAGCAACATATATAATATCCAAAACAAGATGCTTGATGTCGTCTTATCCTGCGCGTGCGCTCGGTAGATGTTTCATCAGCATCATCAACATGAAGCAATATGCTCTCAAAATCAGCATAAATGACAAATGGTACTTTTTGTTTTCTCTCATAATTCTTGAATTTCAGTTTACTGTTCTTATCAGGTAATTCAGTAAGTATTTTTGAACAGCTATGTTGATTAAATTTAGTTTTATTATGATAAAATTGCAAACACCCATCACACAAAAACATTTTTCCTTTATGCTTACTATTCTGCTTCCGAACTAGGCGCATAAGATCTTTAATGAGACAATAGTGCCCGATACCAGTTTTTTCAATATATAATAAATTAATATGATTCATTTTTCTATTTTGAGTAACATACAAAGGTCCAGTCACATTATTTTTATTGTCTAAGCCATAAACTTGAATACTTATATTACTATTGTTTTTTTCAAATAAACTTATGTCTTTTGACGATGGTGGAAAAGTCATTCCGCTCGTATTAAGTATATTTGCGTAATGTGGATAAGAAGTAGTACGACATACATTGCGTTTCGATGGAAACAAAGCAGCCATTACACACCATAGAAAACAGCAATTATCATTATTTTTAATGTTTAAACAACTCTTCGTATTTTTAATATTTTCAGGTAAGTCAATGTACATTCCACCTCGTAAAGGATTGTATTTATTGATACTTATTTCTAGGTGACTTATTGAATGAAAAGTCCAGCCTGATTCTTTGTGCTCGAATTCAGACATGTTACTGGTGAGCGTATTAACAAGATTATTATAAAAATAAGATAAATCTGTGCTACAAAACAATGTATCGTATTTGGTAATAAATGATTTGATTTCTAGCTCTTGAGTGTCGGGTAAAGTATAATATGCAAATAGTTCAAAATAAATTTTAATACATTTGTGCTCATTTATTGTAGTTCTTATCAGATTTATTATTTTCAGTTTATTATCACACAGAAAGGAATCAGGATCAATATACTCCTTTTTCTGCGGGATACTTAGACGATAAGTTACAATTCGGTTTTTAAAAGCTGTAGTTATTAATTCAATATTCTCAATATCAGTTCGGACTAAACATTTAGATTTGTGAGATGTTGTTCTCAAATGATGTGACATTTTATTTTTCGGTATTAAAATATTGCATTTTTCACATTCAATCATCTTTATCTCATTTTTAAATTCTCTATGTTCATATGGTTCAACGAAGTTCGTTTCAGTAACTGTAAAAATAAAACGAAAATTAAAAACTATGAAATATTATTTTATTAAAATATACCTAGATATTAACATAACCATAAAAGAACTTATTAAAACTAAGATACAAAAAGGAGTTTAATACGTGTTATAATAATTAAAAATGATATGGGTATATAATAATATATAATTACTTATAATTTTTCATTAAGTAATTGACATTATTTTGAATAATGTTGTTCAAAATGTTTATTCAAAAATAAGAATTAATGAAGCTAGGTGGGCATTCTTTGAATTCTTTTCTTACTGCAGATATATATTGAGAAAGATGGCGCCAGGCCTCCGTATCTGTATTGCTGCGATTTTTTACAGCAACAACGGCCTGACGCCATCTATTCATTGGGGGAGTATTTTCAATTTCGTTGCAATTATATATTTTTATCTCCACATAGTGGGACCCAACTTTGTGCTCGTTTATCTGACGCGCGTGGCCGTTGGCCACGCGACGGGTGACGCAGCTAGTCAGCTGCGGCTTGTTGTTCGAGGGTTGCGTCTTCTCAATACCTTCTTCCTCGCTGTCGCTGCCGAACAGCTCGACAGCCGTACTTTTTGTGGGCTTCTTAATGTTGTTTGAAGATGAAGCGCCGCGGTCCGCCTTCCTTTTCTTATCCCGCGAGACGCATGATGATGATGATGATGACTCGCTCGG
This sequence comes from Erebia ligea, assembly GCA_917051295.2. Taxonomy (NCBI): domain Eukaryota; kingdom Metazoa; phylum Arthropoda; class Insecta; order Lepidoptera; family Nymphalidae; genus Erebia; species Erebia ligea. The sequence goes on from OU785226.1 coordinate 1,946,632, forward strand.
GAAAAGAATATCTGCGTTCTCAGACCTGTAAACAACAATAAAATTAAATACATTTCAAATACAGAACTCGGCGTGCAATAGCTAGAGAGAGAGAGAGAGAGAGAGACGTGGGTTCGAATTCCACCAGGTTCTAAATTTCGTATGTACCTGTGTTATAACGAAGTTAACAATGTTCCTATTTGTATAATAAAAACGCTTCACCAATGGGTCAAATATAAGAATTATATACCAGTATTAGTATGAAATACAGCAGTGATGTACCTATTTATTTATTGTAATAGTCTATAATATCTAATAATAAATAAACAAATTACTAATTCAAATGACCTTATTACAAATTACTCCACTAGAGTGTATTATTTACACTACTTCAAAATCATAAGCATAAAAGTTACTAAATTTAGCACATTAATCCTACATCTATTTGCATGGGGATACATATTAAAATAATTGAGATAATTAAAAAAGTACTTACATTTTGATGGTTGTAGTACTCGTAATAGACGTAGACTGTATTGGAGATATTTGTACGAAAAACTGGAGCACTTGAGGACTTCAGAGTGTGGCGACAGTAGCGGTGGGAATAAGCCTCCTACGTTTTAATGACAAAATATAACACTGGAAACGTGTAAATGTGTGAATAAAATTTTCTTTCTTAGCAATACATATACACAAAATGAAAATATGATTTTCAAATTTAGCTCTTAAGGTGAAAATAATAAGGTCAGGGTAAGAATATGCGTAATTTATAACAATTTATACTACATCTCGCCCTGGCTTTTCTTACTACCAAATCGATGAAGTTTATATGATAAAATTTTAAATAAACAGACGTACACAGCTATTATCTCAATAAATATGTATCGCGTATTTGTTGGTGTTAGTAAACGGTGTTGAATTCACTTTGGACAATGGACAGTTTCCGCGAAACCCCAAGGCATTGATTTGGAAATAACCATACGACTGTGCAATACAAAAACCATGTAAACGAACAAAACCATAAATTAAGGTAATCCTTAAAAATGTATATTATCTTATTTATTCGATGGTATTTTATGTTCAAACTAGCTGATGCCCGCGACTTCGCCCGCGTGGAATCAGTTTTAGTTCCCACGGGAACTCTTCAATTTTCCGGGTTAAAAATTAGCCTATATGTTATTCCAGACTGTAATCTATCTCTGTGCCAAATTTCATCCAGATCCGTTCAGCCGTTGGGGTGTGATTGAGTAACAAACATCCACACATCCATACATCCAAGCAAATGACTCCAAAATAATCTTTGTTAACCTAATGACCACCAAAATTTTAATCATATTTTAATTTAACTTTAATTTTAACCACATTTTAACTCAAGTGAAGGCGAAGATAAAAAGCGAGTGTTTTCAATTCGATAAGACTTAGTTTGAAATCGAGTATACCTAATACTCGATTCTAAAGAAGATATAATATGGAAACACGTTTTGATAAATGTCACTTACAAGGTTTTAATATTGCTGTCTATAATATCTTACTTATGACATCCCTATCCCTTTTACTCGTATAAATTTTATAGTAAGCTCATCTCAGTACGGTTAGTCTAAGTTTCAACATTGCAAATCCGATTAATCGTAATCGAGCGTTCACATTAGCGTCAAAGTAAAATGAACATTAATCGCATTTTGTTAGAGTTCAATTTCGTGTATACATTCACGACCAGAGCTCCAACGAAAACGTATTAAAACTAAAAGTGATTGTACTCAATTTGCGACTCTAAATCAAGGTTTTTGCATCCATTTTACTTTGAGGCCTTATTCCGATCAATCGAATCGAAATTTACAATCTTAAAACTAAGACTAAACGTACAGGGTACTATTGTTTGCGGTAGCTTTTGCATGTAAGTGAATTCCCATTTCCACGGATTTTCGATTTGCTGTTCGAGGGATATTTTGTATGCGAATAAGAAAAAGCTTATCTTTGCACGAAAAGAAAACTAAATATAACCCTTAAAATAATGACGTTAAAGTAAAAGATTAAATAACTATTTTCCCGACTTTCATACAGCGATTACACTGAAGCTATCACAATACTCGTTACTAGCTTTCGCTCACGACTCCACCTTTTGCGATTCGTACCTGAATTCACATATTGAATTATGGAATACATATTTTGAAAAATATCTTTGTTCCAAATTTCATCAACTAAGTATGAATTAGCAAAAGCCGGGTGGACGAACACATTTTCACATTTATTAGGTTCGTGGATGTTAAACAAACTAACAAACCCATCGATTAACTTTAGCAATAATGTAGCGCTTATAATATGATTTGCAGCTAGATTTGCTTGCCACTATTTTGAAATTAGTTACCAATTAATTAGTTCACAAAATATTCAATGTACAGACAAACGTATCCAATCAAGCTGTATGTTAATAATGTAAGTGCTAAACGGTGTCGAAATTGTGGTCGAAATCATCGAGTTAGGCGACAATTCGACGAAACAATGCATGTGTAAACAAAAATAGCTTATTCTGCCATTTAGCCTGAATCGAGAAATGTTACGAAATCAAAACTCTTATATTTTGTACTAGCTGATGCCCGCGACCTCGTCCGCGTGATTTGAGTTTTTTGATTCCCGCGGGAACTCGTTAATTTTCCGAGATAAAAAGAAGCCTATGTCACTCTCCAGGTCCTCAAATATACCCATGCCAAAAATCACATCGATCCGTTGCTCCGTTGCGGCGTGATTGAAGGATAAACTAACAAACCAACAAACCAATAAACCAACAAACAAACACACTTTCGCATTTATAATATTAGTATGATTGTTTGTTGTCAGGTACTAACTTTAAATTTCATTTCATTTGAAAGGACGTGTTGTGATGTCTTCGGTAAGTAAGCAAAATTATAAAATATTATGTACTTAAATTAAGTGTTCTTATTTTATTTTAAAGGTCATAGATTATTTTTTATTAAAACTATTTTTTATTAAAATCATACTTAATATTTATAAATGCGAAAGTGTGTTTGTTTGTTGTTTTGTCCTTCAATTACACCGCAACGAAGCAACGGATCGACGTGATTTTTGGTATGGGTATAGTTGAGGACCTGGAGAGTGACTAAGGCTGCTTTTTATCCCGGAACATTGAGGAGTTCCTGCGGGAATCGAATAAACTTAAACCACGCGGGCGAAGTCGCGGGCATCAGCTAGTTAAAACTATAAAGTCTCTATAGGTAACAAATATATCTCCAAAAGTCGTAAGCATCAAGATTTTCTAATTATTGGGCTATATCACAAATAATTCAGCAATTATTTTTATTTCACTGATGAATACTTACTTTCTTTTAGGATCAGGATCTGTTCAATTTCGTTGAAAGGGCGCGGACTGAGCCGAGCCGAAAGCGATCTCATCAAGAAGCTGATAAAGACGATAATAACTACAATTATGTAAAAGTTCCTGCTCGTGGTGGGAAGATTATAAAAATTGAAATATACGATGTGAAGGACAACAATTTAGAGCTCAATGTTTCAGCACAACACATAGTAAAAAGCATTATTTTTGATGATGTGTATATAAAAACGAAAGAAATTGTAAACTTAATTCATGAAGATTTAGGAAAATCAATAAGTAAATAATATGTAGTAGAATTAATTTAAATTACAATAAATGATGATGAATCATGCAAATGTTTTATTTCTTCCATTTTAAAATTTCATTGATTAAATTATGTATAGTTCTGATATGAAAAGTAGGAATTTATTTTTATGATGCATTTATAAAATAAATTCAGGTACTTTTCATATCTGTAAGTGATAAATGAATTTTAATCTTTCGAAGTATTAAGTATGTTTTCAAAGTCATGTATTCATTTACATAAACAAAAAGAAGCATCATGTTATATTCTAATAGAATGTAACATTAATATATTTAATACCTACATACATTTTCAAATATTGCAAATGTTTTTTATTTCTTCCATTCATCTTTATTTTTACTTGAGTTTTATCAATTAAAATTTCATTGATTAAATGATGTTTAGTCTTGATTTGAAATAGGAATTTTAATTATAAAGGAATCCTATCTGCAGAATTTCTTTATATGAATTTTAATCTATTCGAATGTATAAAGTTTTAATTAGAGTATGTATCCAAATTAATGTAGGTATTCATTTAACATCATCGGAAAGGAAGCACCATGTTGTATTCTATTAAAACATAATAATATATTTAATATATGAATTTTCATTCTCACCTATTTAAATAGACAAAATTCATCTTTTTAAATAGATGGCATACGTCGTATTCATATAGACATATTTTGATTAATCAATACTTTTCACCTATCTGAATATGAAATTAATACCATTTCATTTAGATATATACCTATATTTAAACAGACAAACTACATCTTTCAAATATATGTCGCTGTATTTTTTATTAGTCATATTTTGTTTCATTAATTAATTTCCATCTATTTGAATATACAATTATTAGTATCATTTATTCACTTGCATATATTTAAATAGCCAAACTACACCTTTCAAATAGAGGCAATGCGTTGTATTCAAATAGAACACCTTTTCAATGAATGCATTTTCATCTATTAGAATAGAGACATTTCCTCTTTTCAAAGTAGGAGGTAGAATTGGGGTATCTGGGTCACATCCTCTATTTGAAAGGATGTGATCCAGATGCCCCAATTATACCTACTACTATCGGTTTCCACGGGAACTCTTTAATTTTCATATAAACATTTCATAAAAACATTGTTTCAAGTAGTCTGTAGTTTGTTATCTTTTTAATAATGTATTTTAAAATTTAAATCTACCTTTCCTACTATTAAGCGAGTTATGTTATATTTTGTATTAGTTTATTTAGCTTTTAGTTTATCGGTATAGCGACAGCTTAATTTTGCATGTTGTGGACATATCTAGAAGGTGCAATCTTTTGTGTTTTACTTAAGTCTAATTATAAGTTAAGATTATGATTGTAACCAGTTTTATGCCCCAATTAAAAAAAAAAATCCGGGATAAAAGTAGCCTATGTGTTATTCCAGACTATAACCTATAGGTATCTGTGCCTTCAGCCGTTCTGGCGTGATTGAGTAACAAACATCCGTTCCATCCATCCAAACTTTCGCATTTATAATAATAGTATAGAGTCGACAAAGGTTACTTTAACTATAAATAACAGATTCAGATTCAGATATGTGTACATAAGAGAGGGTTAATTGTAGTACAGAGTTCAACATATTAGCCGAGCTGGCACGGTACAAAATAATATTATTTCGATTATAACTATGATCTTCTCTATTACAGTAACTACCGGTTAAACTCACGTGTTTTGTCGGAAAAGTGCCCGACTAGTTTCGAATCCGCCCGGGGCCCTTATTCATGAGCCTGTTCGCGCGACGAGGCAGCCGCAAGACTGCGGGCTGCCTGTCGTAAAGCTCTCTGCGAGGGGTGTTAAAGGTTACTTTGCAGGCGAACTAATGTTAGTAAATGCATCTTACATGCGTGAGCGCGTTGTCTGTGAGAGACCAGCACTTGAGGCTGGAGTCGCGTGAGGCGCTGTAGAGGAAGTTGCCGCGCAGGTGGACGGCTTGCACGCCGTCATAGTGCGGCGGCTCCAGAAGCCGACGGTTGCCTGCCTCCCAGGTTCCTGAGCCGATGAGAAATACATTGATGAAAAAACCTACACAACGTTATATTTTGCAAATAAAGGAGGATTGAATTTTCAGTTAGCAGCCAATACCGAGCCGTTTTGAGTACAGTGGAAGTCGAACTGGAAACTCGAAATTTTATTTGAACTGATGCTGTGAATGGGAAAACGGTGGTCGTTTGGCTTTACATAGGTGACACTATCGTTAATGTCGAGCTTTTGGAAAGGCTAATATTGAGCACGCACATGACCGCTGCTGCGTGCCCCACCCACGCCTCGTGTACGCATTCCACAGGCTGCAATGTTGAGCACGTACCGTTGTTGTGCTGCAAGTCGAGCACGCGCACGCAGTGGTCGCGCGAGCCGGTCGCGAGGCGGTCCCCCGTCGGCAGCGGCTCCCGAGCGAGGCACATGACCGCTGCTGCGTGCCCCGACCACGCCTTGTATACGCATTCTAACCTAAAAGTGGAACGAATTTGGTATTTATAACCAAGGATATAAGAGGAGGAAAATGCTTTGTAGATTTTTTCGAACTAAAATCTTCGACAATTAGAGAGAACTCGGAAAAGAAGCCCGAATGTTTTGCTCTTACATGGGTATAGCCAATGTGACAATAAAATACGGTCTTGCACAATGATTGCGCCCTCAAGACACCGTTTTCAAAGCTTTTCAGATAAGTTTAAAGTTACATTTTTTACATATTTGTTAAGTACATTTTTTAACCTTTTACAAAAGCAAAATAAAACTCACATTCGCAAATCCCAGAGGCGCAGTTTGTCTCCAGCGGCAGTATACAAGCGGGTCGAGGAGGCCAGAGATATAGCAGTCACCGTCGCTTCGACCCCGCGCATGCTGGCGTTTGGACCTACGGCTCCTGAGGACCTGTGACAAATTACATAAATTGGAAAGGTTCTTGAACGTATTGTAAGTGGGAAGTTGACAATGAAAGTTCTACTAACGATCAACCAGACAAATCCTCTCTGAAAGTCATCTGCCCCGCTGGCTCTGCCCTGCTAACGGGGCAGTTGGGAAAGAAAGTGCCATCGGCCCCGCTAGCCTCGGCGTAGTCGCTTAACGGGACAGATGAAACTTTTTCACACAGATCAAGTGTCATTTGCTCCGCTACGCTTCCGTAAGAAACTTACGAAAAAACTTATTTTTGTTTAAGACGACTCATATTTGAGTTATTTGAGGCGGAGCGAATGTGTCACGAGTCTATTACGATTAGTCACCATAGCACAACACTGGGCCCGCTATTCCTAAAATATTAAGATTTATTGCTGACTTATGCCCGCGGCTTCGCTCACGTTAAGTTAGATTTTGGTTGGTAAAAACTCCTATTTTCGCCCCTTAGGGGATTATTTCATAGCGGATGCCAACGTCATAACAGCTATCTGTATGCCAAACTGCAACCCCATCTGACCAGTGGTTTGAGCTGTACGTGGTTAGATTACTCAACCACCTTTTGTATATTCAGAATTTTATATATTCAAAAACACTATCGACTTTCTTGAGGCGGAGTGAAGGAGTAACGAGGTTATTAGGTGCGATTGTTTAGTTACCACAGCACAGCGCTGGGCGCGCCAGTCCTCGTGTCGAACAGCTTGACAGCGGCGCCGGCAGCGGCGAGCACGACGCGCGAGTCGGCCGCGAGCGCAGCCACGCCGCCGCCGCACCACGCGCGCCACGCCTCTCTGCCGCCCGACAGGTCCCAGCCGCGGACTGTTCTATCTGATGGACACGAGACAATCTTAACCACAAATATATTATACAGCGTGAAATTTTAATGGTTGTTTTCCCGTGGCAGAACGTTATCTTCTGTAGTACTATCGAAAATTTGTGTTAAACTTAAAAAATAAAAGTGTTTTTGTTTTGAAATATTTAAAAATATTAATCAACTCGAAAGCGTGAGAAACAATAGTACTTAATTCACTAGACTAGGGTAGGTAAAGGTATTACTGCGGCGCTCCGCCTACAAAGTGTCCGTAATTTTATTTTCAGACTCCAAAGTCGTCTTTTGTCAAAAGTATACTGACACTTCCACAATCATTGAAAACGTTGGAATGTGCGTCAGAGAGGGAAAGCCTGCATAGCACGGCCTCTCAAGTTATTGGGCACTCACCAACTCCTCCGCTATACAGCGCATGTGGCGTGACGGCGAGCGCTTGCGCGGCGCCCACGTGCCCCTCGGCCACGTGAGTGCATTGCAGCCACGAGCTACCTCCGCTCACGTTACTGCCTACTACATTGGCGCGCTGCAAGAGAAAAGCGCATTAAAACTGAGACTGAAAATACAAAAAAAAAAGTGAGTGTGTGCAATTCACACACGGCAGAAGTGAAACTTTAGAAAAGTAGCCTACGAGAGAATGAGATAAATATGACTTGTATTCTATCTCATTCTCTCGCAGGCTTAATCTTATTATGAATATGTTTGTCTCTTTTTGGTGTCGCTCTTTCGTTTCATCGAATTTTCAAATCACAACGATTCTAAAGAATTTTCACTTCAAAAAACATGAAACGCTCAGGAACGTTAACTAGCTGTAGTTAAACTTCCCGAGCGTTTCATGTTGATATAAATCGGAAGAATAGCATCAGTAAAGCTGGGTTTTATGATTTTTTGGCCTGTTTGTCATCATCATCAAATACAAAGGTATCATTTGCGTTGAGCTTGGGACTGATAAAGATATGTAACGACTATCATTTATTAGATTCATTCGACTATTCGTAAGCACTTGTAAAAAGTCTATTTAAATAAAAAACTTTTGAATTTAGAATTTTATGGATAAAGACAATTTTTCAACGGTCCCTTTTGAGGAATTTCTCTAGATATCCTGACCTCGCTGAAATTCCGCGAACATGCCTGGACGGACAAAAAATACACTTGCATATTAACAGTATTCGATGTGACACACAACGCCATTTCTGGCCCTCCCCGCCGCGCTAGTTGACGCGGGTTGCGTGGCCTCACCAGGCTCCCTAAAACAGTATCAGAATTGGGATTACGCACCTTGAGTGAGACTTCCTTGACGGTGCCCTGAGGCGCGTTCTCCGTGGCCGCACCAGTCAGTCGCTGGAACACGTCCTCGTCTCTGGCCCTCCTCGCCGCGCTTGGTGACGCGGGTGGCGTGGCTTCACCACCGGGCTCCCTACAAACAGTAGCAGAAGTGGAATTCGTTAGGCAGTTTGATGATAGTATGAGAGTTTAGTATGACGTAACGCATGTTGAGTTATTTTGAAGGTTACACGATTGTTTTAATATGATAAGAATTATGATGTTAACTGCTTTCTTAGTTTGGATATTTTTGGGACATATGTTAATAATGTGTTTTAGGTAACCACGGATACTACGGATTATACTGCTGTTAATAAAAATACGTGTTAACCATGAAAGTTTTGGATAATACAGATTTCAAATTTAAAATTCATGAAAACTACGCGTATGCATATATATGGTGGAGTAAGCGGCTCTATTTAAATTTTTTCATGGTAACTACTTGTACCTATGCGAAGATGTTCACAAATATGTGATGATTCTAGTGAAAATGAAACAAGCCACACTACATCCGTGCTAATAGCAAACAATTCTAAGCCACACTCAGATATGTTATGGACGGTGCATGAAATAATGATGATTTTTGAAAACATAAAAGAGATACTTACTACAGGATTGTAATGCATCGGATGTTGTTTTGGTTTGTTATATTACCTACTAACTAAAATAAAAACTATTCGGAAACGCATTTCTAATCCAACGGCCTTCCAAATATAACCTGTGTTTATATTACAATAAAATTGAGGATGGCTATAGTTTTTGAAAGTCAGTTTTCGAGTTCGTTGAGGAAATACGTAAGACATACTTTTTTAAAATAGAAAATTGTAGTTATAAAGACATTTTCACCCAATTTTGATTTACACAATTTTTATTCCTAGGTAGGACGTTAGGAATCATGCAAACTTAGCGTGCCATGCAAGGATGCAAACAAACACACAATTGCTGCCAACATTTTATTATCTATATATATACATTTGTCTCCAACATAATATACGCTAGCTAGGCTAATAGTAGAATATTAAAGCTTATGACTACAGAATTTTGTGACATAAAGTACGGCGTATGTTTGGTGCACTTCAATTTTTTTTTGAGTATATTGAATTAATATTATTTAACTTGTAATAAGCGTATTTTTTAACTATGACTCGATTTATGGTGATAGATCTAGAAGAGTATTGTTCATCGATTTTTTTAATACTTTCGAGACTTAAATGAGAAGAAAACAAACATATTATTATGGTTGATTATAAGTAATTTTGAAAGGCTCCAAATGTGCGACCAAAAGTTAGATTATATAAAACATGGATTGTGTTACTAATATTTTGTGCTACTTAAAATTATCCTTTGGATATTAGTGACATACATCTACTACTACTACTACGTGTACTACTATTAAGTTTATTGATTAGGAAATATACTATTAAAATTGTATACGGAACGCTTCACATAAAATTGTATTTACTAAACATTTGTCCTAACGAGTAATTCATTTGTAGAGGTAATATAGAATACCTTCCTTTAGATTCATAATGAACACAAACAACAACAAGCAAAACACGGATCTTACATTGATCCAATGCCGAATTATATTTATTTATAAAAATTGGAGTGCAAATTTTCTAGAACAGGCATTAGAAAATAACCCGATTTTCTAAAAATGTAAACATTTAACACAGGGTCCAAATCGGCGACATGTTTTGATCGCACTGTCAAAGGATTTTGACATATTCTATGACCTATTCAAGCGTGTTAGAGCTACCATTTCGACGTTTTTCGTCAATATTAGGTGCTGATATATCGAACCAATAATATTAGTAGGTATATTTTACAGAAAAAGATCAAACTGTGAGACAGACAGAGTTGTATGTAAAAACGACCAATACTTTGCTTCTACGTTAGCACGCTCCAACTTTGATTTATAATTTTAACTATCTAGGTATGGCTAGGTTTGTATATGGCTTTCACTTTACTTGAAGCCCTCGCATTTCTTCGCGTCAAGCTATGAAAATAAGTTACTTGCTAATAGCTGTTTATATACCTTTTGTGCATTGCTCCATTTGAATTGTCTACATTTCGATTTTGTCCTATAATCTAAAGACATGATAGTAGAGTTAAAACAATATCTACAGCCAATCTAGCGACGAACTTTGGTAACATTTAAATCCAACAGGAATTACGTGATGTTTGTCCTAAGTCAAAAGCTACAGACTATGGGTCTCATTCTGTTGTACACAATTTCTAAACTAAACTAAAATGACAGCATTAACCGAAACGAGTTGGAAAGATTTCAGTTTAAGACTAGGTTAAATTGATTTGCGGGATTTGTATGTAACAGTGTCCTGGCTTACCCCTTATCAGAGGAGGCCAGAGCGCTGTACGAGATGTATAAAACATATGTTAAGCGTAGGCAGTAAAGATGAATTTGTTCCTATGAGGGTGGCATGTTCAATATTGAACAGACCCTCTATAATAAATATAGATTTAAAAAAAATATTATTGCTAACCCTTTCATAATATTCCCTGCGGAAAGGGACAGAACTAGCTGTCATTTTAGTTTAGTTTAGAGATTGTGTTATACAGAATTGGCCTGTATGTTCATCTAACCATCCACAATGGATCGTTCGCAGCGAGTGAGCAGGTAATCGGGGTGTATTGGTTATCTACGGTGTGCGGTGCGGGGTCGTCAGTCCTCGACTATGTTGAGGTCGGTGAGGAGGCTGCAAGCAATACATCGGGTCACGCGCCGCCACCACGCCCTCTACACGATATTGTGCGAGTTTTCGTATTTGCAAGAAGTTTTTCAATCTTTCAAAAAGACAATTTATTTAGGTCAGGTTATGCGCTGGATCAATATTGGTAATAGTTTGCGGTTTTGCTCAATTTGTAATTTTTATTTAACCTTTCATACAAGCGTCGCTTTTATTTATATGAAAAATAAAATAAAAACTAAACAGGCCTAAAAATTTGTTCCAATTTTAGCTTCCGGGCCAGATAAGTTAGTGGGACTATAAAAACGACTCAAATTGTTCTATTGATTAATTATTTTTTGCCAAGGAATGTTGCAGTGTCCAGATAAGCCGACAAGAGCATAATATGAGCACCAACAAATGAAGTCTTTCGATACAATTTGTATTTTGAATTGAATAAATAAATAAAAAAGATCTACGACAAGAGATCAGAACAATCAAGTTGTTCACTTAAAATCCGATGCATTAAGATCTAAAGTTAATAATAAATTTTATCATAATTTTCTAGATAATCTTTGACTGTGGCATAACGTCTGAATTTTCAGGATATATGATTTTTCATGATAAAATACTACCAGAAATCAAGAAATACTTGCAAACACGAAAATTACCACTGCTTCACATTCCCAAGATTTATATGCGTACATAAAGAACCCATTTACTGTACATTGTGTGTAAGATACAAAGATGTGACAAAGTGTTAAGACGAGGGGGGAAATGTACCCCACTATTTCCAAAACTTTATGAAAACATTAAGATTGGTGAAATGAAATCTCAGTGATTTAAATCCATGGACTATATTGACACCCCCTTAAATATGATGCTATAGTTCTTGATGTTTGCTGCATGAACCAATTTTTGGAATCTCTTGTGCATGGTTGTTTCTACAGAAAATCTGCCAGAATTTTAAAATATTATAATTTTTAATGGTTGTAAATGTGTAATTTTACTGTGTTTGGGCTAATTGCTGTATATAATGAGAAAAATAATAATTGTATTGTTTAAAAAAGAGAGATGATTGTTGCCAATTACCAATGTGAATTAATTTATCTGGCAATAATATTTCTTCATATACATGCATTTTTTTTATAATATACAATATATCATGCATTTTTATGAAAAGAAGCCATATTTCTAAGAATATTACCAAACCCAAATCTAAATATATGAAAGGAAAGGGTGAATAACTGATCTATCAACACAGCTCAAACCACTGGACGAATCGGGCTGAAATTTGGTATGCAACTACTATGACGTAGACATGGACCGCTAAGAAAGGATTTTAGATTTCAAATTCAACCCCTAAGAGGGTAAAATAGGGGTTTCAAATTTGTGTAGTCCATGCGGACGAAGTCTCGGGCATAAGCTAGTATTTTAAGAAAGTTTAAATATTGGAATTGTAATCATGTTTTTTAATTCATTCGCAAAGATCAGCCCCCCAATTGTGTAAGGAAATCGTAACTGTAATCGTTTGTCAAACGGATAATCCGACCTGTATAAGGAGTTTATAGATGATTGCACGTCAAAAAGCATGTATGATCTCCTTAAACAGTTCGAGTAATACGTTTTATGCTGTCAAGTGATTACGATTTGCTTAGGCAATTGGGCCTCAGGTCGGTTTGAAGATTGAGGTGAATCAACACCAATGAAAATTTGCGCTGTGACTTGCGCGTTTTATTTGGTAAGAAATATTTTGTCGAAGCACAAATTAATTATTGTTTTGGCCTTCATAAGGCGCCTTCATGTGAAACATATTCCAGTGTACACGCCGCATACAGCGTTCAACGTAACACGCAAGTTTTTATTGTTCTGGACGCAGCTTTAGGTGTGTTGAGCTGTGGTAAGATCCCAGTAATACACAAGACCCTTTCTATCTTACACAAGTTTCCTCTAATAGTAAACCCAATCAAAGTATTCCATAGCACATAAACCCAAGCGAATCGTATCATGCAGAGGCGGGTGGAGGCGGTAGGAGTATCTACTGAAGCGACTCTACTTAATGCAAAAAAATCCAAATTAAATTATGCGGACCTACATAATATAATGAAGTAAAATTTTTGATAGAACAAAGAAGATGTCATTAGAACAAAGTTATGCTCTATCTTCTAATCTCATAGTAAAAAAGAGTTTTATGTTTTTTTTTTTCTCGATATTAAAACTAAATAATAATAAAGTGTGTGTGCAATTCACACACGGCAGAAGTGAAACTTCAGAAAAGTAGCCTACGAGAGAATGAGATAAATATAATTTGTATTCTATCTCACTCTCACAGGCTAAATCCTATTATATGTTTCTCTTTTTAGTGTCACTTTTTCGTTTCATCGAATTTTTAAATCACAACGATTCTTAAGAAGTTTCACTTCAAAACCGAATAAAGTGCTTAAAAACGCATAAAAAATCACCAATTCCACAAATGTTTATACAATACGTACAAAGAGGCCGGCTTAGCGAGGCTGTGTTGTCTGCGCACCATGCGTGGGCTCTCGGGCAAGCGACGCACCGCGACCGGCGATACTATGCCGCCCACTGGTTGGAGACCCCTGAGGACGTGGGAAATTGGAGTCAAGGTACGCTGGTCGGGTCTTGAGTAATAGGGATGATGCATATTATGTCAAAAATTAATTATTTCTTACTAATTATTAAATAGAGGGTCTTCCAAAATACCTAAAATTCACATCTTGTGTTAGTTTTAAGTTTGATAATCATTTTAAAATATCCAAAAGAAAAAAAGTGTGTTAAAATTTGATGACGTCACAACTATGTATTCCATACTAGAAGCGCGTTTTTCACTTTGATAAAGAGTTGCTGATTTTATTGAGTTGTCATAATAGTATACTAATATTATAAATGCGAAAGTGTGTTTGTTTGTTGGTTTGTTGGTTTATTGGTTTGTTGGTTTGTCCTTCAATCACGCCGCAACGGGGCAACGGATCTGTGTGATTTTTGGCATGGGTATCGTTGAGGACCTGGAGAGTGACATAGGCTACTTTTTATCCCGGAAAATTAAGAAGTTCCCTCGGGAATTAAAAAAACTTAAACCACGCGGACGAAGTCGCGGACATCAGCTAGTCCATAATAAATAAGTTGTCATTCTGTGGATTGCGGTTGTTCATGGGAAGAATTTTGTGTGTTCCGGAATTTATAAGGTAACTAGCTGATGCCCGCGACTTCGTCCGCGTGTTTAAGTTTTTTTGATTCCCTCAGGAACTCGTTAATTTTCCGGGATAAAAAGTAGCCTATGTCACTCTCCAGGTTCTCAACTATATCCATGCCAAAAATCAGGCCGATCCCTTGCTCTGTTGCGGCCTGATTGAAGGACAAACCAACAAACAAACACACTTTCGCATTTATAATATTAGTATGATGATCTGCACGCCACTGATCTCACCTGAGGCTGCCGGGAGCGCTGGGCACTCGGCTGAGCGGCACTGGCTTGGGGCTCGAGGGCTCGACCAGAGACTGCGTCATGGGGTCTACTCCTCCGTCGCCGTTCTCTTCCCGACCGCACATTATCTCACCTGAGGCTGCCGGGAGCGCTGGGCACTCGGCTGAGCGGCACTGGCTTGGGGCTCGAGGGCTCGACCAGAGACTGCGTCATTGGGTCTACTCCTCCGTCGCCGTTCTCTTCCCGACCGCACATTATCTCACCTGAGGCTGCCGGGAGCGCTGGGCACTCGGCTGAGCGGCACTGGCTTGGGGCTCGAGGGCTCGACCAGAGACTGCGTCATGGGGTCTACTCCTCCGTCGCCGTTCTCTTCCCGACCGCACATTATCTCACCTGAGGCTGCCGGGAGCGCTGGGCACTCGGCTGAGCGGCACTGGCTTGGGGCTCGAGGGCTCGACCAGAGACTGCGTCATGGGGTCTACTCCTCCGTCGCCGTTCTCTTCCCGACCGCACATTATCTCACCTGAGGCTGCCGGGAGCGCTGGGCACTCGGCTGAGCGGCACTGGCTTGGGGCTCGAGGGCTCGACCAGAGACTGCGTCATGGGGTCTACTCCTCCGTCGCCGTTCTCTTCCCGACCGCACATTATCTCACCTGAGGCTGCCGGGAGCGCTGGGCACTCGGCTGAGCGGCACTGGCTTGGGGCTCGAGGGCTCGACCAGAGACTGCGTCATGGGGTCTACTCCTCCGTCGCCGTTCTCTTCCCGACCGCACATTATCTCACCTGAGGCTGCCGGGAGCGCTGGGCACTCGGCTGAGCGGCACTGGCTTGGGGCTCGAGGGCTCGACCAGAGACTGCGTCATGGGGTCTACTCCTCCGTCGCCGTTCTCTTCCCGACCGCACATTATCTCACCTGAGGCTGCCGGGAGCGCTGGGCACTCGGCTGAGCGGCACTGGCTTGGGGCTCGAGGGCTCGACCAGAGACTGCGTCATGGGGTCTACTCCTCCGTCGCCGTTCTCTTCCCGACCGCACATTATCTCACCTGAGGCTGCCGGGAGCGCTGGGCACTCGGCTGAGCGGCACTGGCTTGGGGCTCGAGGGCTCGACCAGAGACTGCGTCATGGGGTCTACTCCTCCGTCGCCGTTCTCTTCCCGACCGCACATTATCTCACCTGAGGCTGCCGGGAGCGCTGGGCACTCGGCTGAGCGGCACTGGCTTGGGGCTCGAGGGCTCGACCAGAGACTGCGTCATTGGGTCTACTCCTCCGTCGCCGTTCTCTTCCCGACCGTATACGCCTAGATCACGTAGACGCACCGAACCGCGACGACCGCTGATGACAAAATATAGAACGGGATTAAACAATTTGATATAAATTTGGTTTACTTTTTAATAATATTGAAATAGGAACATAAACTTACGTGTTTCTATGGAAAGGCGAATTTCTAATGTCGTCTGGGGGCGATGTGGGAGCTGTGTTTGACTCGCGCTTTCCTATCACGGGCGGCCGCACGTCCAACAGATTGCTGAGAAAATAATGACAACACTTCATTTAGAAGAGCTTTTCCAGGAGTAGTAGTAAAGAAAGAAAGAACAGTTTATTCACCAATAATGTCACAGACAAAATGTAACACTTTCGTCTGTGACACCACCCAGTAAGGGTGTACAGCTCAGCGTTTTGCCCTGTGTCATATTCCCATAAATACATATAAAGCAAGGCGCTGGTTTTCAGCTGTGACGTCACAGAACTTGTGGTCAAAGAAGATCGTTGAAATCTCAATCAACGCTCTGACAACATACGTTCATACACCAAAACACTATATCCATATAATATTATGTCACTGAAGTAAAAGTCGAAAGGATCTAAAAAAATATTTTTACAATTACTATAGTAATGATGGAAATTGGAAAAATTAATCCCCACTGATGTAAAAGCGAGGTTTTAGGGAAACATGCTTGTTACGCTTCCTCTTTTTAAATAGTAGTAAAGTAGGTTCGATGGTTATAGCCCTATAGCTTCACTTCCTAGTTAACTCGACGAGAAAAAATGTCCTTAAAATAATAATGTCCTCCCGACCGAAATCGGGCCATGCTCCAGAGAGATTAGTCATCTGCGCCAGAGATCAGGTATAAGTATACTGTGAACGCAAAGATTCTAGATGTGAAATAGAATGTGTTGGTCAATAAAGATTTATTTATTTAATAAGATACATACACGTCCACAGGCGAGACTGATCGGGTGGAGGTTCCGGAGGAGACATTGGCCAGTAAGGCAGCTAACGCGGGCGGGACCCCCCACGGGTTGAGATTCTGGTCTTCCGCCGCTCTTAGCGCGCTCGCCGTCCTCTCCGATTTCTCTTCCAACTGCAATGGAATGTCATACGTCAACTGCTGGTGAATTATGATCGGCTTCAGTTATTCAAAGTCAAAATATGTTCGTTCAAACTTGGTACCTACACATTAATGAAAGAACTTGATGTTTAATTTGCTATAATCCGCCAAAAGTAGACAAATCCACACCACACAAAATCTTCCAAATTATTCTCAACGTACGTTTCACTCCGACACCGGAGCATCTTAAGGAGATTTACGATTGTAAAGACCAGGTTATTTGCTTCCAAATTATTCTCAACATACGTTTCACTCCGACACCGGAGCATCTTCAGGAGATTTAGGATTGTAAAGACTGGTTCTTTGATTGGTTCCTTACAATCGTGAATTGTCGAGTCAACATCTCCTGAAGATGCTCCGGTGTCAGAGTGAAACGTACATTGAGATATACTGTTTATCCCGGAAAATTAGAATTCCCGCGGGAACCAAAAATCCTCAATCCACGTGGACGAAGACACATGTATCAGCTAGTTCGATCTAAAAAGATTTATTTTAACTGTGACTGCTCGTTTTTGCCCCGAAATATGTGTTGCACAAGCTCAACATACCTCAGCGAGTTGCGCGCGGGTATCGCCGAGCGCCTTCATATGTCTCGCGGCTTCATACGCCTGCTGTAGCGCCGCGCCCGCCAGTCGTTCCATAGCGTAACGCGCGCTCTCACTGTCGATCAGTTCGAGCAGGCGAGGCAACTCGTTCTCTTCGTTTTCCTCCTAAAAAAAAATTGATACTTTGCTATAGTTATAACCGATTAGGTATATAAAATTAGTTACGCCAATGAGTAAAATGCCGAGAGCTGCAATCTCGTAGAGTGCGCTCGCCCCACTGCCCGGTGGTGGGGGTTAAATATATGATAGAGAAAGATAGATGTATAGAGGCGAGAACCATAGCACCTATCTCAACTATATAAAGCTTTGAATAAGGTACAGTCAAATTAATTAATACTTGTTGGATAAAAGTAGGCGTTACTTTGCGGAAGTACATGATAATCAAGGAACAATAATGTTTTTTTTATCCACTACAAGTTAGCGCTTGCGATCTCACCTTATGGTAAGTGATGATGCGGTCTAAGACGATAGCGGGCTAACCTGTTAGGGCATGGCAGTTATATTATACCCATATCCCTGTTAGCTACACGGCATCGTACCGGATCGCTGAATCGCTTGGCAGAACGTCTTTGCCGGTAGAGTGGTAACTAGCCACGGCCGAAGCCTCCCATCAGGCCTGACCGGGGAAAATTCAGAAATTATAAATTCCCAAATTCGAGCCGGTAAAACTTACCTCAATTTGCATGATCTGTGACTGCGTATCAGCGATGGCGTCTCTGAGGTAACTGAGCATGGCTTTGGAGTCGGGGTCATTGGAGCCAGTGGCGCGGTCTCGTTGTCTGAGCTGGTGTTCCAGGGTGGCTTCCAGTTCGCCCAGGGTGCAGCGCGCGGCGCACGCCCGGGATAGCCAGCATTCGAGGCGGGACCAGAACTCTCGGCCGGATATTCGAGAGCGGCCTCGACGGTCTAAGAAGAAGGTTCAAAGGTTTTTGAAATGGGGAAAATTTCAACCCCTACAGTTGGTCTCATGCAGTCAACGCGACCATTTTTTTTACTGTTGTGGTAAACAAAAATGCGACATTTAGAACTCCTCAAATACTTACTGTCTAATTATCTATACATAAATACGTTTTTCCTCGCAAATTAAATTAAGTTATGAATAACTAGCTGATGCCCGCGACCTCGTCCGCGTGGTTTAAGTTTTTTTGATACCCTCGGAAACTCCATAATTTTCCGGGATAAAATGTAGACTATGTCACTCTCCAGGTCCTCAACCATATCCATGCCAAAAATTACGTCGATCCGTTGCTCCGTTGCGGCGTGATTGAAGGACAAACCAACAAACCAACAAACAAACACACTTTCGCATTTATAATATTAGTATGATGATCATCAAGTAGAAGAATAATGATGAACCATGTAATCGTCCGGCAGCTCGACTGCTCAGTTTGTCGCGATGCCCTCGCCTTAACAGTGAAACTTCCTCTTGCTTGCGTTTTAGTACCTGTTTAACAAGAAGCAAAATAAAGATAAAATCAAGGACCTATAAGGTAACATATTAAACTGGTATCATGGTATAAGTGGATCATATTGTGTAGCCGTATATGAGCAACACTCATAATGTAAAAGTAATTCGAAAAAACAATATAATATCTCCAGCATACAAACAAAGCAATGTAAATAAAACTATAATGCAATGTAAATAAGTCTACTTTGAGAATAACGCGAAATGTGCCCATGAATATGGCGGCAAGTTCACGCTTCAACTTGTAATTTCGGTGGTTGAAATTAGGGTTGTAACGGAGGCGTGGTGCGCGGAGGTGAAGGGGCTTTGCCTCTGCGGATGCGGAGGTTAACGGAGGCGGAGGCGGAGGTGGATTTCTCCGATCACATCGTCCCCATTTTCTGTGCTTTAGGATGCGAGTCCATTTTCTGTTCTTTAGGATGCGATGATGTCCCACATTTGATTTTTTTTGAGGATTCTTCTAAGGATAGTTGCCTTTTTGTTTGTTGTAATGGTGTAACTGACGTCATCAGCTTTGATTTGTACCTCTCGCATTGTAAGTCAACGTAAATAAACCTCGGTTACAACTCCGCAAAAAAAAAACGGCGGAGGCGGATGCGGAAGCGGAGGTACGATTTCTTGCGAAAGTTCCGCACGTACGGAGGCGGAGGCGAGGTTCCGTTACAACCCTAGTTGAAATAGTCCTGCGTTTTAAATGTATTAGTTCAACAAATCCAATTTGTATAGTAAAAGCGTACCTGTTCCTTCAATTTGGTTTCAGCTTCTAGACTCCTGATGAGATTGGCATTCTTTCGAGATTCCTTTCGCAGCTGGGCCACCTTTGTACAAACCAAATCATGATTAATTTCTGCAAAATATAGGTGATAAAGAAGCCATAACGAAAAAGGATAGATTTATACCCTGTAGTGTACTACGAAAGAGATGGTTTTATATATAATAATTGATGAATTTCATAATTACAAAATGGCATGATTTTGGAAATTGGATCAGAAAATTGAAGAAAAACTACACTACACTAAAATAAATATCCGTTTTCGTTAGCAATTTAAATAAAGACTTTGAGCAGTTTTGGGATTTATTTTCTTTCGAAATATCGTGTTGCTATTTCACGACGAATTTGGATAAACGATCCAAAAGTACATAGTTACATAACTATTAAAATATCGGTTCTTGTATGTTTCAATACTAATACGAATATGAATTCAATACGAACAAATAAAAAACTTCCAATAGTAGCAATATTTTATATTGCTACTATTTAGGACAAACCAACAAACCAACAAACAAACACACTTTCGCATTTATAATATCGGTCGGTACTCACTTCTTTGGCTCGCGCCGCCTCTGCTTGCGCGTGCCGTTTGGACTCCGTGCGCATGCGTTTTATTAAGTTCACCTAGGAAAAAAAATATTATTTTTAAAATTATCACTATCATCAATAGGATTTATAAGTTTTGATCTATATTTTAATTCCATACCGTTAAATAATATAAGATATTAACAACATCATGAAACTTCTCCATTGCATTTTATCATACTCATAAAAATGTAAGGCACTGCCCAGAATTCATTTCGAAGGCGGTTACAGGCTTTTATTATCCCGGAATTGAAAGATTTCACATCTTGCTGATGATGCCTGCGGACCAATTCGCGGGTGAGCGGCGGAGCTCACTTACGCTTGTCGATGTATATGTGAGTGCGTGTGTGTGCGTATTTCTTATTCCACTACAAGTTAGCCCTTGACTGCGATCTCGCCTGATGGTAGGTGATGATGCAGTCTAAGATGGTAGCGGGCTTAACCTGTTAGGTGTGTGTGTGTGTGTGTGTGTGTGTGTGTGTGTGTGTGTGTGTGTGTGTGTGTGTGTGTGTGTGTGTGTGTGTGTGTGTGTGTGTGATTACCTTATCCTTCTTCAAGTTGCCGAGCTCGTTCCTGAGCACGCGTATCTGTTGCTCGGTGTGTTGCTGCGAGCGTTGCAGCCTGGCGTGCTCCCTTTGGGCGGCTTGTAGTCGTCGCAGCTCGCGCGACATTGTGCTCACACGACGCTCGTATTCGTCTTTGACGCGTTTTAGCTTGTCACTCGGTTGGGACGATTGAGTTGCTGTAAAAATATACATGCTTTAAATTTAAATAAAATTATATTGTTAATATAAATTTATTGTTCACCAGATGACGCCCTCGTTTTTGTCCGCGTGTATTTATTTTTAAATCTCTTTACCAAACTTCATCGAAATCAATAGAAGAAATCGGCCGTGACAACGTAGCAGACAGACAGACATAAACACTTTTGGACACATTCATAGTTCTCGTGACTATGTTTGTAGAAGTTTTTAATGCACAAATATTTTTAAGTGATAAGGCGATCTCGCCGACCAATTAAACTAAAAGGTCACTTATACAAGGAAACTAGAAGCTTGATCTGCGCGACAACTGTTCTAAACGTTCGAGCCATAACTAGCTGTTCCATTGGACGATTCTTTGTAGCTATGTCTTCAGTTAGAGATAAGGCGACCTAACTCAAAGGAGTAATACTCACCCAGTGAAGCGAGGACCTTGTCCCTCTCTTCCCCAGTGGCCTTGATCTGCGCGTGTAGCTGCTCTAACCGTTGCTCGTAGTGCGTGCGAAGCGCGGCCAGTCTGCGCTGCGACATTTCCAGTTGTTCCACCAGACGATCCTTTGTAGCTATGTCTTCACTTAGAGCTTCGAGTTGCGCGGTTAGCATGCGTTGACCTGGCGAGAGTACTGTAGCGGTTACCTCAGTGTAAACTAGATGTCGCTAATTGTATCTACATCGCACGACACATAATCGATTGAAAACTTATATAGACCGTATATATAGACCGTTCAATCTTACAACGGTCGGACCAGAAAGGTCCCCGGGCACAACACCAGCCCTGAGGAAGATCTTCCTATTGGTGCAGACGAGTACATATTATCACTCTCGTCCCACACCGGTGAGCCCGACGTGCTACAGGACCAATAACTATAGTTTTAAAGGAATTTGAGGTATTTGTATTGACGTTGCCAACGTGGCAGCCATTTTTTTTAAATCGTGTAATTTATTTGGATTGAATGTATTATGGATCGCAAATATTTATGAATTCTTGGTTTCTGAAATAAAATACTTGGAGTAATTTTACGATTGTTGCGTGTTACTAATCCTCATTAGACTCAGTATCAGCCTCTTCATCTGAACCACTAGCATCTTTGTTCGCTCACTTTATCTTTTTGCCATGATCATTCCAGAACCTTCTACCAGGGTTACTTACTACACATCGCTTAAAGCAGTATTTTTTTCAAAATGGCAGATGTCACGTACCTTCGAGTGCTATTTTATAACTATTTAATTCTAAAACACGAACATCAACGATATTTTAATAATACAGCTTTAAGCGATGGTAATTCTCTTCCGCAATAATTGTTCTCGAACTTTCTGTCAGATCTTCCAGTGCATCTATACCAGTACTAGAGGTCGCCCGCGACTTCGTCAGCATACGATTTCTGATTTCCTATGAGATTATGAGATTTTCCCGCTGCAAAAGGCCTACTTACAGCGGCTGTATATCATTATGCAGGTTTTTATTATTTAAAACAAATAACCTAAATGCCGATTTTTATGTCTTTAGATTCAAAAACTCAGAACCTTCATGCAAGCTTCTAACCCCAATCTTACCCCATTTGGGGTGGATTTTCGTAAAACTGCTTACACAGGTTTTTATTATTTATAACTAATAAATCCTCCAGCTTGTATGCTTTATAGTTCCTGAGACATCGTGATAAGTCAGTAAGTGAGTGGTATTTCACTTTTATATATATAGATTCAACTTACCATTAACCTCAGTGTCAGCTTCTTCATCTGAGTCGCTAGCATCTTGTTCCTGATCGTCGTTATCTGAAGGGTCCGAGTCACCCGCACTTTCCCCTTCCGCGCGTTCTCTTTCCGCCATGATTGTTGAAGAGCTTTCTGTCAGTTTGCGTTGGAACTCAAGCTCACCCATACTTCGAGCTAACAGTTCTTTTTCCTACAAAAAAAAATTGCTCTCAGAAAATAGTAAACACGTTTAGAGGGCGTTTTTTAACTACTTAACCATTGACAATGTGTTCAAATTTCAAACTAAGAATATGCCAAAGTCCTCTACAACTGTACTGAATTAGATTTCAAGAAAAATACTTAAATTTTAAGGTTAACAGGAAGAGAATACCTCTACCTCTAGGTATTAAGTTCGCCTTTGTACATTGTATTTTATGTGCAATAAAGACTTTAAAATAAACTTTTCTACATATTGGATAGAAGCAGGCGTTACTTTGCGGAAGTCCATGATATTGAAAAAACTAGAAGTTTAATTCGCTATAATCCGCCACAGAAGGTAAATCTATGTGATACAGTGCGTATCTTGAACTGGCAGCCCGCGATATTCTCCACACCACATAAATCTTCCAAAATAACCTCAACGTCCCGACGGTGTCGGAGTGAAACGTACGTGGTGTGGAGAATATCGCGGGCTGCCAGTTCAAGATACGCACTGTACCACATAGATTTACCTTCTGTGGCGGATTATAGCGAATTAAACTTCTAGTTTTTTGAAACATTTCTACATTATTTAACATACTCGTACTAAAAAATCTAGCAAGCGTCTCAAAACGGTGTCTTTCCATATCCTATTCTAAGTTTGTAAGGAGTTAATTCATCATTTTCCGAACGAAACACGATTTTCACCGAATCAAATACTCGTAACTTTTTCTACTTTTGCCCGAAACCGAATCACAAACCTATGTTTGTACGTTCTTACCTTATATAACTCTCTCTTGGCTTCGTCTAGAATGGAAGAGGTGTCCAATAAAGATGAGTCGTGTCTGGTACGCGCCTCTCTTCTCCTGTTCGTTTCATATAACGCGTTGGCTTCCATTAACCGTGCACGGAGGTCTTCGATTTCAGCCACGTATCCCTTGAAATATTTAAACATATTATGAGTACGTATAAAAGATGAAAAAACCGGTAAAGTGCGAGTCAGACTCGCGCACAAAGGGTTCGGTACCACCACACAATAGAAATTCTTTTAGTAAATAACAAGAAAATGTCATGACAATACGTGATCAGCTGTGAAATAACCGGCTTACATAATATGGCGCTAAACTGGTAGCGCCTGACAAACAATTCGACACTTTATGAGTACTGAACCCTAATTATCGATTTTCGGATTTTTTCCTAGAAAAACCCTTGTTCCCGATAAAAAGGTGGTTGACAGACAGACAGACAGATGGACAACGAAGTAATCCTATAAGGGTTCCTTTTTTCCTCTTGAAATTGCTGTTATGTTTGACTCGTCTAATTTCGGCTAAGTGGCCCATACCAACGGAGACTAGCCGATCACACAGGAGATATTATTATGCACAAGGATGAAATACAGGTGCATTATCTATTCCTTGAGCTTCAAAGTTCGATGTGATGTGCAATTTGATACGATCGGAGAGTGATTAGGCGTAGGACCTCTCTGAGACAGCCAACTTCCCAAATCTACTATTATCTATATTATAATCTAGTGCTACTATGAATTTCGTTGCAGAAAATTACCCACAATCTAATTGGTACGTTTCATTGGGTGCAATCAGGGAACATTTTAAACTGATTTGATTAAATACCACCATATAGCAAGTCTGTTGATACAGGCTTCTACCGGTTCTGAATGCAAGTTTTAAAGAGGTGACACATACCTATAAACCTACAACAAAGTTGTCAAAGAGCCACCCTAAGTCTATGCCTACTGTCTATAGGCATCTATGCCCACAAAACCAACTCGGAAAATTTGCTATTTCTGGCAGAAACATATGTCTGATGGATTCAACTCAGTGTTTAGACCAGCATAGTTTTATGAGCTTGTGAAGCCCTAGGACCATATTTTAATTTTCTAAATGACTACATACCTGGACTAAAGTCGTCAAAGAGCAATCCGAAGCGTCTGGACTGCCGTCTTTCGGCGCCCAAGTTCCCAGAGCCTTCTCAGCAATTAGCTCGCTATTCCTAGCAGATAGCTTCTCTATGGTATCCTGCATAGCCTTGATCCTTCGCCTGAGGGTCTCCACTTCCACGTTGAGGATCGCGTTCTCTTGTACCACGTCGCTCCAACCTTCCTCGCCGTTTTCGGATACGACCCGTTTACCCTATTTAAATTAAAACGAGTTTTAGTTTGTACTTCAATTAACGAAATGGAAAAGTAGATCAGGCGAAGTCATGCTGTACCATTTTAGAAAGACGGTGCCCACAACTCTGGAGCACCACTCCGGGTTATTACGGGCGTGACAGATTGCCAATTGAATTTTAAATACAAAATTTAGTCACTCTAGCAAGAGATTAGTATGCAGCTTGGAGGTGTATCTTTCATATGGCTGACACGCGCCGCACCGCCAAAATTTAAAAAATAGGCCGCTATATTGAATTTATTTTTTATGGGACATACATATTTCGTTCATAACGTATATTTGGGGTTCCCTGGGATCACAAAACAGGCTGTTGAAAAGATTTAAAAAAGTCAGCGCCATATTGAAATTCTTTTTTTACGACAGATTTCGTTCAAAATCAATATTTCGGGTTCCGCGACCACTACGACAAGGGGGAAGAAGGCGACGCTATGCTCACTTTTTCCCGCCTTAGTGTAGGTTTTTACGACCCTATGTCGGTTTAGCGTCTAGACGTCTCAGTTGCATCCAATACGTCTTGGAACCCTGAGACGCCTCATTCTAGACGCGGGCTATGCCGTTGGTTTTTTAGTGGGTAATCTGCTTCTCTGTGAGTCCCTCATACCCGCTTTGTGCGGGATGCGTAAATGCATTTTTCAAGCAAGTAAAAAGTAAAAAGAAAGGGTCCCGCGACCACTAATTCCGGGTTTTCTATATTTCGTGGTCAGTTTGCGTACTTCAGTGTCATCATAAAATATACCTGTTTATACTCAGCCAATTCGAGCTGCAGCCTCGCGACCTCGTGCCGGAGCTGGTTGATGGTGCGACTGGTGAGGTCCTGGTTGACGACGCAGCGGTTCTTGATGTTTCGAGCTCGGTTCGCGTACTTGAGTGTGTTGAGCGTCTCCATGAAATCCCTGTCGCTAGGTGACACACATGCTATCATCACTGTGTTACTGTTACCTGAAAAAAAAGTTAAGGTTTTAGGATTTACGATTTGCAGGATCATTATGATAATAACTACTTAATATGTTTTTTAGAGAAGAGCAAAGTTCGCGAGCTAAAGTGTCATCCATTAGTGCTTTTACTATGCATAACAAGCAATGAAGCAATCAACGTCCTAAATTTTACTTTCTGCCGAAAATTTTGCGCGCTCATTTCTAACATGACTGAGTTATGTGCGTTTTAACTAATTAAATATCTCTTGCTTTAATGGTGAACGCAACATCGTGAGGAAGCCTGCATGTCTGAGAGTTCTTCATAATGGTCTTCATAAAGGTGGCCATTGTGTGCTGTGGTGGCTATGGCCATTGGCCATTTTGAGACGAGATTAGAGCTCAGAATTTGGCCGACGATGTGTTGAAATAATGAAATACTTTTTATGAAAGTCGTAGTACAAAAAATATATATAGGTGTTGAATTAATGATACAATTATATTTCATATTTAAGTAGTCATAACTCTGTGTTGCATAACTCTGTGTTTGGATAAGGCACTCTGTGATCTATGATCTCTTTATGCTGCCTTGTTCTGTGGTATGTGCTATCAAAGTAAGTCAAGTTTTTCTTGTGTAAAATAATTTAAATAGTAAAGTGTGTGATTAAAGTATGTATTCAAGTTAATACCTAGTGTTTATTTAATGTCCCAGTCTAAAGAATAATATAATTAATAATAGGTACAGTTTTTACGCTGTTGCACTACGTATATTAAACATCTAAGGTCGAATGTCACGATTTACTAAATTAATAGAATTTTTAAGATTTACCTCCTAATGAATCCTGTAGTAATCTCGTTAATTTGGAATCCCGGTATGGAACGTGAAGAACTTTTCTCGACTTATCGCCTAAAGCTGATATAACGTTGCCCAGCGCTAGTAGACCGCAGTTTATAGATATACCCTCTTTCGCTCTTTCGCCAGTGGCACCTGAAATGAAATGTTCATCTTGTATATCCATACTAAAATTAAAAATGCGAATGTGTGTCTGTATGTCTGCCTATCCATCTTTTCAACCGAGTTTGACGAAATTTGGAATAGAGAAACGTTGAGTCACGGGAAAGGCCATAGGCTACTTTTTATCCCGGAAAATTAATGAGTTCTCGCGGGAATAGAGCGGGAATAGAAAACAACCTCATCCACGAGGACGAATTCATTTAATCAGCTATATCTAATAGCGAAAATATAAATGGCTCCAGGTTCTCAATGTTTCATCATTTAAATACTTGACTTACCTGTCCTTTTCAATCGTTCCGAGCCTGCCAAATCCACGAAATGAAACTTGGCAGTGAGCGTTTCGTACTGCTCAGGCGTTTCACCGTCTGCGTCCCTTTCTGCTCCGTCCTGATCTGCCGCCAGTCGCCTCTGTCTAAGCAGCAATGTGAACACCGCATGTGAGCGGGAAGACGACGAGTTCATGTTAGTTGCTGCGGTGGTGCGCGCTAAGGCACCAGCTCTTAACGCTCCTAGAGCTTCCTTCACGCCTCTGACTGCTCGCATCGATGCGCCTATTATACGTACACCTCCGCAGCCATCTTCCGTTATCCTTAGGGTACCCTGAAATTAATTACCGTCATTTGAATGTATCCTAAAAAAAACATTTCTAACCACCTGATTGGTAGCTAACTATCATTTTAACTAAATTATATTAGGCGGATCAATGCCATTACGATTGTATGGTTTATTTTGATAGAAATTCCTTACGTCTTTTCTCATGTTAACTTACCTTGTAGCTGTCTTTGGTGGGGTCGAGCAAGCCCACAGTGTCTTCATTGTAGAGCTCGATGAATTGTGCTTGGACGGAGAATGCGCCTGGGAGCGCGCGGCGTGCGCTCTCTCGTCTGCTCCAGCAAAGAGTTCAGGTATCGCACAAGGTAAAGCCTTTCTTTTCTGTAGACATGTTACGGTCAGCTTACCTTAGCAAAGGCATCTTTGGCGGGGTCGAGCAAGTCCACAATGTCTTTTTTTATACGGAGAACTCTGGCGGCAGCTGGCCCTGCGAACACACTGCATTGACTCTCCCGTCTGCTCCAGCGAAGAGTTCAGGTATCGCACAAGGTAAAGCCTTTCTTTTCTGTAGACATATGTTACGGTCAGCTTACCTTTGCAAAGGGATCTTTGGGGTCGAGCAAGTCCACGATGTCTTCATTGTAGAGCTCGATGAATTGTGCTGGGACGGAGAACTCTGGCGGCAGCTGGCCCTGGGAGCACGCTGTTTTGACTCTCTCGTCTGCTCCAGCGAATAACGAAGAGTTCAGGTATCGCACAAGGTATAGGCTTTCTTTTCTGAAGACTTGTTACTTGTCTGCTTACCTTAGCAAAGGGATCTTTGGCGGGGTCGAGCAAGTCCACAATGTCTTCATTGTAGAGCTCGATGAATTGTGCTTGGACGGAGAACTCCGGCGGAAGCTGGCCCTGGGAGCGCGCGGTATCGGCTCTCTCGTCCGCTCCAGCGAAGAGGTCACGTATCGCGCGGGGAATGATGCCTCTCTTGTCTTCGTCTACGTGTTCCCCCTCCCACCCACTTCCCATTGTGTAAGTTTTCCCGGACCCAGTCTGTTGGCAAAACAAAACTCTTATTAGGCATTTTCTTTGCAATCAATATTGTTTTATTACCCACGACGGAACGGAGACGGTATATGTGTTTGACCTAAGAGGTTGTGAGTGTGTTTGTTTGTGTGTGCACTTTTTTGTTACCATGTTCTTGCAAAACTACTGAACCGATTATAATGCGGTTTTTTGCATAAGAAGGTTCTTAGATAACAATACAGCCCTAGTCCACCAAGCTGCGCTGCAATCGCGATTTTTTTTTCTTATAATTGCAAATTCTCTCTCCATGTTATAATTTTTCAGAATAAGTACTAGGCTGATTTAGATGCGGTTTATTGCATGAGTTATTTCGTGTATGTTTTAAAAATAATTATGTAAGTAATTTATTCTTATTATTCATCTGTCAATAACTTCTACAAGACTAGTTACAGGTTCGCCTTTCTCTTTTAGTTTAATTAATTAAAACATAAATAACTGAAAGGGAAAGTTTACGAATCACTTTATTAGAAACTTACCAAGTTACTAATCTTATTTAAATAATTTCCGAACTACATAGCTGGAATCGTAATATCGCTTTGTGACACCTACGGCTACGAAAAACGCACAGCCTCGTACGGATTCTTTTTAAATGTGATCAAGCTTTGATTAGATAAGAATGACGCCAAATTGTTGAAGACGCGCTTTCATTCAACTTGTAATACGAGTAGATTCGGGACAACTGTTTACTGTACTGTACTGGGTCAATAGTTATGGGTCGGGTTTATCTTTTCGATATTGGCTTAGGTCTTGATGTCTGGCTATACCTACTCTTTACTCGAGGTTACGTGCGGTCAATTGGACAAATCCAACGATATAAGACTGATGTCAACTGAACATCAGCGATTTATGCAAAGTGGCGCTTGAACAAGATATTCAAATTTTATTTATCACTAGCAGATGCCCGCGACTTCGTCCGCGTGAAATAAGTTTTTAAATTCCCACGGGAACTTCCTAATTTTTCGGGTTAATATATAGCCTATGACACTCACAAATACCTAATGTGGCTTTCTATTGGTACCAAAAATTTCGAAATCCGTTCAGCAGATCCAAAGATTACCCCCTACAACCTCACAAACTTTACCTCTTTATAATATTAGTATAGATATTTACAATGCTAAGCTGTGATATTTTTCCATGTTGTGCCATTCATGACAAATAAGTGGTGGAGTGGAGACGCAGGGTGAAGCTGCGGTAAGGTACGTAGGCTAATGTGTGACTAGTATGATATAACTTCAACATAAACGCTTTTTTTCTTTGTTTTATTACGCTTTAATAAAAAAGCCCATTCTTTGAAAACTTTTATTATGATAAAAATTATAGCCTCTAACAGAGTTTGAACTTCCGAACATGTTCTAAAAATAGACACAGCAAAAGTCCAACGTCATAGACATTACACACACACAAATTCAACGGCATTCATCGTCAGACCGCCAGCCGGCGGCGTCTCCCCGTCTCGCACGCTCGACAAACGCGCGTGACCACAATACCCGATGAATATTGACATCAACTTATATAGGCTGTGTAGGGGTTGATTTTTTCGCTATTCCTACGGGAGCGAACCGCAGACGGTCGCAAGTGTACCAATATCAAAATACGCGATCAATTTTTGTGCTTAATGTCCCATATTATACTTAAGTACATCTAAACTTCCTACTGTACTTATTAGCTACTATGATTTTTTTAATACATTACTGGTAACTTCGCTTTTTTACGACCTTTGTTAATAATTTTGCTACAAAAATTGTTCACATCAAGTTAAGCAAGTCTAATGCATTATTTCCCTTTCGTGACCATAAACTCTTCCCTCTGGGGGCTACAATAGTCGATACTCGATGAATATTGATACGCGCTAGGGCCCTCGCGTATTGCTGGGATGCGTAAATTGTGTGACGGGAAACGGTAATAAAATAGTAACGATATCGTTGATTTATTGACCCTTTCCGATTCCTATTGACTGGATTGGACACAAAGCGTTGTTGGTTTTTTAGGGTTCCGTAGCCAAATTTGGCAAAAACGGAACCCTTATAGATTCGTCATGTCTGTCTGTCTGTCTGTCTGTCTGTCTGTCTGTCTGTCCGTCCGTATGTCACAGCCACTTTTTTCCGAAACTATAAGAACTATACTGTTGAAACTTGGTAAGTAGATGTATTCTGTGAACCGCATTAAGATTTTCACACAAAAATAGAAAAAAAAACAATAAATTTTGGGGTGTCCCCATACTTAGAACTGAAACTCAAAAATTTTTTTTTCATCAAACCCATACGTGTGGGGTATCTATGGATAGGTCTTCAAAAATGATATTGAGGTTTCTAATATCATTTTTTTCTAAACTGAATAGTTTGCGCGAGAGACACTTCCAAAGTGGTAAAATGTTGGTCCCCCCCCCCCCGTAACTTCTAAAATAAGAGAATGATAAAACTAAAAAAAATATATGATGTACATTACCATGCAAACTTCCACCGAAAATTGGTTTGAACGAGATCTAGTAAGTAGTTTTTTTTTTAATAATATAAAACTTACTACAGGTTTGTACGGAACCCTCGGTGCGCGAGTCCGACTCGCACTTGGCCGGTTTTTTAAAATAATAATTGCCGGATGTTATTCTTACATCCTAAACGTGTAATTGGATTAATTTTACACAATGTTTCGGATATACCGACCAGTTTTTTAAGTGTCTTTTAGGGCTACTTGCAAGTTGCAACACAGAAAGTTGTCGTTGTAGTTAAACTTGCTCATAAAATAGCAAGCAACGTGGGTGGCACTGTTACCTTTATATTTTATAATTAGGGATAATACTCGTATTATGCATAATCATACTACTATTATTAATGCGAAAGTGTGTTTGTTGGTTTGTCCTTCAATGACGCCGCAACGGAGCAACGGATCGACGTGATTTTTGGCGTGGGTATAGTTGAGGATCTGGAGAGTGACATAGGCTACTTTTTATCCCGGAAAATTAAGGAGTTCCCGCGGGAATCAAAATAACTAAAACCACGCGGACGAAGTCGCGGGCATCAGCTAGTTTGATACTTATAACGCTTTGAACCGCAACTACCTGTGGTGCAACTGGCTTTAACTGTTACAATGAAAGTCGAAGTGCACTGTTGTTTCAAGTATGTGCTCACAGATTTCAGATTACACAACGACATTTTAAATAGGGGAAGAACAATAGGTACCTACCTCGAGGATTCTACACACGATCTGATATCGTACACAATTGAGAAAGTACGTCATTAAGCCGCGAATGACACCGCATTCACTGCTCGGAATGTGACGTTTTGAAAACGTAGATAATTAAGTACCTGGATATAATATTTTCACTGAAAGTAGGTACAGTTTCATAACTGCAACTAGAAATTTTATTAAGGGACTAGATGATGCCCGTGACTTTGTCATTTTTTATTCCCGCGAGAACTCTACGGGATAAAAAGTATTATATGTCCATCCCCGAGATACAACCTATCTCTATACCAAATTTCGTCCAAATCGTTTGAAAAGATGGGCCGTTTAGCCTAGAAGACAGGCAGACGGACATACAGACAGACACATTTTCGCATTTATTATATTAGTATGATACTAATATAATAAATGCGTGAGATTGCCTGTACACTAAGCGCCACGGAGCAGAAGATAGAGATGTGTTCAACAGACAAAATTAGATTATATTATTGAAAGATAATGACGATATTTTAGTTCCATGGTCGCTTTTTTTATCCACTACAAGTTAGCCCTTGACTATGATCTCACCTGTTGGTAAGTGATGAATGATGATGCAATTCAAGATGGTAGCGGTTTCCGTGATCTGTGGTAGCGGGCTAACCTGTTAGGCCTACTTGTAGGCCAGGTTACGTTTAACCCAGGAATTAATTTGGAATTTTGATAGAAGTTTTTGCAGTAGTAGTAGGAGATAACTCTGGGTTAAAAGGATAAACCGGCGTTTCTGCAAGCGGGCCTTAGGGATATCCATAATAGGTTAGCCCCACAGAACACATAAGAAACCTTTCTTGTGTGTTCTGTGGTTAGCTCGTTACCATATCCCTATAATCGGTTTCTACACGGCATCTATCGCTTAGCGGTACGTATTTGCCAGTAGGGTTGGTAAGTGGTACCTAACTAGCCACGACCGAAGCCTCTGAAGCTGAACGACCAAGTGGTCATAATCACAATTGGTTAATTTTAAAAGGATGTTTGTTAATTTTAATTTTTTCTAAAGAAAATTTGATTCAAGGTCGCGTAGATTATATTATACCTACTGTATGTTGGATATAATATACAAGAACATGCGTTAGATAAGAATACCCATGAACTCTACAAAAAATATTATCGATTTGACCGAATGTAATAAATTATCTATTTGTTGCGACCAAAACGAGAAAAACATTTACGTACGTATAGTTAATACTATTACTAGCAGATGCCCGCGACTTCGTCCGCGTGAAATAAGTTTTTAAACTCCCACGGGAACTCCCTAATTTTTCGGGTTAATACGGTTTATCCCTAATTTTTCGGGGTTCGGGTTAATTTTTCGCCTATGACACTCAAAAATAATGTGGCTTTCTATTGGTACCAGAATTTTCAAAATCGGTTCAGCAGATCCAGAGATTACCCCCTACAACCTCACAAATTTTACCTCTTTATAATATTAGTATAGATATGTATTATTATGTAAAATAGCTAGGTATTTGTAAATCTCCAGGCACGCACTAAGTACAAACTTTTAAGAGTTTGAGCCGAAAGCGTAGCAGACAGACAGACAGACAGACACACTATCGCATTTATAATATTAGTATTGCTACAGTCATTATTATCTAACAGGTCAAACCAAGTCTTGCTTAAATTAGTTTAACTGATTGTTATTTTCCTTTTTGATTGACCGGTGCTTTGATATTATTGAGTGATAAGATCCAGGTGCATAATACAACTTTCTTTCAATTGACATATTACAATAAATCGATAATATCTAAGATTAATTATAAATTCGTTTATTCAAAAAGATCAATGCAGTGACCGTAAAATAAAAAGACCGAAGTTATATAAAGATAAGATGCGCCATGATAATAATGATTTATACATCAGGTGTAGTTAACTGTTTTTATACATCAGATATAGGTAAGTTTTTGTATTTCTTTAGATTCGCCAAAATATAGAGATCACAATCAATAAATTATGTAAAGTAAGTTAAGTTATCATTGACTAGCTGATGCCCGCGACTTCGTCCGCGTGGAATAAGTTTTTTTAATTCTTTCGGGAACTGCTTTATTTTCCGGGAGATAAAAAGTATATATCCTATATCACTCTGCAGGTCCTCAACTAGGTATACCTTTGCAAAAAATCACGTCGATCCGTTGCTCTGTTACGGCGTGATTGAAGGACAAACCTACAAACAAACACACTTTCGCATTTACAATATTAGTATGCTTTTTGTACATCAACGTCTATTCTACTTGATAAGGGTTGGTTATTTTCCTTGGTCATTCGGAGCGTATTACCTAATCATGTTTTTTTCGTTCGCTGTCTATAAAATATAGAAAAGTACGTAACACCCAGTTTTTCCAAGGTCGTTTTACAAAATATGCAAATATTCGCATACCTATAAGTATCATAGTATTTGGTCACTTCGGTCATTGTTATCATAGACTATCGCTTTATCAGACGCGCAAGGATTAGGTACTTCGATGATGGCTTGATAACATACGAAAGGCACTATTGTTTCAGATAACTAGTAACTCACACATCATTATAAGCTTTGTTACATAAAATATTAGGTAAAATATCGTTTGCACAGGTTTATACTAACGGAGATGCTTGGTGTGCGTATTCTAGGCGCCTTCGCTAACGCGTGGCTGATACAATATTATCACAAGGCATATCATTTGTTTGGATAATGGAGTTTAGCTACCGACTGTGTAGCTATGACTCAGCAGGTACCTAATATATTGTCATTACATAACAGTCATAACAGTAAATCTTTATGATTTTGCTGTAAGTAATACTCGTATTTTACGAAATTAAAATTCAATGAGAATTCAATTCGCAAAGGTAAGTAAATTATTCCATTGAACGGAGAGCTTAATAACATACTAAGCAAAACAATACAATTGTAAATAAATCAATAAACTAAACAATATGAAAAAGTGCATATTATGTAATGCCATGTTTTTCCGCAAAGACAATAATTTGTAAAAAGGATGGCACCAACCACTAATTGGGTATTGATCTGGACAACTATTCAAATAAATTATTTTTTAGTGATTATTAAATAGAGGATCTGCCAAAAGTAATACCTATCCACGTCCCCTGTTAGTTTTATGTTTGAAAACCATTTTAAACTATCGATTGAAGTAAAAAAATTGCGTCGAATATTGATGACGAAGTTCAGTATTTCATACAACATCCTATACTAAGCTCGCGTTTGGACGTTTGAAAAAAAGTTGCTTATTAGACTAGTTGTCAAATATCCAATTTAAGCCTTGTAAATTTAGGTACTTTTACAAAATTTTCTTTATAATCAAATTAACAGAAATATTCTACGGAATTTCGGCTGAGAAACATTCCCAAAAGAATACATTTCTCTAGGCCATTTAAAAAAAAAATCTATCAAATTAACTAGAATCAATACAGATGAGGAAGGCTTTGTTCCTGCAGTAACAATGGGAAATAGTAATTTAAAGCCATGGATGAAATTGATTTGACTGAAAAATGTGCTTTCTTTAAAGCACTAAAAACAGATGGCCATAAAGCTATTCATATGTCATCCAGTCGGCATGTATTGACAAAACATCGGGCTTTGAACTTTTGAAGTCCACGGTGAACCGGGCGATACATCAACCGAAGTCGTAAAAGAGCTCGAAAATAAACCGCATACGAAATAAACAGACGCATCTGTTGCTTGGCTTAAAAGGATATATTTAATTAGCACGTACCAATAGTGTATACACAATATGCATAATTATTATAATTGGTAATTGTTTCACTGATAATAATCTTCCGCATAGTCCAATCAAATTAATTATCAGATAAATGTAGGGGTTAACCTTTTTGACGAATTTACCACCTAAGTTAGTCAAGTTCCGGTTATAAAGAACAATATAATCATGAAGGACTCGACAATATACGATTGTCGAGTCAACATCTCATAACGATGCTCCGGTGCCGCAGTGAAACTTACGTTGAGAATAATTTGGAAGATTTGTGTGGTGTGGTGTTGTGCCGGTGCGAATTTCTGGCGCGGTGTAGCTGCAAGTGCAAGATACCCACTGTACCTACAACATAGATTTGTCTACTGTGGCGGATTATAGCGATTTAAACTTCTAGTTCCTTCATTATCTTGGACTTCCGCAAAGTAACGCCTGCTTCTATCCAATAACAATATAATCGCTCTGACAAGAATCCTTGCAGGACGGTCTGTCCTGGACTTTTTTATGCCTATCCTGCTATACTGAACCATTATCCCGAATTCAATGGAGGAGCTGGTAGAGCGGGTAGAGAGATGCGCAAGCCCGATGTAGACTGTAGCTCTACAAAATACACCTACAGCAACGCAATATCAATTACTCTTCAAAAGTTACTGATCATAATATTTTATATTGAGCCCTAATGATCTTATTTAAAAAATCGATCATCACAAATACTAGAGCGCGTCAGATTAAGGTAATGTGAATTACATGCTAAAAGTGGATATTCAATAATCTGACGATTTGAGCGAGACCTAAGGTAACAGGTAAGTGAGAGGGTAACAAACTTGCAAAAAAAAACGTCCCCTCGACCCCCCTTCCCCCCTTTTCGTCCCCTTTTTCCCCACCGGTAAAATGGTATATAACTTTTTTTCTTTCTACCATCTAATCTTTAAAATCCATTGGGTCTCCATGACGCTCGAGTAAATCCACATTTAGCATCGTGGTTCCCCTACCATTAGCAACTATTTGTTGTCAGGAAATTAAAGTTACTTCATATGAAAGCTAACGCTTAAAATATAACTGTCGATTCATGGTATACCTGTCACTGACATACAATAGTATTGTATGTTATTATAAAAGGGCCAATGTTAAATCTTTTGTACTGAAAATAAAAGAAAAGAGGGTCCTTGTTACGAGTATAATTTGATATTTGATTTTAGTTACGAGTTGTGCAATTGTATTATTATACAGTTAAGTACCTGTTTCAATTAACGTTTTTTATTTCTCTAGGTTTGTTTTATCATAGAAAGGTTTGGGGTTTAGCAGAGAATGGAGACAGTGCAGGGTTAATGAATTGCGTCTTTCCAAACCGTTAAGCTGCAGCTATCAGCGTTTGAGTTACTTTTCCTACAACCATTTGTGGATTTATTTCCTGGCAGGGATATAAAATTATGGCAGATTTAAGTTTCACATCGGTTTAATGTATATGAAAACTTGGTCAAAAACTCTCTACCTGACAAGATCAGATATTTGTATCACTGCAGATTGTAGAATTAGAGCATAGAACCACACTTTGCCAAGATGACGTCGATCATAGACAAATCAAGTTTTTAAAAATATAAATTGAGACATCGATACTGCGATGATAAAATAACCTGTAATATTACCTAACCACCGTATAAACAAGGCTAAGCGGCGTGTAAACATACAAACATGAACGTGTATATTCTTATAATATATAGGTATACCAGATACATCGTGGCGGTAATCGGCCTTGTGCGTCATTAGCACTTGACTTGCTAGTGCTTATGACTTGAAGTTCTACGGCTATTTCCTAAAAGGCTTAAACTATTTGTACAGCATTCCTACTCTACTAACCAACACTTTACGATATCGATTTATGTGTTCACATTTGAGTGGTTTCGATAAGATTTTAATATCAGTAAAGTTATCAAAGTCGCAATAGAACGTAACGAGATGTTTTCAATGTCAGAGCTTTTTAAAATTTTAGCTTATTAGATCCTAATTATTAATCTACTAGCTACAGATAATCTCCCTGTGTAAAGCTGTAACTCGTTATAGGCCTTCAAGCCTTTACGTCTTGACAGACGATTCATGCACTAATAGGCGACACTTTTTCCCATGGCGCGACACTTACGGCTAAATATGAGGCAGCTGCACATGTCATCCCAAACTAGAGTCACAGAGTGACGTGGTATTCTTCCTTAGTAAGGAGTCCTTTACTCTTCTTTGGGCGAGGACGTCAAACAAGGCTTCGTCATGAGAATGGAAACCGTCCTTAATGCTCTCACGCCATTTGATTCTGTCTTCCGCGAGCTCTTCCCAATGGCCGAATTTTATGTACGGCCATGGCTTGCCTCTTGGCGCAGTCTTTCAGTCTTAAAGCTGTAACTAGGCCGTAGTGCTATTGCTAAATTCCGAAAAGAAGGTAAAATTAGTTGTTTCATATTATGTAGTACCTACTAGTAATAAGTACCTACTTAACTGTGAATTTGGAGACTCGTTTGACTCAACCACCAAACGAAGGTTAATTTAATGAGCTCACAGTCATTCACTAATGAGTCGACTGGACAGTAATCAACCACACCGTTTAGTATGTAGGAAACGACACGGTATGCCACACATCAAGAAAACGGCGCCGCCCGCCCATTTACGGACAACGCATACGCATGTACACCTTCTGTAAATTAATCTATGCAAAAAATTTACACGCTAACTTGGATCTTAAGACCCTAGTTATAGAGTGCTAATTCCGGGTTTAGTATGAAATGGTAATTAGGTAAAAAGTAATAATGATCGATTAAACTGGGTGTCTGCAAAACCATATTATGGACTGGGACGATTACCTTATTTAGTTGGTTTTCTAAACAGAATTTTCTTTTCTTACAGCTCTTATAATGACGCGCTGTCAGTTGTCACCCTTTTCTCTCTGGAAAATCCGTTCTACCCAGTACCTCTATAGATAGCTCTGTCATTTTGTGATTTTAACGTGTTCTACCCCCGATATTTGTCAACATTGAGTATTGGACCGAACGCGTTAGCTCTTGACTGCAATCTCACGTGATGGTAAGTGATGATGCAGTCTAAGATGGTAGCGGGCTAACCTGTTAGGGGCATGGCAGTTATATTAAACCCATACCCCTATTCGGTTTCTACACGGCATCGTACCGGAACGCTAAATCGCTTGGCGGCACGTCTTAGCCGGTAGGGTGGTAACTAGCCACGGCCGAAGCCTCCCACCAGGCCAGACCAGGGAAAATTTAGAAATTATAAATTCCCAAATTGACCCTGCCGGGGATCGACCCGGAACCTGCGCACGTTAAGACAAAAGCGCTACACACTGCGCCACTGAGGCCGTCGAGAGTCTGTAAAGAGTTGTGATAATCGCATTGTTACAATCTTGCGTAATTCCCTCTGGTCACTTACTACAAGTTCATATCAATAAAATGTTCTCTTTAGAACCTGAGGTTATAATATTATGTAAAAAGGCAAGACAATATCGAGATATCGATGACAGAATCATACCCAGAGAGTATCGAAAGATAATGTTACTAATTTTACAAGTAAAAGTGCTTATTAATCCCAAAAAGTTAAGCCAAGGATCAGATTACATTAATGCCCACATAATCAACAAGTCTTTTATTGAACTGTACCTACCTTTTATATAGTTTTGCGTGAGCGTTGACATTTCCCTGTGCAATACACCTCCGCAAAGACCTTTAGTATCTTGTAGTCTTTATTTGAATTTAAAGGACATTTTTAATTAACTACGCCACCTTCTTATTCTTCTGGAACCAAATTTTATCAGTCCTGTTTTTTTAATGACTCCGAAGGCAAAATCTATGCTAGAGCAGGAAGCTTATTTTATGTATTTGTTTATTTTATTTTCTATTACTTATGTAAAATGAAATATTTTTTTTACTGAAGAGTAACTGCTGAGTAATTTCTTGCCGGTCTTCTTAGCAGAATCTGCTAAGCATACTCAAATGGAAAACACCTCTAATAAGATATCTATGGTATTACTATTCGCTAACCCGCATTAGTAGGTACAAGAAGCCGATAAAGGGTTCTGTGTACAAACACCGGAAATCCGTTGATAGATGCAGATAAAGCGTTGTCTATTGTTTCCATTTCAACTGAATGTAGGCTCTTAGGTTTAGGTCGCCTACACAAACTTTCGTGAGTAGTTCGCAAGGTTTCTTGATTGGTGTCTAACAAAGAAAAGTAATTGGAAAAAGAGGTCAAAACGTGGGTCTGAAGTTACTGTCCCACCGAATTTGCCGATTTAGCTAAAAAAATCTAAAATAAAGATCTAGTCAGCTAAGTTGTTGTAAAGCTAGAGCTTTTCAACCGGTCAGAAATTCCATAACGGATTTAATCTTTACCGATACTGTCGCCTGAAAGCCAAAACTTTTGTTAAGTTCTTTGCGAGTACATACATCGAGTTTTACAAATCTTCTCACCGAAAAGACATAGAAACAGTTAAATAGCATAAAGCATACATCCTAAGTTCAATATTCTACAAGTGGCATAACTAATTGGATCCAAATTCGCTACAGGCGATCGGTATTCGAACCCTCAAACGACATGGCCTTTGCCAATTACGTTAGCTATGCAACTTTTTAAAAAGGCCGACACATAAAACCATTGCGTGTACTTACTTAGTATTAAATGAGTACCATTTAAAGAAATTCAAGCTTTGGAGAATGTGACGGTACGGTTGGCGTAGGTGTCATTATATACTAGCAAACCAAGTACCTAATGGCATCTAATTTTGAAACCTCTTTTTCTCAAATAGCCTGCATCTTCTAACGGGAAAACGGGTAGCAGCTTTTAAAATGCTGCTCTCCTGCAAGTGATCTGGTACTCTCTTCAGGTTAATATTGATAAAGGTTTCTGAACAAAGAAAGTAAGTAGGTATGTGTTTAAGATGTGCCTTGATTTGGTTAAGCCTCTTTCTGCCTGCAGCTATTTTCATGTTGAAAGTTATATTTTTTGCTGATTTAAGTATTTTCTTTGAACTATTACGCATTAACGTAGCATCGACCAATTATGGATGTTCTTCTGGGCAAAGAACTCATAGCGTTTAAAAAAATTGCGTACTATTACTAATCAACGCTAAAGAGTAAAGACATAACTAGCGCATCAAGTGGGTGGTCCAGTGAATAACTTGTCAAGGTATCGTTTAAGCCAAATTCAGCCATAATACTGTAACCATACGAAAGTTATTTGCAAAACAGCATAGTTCTATGCGTATTGCGACACAGCATGCAAATCATGATCGGCTCTCGTCATCGAGACGTTTTTGTAAAACAATTAGAAGTTTAGTAGGCGGCTTTGGAATTCAGACAAACCGCTTTAATTGGTACCTATAGTGTCCTTTTAAAGACTCAATTTTGCACTTGCTGAGTTGTCAAAACGCATACAATAGAAGAATAGATCCTGTGACACCAAAATAAGACTTGTATGTCCAAAAAAAAATCTGGCCTTTGCTCGAGTCTCGGGTCCCCCTTTGCTATCTAGATAAGATTGTCAGGAATCAGGAAAATTTGTCGTCATAAATGATTGACTTACACTGCAAGACAGTGGTCTTTTGTCAGGCTTTTCACAAACCACGGACTTGTTTTGGGTCCCCGCTTGAGATCCCCTGTCCACCAGCATGATAATATGGTATTTCCTCCCATATCTAGCACCTGTATGTTTAATGCTTGATTGCATAAACAGAACGAATGAATATTGATATGGACTTCGATCAAGCAAAATTGATCAAAGTCAAGCTTATGCCCATAAATACTTTAAAATGGCTCTTCCTTCCTTGGCCAACACTTGTGCAATTGAATAATTGCATAAACAAAAGCTGTAATTACTTAATCAATATTGATGTGGATTAGCAGTAATTTATACAAAGGATAATCTATTTCGAGCGCCGCTTGAATACAAACGCAGCACGTGGGCATCACCGCAACAGGCATCACCTTAGCATATTGTTACCACACGACAATGTCAATAGCCGGGTCCATACCGACCGAGCACGGTCAGGACACGGCTTGCGAGCCAATTTGCCTCGGCTGGTGTATGCATGGCTAGGGCTGCTTCGGGAGGTCATTGCCAAGTCCTAGCATAGCTTGACCCCAGTCTCCAACCATGTGTGTATGTAACCAAGTACCGAAATAATATGTAAATACATAGCTGGGCCGTGCGCCTTAGCTTGAGCTGCTCTTTAAGTGTGGGCAGCTCACATCAAGCTGACTGAGATTCTCTGACAACAACGTGGGACTGCCACAAAATATAGCTTTAACTCCTTCAGATTGTCGGAGACGGTTCGTGAGCCAGAAGCCCGTGCCTTCTTGGCCGTCCTCGACTGTGCTCCATCGGTCTGGACCCGGCTATTCACATTGTGATAAACGAATTGCGCCGGGGCCGCATAGCTTAACTTTGCTCATTAGAATCTGCCCACACGTATACGTGAATATTTATATTCCGTGATTATTACAATCTAATTATTTATAACTATGCACCCCGGCAAGCCTAGTTGTCAATGTTTCAAAAGTTTAATATTCTGTGGTTAAAGTAAGCAGCCGGCCAAAAGTAAGGCCAGTTTAGCTATTAACAATTTACAGTCTATTTGCTTGTCGATTAAAAAAGGAATTCGTTATTTCCACGACATTGACATAGCACAAGGGTTTATAAGCTCTTCAGAAGGAGAAAAAGCTCTCAGCTGACGTGTGCATTGTGTAATGACGAGTGTTCTTGCGAGACTCTTAAACGCGAGGTTAAAACCTCTACTGCACCGCGCCAAATGGGTCAGGGGAGAGACTGGTGTGGGGTTACACGACTTGAGTGTTACTACAACTAGTAATGATCTGCATGTCTTTGGAAATTTCATACACCGTTCAGCGTCTGCACCGATAGACGCCCACGGCTGGAAGATAAGGTCTCCTGCATGGATAACCACAGGACACGGTCTTTTGCCACTTGGCTCCCAGCTATAATCCATCGGTGGCGATCGACCGTCCAGTACCTAGCGATCCACCGCTGCGCTTTCCGGTGTTAGGCGGCCATTCGAGTACCTTGGGACTTAAGTTTTAGGGAATGAATAGAACATGTCGCACAAAATGAAAGGAATTTCCTTTTAAAGAGCTCTGTCACACTCATAATGTATCAATTATGAATTCAGTAGAAATACTTTTACCATCGAGCTTCTTTGACTCGTCGAGTTGTCAAGTTTTTGTAATGACTACACTTTTTCTTCTTTATCATCTAAGACTAAATTATCCTCAAACGGAATGCCTATGTTATAATCTCTTTAATGTTGTTCACCATCTCTAGAGCAACTGTCGAGTTTCTTGCTGGTTCTTTTCGGTAAGTATGACAATCCAAACCAGTCTGAACAATTCAAAAGCATGTAAAAGTTCATTTGGATAAAAAAAAACTATTCTATTCTAGTCTTTTACACGATGTTGGAAACACAAAGGGATTTATTTATTTATTTATTTTAATTAGTACGATATATGGCAATTCTATATAATACATATTATAGGATATGGCAATTTCTTTGTAGAATGCTTCACTACTCGACTACTACTACTAAAACATTGGTTAAGTATTATAGCGCTAAATGGGTCAGGTGGGAAACCAGTATACGGCTGTACGGTAAGTCTTTATTTGGATTACAACGGCCTCGTTATAGCATGGTTACCAGGAGAATAACACTGAGTTAAGTAAGAACTCTATCAATGATGATGTAAAAAAATTAAAATTCATATTTCAATAGATTTAAGAGCTCTTATCGTTCTCCCTCTCTTCACAATGTTCGTTCCCTGACCTTCGGATTTTACTTAAGTAATTCAGTGTAAGATCCCATAAAGTAGGTATTTCGGTTGTACACAATTAACTACCTCAGACCTGGGCGCGTTTGGAACCCTCGTAGCTTTAGTTTTAAGATACCGTAACAGATTATCACCATCATATTTTTATGTAACTGGACGTCAATAAGTGTAGTGTGTCTACCTAAATTGAATAAATATTTATGACTTATGACTACTAAACTAGAGGTCTAAATCTAGTACTGTTGCTATATACAGGTAGCCGTGATAGCACGTGGTGTAATTAGAAAAACAAAAACTAAATAAAAAATATTCGCGCGAATTTTTTTCTCGCGATTTATTTTGCGCGTACAGATTTCACTTACCTACTCCTACAATTTGAATCAAACCACACACGCAAACGCAATTTTTTCCACGCGAATTTTATTCGCAAGTGCGAACCACCTCCAAATGATTTCTTGTGTTACAGAATTGCGAAAAAAAGCTTGCGCGAATACGCAGTGCGAATGTAGGCGCCTTAAACCTTTTAATGATTTAAATCTTCGAAGCAAAAAGTGTTCCTATAGTTAGATAAGTAAGTTTAGTTAAATT
Source organism: Erebia ligea (assembly GCA_917051295.2). Taxonomy (NCBI): domain Eukaryota; kingdom Metazoa; phylum Arthropoda; class Insecta; order Lepidoptera; family Nymphalidae; genus Erebia; species Erebia ligea. The sequence goes on from OU785226.1 coordinate 1,991,002, forward strand.
TTATATTTATGCATTTGTTATGTATTACAATGTGTTAAAAATGTGTTTATTTCGTTAGGGGGTTTTAATGACACTATATTTTACATAATTTTTGTTTTTCTTACTGCATTACTTGAGAATACAAATTTACCATTATGACATCAATAGAAATAACATAATAGCTTAGAATAGCATAGAATAACATGGTAGCTTTTTTACATCTATACTTAATTCGATTCGAATTAGCATTATCTAACAAAAACATACAAACAAAACGTTCGTATGTAGATAATTAGAATTGTAAACAACATTATTTCCCATATGAATAGAATGTGGGACAAAGCAAGGAAAACGTGTTCGTATAGTGACAAACAGACAAATATGGCGCTTAGTACACGTATATTCCGCATTCTACGGTTGACTTGAATAGTTACTACCATCGCTTAAAGCAGTATTATCTAAAAATGACAGTTTTATGTCACGTACCTTGACATCCCTAAAATAAGGATTATAATGTTAAATCAAGAACGCCAGAAATATTTCATCTATACTAATATTATAAAGAGGTAAAGTTTGTGAGGTTGTAGGGGGTAATCTTTGGATCTACTGAACCGATTTTAAAAATTTTGGTACCAATAGAAAGCCACATTATTTGTGAGTGTCATACAGCTATAATATAGTATTAACACGAAAAATTAGGGAGTTCCCGTGGGAATTTAAAAAACTTAAATCACGCGGACGAAGTCGCGGGCATCTACTAGTTATTCATAATTTTTATTTAAAGCCATATTATTTTTGGAGTTTACCTCCTTTAGAAATGATTTGCATATATACATAATATATTATAAGCCCGGGGTATGAACATTTAAGTATGGGGAGTAAAATCAAATTTTCTCCGTTACGGTATTGACTTTATGTTTCCATGGTAACACATGTTTATGTTTCCATGCATGACTATGTAATGTATTTTGATGAATATAAATATTTTTGATATGTAAGTAAGTTTAGAAACTTTCCTCGTGTGTGAAGCAATGTAATAAAATTAAAAAAATTAATATAAATAAATGTATCAAGCATGCTTTCAGTAATATAAAAAATGCGTTCATATACTAATTTACTAATCTATATATTATTTTACTAGCAGATGCCCGCGACTTCGTCCGCGTGGATCGAGGTTTTTCGTTTCCCGCGGGAACTCCTTAATTTTCCGGGATAAAAAGTAGCCTATGTGTTATTCCAGACTATAATCTATCTCTGTGCCAAATTTCATCCAGATCCGTTCAGCCGTTGGGGCGTGATTGAGTAACAAACATCCATCCATCAAATAAATATTATAAATGCGAAAGTTTGGATGGATGGATTAAGAATTAAAGAGTTCCCGCGGGAACCGAAAAACCTCAATCCACGCGGACGAAGTCGCGGGCATCAGCTAGTACATCCATACATCCATCCAAACTTTCGCATTTATAATATTTATTTGATAATCGTTCGTAAAGAGTAAACTCCAGAAGTGCGTCGGAGCTGACACACACAATTTTTTAATATTATTTTTTAAAGCCATATTGAAACAATATGGCTTTAAAAGATGGTAGTATTCCCCCTGATCTTAATTCGAGTAGACATTTAGCTGGAAGTGCTTTGGCTGTTGTTACACGCTTAGGGGAAGTATAAGGTTACTTTGGTTAAAGAGGAGGCTTTAGGATATCAGGTTTACTATTGTAATTAGTTCCAGTAGAGGGTTTGCTTGTAAACCTCTAATATTTTTACGACGAAATATACATAATTATTTTAACTAGCTGATGGCCGTGACTTGAGGTTTTGGATTAAGGTTTTTTGGTTCCTGCGAGAACCCTAAAATTTTCGGGGATAAAAAGTGGAATACGTTTTCTGTTTATGAAAAGAGCATAGACTGCTGAGTTTCTTGCCGGTTCTTCTCAGTAGAATCAGCTTTCCGAACCGGTCGTAGATTCTTACGACTTATCATAAGTGGCACAAGTTGTTCTACGTGAAATAAATCATTTCATTTCATATAATTTCACTAGCGATCCGCCCCGGCTTCGCACGGGTAGCACTAATAATCCTAATCTATATAATACTAGAGGACGCCCGCGACTTCGTTCGCGTGGCATAAATTTTTTAATTCCCACAGGCACTCCTTCATTTCCGGGATAAAAAGAAGCCTATGTCACTCTCCAGATCCTGACCTATACTACCCATGCAAAAAATCACATCGATCCGTTGCTCTGTTGCGGCGTGATTGAAGGACAAACTCTCTATTTTACGTCCTTGGGGATAGAAATTTCCAAACTGTGGAATACGTATTTCATAATTTTAAATCGGAAGCCCAAATACCAAGTTTCAGGGCTATAACTTGTGAAATGAAAGACTTTTATACCAATTTTCATCCCCTATTTCACCCCTTTGGGGGTCGATTTTCAAAAACTGTGAAACACGTATTTCTTCTTTTTTAACCCGCAGCTCATATACCAAGTTTCATGACTTTAGCTTGAGAAATGAAGGACTTTCATATAAACTTTAAACCCCTATTTTACCCCTTTGGGGGTGGAATTTTGAAAAACTGTGAAACACGTATTTCTTTATTTTTAACTGGTAGCCCATTTACCAAGTTTCATGGATATAACTTGAGAAATGACGGACTTTCATACAAACTTTAACCCCTTATTTCACCCCCGTAGGGGTGGAATTTTGAGAAATCCTTTCTTAGTGAGCGCCTACGTCACAAAAGGAACCTACTGTCAAAATTTCAAGCTTCTAACCCCAGCGGTTTAGGCTGTGCGTTGATATATAAGTCAGTCAGTCAGTCAGTCAGTCAGTCAGGACTTTGAATTTTATATATATAGATTAAACTATCATATCTCTCAAGTTAGATCGAACTGCACATGGTGTGCGAATTTTATTATAATCGGTTAAGTGGTTTAGAAGTCCATTGAGGACAAACATTGTGACACGAGATTTATATATATTAAGATTTCAATTCGAATAACTACTATAATCTATATCTGTGCCAAATTACACTCAGATCCGTTCAGCCGTTCTGGCGTGAGTGTCCATTGATTTATCCATCCATCCATTAATAGTTATAATAGTTAAGTAATCTTGACTACGATTTTCGCGGCTTCTGAATATATTCCTAAGGACTTGGATACTATGATTTTATGAGTACATCGCAGAGTTGTTCGAAAGACATTTAAAAATTAAGGACGGATTTGCAAATCCCTTAAAATACATAGAATTGTCGGTACATTTTGTGACTAAGTCGGACAAAATAAAATGGAACTAAAAATTACTACATATAGATTGATCCCTTACCTCCAATTTTTGGAAATGACTTTGTTAAAAATCTTCATTTAAAGTACTATAAAAATGATTTTCCGACACCTCTTCACACAAAATTGACGATTTAGGGGCAACTATCGGTACATTTTTTCCCGTATATATGCCGATTTTTTGTCATTAAAAAATACCATCTGTTAGGAGATATGTTCAACTAAAAATTTTGGAAAGTAAAATATTAAAAATAGTACATATAGTATAAAAAATAAAATAGAAATCGCTTGTATTTTTTTCGCATATTTTGCTTTCAAACGTAAATCTTAACATAGTGGAAATAAGGGCTATTTTGACTTTGCTCGGTCACTGGTTTGATTTCGTTTCAAAACTTAAATATCAATTTAGTTAGTCAGTCATATTTTATAAAAAAAAAAAAAAATATACCGAAGTATCGAAATAAGTTGATTCACGCAGCTTGTAAGTACATGTGTGTGCGTGTGAACGATGCGAGTGTAGTAGTGCGATTTTATACCTATTTGTTTTGCAAATGCGTCCTTAAGGTTGGAGATTCAACTACCTAATTTAATAACAAGATTCGATTGTTGTGATTAAATTAGGTAGTTGAATCCACCCTTAGTTTAATCATCACTTAAATAATCAGTCAGTCTATTTATTATTTATAGCAGGTAGTTACGTACTAAGGTTCAACGATTCGAAGCAGCAAAAAATTGTTTGTTTTGGAAGATTTCCTTAAGATTTCGTAGCAGTTTTGAGGCATCACAATGCAAACGGGCACGTTTCCGCATTCTCTTGACTGCGCTATCGTATATTTTCTTTTATTAACTTCACTGCAGTCGAAGCAGCTAAAAAGAAAAGTCCGCTTCGCTTTTTTCATCCCAAAATAGATAAACAGATCTGTCCACACTTGGCATTCTTGTAGAATCAGAGATCAAAGACAAATAAAGAATACCTATTTAGTATATAACCAACCATTTTAGTATATACTTCATAGTGAGAAATAAAGAGATGAACACAACAACGTATAATCTAGATTCTAGATCATAATATTATAGAATAGGATGTGATAAACCAAGTCAGGATGGTTCACGTAATTAATGCACTAGTTGGTTAAGAAATCCGGCCGCAGAATTCATGTCTATTTCGTCGTCTTTCAGCAGATTCCTGACAGGAGACTCGAAAAAAATATCGCGTCATCGATCAACGTCTGATTAGCCAGCATATCTCCACTCCGCTCCGCTTCAATGTACAGGCACCCTAAGGCTACGTTCGCATATATTCGCGCGAATTTTTTTTCGCAATTCTGTAACACTAGAAATCGTATGGAGGTGTACGGTTGTACCTATGCACTTGCGAAACATAATTCGCGCAAAAATAAAATCGCTGGTTTGATATAATAAGTAATTTCACGCGGTGGAGTAACAATTATATTATGCTTTATGACGGAGATTTATGACGCTCACCGAATTCGCAGTGCGGAGTATCAATGTGAAATCCGTACGCGAAATATAAATCGCGTGAATGTTTTTCGCAGTACGAACGTACCCTAAGAGTTAAATGATAGATATCTTAAGTCCGTTTCGCGCTTGGCGCCCGGTATTATGCTCGTGTAAGAGGACGCCAGACACTAATATGGCTGCACTCAATAGGTATCTTGCACCTCATGGTTATTCATGAGCACTGGTACATTTCCGCAGCCTATTCGTGCGCGGTGCAGCCAATTGTCAACACAGTACACGGAGACTGGATAATGGAACATGCAGCTACAGACGTTACTATTCAACTGACGCGGAGCTGATATTGGTTTCAGCTTTTACTTTAAAGTTTAACGCACTATATACTAATGTTGTACACTCACGCAACTTTGTCCGCGTGGATTGAGTTTTTTTGGTACCCGCGTGAACTCTTTAATTTCCCGGGATAAAAAGTTGCCATGTGTTATTCCAGACTATAATCTATCTCTGGGCCAAATTCATCCAAATCCGTTCAGCCGTTCTGGCGTGATTGAGTAACAAACATCCATCCATCCAAACTTTCGCATTTATAATATTTAATACTAAACAAATGCGAATGTTTGGAACAGACGTATCTGGATGAAATTTGGCACAGAGATAGATCATAGTCTGGAATAACACATGGCTACTTTTTATCCCGGAAAATTAAAGAGTTCACGCGAATACCAAAAAAACTCAATCCACGCGGACGAAGTCCCGGGCATCAGCTAGTTGCTTTATGGTTGGGGATTATTGCAAATTACCTAATTATTTATGTACGCACTGCCCATACAGAATTGCAAAACATTCCATTGGCTAGTAAAAAACGTAATTAGGTATAACTGAATGTACGCAAGCAATTAACGCTAGGCCTTCACGGTGTTTCAATAGAATAGTAGTCGTTACACGATACTGCAGGCCCTTTACGGCGCCCTAGATAACTAACTTGGTAAATCTACTTAGGAACAAAGGTATTTGACCGTTCCAGTTTTTGCATGGTTGTTGCGTTATATATCTAAACTTGCAGACGCCCGCGACTTCGTCCGCGTGAAATAAGTTTTTTAAATTACCACGGAAACTCCCTAATTTTTCGGGTTAATATAGGTATATATATAGCCTATGTCACTCACAAATAATGTGGCTTTCTATTGGTACCAGAATTTTCAAAATCGGTCCAGTAGATCCAGGGAATGGGATTACCCCCTACAACCTCACAAAGTCACAAACTTTACCTCTTTATAATATTAGTATATATGTACGATTTTACTTGGCAGTCTTTCTTTCTTTCTTTCTTTCTAACAGTGGCTATCTCAAGGGTCTGTACAACGTTCATCTTAACCCATCGCAGGCCTATTATTATAGTTACTGAACACGTGGCTTATCTCATAATGAGAAGGGTTAAGGGCACCACCAGTAGTCCACCACGTTGGGCAAGTGCAGAGCAAACTTAACACACCTTTGAGAGTACAAATACATTAAAAAAAAATTAAATATAAACCTTAAAACTAAGGCATTAAAATTTAATTACGAATGTAGTATATTTATATTTAAGACCACAACACATCAACATTGTCTTCGAACAACGCGAGCATGTCGGAGTTCGCGAGCATGTCGGTGACGCGAATCTGGTAACGCGAATCCACAAGTTTACCCCCTACCAAAAAGTGCTCAACGCGGCTAAAGAAGTTTTCACTTCGAAAACGTCGGTAGAGAATTTGTACCTACTGTACCTGCGGCTATAATAATATGGACGATCTGTTCATTGGAATGAATTCAGTGCAGTTATAATGAAGTTGTCATTATAACAACTACACATTGCACATCGACCTGCCCACTACAGTTTTTTTTTTTATATTATAAATGCGAAAGTGTGTTTGTTTGTTGGTTTGTCCTTCAATCACGCCGCAACGGAGCAACGGATCGACGTGATTTTTGGTATGGGTAGGTATAGTTGAGGACCTGGAGAGTGACAAAGGCTACTTTTTATCCCGGAAAATTAAGGAGTTCCCGCGGGAATCAAAAGAAACTTAAGTCACGCGGACGAAGTCGCGGGCATCAGCTAGTTTTAAATAATCGTGAACTGTTCTTGTACCTTACTTCTATGCGTGCAATTCCATGCCTTACAAACTACCTGATATAATAACTAACCTATTTGCCCACTACAGTTAGTGGGCACAAAAGTAGAAGTGAAGTAGAAAGCAAACAGCACGTCGCAGGCTGCGCAGTCGACCAGCAGTTGCGATGGAATTAGTTATGTCAACTTTCTGCTCACCGAACCGGTGGTAGAGTCCTGACTTATCATAGTATTCACTACAGCCCATTATCGTCCCACTGCTGGGCACAGGCCTCCACTCTCATAGGAGAGAGGGAAATAGAGCTTAGACCCACCACGCTGCTCTTATGCGGGTTGGCAGGCTTTAACGACTATTATCATGTTATAAATAAATAAATACATCGTTTATTTGCTTGAAACATGGTACAATTTAAAGATAACACATACAAAATTTGACCAAACATGTTAGTGATGATAATTAATAACCGGGACCGACGGCTTAACGTGCTCTCCGAGGCACGGGGGTGAAACACCGCCAACTTCCTAACTCCGGGCTAGTACTGAGAATTTCTAGTCAGAAAACCCCAACGCTAAATTATGGCCCGTCCCGGGACTCGAACCCGGGACCTCATCGGCCGCAGTCGAACATGCTAGGTAACCACTAGACCAAATCAAAACTGTAATATTTTGGCATTTGGCTTGCAAGTTGCAGTCCATTTGACCCACCGCCGTTCCATCCACACGCACGAAGCTCTTTGCGACTTCATTCCTTATTCGCATGGCTAGGATCTGGAACACTCTACCAAAAACTGGGTTTTCCACCAATTATATAGTCCGGGTATCTTTAAATCAAGAGTGAATAGGCATCTTCTGGGCAAGCGCGTCCCATCTTAGGGCGCATCATCACTTCCCATCAGGTGTGATTGTGGTCAAGCGTAAGCCTATAATGAATTAAAAAACCGGCCAAGTGCGAGTCGGACTCGCGCACCGAGGGTTCCGTACAAACCTGTAGTAAGCTTTAAATTATTAAAAAAAACTACTTACTAGATCTCGTTCAAACCAATTTTTGGTGGAAGTTTGGATTGGATGGTAATGTACATCATATATTTTTTTTAGTTTTATCATTCTCTTATTTTAGAAGTTACAGGGGGGGGGGGGGGGCACATTTTACCACTTTGGAAGTGTCTCTCGCGCAAAAAAATGATATTAGAAACCTCAATATCATTTTTGAAGACCTATCCATAGATACCCCACACGTAGGTATGGGTTTGATGAAAAAAAAATTTTTGAGTTTCAGATCTAAGTATGGGGACCCCCAAAATTTATTGTTTTTTTTCTATTTTTATGTGAAAATCTTAATGCGGTTCACAAAATACATCTACTTACCAAGTTTCAACAGTATAGTTCTTATAGTTTCGGAAAAAAGTGGCTGTGACATACGGACGGACGGACAGACAGACAGACAGACAGACAGACAGACAGACAGACAGACAGACATGACGAATCTATAAGGGTTCCGTTTTTGCCAAATTTGGCTACGGAACCCTAAAAACCTAGTTATAGTGACCTATTGTTTTTCAGTTCTGCAACCTTAATGCGGAGTTCCCTAACCCCGTATTACATCATCGTACGGCTGGCAAGGCGATTGTTCGAGTGTCGGCTTAATTACGCCGACGCGACGCCGCGCCGGTTGCGTGCTGACCGACAGTATGGCAGCGTTCACTGCAATATGGCAGACGGACGTTTTAGCTGCACGCGCCCCTATCAAGCGAATGACCGATCTAGACATGAATAATTACTTGCGAAAAAATAACAGAAAATAACCGATTAAATAACGGTACCTGTCCGTTTGTAAGAGCAGGTGGAACGTTCATAGACACGAAAGTATTCTGAACTAGCTGAATGCCTGCGAAATTTTTTTGATTCCCGCGGGAACTCCTTAATTTTCCGGGATAAAAAGTAGCCTATGTCACTCTCCAGGTCTTTAACTATCCCCATGCCAAAAATCACGTCGATCCGTTGCTCCGTTGCGGCGTGATTGAAGGACAAACCAACAAACAAACACACTTTCGCATTTATAATATTAGTATGATTATGGTCAATTTAAGTACCTACTTAGTTTGAAAAACTTTTGTAGATAATCAAATTACAACAACTTGTGAATCCTTACAAAGTTGGTTGAAAAGTAGAAAATAACCGGAGTGAAGAAACGTAATGTAGTACAAAATTCTTGGACTTCTACAGTTTTTTTTCCATTTACTTATTATAAAAATAGAAATCCTGTCCTAACTATAATAATTTACTACATAAGAAAGTTAAATTTGTAAGTTACAAAATTTGTCAGTCTTTCATTGAGACTTAGGTTCATAGGCATATCCCGGAGTACCTAGACAAAGTCGCCTGCATCAGACTGATACGTTACACACGTATCAGTCTGATGCACCACACTGAAAGTATTTCAGTAAACTCAAAGATTGTATTGTTCCGCACGTAACTACAAAACTATAGTTCGCGCACGAGTTGAATGCAGAGCAAATGTATGATGACACATACATTTTCTCTGCATTCAACTGGCGCGCGAACTATAGGTACCTATAGCCGCAATATATAGAGATGGATATCATTAGTAGACTAGAACCTTTCCATTGTTTCGCTGCTCACTTTCGCTTTTATCTCGTGGAGGAGTTAAAAACCGGCCAAGTGCGAGTCGGACTCGCGCACCGAGGGTTCCGTACAAACCTGTAGTAAGTTTTAAATTATTAAAAAAAACTTTCGGTGGAAGTTTGCATGGTAATGTACATCATATATTTTTTTTAGTTTTATCATTCTCTTATTTTAGAAGTTACGGGGGGGGGACCAACATTTTACCACTTTGGAAGTGTCTCTCGCGCAAACTATTCAGTTTAGAAAAAAATGATATTAGAAACCTCAATATCATTTTTGAAGACCTATCCATAGATACCCCACACGTATGGGTTTGATGAAAAAAAAATTTTTGAGTTTCAGTTCTAAGTATGGGGACCCCCAAAATTTATTGTTTTTTTTCTATTTTTGTGTGAAAATCTTAATGCGGTTCACAGAATACATCTATTTACCAAGTTTCAACAGTATAGTTCTTATAGTTTCGGAAAAAAGTGGCTGTGACATACGGACGGACAGACAGACAGACAGACAGACAGACAGACAGACAGACAGACAGACATGACGAATCTATAAGGGTTCCGTTTTTGCCAAATTTGGCTACGGAACCCTAATAAAAAGCAATTGCAGATCTCAAAGGCAAAAGGTAAAAGGTGAGGGCAACGGCAACCGCGAAGCCTTTAATTACGCCGGCGCCGGTCGCCTTTCAAACAATCGTAGGGGAATTGTGCAATGCATTGTTTGGTAGTGCATTTATAGTTTGACGGTCTATACTTTATGGTATATAAAAATTATATGCATTTTTAGGGCTACGAAGGCTATTGTATATCGTGATATTTGAAATTTTAGTGATATAACTAGCATAAAATAGCTACCTACTTATTCATCATATTTGCATTACTTATCATTATATAACCTTAACGGAAGGATAGGTTTTACATATATTATAATTTGACGGTCTATACTCTATGGTATATAAACTATAAGTATATATGCATTTATAGGGCTACGAAGGCTATTGTATATCGTGATATTTGAAATGTTAGTGATAAAACTAACAAAAAAAAGCTAGCTATTCATCCGCGGACTACTCGTCCGCGTGGATTGATATTTTTTGATTCCCGCGGGAACTCTTCAATTTTCCGGGATTCAAAGTAGCATGTGTCCTTCCCCGGGAAGTAACCTATCTCTGTACCAAATTTCATCAAAATTGGTTGAGTAGTTGGGCCGTGAAAGCGTAGCAGACAGACAGACAGACATACTTTCGCATTTATAATATTAGTATGGATATTTGCATTGTCATTGTAGGTAGTAGGTAAAACCCATAGGATTCTACGCGGCGACGTACCTACCGGAATGCCAAATCGCCATGTCGTTTAGGCTTTACCAGAAGAGAACTAGCCACGACCAAAGCCTTATGCTGAGGTTAAATACACGTCATTTAAGACTATACATTCGAGCTGAGCTTGAGCTGCAAGGGTAGACCCTTATATTTAGCTTTTTTGCCCCCTGATATTTTGTTACTCCCTGCATTAAACCAAAACTTATTCATACCAAATTGTAGGGAATTCTCTGATCTACTATAATGACTGACAACATTTTGAAATTAATTAATAGATTGTTCCTTATTACGAAAATACCAAGAAGCTGTTATTTAATCTTGATTTTTGTGTAAAGTTTGACGTTAGCGAACATCCAAATTTACTCGTTGTGGTCACACAAAGAGATACTTTTATTGAGTATAAGGTCCTGAACTACTATAGTTGAAGATAAAAATTATTAATTTGCTATCCTTTGTATTATAAAATTCAAAACAAAGAAGATTAAATTTGACGAAATTAAGGACACATATAACCGTCATTTTAGGAGGTTATTTGGCTTAATTTGTAAAAATAAATTAGTACTCCTAAAAGTAAGACATATTTTCAATTATATTAAGCAAAAAAAAATATATAATTAACAATAATTTACATCCAAAAATAAGTTTGTAACACACTACAAAACTGCGTGATCAAGCACTAGGAAAACTAGTCGTAGCCGAGGCTTCTCAGAGGGTGGACGTAACGCCTTTTGTCTCCGCAACTCAAAATGATATACGTAGCATATACCTGAGATTGTAGTGTGATTGTCACTTCTCAATAGTAGGCATTTTTAATACTGGCTGCTTTTTCTTATTGATGGTTGAAAATTATTTTGTTTTAAACAGTTTAAGGTTTGTATATTATACTTTATATTAAACGTGTATGATATTTATAGTTATATTACTTAATTATTTACTCGTAAATAAGAATTTGAATATTCAATTCAGACAAGGTCGTGTGTTTCAGACAGTTATAAAATAATTTACTTTACTAAACTTGCCTTATAAAGCTTGTGGTTAAATTAACTATTATTTAAAGGCTGACCAACAATCTCTACCTAGACTGGCAACTCCGTCCCTTATAAATATTAATGCGATGTCATGTACTGAAATGATAATCACTCGTTGGTAAAATTTATTGAAAACAATACAATAGAAACAATAAACCTAGCTAGCCTAACCTAATAATGCCATGCCCGCGTGGAATGGTGGCGAGAATGCTGGCTGCATTTCCGCGCTGGACAGCCAGGCTGATCCTTTGCGCAAAAAATGAAAGTGCTGGCACTTCAAAAAAAAAAAAAGTTACGTGTTTATTGTCTTTCATGGCATATTAGCGCGGTATCTTGTGTTTGGTTGTGAAATTCTCTTTCCTTATGACGACTTGACATTTTATTGGTGTGATTTGCATTATGATTTGGTTATTGTATCCCTTTGGATCGTTTACCTCCGGCTTGAATTACTTCTGAATGATACTGCCCGCGATTAGATATTGTGTTATATTTATTAAATAAATAAGTTTATATAAATTTTGAATTTGTAATCCTTACTAATATTCAACATGCGAGTGTGTTACTTTGTCGGTCTGTCAGCTGTCTACATGCAAGGTTTATCTACCAATTTTTCCCGAAATTCGGTACAGAGATAGCTACTTTCTTGGAGACAAACATAGGTATTTTATCCCGGAAAATAAGAATGCCCATGAGATATTTAAAAATCATGAATCACGCAGATGAAGTTGCGGGAGTCACTTAGTGAAGCGACTCGTATCGAGACACACGATTAGACGTTAGTAAATTTATGCAATGAGCTTTCGAATAGTCAAATTTACTGTGCACTTACAATAAATTAGAAATTAGAATTTTATTTGTTTGGCTCGCATGTTTGCTTGTTTTTACACTTGAATAGATATTATTTATGGCCATGAAAATACAGTCGTCACGATAGCAAAAGCAGGTAGCTATGCAAACAATTGGGTAGTTATTATTATTTACCACGCTTACGGACCTTTTTGATGAATAGGTTTTGTTTTATGTTTTGAACTGAACCTTTCTTTGCCCGACTTGGGGAAGGCTTGGTAGCAATCATGTATGTATATGTGTTTTACTTTGTTGGTTCCCTCTTTATTGCAAACCTACATATTTTGAGTACTGAGATATTATAAGACCATAGTATGACGTCACGGCAAATCCAATATGGGATATTTCACTGACAAAAAAGCCATGTTTTTTTGTCTGTTTGTCAACTCAAAATACTTGATCAGTGCACACCTAGACTACTCAAGGAATAAAATATTTAGGTTCATCGATTTTGGCTGAGCGTTGGTCTGCCAAATGGCCTCATTTCGCGCTTTATTGGCATAGCGTGTTTTATTTTACTGTCAGGCAAAGTTACTTATTCCAAACAATGCACTCATCACGTCAACAAAAAGTTATGTAAAGTGCAGCTTGTACTTTATTGTACCCCGAGTAGTAAATTCTATTGTTATTTTGGTAAACCGAATATACATACTAGCGCAACTGTAATTATGTATTTTTTGCCTTTTACAAGTGTATTTCGTTTACAGAGCGTCATTAGATTGTTTTTTACGAGTATGGTTGTCGACTAGACTTTTTTTTTTGTTATTGTATCACTATTGACCCGTGATCGCTATTGTTATTATAATAAACAAAACCCTACATTAGTGCAATACTTGCAATTTGCACGTGCTTATCAGTTTTATTGCCTGGTTTGGAATTTGAAAAGGCATTGTCTGATGTGAATCAGTATTTCTATAACTTATTTATGTTGCACATTTGATAAAGCCTATCAGCCTTTTCCTACTTCCTCAGTTCACACCTAGACTACTCAATGAATCAAATATTTAGGTTCATCGATTTTGGCTGTGCGTTGTCGGTCAGTCAATCACGAAAAAAGGTGAATTAGGTTTTCATGGTATTTTTATGCGCTTTTTGGCATCGCGTTTTTATTTTACTGTCAGGCAAAATTATTAATTTCTTACAAATAACCATACACTCATTAGCACGGCAAAAAGTTATTAGAAAAATTGGTAGCTAAGCTGTATTTTAGTACTACCACGCAGTAAATTTCTATTGTTATTTTGGTAAGCTCTACACTACCGCAACACCTGCAGGATTACATAGTTTTATTACCTTTTGCTTTATTATTTAGTGATTATCGTTTACAGAGCGGCACTTGATGATTGTGTTTTATATTTTCCGAACCGAACCTTTTTTATTATTGTATCGCTATTGACCCGCGAGTCTATTGTTAGGTACCTACCATGATAAACAAAAACCTATGTTGGTGAAACACCTGCATCTGCACGTGCTTATCAGTTTTATTGCACTGTTTTGCCTTTAGGATTCATTGCGTGCGAATTAAAATAAGTTATTTTTTTTCAGAAATGGGTTCTAAAACTCCGATTTTCTAAAAAAAAAAAGAAATATTTACGTAGTGAACAATTAGCGAAGGCAAGGAATCAAAAAGGTTCAAAATCAAAATCAAAATCAAAATTTGTCTTCTTGCGGTTTGAACCGGAAAAAATTTAATTTGAAAATTGAAAAGATTATAAAGGACGATCAATTTTGGAAAAAAAATATGGAACAAAAACTAATAAGTTTTTATTACAAATGTATTTTGCCTGAAATAGTAGATCCCCGTAAATGGAGATCAGTGCCAATAAGAGACACCCGTTTTTAGTTTGTTTTTACATTGAAAATTCGGTTGATCGTAATTGAGCGTTCGATCACATTGGAGTCAGGGTAAAATGTGCCCAAAGGTGCTTGATTTAAAGTCACAAATTCCAACCGATTTTAATTTCGAAACGTTTCCATTTGGAGCAGTGTGAATGCAAACACGAATTTGAGCTCTAAATCAATACTATTAAGATTCATTTTACTTTAACGCTAATATGATCGAACGGTTACGGTCAATCGATGCATGGTAAAAACTAAGACCTGGCGTAGTGATATGTATATAAATACTAGATGATTCCCGCGACTTCGGCCGCGTGGATTTGAGTTTTTTGATCCCCGCGGGAACTCCTTAGTAGGTAGGTAGGTTATTAGGTTAGGGTAGGGTATTAGGGTAGGGTATTAGGTAGGTAGGTAGGTTATATCCCGGGGAAGGACTTCCCCGGGATATAACCTACCTCTATACCAAATTTCAGCAAAATCGGTTGAAAAGAAGGGCCGGGAAAGCGTAGCAGACAGGCAGACAGACAGACAGACAGACAGACAGACAGACAGACAGACACACTTTCGCATTTAAAATATTAGTATGGATAGTAGCATTTACTATATAAATTCTAATAATTTTATATTGTAAATAATGTTAAGTAAAAATCAAAATAATACTAATATTTTATTTTACTATTTTGTTTATTTTTGTACAAAATGTGTCTTATAAGTAACTAACAGAAAATAAGCAAACAAAGATAATGTTAGTATGGATGTACCTACTTAAAAACATCTATACTTACAATCATGCAACCTTCTCTTTATATGAATACACCTATATTTAAAAAAGTTTTATATGAAACGTATGTTAAGCGAATTAAAAACATTTCTTTTAAATATTGAAAAAATAATTGCCCGTTTGAAAATGGGATTAGGATCAAAACGGTTTGTCAAACTACTTTGCACCCGACGCCTTCTGTTCACTCGCTCAAACAAAGGACTATCCGAGACAAAGGATTTTATATACCTAAACCCGAGATAAATACCTAAACTTCAAAAGAGGCTCAGGGTATGTACGCTCATCTAAATACATATAGTACCTACATTAAATAATTAGATTTTCAGTTCGATCAACATAAAACTCAGTTTAATTACTAAAATTACAGTTATTACCAAATTATCTAAATTGTTTATTAATTTACCACACGACCATCTTAATCATAGTCATTAAGCTAAGTGCTTATTATGTGCCTACATAATGGTAGGTACCGATATTGTCAGTCCAAATGTTTGTAATCAAACAATCATGATAATATTATCATGAGTATAATCAGACTGAAAGTCGGTATGATTTCACCGGAAACTACGAGTGTTGAATACTGGGTGGTTACTACGATCGCTTAAAGCAGTATTATTTCAAAACTAGCTGATGCCCGCGACTTCGTCCGCGTGGATTTAGGTTTTTCGGTTCCCGCGGGAACTCCTTAATTTTCCGGGATAAAAAGTAGCCTATGTGTTATTCCAGACTATAATCTATCTCTGTGCCAAATTTCATCCAGATCGGTTCAGTAGTTACGGCGTGAAAGCGGAACAAACATACAAACAAACTCACTTTCCCATTTATAATATTAAGTAAGGATTATTATTTCAAAACTAGTGGGCCCGGCAGACGTTGTCCTGCCTTGAAGCTAGAACCCGATTGCAGCGCCCCCTAACGGATCCAATTGTGAATATAAACCTTCCCGGGACCCACACAAACACACTCAAAAAATTCCATCTAAATCGGCCCAGCCGTTCTCGAGTTTTAGCGAGACAAACGAACAGCAATTGATTTTTAACCGACTTCAAAAAAAGGAGGAGGTTCTCAATTCGACTGTATGTTTTTTTTTTTTTGTATGTTTGTTACGCGATTTCTCCGCCAATTATGAACCGATTTTGATAATTCTTTTTTTGTTTGGTAGGTCATACTTCGAGCTAGGCATGAACCGCATTAGCCGCATACATTAGCCGCATGAACCGTCTACCTACTCTTCATTATTGTTGACGTGACTCCACATTGGCACCGACTCCAAAAAATGTTATTATAGAACTAGAACTATTAAAGAACATTAACTCTTGTATATACATAATAAATTAAATAATTTTTTACGTTTTAGTGTTTGTGGTTTTTGAAGTCGGTTTTTATTTTTTTTTTGAATTTTTTTCTATATATATAGAAGATAGACGACAGTTTTATTTCACGTACCTTGAGGTCCCTAAAATAAGGATTATAATTATTCTAGAACACGAACGTCAACAAAATTAAAACAATATATGGCAAGTATCCCCCAGAGATGATTTAAGACCCAATTCATGCCTCTCACGCATTACTAGCGAGCATAAGTTTTCAGCATTTTGTAATTCGTGAATCGTGACGTTGAATAAACTATTCCAATAATAAATATAGATATAGAATAAACTATTCCATTCCAAAATAAAGATAATTTTATTAGGAGAAACGATGAAACGTTATAATGGACAAAACTCGGTAATTTTCACACGGAAGGCGCAAATGGACGATGTGTAAGTATAACGTAGGTACTATTACCTATTCTGTGGTTTAAGCTCACACTAACCTGTCCATAAGCGAGCACCGTGGCATTGTATCCATCGAGCGCTGCCTCCACCAGCTTCCTAACACAGGTGTCATACACCTGCTGCTGGTCTGCACTGGGTTCGAATGTGTAGTCGAAGGTGAACGACTAACCAAGTGGAGTGTGGAAGTAAATGAGCCCTTAATGGATGGAACCTTGTTCGGCATGGAGCATATGTTAGGCGCGTCGTGGATTGAACCATCTATATAAAGCACTGACCTGTCCATAAGCGAGCACCGTGGCATTGTACCCATCGAGCGCTGCCTCCACCAGCTTCCTAACACAGGTGTCATACACCTGCTGCTGGTCTGCACTGGGTTCGAATGTGTAGTCGAAGGTGAACGACTAACCAAGTGGAGTGTGGAAGTAAATGAGCCCTTAATGGATGGAACCTTGTTCGGCATGGAGCATATGTTAGGCACGTCGTGGATTGAACCATCTATATAAAGCACTGACCTGTCCATAAGCGAGCACCGTGGCATTGTACCCATCGAGCGCTGCCTCCACCAGCTTTCTAACACAGGTGTCATACACCTGTTGTTGATCTGCACTGGGTTCGAATGTGTAGTCGAAGGTGAAGGCGCGTTCGGAGCCGAGCGCAATGCCGCCCTCGCCGGCCGCGCCGCCCGCCCGCGCGCACACTCCACAGCCATCCACGACTTCCGCCGGCGTTTGTGGGCGGATTCTGTAAACAAGGACATTATTTTTTAAACGGCTTCCAAAAATAAGAGGTTATTATTAATAATCTCTTTATTTGTACCTCACATAAGAAAAATAAATTACTTACAGAAAACATAACATAAAACAAAGCTAATCAAAACTTATCGCTAAGTAGCGATTTCTTCGAGGCACCCTTAAGATTAGAGGTTCTTAATTCAGCGAACGTAATAATAGTGTCAGTAAATGGTCTCTAACGTTAGGGCTGACAAACTCGGATTTGACTAAGTTCAGAATAACATTTTCATCACAAAATGAATTAATAAAACAAAAAACCCGACTGCTTGGATACCAAAAAGTATAAAACAAGACATGTATTGAAGTATTTCATTATTATCAATTTACATCGTATAATAATATTAATAAAATTTATCAAGGCGCAGTCGCACGTTAAGGTAAATGTTAGCTATTGGACGTGCGACTGCGCCTTGATAAATTTTATTAATATATTTATACGATGTAAATTGATAATAATGAAATACTTCAATACATGTCTTGTTTTATACTTTTTGGTATCCAAGCAGTCGGGTTTTTTGTTTTATTAAATTACTTTTTTATTTCAAACTTTTTAGTTCAGTATTTATTGTAAACAGGCGACGTTTTTTCTGCCTGAAGTTGTACCAAAGGTACTATTATAGATTTTGTGGTAGCATTTTAGAGCATGTGAATAAGCAGCGGATTCATTTATTCGTAATGACTACCATGGTGATCACCATAACCATCATCAAATTTGCATAATATGTTATAATGCTAATATAAATTTGGTTTGGTAAAGTTCGTGAATCTGCTATTTTTTCGACAGAGAGAGTGAATTAATTTTCGAGAGTCCTATCGCAGCGACGCGACGTCACGAGACCTCGGCATTTACCGCGTCCAATCGCTTTCGTAAGCCAATGAACGTCGGCCACTTACGAAAATACCCGTGAACAATGCAAAAAAAGTATTTTCAAAAACACAATTTGTACGTATTTAGTACGTAGCAAAGTCGGAACCAATATTTTAATAGACATTAAAAATTTTAGTCGTAAGTTATGTAAGTCGAATATGCGCTGCATGTGGCATTGATGAATTTATTGTATTTTTGACTGATCGATTGAAGGAGTACAAATCATCAAGTTTTTTGAGACTGGTTATGTCGTCACATTAAGCTTTTACAATGATATTAAGTTACTACCGTAATATTATATTGTGAGAGTAGGTACGCGCCCCACCTTCACCCTTTTCTATCCGCTGCCGGCCGCGTCATTTTCTGTTGAACGTTACTGTATTTCTATGATATCTCATAAAATATTCATCTAAATTAAATGGTGTACAGAGCAATTTTTATCTTAATTAAATACTGAAGATGACGAACATATTTATTTTGATAAGGATTAATACTATGTCGGTAAAAACACCTTCACAAGTAAAGCATAGTTTTAAACCAAATTTGAAAATCATAAAAATGTTTATTGTTAGTCAGCCTTAAAAGTTAGATATATCCTATCGCGGACTTTTTTATAGAACTTTTTAAGAGAAACAATTCCACCATACATTATTTTCGTGTAACTGTAACTATTTACTCAGCGCACGCAACGAAGCTCTCAGATGAGACGATTCTTTACGACTGAATTCACATTATTGCAATTTTCGTAAGGATCTCTTATTCTTTTAAAAATGAAATATGGCCTATTTTACATGTTAATAATGTAGCTTTCTATAAGTGATATAATTTTTAAAATCGGTTGAGTAGTTTTTGAGATAATCCAAATCTTTTCTCTTTATAATAGGTATCATACCTAGTTTGATAGATAGATGATTTATGTAGGAACTTTAAACATTTCCTTTGAAACCTCGTAAATCCTAAATTATCATTTAAACGGAAAAATGGTTTAAGGAACCTAGGTGTGATTTTAAAAGACCTATCTAACGATACCCCACTTGCCTATAGCCTATCGACTTTCATTTATTAATTGGCTTCTAGTGGACGCCATTTTGTTTTTCTCAAATTTGGCCTCCATAGTGACACTCGGAAGATTAAAACAAATCTAGTGGTGCAAGTACTATCAAAATCGGTTCAGCCGTTTTTTCTGTAGTGCGACACAAAGGATTACAACCTTTGAAACCTCGTAAATCCTGAATGATCATTAAAATGAAAAAATGTTCAAAGAAACCTAACTCTGATTTTACAAGACCTATTCATCGATACCCCACTTGCCATAGTTTATTGACTTTCATTTTTAAATTTGTTACAATATGGCTTCTAGTGGGCGCCATTTTGTTTTTTCTCAAATTCGGCTTCCGTTATGACACTCGGAAAATTAAGACAAATCTAGTGGTGCAAGTATCATCAAAATCGGTTCAGCCGTTTTGTCTGTAGTGCGACACAAAGGAATACACTAAAAATGAACCTTTGAAACCTCGTAAATCCTAAATGATCGTTAAAATGAAAAAATGGTCTAGGGAACCTAACTCTGATTTTACAAGACCTATTCATCGATACCCCACTTGCCATAGTTTATTGACTTTCATTTTTAAATTTGTTACAATATGGCTTCTAGTGGGCGCCATTTTGTTTTTTCTCAATTTCGGCTTCCGTTATGACACTCGGAAAATTAAGACAAATCTAGTGGTGCAAGTATCATCAAAATCGGTTCAGCCGTTTTGTCTGTAGTGCGACACAAAGGAATACACTAAAAATGAACCTTTGAAACCTCGTAAATCCTAAATGATCGTTAAAATGAAAAAATGGTCTAGGGAACCTAACTCTGATTTTACAAGACCTATTCATCGATACCCCACTTGCCATAGTTTATTGACTTTCATTTTTAAATTTGTTACAATATGGCTTCTAGTGGGCGCCATTTTGTTTTTTCTCAATTTCGGCTTCCGTTATGACACTCGGAAAATTAAGACAAATCTAGTGGTGCAAGTATCATCAAAATCGGTTCAGCCGTTTTGTCTGTAGTGCGACACAAAGGAATACACTAAAAATGAACCTTTGAAACCTCGTAAATCCTAAATGATCGTTAAAATGAAAAAATGGTCTAGGGAACCTAACTCTGATTTTACAAGACCTATTCATCGATACCCCACTTGCCATAGTTTATTGACTTTCATTTTTAAATTTGTTACAATATGGCTTCTAGTGGGCGCCATTTTGTTTTTTCTCAAATTCGGCTTCCGTTATGACACTCGGAAAATTAAGACAAATCTAGTGGTGCAAGTATCATCAAAATCGGTTCAGCCGTTTTGTCTGTAGTGCGACACAAAGGAAATATACATATATAGACTGATGAACACATAACCCTGTGCGTTCCGCAGTCGGGTAATTGCAATAATGTGAATTCAGTCGGAAAGAATCGTCTCATCTGAGAGCTTCGTTGCGTGCGCTGAGTAAATAGTTAAAGTTACACGAAAATAATGTATGGTGGAATAGTTTCTCTTAAAAAGTTCTATAAAAAAGTCCGCGATAGCATATATCTAACTTTTAAGGCTGACTAACAATAAACATTTTTATGATTTTCAAACTTGGTTTAAAACTATGCTTTACTTGTGAAGGTGTTTTTACCGACATAGTATTAATCCTTATCAAAATAAATATGTTCGTCATCTTCAGTATTTAATTAAGATAAAAATTGCTCTGTACACCATTTAATTTAGATGAATATTTTATGAGATATCATAGAAATACAGTAACGTTCAACAGAAAATGACGCGGCCGGCAGCGGATAGAAAAGGGTGAAGGTGGGGCGCGTACCTACTCTCACAATATAATATTACGGTAGTAACTTAATACCATTGTAAAAGCTTAATGTGACGACATAACCAGTCTCAAAAAACTTGATGATTTGTACTCCTTCAATCGATCAGTCAAAAAATCAATAAATTCATCAATGCCACATGCAGCGCATATTCGACTTACATAACTTACGACTAAAATTTTTAATGTCTATTAAAATATTGGTTCCGACTTTGCTACGTACTAAATACGTACAAATTGTGATTTTGAAAATACTTTTTTTGCATTGTTCACGGGCATTTTCGTAAGTGGTCGACGTTCATTGGCTTACGAAAGCGATTGGACGCGGTAAATGCCGAGGTCTCGTGACGTCGCGTCGCTGCGATAGGACTCTCGAAAATTAATTCACTCTCTCTGTCGAAAAAATAGCAGATTCACGAACTTTACCAAACCAAATTTATATTAGCATTATAACATATTATGCAAATTTGATGATGGTTATGATGATCACCATGGTAGTCATTACGAATAAATGAATCCGCTGCTTAATCACATGCTCTAAAATGCTACCACAAAATCTATAATAGTACCTTTGGTACAACTTCGGGCAGAAAAAACGTCGCCTGTTTACAATAAATACTGAACTAAAAAGTTTGAAATAAAAAAGTAAGTAATTTAATAAAACAAAAAACCCGACTGCTTGGATACCAAAAAGTATAAAACAAGACATGTATTGAAGTATTTCATTATTATCAATTTACATCGTATAATAATATTAATAAAATTTATCAAGGCGCAGTCGCACGTCCAATAGCTAACATTTACCTTAACGTGCGACTGCGCCTTGATAGATTTTATTAATATTATTATACGATGTAAATTGATAATAATGAAATACTTCAATACATGTCTTGTTTTATACTTTTTGGTATCCAAGCAGTCGGGTTTTTTGTTTTATTAAATTACTTTTTTATTTCAAACTTTTTAGTTCAGTATTTATTGTAAACAGGCGACGTTTTTTCTGCCTGAAGTTGTACCAAAGGTACTATTATAGATTTTGTGGTAGCATTTTAGAGCATGTGAATAAGCAGCGGATTCATTTATTCGTAATGACTACCATGGTGATCACCATAACCATCATCAAATTTGCATAATATGTTATAATGCTAATATAAATTTGGTTTGGTAAAGTTCGTGAATCTGCTATTTTTTCGACAGAGAGAGTGAATTAATTTTCGAGAGTCCTATCGCAGCGACGCGACGTCACGAGACCTCGGCATTTACCGCGTCCAATCGCTTTCGTAAGCCAATGAACGTCGGCCACTTACGAAAATACCCGTGAACAATGCAAAAAAAGTATTTTCAAAAACACAATTTGTACGTATTTAGTACGTAGCAAAGTCGGAACCAATATTTTAATAGACATTAAAAATTTTAGTCGTAAGTTATGTAAGTCGAATATGCGCTGCATGTGGCATTGATGAATTTATTGATTTTTTGACTGATCGATTGAAGGAGTACAAATCATCAAGTTTTTTGAGACTGGTTATGTCGTCACATTAAGCTTTTACAATGATATTAAGTTACTACCGTAATATTATATTGTGAGAGTAGGTACGCGCCCCACCTTCACCCTTTTCTATCCGCTGCCGGCCGCGTCATTTTCTGTTGAACGTTACTGTATTTCTATGATATCTCATAAAATATTCATCTAAATTAAATGGTGTACAGAGCAATTTTTATCTTAATTAAATACTGAAGATGACGAACATATTTATTTTGATAAGGATTAATACTATGTCGGTAAAAACACCTTCACAAGTAAAGCATAGTTTTAAACCAAATTTGAAAATCATAAAAATGTTTATTGTTAGTCAGCCTTAAAAGTTAGATATATCCTATCGCGGACTTTTTTATAGAACTTTTTAAGAGAAACAATTCCACCATACATTATTTTCGTGTAACTGTAACTATTTACTCAGCGCACGCAACGAAGCTCTCAGATGAGACGATTCTTTACGACTGAATTCACATTATTGCAATTTTCGTAAGGATCTCTTATTCTTTTAAAAATGAAATATGGCCTATTTTACATGTTAATAATGTAGCTTTCTATAAGTGATATAATTTTTAAAATCGGTTGAGTAGTTTTTGAGATAATCCAAATCTTTTCTCTTTATAATAGGTATCATACCTAGTTTGATAGATAGATGATTTATGTAGGAACTTTAAACATTTCCTTTGAAACCTCGTAAATCCTAAATTATCATTTAAACGGAAAAATGGTTTAAGGAACCTAGGTGTGATTTTAAAAGACCTAGCTTTCTATAAGTGATATAATTTTTAAAATCGGTTGAGTAGTTTTTGAGATAATCCAAATCTTTTCTCTTTATAATAGGTATCATACCTAGTTTGATAGATAGATGATTTATGTAGGAACTTTAAACATTTCCTTTGAAACCTCGTAAATCCTAAATTATCATTTAAACGGAAAAATGGTTTAAGGAACCTAGGTGTGATTTTAAAAGACCTATCTAACGATACCCCACTTGCCTATAGCCTATCGACTTTCATTTATTAATTGGCTTCTAGTGGACGCCATTTTGTTTTTCTCAAATTTGGCCTCCATAGTGACACTCGGAAGATTAAAACAAATCTAGTGGTGCAAGTACTATCAAAATCGGTTCAGCCGTTTTTTCTGTAGTGCGACACAAAGGATTACAACCTTTGAAACCTCGTAAATCCTGAATGATCATTAAAATGAAAAAATGTTCAAAGAAACCTAACTCTGATTTTACAAGACCTATTCATCGATACCCCACTTGCCATAGTTTATTAACTTTCATTTTTAAATTTGTTACAATATGGCTTCTAGTGGGCGCCATTTTGTTTTTTCTCAAATTCGGCTTCCGTTATGACACTCGGAAAATTAAGACAAATCTAGTGGTGCAAGTATCATCAAAATCGGTTCAGCCGTTTTGTCTGTAGTGCGACACAAAGGAATACACTAAAAATGAACCTTTGAAACCTCGTAAATCCTAAATGATCGTTAAAATGAAAAAATGGTCTAGGGAACCTAACTCTGATTTTACAAGACCTATTCATCGATACCCCACTTGCCATAGTTTATTGACTTTCATTTTTAAATTTGTTACAATATGGCTTCTAGTGGGCGCCATTTTGTTTTTTCTCAATTTCGGCTTCCGTTATGACACTCGGAAAATTAAGACAAATCTAGTGGTGCAAGTATCATCAAAATCGGTTCAGCCGTTTTGTCTGTAGTGCGACACAAAGGAATACACTAAAAATGAACCTTTGAAACCTCGTAAATCCTAAATGATCGTTAAAATGAAAAAATGGTCTAGGGAACCTAACTCTGATTTTACAAGACCTATTCATCGATACCCCACTTGCCATAGTTTATTGACTTTCATTTTTAAATTTGTTACAATATGGCTTCTAGTGGGCGCCATTTTGTTTTTTCTCAATTTCGGCTTCCGTTATGACACTCGGAAAATTAAGACAAATCTAGTGGTGCAAGTATCATCAAAATCGGTTCAGCCGTTTTGTCTGTAGTGCGACACAAAGGAATACACTAAAAATGAACCTTTGAAACCTCGTAAATCCTAAATGATCGTTAAAATGAAAAAATGGTCTAGGGAACCTAACTCTGATTTTACAAGACCTATTCATCGATACCCCACTTGCCATAGTTTATTGACTTTCATTTTTAAATTTGTTACAATATGGCTTCTAGTGGGCGCCATTTTGTTTTTTCTCAAATTCGGCTTCCGTTATGACACTCGGAAAATTAAGACAAATCTAGTGGTGCAAGTATCATCAAAATCGGTTCAGCCGTTTTGTCTGTAGTGCGACACAAAGGAAATATACATATATAGACTGATGAACACATAACCCTGTGCGTTCCGCAGTCGGGTAAAAATCCACTAACCACCGCCGGTGAATTCTCAGATAGACAGAGAGGCCTTGTTTTACTCATAAAGTAAAAGTAAAAAAAGTAAAATATACTTTTCATTACTCATACACGGAAAGTAGGTTTGAAGTTGCCTGAGAAGCGGGTTGAAAGTAATACTTTTCAGCCCTAGGGAGAATCGTTTTCAACTGAATTTTTATTGGAGTTCAAATGAAACACGACTTTTTTTTTTTTTTTTTTTTTTTTTTTTTTTTTTTTTTTTTTTTTTTTTTTTTTTTTTTTATACCCGAGTGCATCCATAGACAAGAAGAAAGATAGACTTTATTCATAAAGTAAAGACAACTGATTCATAGACTTTTTATTTTGACTTTCCTTATATTCGTAATGAAAAGCACAGTGTTTACCTCGGGATGAAAGACTTATTTAGTCCCTCGAACTATAGGCCCCCTCGCTACGCTCGGGCGCCAAACCCCGTCTCGGGACTAAATAAGTTACTTTCATCCCTAGGGTAACAATGTACTATTATTGTACACCTTAAAAATAAATACAACAATAATAATAATATAATGGACATGGCACAACATAGTAATTAGTTACCTATTTTTTTGCAGGTGCTTGTATTTATTGGCCATTTTTAAATAACCTTTAAGTAAATGCAATACGGATTAACTAGTTAGTTATAAGCACGATGAGTGGTCTAGTCTAGACTTTCTAGACAGTCATTTCTTGGCAAAGCTGGCAAGGTCTACCTACGCCTAGGACCGGATTTCTTTTTCTTATTCCTTCTTTCTCCTCATAAAATAAAAGTATAATAATTATATACTACGTGATGAGGATTGCGCGTACATTCCTTGAAGAAAGTAGTCAATTAAAAAGATTTTTGGAATTGTGTACCTAAAAAGCAAGACGTTTTAAATATCAAACAAGTTAATCATTGAGTCAATATTCAATTAATACATTGTAATAAATGCAAGTAGAATATAGCTCGAGATTGTTATATGCGATGCATATGTTAAAAGATCGCGATGTTAGTATGGAGTTTTGATAGGCCTTATAGATAAACAACCGAGTCCCAGCGAATGCAAATAACACCATTTACGCAACTGTATTTGACAATAGCCCCAGCTATGTGCATTTGGTCTCACGGTAGTTAACTTCTTATAAAAACGTTATGCAATAATAGCGATTCGCGAATGCTCTCGCCTATGCTCTAAACTTTGTGCTCTACTTCATATTAACTCTATGTTCGTATCGCACTAGGGCAGGCGGAAATTCGGTTATAAACTCAATTTAATTCGAAAAATATAGATTGCAAGGAAAAAAATTGAAGATTTTTTTTAGATAATCATGGAACAACAACTCTTACAAGTTACTTACTACGAGTAAGTTTGTCGAAGTTGAGTTATGGAGTAAAAACAATCGTCCGCTTTTTATAAGCTGCCCTAGAAACAATAATAATAATAATATTAAGCTTTCCACCCCGGTTATTACCATTATCATCTGTTAATATGTCATAACTTCATAGGTCATAACTCTAAGCGAAATCTACATTTGTTTTAAGTCCTAGCTAGGCTACATATAGCCGACGCGGAAGAGTCTGGAAAGTGACTAACTCAAGTTTGTTTTTGTCGGTGGAAGTAGGTACGTGTATTTGTTCAGAAAAAAGTAAAAGTAACGCTCATTATAATGCGAATATAAAAAGTACAAAAAAATCTTGTCGGACGTCTTTACATACAGTGCATACTGCATACCTAGTGCTAGGTAACAAAGTTTCTAAGCATAACTTAGGTATAAAATTTAAATTCATACTAAGCAACTACTTAGGTACCTACTTAATATTTTAAATGCGAAAGTGCAGTGTCAGTTTTTATATTGCTTTATTATAGTAGTTTATGCAACTGTCATATAATGAAGGGTATTAAAACACGAGTGTGAGTTTATGAAACGAGCGCAGCGAGTTTCATAATAGTAACGAGTGTTTTAATACCCGTGTTATATGCAGTTGCATACACTACTTTATCTTCACTAATGCAATTTATCAAACAACAAGAGTAAAGCTGACAATAGTTTATGTATATACGTGTATTGTCACAGTGAACTTGCCGCCATTAAAATCTAACCAATGAGAGCGCAGCTGCGCGCGCAGGGCCAATCAGGAGCGAGCGCGCGCTGTTCGTTTTTTATTTAATTGGCACAAGATCTTACCAAAGAGTTTTGTGTATGTAAGTTTAGTAGTTTCGACGAAGTTTTCACGTATAACCCAACTGTTTTCAAAAGCCAGCATATCAAAATTTTATACAACTTGTATGAGGCTTTTGACATAAGGCTCGCCAGGTTAATTGGTCGCGTTTTATTGATGTTATAATGAGATTTTACGATATCGATGTGGATATTATACCATCATGTGAAATTGCTTAAATTGAGTGTTTTGTTATCTGCGCTATAACAGTAGTAATTATAAGTCAAGTATTGGAAACATAAGTAGAATGTTATAATATTAGTGTAGATAAAATAAATTGTATCATATCGATACCCAAACCATTTTGAGCTTTTAGCTTTCATTTTTGCTAACTATGAGAAACGCGCGTGTTTTATGTTCAGTGTTCACGCGACAATAATTCCGTGCTGCGGCAAACTATCAATAGTTTTTTATATGATCTAGCTAGCATGAAAACTACCCTACTACCATACATACCTATTACCTACACTACTAATATAACGCATTCGAAGAAGAAAAAACCGGCCAAGTGCGAGTCGGACTCGCGCACCGAGGGTTCCGTACAAACCTGTAGTAAGTTTTACGATTTATGACGTATTAAAAATAAAAATTACGTTTGTTGTATGGGAGCCCCCCTTTAATACTTACTTTATTGATATTTAATTATTTATTTTGAAAGGTAATATACAAGTTAATATTCTGTGAAAATTTGAACCGTCTACCTGTTACCGTTTTTAATATTGAGCAAAAAAATACGAAAAAAACACGTTTATTGTATGGGGACCCCCCTTAATATATATTTTTTTTAAATTTTTAGTATTTGTTGTTATAGCGGCAACGGAAATACATCATTTGTGAAAATTTCAGCTTTCTAGCTATCACGGTTTATGAGATACAGCCTGGAGACAGACAGACAGACAGACAGACAGACAGACAGACAGACAGACAGACAGACAGACAGACAGACAGCGGAGTCTTAGTAATAGGGTCCCGTTTTTACCCTTTGGGTACGGAACCCTAAAACGCTGTACATTTTTCTTCAGCCCCACGATTCAACGTAATGTGTAGACAAGCTCTTACATCGACCCCTTGATAAACTTGAATTCTATAATTAAATGTTCCGACCAGTGTGAGTATACAGCCGCCACGCAGTCTGGTAATATTGATCGGGGCTGCGCGTACGCAATTTAATATTATAAATAGGTACACGCTCGTGGTTCAATGGCGGAGTACAATTGGCATGCATGGTTGGCGGAGAAAATTGAGAATCAGAAAATTGAGAGTTCTGAGGTCAACTTTGGACGTTAGAAAATCGCCACTTTGAAAGCCCCCCATTTCGTAAATTTTAGGGGAAAAATTAAAAAATATATATTTTTGAACTCTATTCCTAATTATCTTTAAAATGATATACCGCAACTCTATGTAACGCTATAAAAATATTTTTCGGTTCGTTCGGTTTACATATTATATTTAAGTTTGAAGTAATAACGTTCAGTAATTCAGAAGCTATAAGGCTCTGACAGACGGACGGACGGACGGACGGACAAGTGCAAATTCACTCAAGTAGACTCAGAGACCTTCGCTTCGCTCGGTCAAATATACTTTGAGTTTGAGTGGGATGGTTGGACAAAAAGTAAGAGAAAGTTTTGGATCATAAAATTTTATCGCAAGAAATTTACATGCAGTGCTTCCGAGTTCAATATTGCACGCCACGCAGTCTGGGAACTGTCCGGCTGCGGTTGCGAGATTAGGTATCGCTTTTGTAAGGACGTGTTAAACATGACTATAATGCCGGCGATTTAAAATGTGCGTTGGTAATCGTTACAACCGACTACCGATTTACTTTCACTGAGTACTTGTTCCGTGGAGTTTACGAAACTTTGTGAATGGGTGTTTGCGGTAGGCCTACCTCGACTAATCAGACGAGGCTCTACTTTTCGTATGTATTATTTATCTTGCTTGGATAGTGTTAGGTTAGGAGGTAGAAATATATGAGAAACTAGATAATGCCCTCGACTTCGTCTGCGTTGACTAAGGTTCTTTTTATTCCTACGGCATTTCTTTAATTTTCTATTGTCTAAGCGCATGTCCTTCCGCGGGATGCATCATGAAACATATAGCTAACTATCTCTGTACTAAATAATAACTATCTCTGTTCGTCAAAATCGGTTGAACTATATTGGGCCGTGCAAGCCTAGCAGACAGCCAGACACACTTTCGAATCAGACAAACTGAAATGTATCACACTAATATTATAAATGCGAAAGTGTGTTTTTTTGTTGGTTTATTGGTTTGTTCTTCAATCACGTCGCAACAATACATAAGTATTACGATTTACGAAGCCCTTTCGGACATAACACGTGAGCTATGGGCCCTTCCGAACGTTAATGGACGGAAGCGACTGACATAAACGGTCACATGTACTGTATACCAAACGTGGACGTTGTCCTTCGAAAATATATTTGACTGCGCGAGTTCAACGACCCGAGTGACCTAATTAAAAGTTTATAATTGGATCTCTTTGTGGATTACGGGACGTCAGACGTGCATGATTTTTTTGTTTATGCAGCGCTTTGTTTGTGAGAAGTTGGTGTTATGTACAGAACAAGGAATCTAGCTGTGTTGTTGTTCTGTGAAATAGAGACGAAATTTTCATGTGTTACCTCACACACTATCTACTTCATGCATGATCATCGATTTACCAACTAAGGATACATCATACAACATTACCTACAAATTAATACTCAAAAAATTCATTCCAAAAAACCGACTTCCAAAGCCACTGTAAAGTAAAAAATAATTTAGATTTCTACACACTATGTTGAAGTCGGGCGGGTATTACAAAGATGGGACAAGTTGACGCGTCAGGCTCGCCCGACTTCAACATAGTGTGTAGAAATCTAAATTATTTTTTACTTTACAGTGGCTTTGGAAGTCGGTTTTTTGGAAATAATTTTTATTTTTAACTTTTTAGTGTACTCTAAATCCCCACGGCTTAGGAGTGCAGTACCCTGGAGCATCAGTTGAGGAGTTGGGACTTGGGTTTAAGTAAGTAAGTCGTTGCTTGACACCTACAATATGGATTCACCATAAAAAAATCCTAAATCGCTATTTTTAAGGAGTTCTGTACCCTGCAGCATCAGGGTTGAAGAGTTGGGACTCAGAGTTGAATCGTATACACGTGACTTGATACCTATTATATGAATTCACCGTCAAAATATCCTAACTCCCTAGTTTTGAGGATTTCATGTAGTACCTACGGTACACCTACAGCATCAGGATTGAGGATTTGGAGTTAGAATTTTTTATGGGACCACCTCGGGAGCTTCCTCTAACCACTGAAAAAAAGATTTATTAGATCGAATGGGAAGAAAATCTCACACAAAGCACTCTGAAGTCTGAACCTATCGCCGGCCCAGTAACTATTGGGCAAAGGTCTCTTCTCAAAATGAGAATAGTTTAATGCAGGCCAGCTGCAGCATTAGCTCTCAGACGTGCAGTTTTCCTCATTTTTTCTTCACAATTTTAAATAATTACCTAATATTTCATTCAATTAATATTCAGGTCTGTCAACCTCGAAGGACGGAGGACATCAGACGAGTCGCAGGAAGCCGCTGGATCCAGGCGGCGCAAAACCGCGACATGTGGAACTCCATGCAAGAGACCGATATCCAGAAGATTGCTTGAAACGCACATAGTTAACTCCGAAAAGTTATGTATGAAAGATGCGTTCCTGGGTTTCGAACCCGAACATCCCGAATAGGAAATCGTCGGAATCGAAACACGGGTTCCCTCAATAAGAGACCAAAGGCATACCTACTAGGCTATCACTTTCGGCGATAGCAATATGATAATTTAACGAGTTCAGTGATAACTATCGGAGGTGTACAAGTTTCTAGCATATCGATGTAGACTAAACTAAGGTGGAAGACGCAAGTAGGTAGTCTGATTTCATATAAGTAACCATAGTAAATTTTCTTACGTATATATGTGTGTCTATGTTTGTTTTCAGAAAGGGGTATTGTTCGCGGACAATGCTTAAACAATACGCACGCTAACAATCGAAGATGGCCGCCACCGCCCGCACTCCACGCGATATTAAATTTTCAACTCCATTTTTTGCAAGCATAATCTATTCGCACTAATTGGTAAGTAGGAAGTTTTAATTATATTATAAATTAACTAGGAATTTGAGCGTATAAAACGCTCAAACATGAGACAGCCTTAATCTACGGCAGCGACAAACGCAATAACGCGATTCGATGCGACGCGACAGTATCAGACAGTAGCTGATCCTTCACGTGACAGATATACCTACTGTCGCGTAGATAAATTTGTTATTTTCTATGGAGTCGTATCGCGTCGCTTTCGTCGCTCACATAAAATTCTAGAATTGGAACTTGGACATCAGAGTGCTTAGTGAGAGATTCTTTTCCCATTCGATTGCGTCAACGCTAACTACGATTTGTATTGGAATTGTCAAGCGCTTGACAGCTGGCACTTTCCAAACCATTCGTAGATTCATTCAACCAGTACATTCAACTATTCAAAACCTCAACGCTAACTACGATTTGTAATGGAATTGTCAAGCGCTTGACAGCTGGCACTTTCCAAACCATTCGTAGATTCATTCAACCAGTACATTCAACTATTCAAAAGCTCAACGCTAACTACGATTTGTAATGGAATTGTCAAGCGCTTGACAGCTGGCACTTTCCAAACCATTCGTAGATTCATTCAACCAGTACATTCAACTATTCAAAAGCTCAACGCTAACTACGATTTGTAATGGAATTGTCAAGCGCTTGACAGCTGGCACTTTCCAAACCATTCGTAGATTCATTCAACCAGTACATTCAACTATTCAAAAGCTCAACGCTAACTACGATTTGTAATGGAATTGTCAAGCGCTTGACAGCTGGCACTTTCCAAACCATTCGTAGATTCATTCAACCAGTACATTCAACTATTCAAAAGCTCAACGCTAACTACGATTTGTAATGGAATTGTCAAGCGCTTGACAGCTGGCACTTTCCAAACCATTCGTAGATTCATTCAACCAGTACATTCAACTATTCAAAAGCTCAACGCTAACTACGATTTGTAATGGAATTGTCAAGCGCTTGACAGCTGGCACTTTCCAAACCATTCGTAGATTCATTCAACCAGTACATTCAACTATTCAAAAGCTCAACGCTAACTACGATTTGTAATGGAATTGTCAAGCGCTTGACAGCTGGCACTTTCCAAACCATTCGTAGATTCATTCAACCAGTACATTCAACTATTCAAAAGCTCAACGCTAACTACGATTTGTAATGGAATTGTCAAGCGCTTGACAGCTGGCACTTTCCAAACCATTCGTAGATTCATTCAACCAGTACATTCAACTATTCAAAAGCTCAACGCTAACTACGATTTGTAATGGAATTGTCAAGCGCTTGACAGCTGGCACTTTCCAAACCATTCGTAGATTCATTCAACCAGTACATTCAACTATTCAAAAGCACTTGTAAAAAGTCTAATTGAATAAAAAATATTTTATTTTATTTGACTTTATCAATTCCATATAGGTAAATGGCAGTTAATGCACACGAGTGTTAATGTAAACGTGGTCGAATGCGTAAAAAACTTCCCCTCGGCGTGCTTTTGTATGCTCAATATCAACGTCAGTAGAATTTGGAATGTGTTTAAACTACTCGCAAATCACTAATGAAGACCAAATTATGATATAGGTCCATCAGCAGTAACTAATCTATAAACTATCTTAGTTAAAGATAGAGATATATAGCTCATGCTCCGATGATGCCTAAGTTCAAACCAATTATCTGGGATTCGTCTACCGTCGATAATAGTTCTCTAGTCCAGACCACGTTGCTAAGTGGCCTTACTTCGGTTCTCACAAAAAACCGGCCAAGTGCGAGTTGGACTCGCGCACCGAGGGTTCCGTACAAACCTGTAGTAAGTTTTAAATTATTAAAAAAAAACTACTTACTAGATCTCGTTCAAACCAATTTTCGGTGGAAGTTTGCATGGTAATGTACATCATATATTTTTTTTAGTTTTATCATTCTCTTATTTTAGAAGTTACAGGGGGGGGGGGGGGGGGGGGGGGGACACACATTTTACCACGTTGGAAGTGTCTCTCGCGCAAACTATTCAGTTTAGAAAAAAATAATATTAGAAACCGCAATATCATTTTTGAAGACCTATCCATAGATAACCCCACACGTATGGGTTTGATGAAAAAAAAATTTTTGAGTTTCAGTTCTAAGTATGGGGACCCCCAAAATTTATTGTTTTTTTTTCTATTTTTGTGTGAAAATCTTAATGCGGTTCACAGAATACATCTACTTACCAAGTTTCAACAGTATAGTTCTTATACTTTCGGAAAAAAGTGGCTGTGACATACGGACGGACGGACGGACAGACAGACAGACAGACAGACATGACGAATCTATAAGGGTTCCGTTTTTGCCAAATTTGGCTACGGAACCCTAAAAATCTTGATAGTTAGACGTTAGTACTAAGAGTATGAGTAGACAGGAGACAGAACAGCACTGTTGAAGTACTTACTTAACTACAAAGTGTAATGTTAAAAATGTAATACCATTCGAAACGTGTGTGCAGTTATCACGTAGAAACCCAGACGCCATAAGTCTAGACTCTAGAGTCTAGACAGATACGGTCAAATTAGAGTTGTCTTTGTTGACAATATTTATTAAGCCATATAGGTACATATAGTAATAAAATGTATTAACCCAGCATTTAGCAGAAATGAAAAAGGTGAGAAAACTGCGGTTAAGGCAATAAAAACCTGCACATAGTTATTCTACTATCGGTCACTACTTCTACTTACCTACTGTATCCCAAATACTTATTAGAATTTTTTATGGAGCATTTTTTGTCATCAAGCAACTTTTTAAGGACTCTTGGAACCGTCGATGCCATGCACAATAATTCATAGAGTTCATGATTTAAACAGTTATCTCAAGACGGAAATTAGGATTCTGTTGTAAACCATTATTGGATCCGTAAGATTCCGTAGTTAAGATTCCCTGTGATAGTTAATCCGTAAAAGTCCCAATTTGTTGACATGTTTGGAACTGGAGCAAAAGTTATTAGGGAAGTAAAGTAATAAATGGCTTTGTACATTTTCCGTTTTGGGGCAAGGAAGAAACAGCAAACTCATCATCATTAGGAGGGAATTTTCTAATCGGAAAATGCGGCAAAATGTAATGAGTAAGCAAAATTAGGGCAGGAAGTTGAGTTGAATTTCAAAATAGGTTACCCATATGGCAGCTCATAAATCCACCACGATAAAATAGAGCAACCAAGCATTCATGAGTCCATTATGCGAAATGGATTGGCATTCTAATAAATTTAAAATTGATAGTCAAAAGCATCAAGTAACGCCTTTATAAAGATAAGAAACAATGACCAAAATTAACAAATATTTCGCATCCTCAAGCACCTAACGTCTATTTAGGGAGATGATAAATAATAATTTATCTTTTTAACAGCTATATTATCTTGGTTTTTAGAACTTTAGAAGGCTTTATATAAAGGCTTGGACACACGACACGTGATAGCTCAGCGTGACTGGCCGCGGTTACTAAAAGTTGTACAGGGAAGATGAATGAACAACTGCTGCACCCGTCCGACACTTGATGCAACCGAATTGATTCAATTATTAAGTTACTTAAGTACTTAAATCTCATGGTAAGAAATCGAGAGGTACAAGGACAATGCTAGAAATAGGTACGTGATATTATTAGCCGTACTCCTGCGGTTGCGTGCGTCTTTAAAAGGGCCTATAAAAGGAATTTCGAACATTTAATAAAATTTCTGATTATATTTCTTTACTTTTCGTCGTTGTGCTCTGCTGCTGAATTGTTAAAAACTCATAAATCTCTTATAGGTAATTCATATAATTCATATTTCATAGATAGTACACGCGCGTTCAGTGAGTGTAGTCGTTTTGTCGTGTAGTGTGTTTTCGCGCTTACTGTCGCGCTTGGTTTGTCTAAGTCTTTACGTATTAAGACATAATATAGAGGTGCTTAACTGATTAGGTCTGGTAAAGGCTAAATGGAACAGTAGTGGGCGATTCTGTATATTTCGTACCTCGCCCACTGCGCATTGCGTGGGCCACAAAAGCCTCTCGCACTGCTGACTGGTTGTGAATGAATCGAGTGTAAATGTAACAAGGTCTTCATCACACCCGTGTCGCTGTGTTACGTTAGTTTTCATGGTTTTTTGAATGGTTTGAGGATATACCTAAGCCTTATGTATCGGAACCGGTTTGCTCACCTACCTGCTTACTTGAATGTAAAAATATACTTATAAATAATAATAAATGATTTATTTCTCAAACATAATACATACAATTCAATAGCATTGGGGCTGGAACCTCCTTTTAAGTATAATTAAATACCTGTGTCAGGAGGTATACCTACTTATTGATAAGGTAAGCAAAAAAATCCCAAGTTTTTGTGTGACGTATTCATTAATTCACACTTTAGTTAGTTAATTACGCTGTGGTAAGAAGTAAGTAAGAAGAAGGTATGAAACCTACCTATTTATTTTTGTACGCATTTTTCAATTCGAGTTAATTTTTTGTAGTGCAAGATGCTCTACCATATAGGTATTACATAATGTATATTACTTATACGAGATTTTATTTAATTATAAATATCGCAAACAGTCAATAACTAGTAAAATACTGGGCACTTATCTTTCAAACTGGAATTTAGCCGTACTGGGTACTTAAACTGTTCTAAAATCTCGAGTAATATGCACCTTGTAGGTACCTTATACAAAACCAATCTACAATTATTCTATAATTACGTATAAGGCTTTCACGACAAAAACATGACAAATCTTTGATCGGATAAATGGCACTACAAAAAATATAGCTCCAAGACAAAACATTAGAATAAAAATTGTCATGTTTATCTCGACTTATAATAGGAAACTTAGCATAAGTCGGAAAAAATGTCGTAAGAAAACCTTGAGGTCTGCACGTGGAGCGGGGCCGCCGCTAGCACTCGGAGGACGGTCATTGGTGTTTAATCGCGCGAAAACGAGAGGGTACTATGAAGTATATCTAAGCTAAACTGTGAGCGTGCTCTAGGACTAGGTTTTTCCGATTGATAAAAAGCTTGAGAAATGGAAACGATATAATGCCAGAAAGAGATATTCAATAAGTGTAGTGTGTCTAACTAAATTGAATAAATATTTATGTCTATGACTATGAGACAAAACTAGGGGTAAATGTGCTCCAAGTTGCAACCACTGCGCCACTATAATTTGAGCGAAAATTCCGCTATTAATTGAGAAAAGCTCACGGACGGCACCTTTTCCTAGCAAATAAACCGCTTCTTTTACATTTCAATAGGCACATTTGAGCGTGGCTTTTGACGCGGTTTCCCCTAGATGTACCTATCTAACCCTGATAAACCGTTCGGTCCTTCTTTTACTTGCCATTTGCCAATACAAACAGTGTATATTTACTTAATTCGTTCTTTTCCGATGAGTTTTACTAACGACAGGAGACGATTTTTTAATGAAAAAATATATTCGTATGTAATTACTTAATTAATTCGAAAACATACTTTGGAACTAATAGGAAATGCCCCGGTTAATGTAGAGTTGTAGACAGTCGCAACAACTTAGAAAACCTGATTAGTGTGAAGGCTAGTTACTTACTCCTTTTAACAAGAAAGTCCTGTAATTTGACATATTTTTCACTATTTGAAGAGGATCTAGGTCTAGGACAAGGACTCGGATAGAATCACACCTCAAATTATTTTGCAAGACAAACAAGGACTATAAAGACGATGTCTTTTTAAAATGTCGTAAGTTTAATACGTTCTGCCGGGGCAAAGGTTGACGTGCGATTAACTATACAATATGCGACGTAAAACTATTAAGGTCAATGAAACGTATTTGCTTAATGACATCAAGAACTACCGCTGAGTAGTTTGCAATTTAATTCTGTTAGTTACTTAGTTTAAATGAAAAATGTGAGCCAATGTAGTATTATAACTTAAGTTAATAATACTTAACAGACCGTAACATTTACTTTGTGATGAAATGCATGATTACTGTCAAGATTGGAGAAAATAAACTCCACGGACATATAGTTAGCCCGAGACGCTGGTCTGACCAGATAAAGGAAGCGATCGACAGGACATTCTGCAATGCCTTCGGCGCGGCTTCCAATAGGGAGAGATGGCGTAACAAGTTGTAAAGACAGTAATATATTGAGGGAGCCATGATCTTCAAGTTGAGAAAACGACACGAGAAGAAGAAGCATTTAAGTACTTACTTTTAGAAACATAAAGTTAATATTAAAATCTTAATGAAAACCATCCAAGGAGATACTATAGGTACTGTAGGTACTTGGCAGTAACCAGGTATATGGCAATGTCACTTCCTGATGAGCATACCCGATCTGCCAAGAGTGCAAATCGTTACGGCAACTGTAACTGTTCTGTTATCACAAATATCGTAACGGTGAAATCTATATAAGCCTTGAATAGTCTTCTGAAAACGTTTAAGGTTGCAAGGTAGAGACCGGTGTCGTAGAGCAATTCTACTCAGTTTTTCTCACACTAACTATTAACGCTGCTAACGCTAGCCTCTTCTAGGTAAGCGTTACCTATTATTCTGATGATTTCTGCCCTAGCACATATCTTCAGTAGGTACATAATAAGTGAGGTCACAGTTAAATGCTAATCGTATATTTACTCAAATATGATACCTATTTAAGTAATTAGTGATTCATTGCTTCCATTGTAAAGAAAAACACCATTATAAGTAGTTCCGGCTCTTGGACGTTTTCTTGAATCGATTTTAAACGGATAGCCGCTATTAAATATTACTTTGTAATAACAACTTTCTATCTAGCAACAGATACGTAGACAATACGAATAATAGATGATGCAGGCCGTGTTCCAATCAATAGCAACTAACTGCCTTACATTTGACCGTCACGTCAAATATTCAAACAATGACCTCCCCAAGTAACTAGTCTGTACTGTACCTAGTTATTAGGGACATTAGGGTATATTATTATTTATAACGTATGCACTATGCGTGTACAAAAAAGTAATCAAAAAGACCACCCCTGGTTGCCCCTAGGCAAAGTTGCCCATGAACTGAATGCTGAATGGCGATACACAACCTTGAGTTTGGACCAGGGTAGGCCCCAGAGCGTAAGTCGCAGCCCCTCTATAATACCTAGTTTTAGTTGGGAAAAGATCAAATCTACCTTCCGCGTTTATCTTATTCCTGTGTTTATACTATGGAAAAAATGTTTTAGTCAATCAGTTTGGTTTGGTTCACGCGCCATTGCGACTTCTATTAGAAACCGCTTCTTTGGGATTGCTTTTCATATTTGCCTGTGATTTCTCACGATTACTCGCCAAGAAAACTGCATCCGTTTCTTTGCACATCATATTTATGTTTGCAAGTCGAGCAAGTTTGGCGTAACTTGGACTTTACATTTGCCTTTTTTCTATGACAATTAAAGGTTAATAATTGACAACAAAAGGTTTCTCCGTATACTTTTCCCTTTTATAGCCATTGAGGCAATTGACGAGGATAATTTTGACTTGTTTCTGGTTGTATAGTTATACTTGAGCCACAGGCTCAATCTTAATACTTGATAGGCCTTCAACACAGACCATACAACCATACTCGGTGGTCTTCAACCTACTGAAAACTGAGGTTTAAAAACCTATGGACCTTTAGTAGTAATTCGATCCCAATTTTATCAGTTGAAATTGAAGATAGCAAATAGAAGAAGAAGAAACTAGAGAAGAGAAAATAGAAGAAGAAGAAACCCAGAAGAAACTTATAATTATTTTAATTACAGGGGGCATACTACCATTGCTTGGACAAGATACACAGATACAGGTACAAGATGTAAATAATACCAAATTATTTCTAGTGTTCCCTTCTGATTTTATTGGACTGATTGAAGTGATAGAGACACTACAAAAGCCCCTGTTTTCGAGTTTATAATAATGATAAACATTTGTTGTATGCCGGCATGAGTCGTGGATTCCACAAGGTTCGCGTGGTCCAAACACTTTTCCATTTAAATCACGTTCCAAACATCCTTCACAGAGGTCGTAAAATGTCGGCCTGGGTGGCCACGTTTCGCACGTTCAATATGCTGATTAGTTACTGTTAACATATAACCAAAGTGACGTAATAAACCGTCGAATACTATTAACAACACAAGCTTATAACAACTCTGTGAAGGATATTTCGTTACCAATTAAAATCTAAGGCCCTCCAAGTCTTTTGGGAATCCAGGTTTCAGTGAAAAGCCGTGTCTTGCTTTACGTTTAATCATAAAGCTGCTAATTGCACATGGAACATTCGAGTAGAAAAATTATGTCAGATTCGTCAAAGTTCGTCAGTGACAATTTGTTTCAAAAAATTAAACTATGGCTCTATGGCATTAAAACCGTAAAAAACCAACATCCCCCCGCGCGTTGACAGATTGCTTTCAACCACAATTTTCGTCATCTGGCAAGGGAAATATCTTGATTTTTGCTTCGGATGGGTGCCAGTTTACTGCTAAGAAGTAGATAGATAGCATCTGGCGATTACGATAATTTTGCATAACGTTACGGGCTTACGGCACGATGTTGAAACAGCGTTGAAACCTATGATTATATCTGACTTTAATTAGTTCAATTAATAACTAACAACTTACCTACCTCTTAATATAAGGTAAGTAACTCGCTTCCATATTAGTTAGACTGTATCGTCACTTACAAGTTACAATCTGATATCCCAGTGAATCATTTAATGAGGCATTTAATCAAATTACTTGGAGAAGAATTCATTAAAATCAAAATTAAATTGAACGAACTATAAAACAACCTATATGATGTGATCCCGAACCGATGTGGCATCGCCTTCAAGACTAAAGTTGTCTAATTGTCTACGAATTAAGTGAGTCAATTATTCAGAAGGAATTTTTAACTAAACAAATATCTAAGCATAAGTTTGACAAGACAAACTAACAATCCAATCTCAATACCGGCACCAGATTCAAGATTAGACATCAACTTCTACTAGATAATATCATGGTTACAGAATGCGACATTCCGACCAAGGTAACTGGTGCACTAATTTGCAACACGCCCGAATGTCTTATGCGCGGTCAGGGTGAATTTAATTTGTGTAGTACATCACGGCGGCACTTTGGTACCGTCTACAAGTGCTCTTACATTGATTTATCTACAATCTGAACGCGCGTAATGCGGCCAAGACGCGATTGATAAATTAACGACCTCACATGCGAAGGTTTTTCGAAACGTGGGTTACATAAAACGGCGAATATTTTTTTAACAGTGGGATGTTAAGTGAACTGGACGTTATGCGACTTAAACAGAAAACTGAATTCTCTGGGCCTGGGTTTATTTGTGTTGGCACAGTTCCTTCAAATTAGAAGCTTTGTAAGCA
Organism: Erebia ligea; assembly: GCA_917051295.2. Lineage (NCBI taxonomy): Eukaryota > Metazoa > Arthropoda > Insecta > Lepidoptera > Nymphalidae > Erebia > Erebia ligea. The sequence continues at coordinate 2,032,227 of OU785226.1, forward strand.
GTTAGAACCGAATTTGTAGCAGCGTATTTCCTGTAGTTTATGCCGTCTTTTTGCTGTTCTCAGCTCGGATATTTAAAGACAGGGACTATATTCGATTTCAAACCCAGAAGAATTATGGCAACATGTTATATGGTGGGCAAGTAACCATGCCCAATGCATAAAGTATTCCTTTAGAAGTTTAGATGCTTAAATCGTCGCGTCATCCGTTTCAACCGATAGACGTTGACATTGCTGGTAGGGCTGACTAGTAGGAAATAATGTATCGAAGAAAGTAAGACGGGCGAGGGTTAAGTTTATGTATTTACATTTTATTTGTACCCTTTTCTTGTACAATTACAGAGAAGCCCTCCGATCGTAAGCTACACGCATTTTTAATGCAAAAAACGATTACGACGACGACTATATACTCGTATATAAAATCAGTATGCAGATTCCAAAGTCATCGTAATAACATCGTTTAAAGAACGCAAGTTAATGGAGTTTCTATTTGTGGCATGTTTATTGTTTGCATACGCGCTTATTCCATGTAATAAACAATGAGATTTGCATATTTTACGTCCAGCTATTAAGATGAAGAGATACTTCTCGGTTAATAGTAGAGCTTGTAAATCAACCCCTAATTGTTTAGTCATTCGTTATTTTTTAAGGTAGAGCGCAGATTGCTTGCCTCCCTTAAAATATTACTAAAATTCGTAACTGCCTAAGCTAAAAATTGTCGCTTTAAATTGTTAGTTAATAAGTACATGACTTAATTAATATCATATGATATTATAACATACCTAATAATAATTCGTTTTATCAATCAATAAAAGGCGTGTCCAGCACCGCTACAGAGTCGAAAACTGATCGATAGAAGATTACAAAAATCAATCGAGACAAGCAAATTACTCTATCTACGCATAGAATTATTGTCCATTGTGATGAAAATTAGGCAATACGTTGCGTAACCTCTTTCTCTTTTCAAGCCAATAGATGACACGAACAAATCAAAATTTTTGCAAGTACATAGTTACTTCTAATGTTAGGAAACATAGCACTTGTCTAGACTAGACTAGACTTGGCCACAGTTTTAACGATTTGTAAAAATGAGTTTAAGTAGTTAGGTACTGAGTCTACTACCGAGTACCGGTATACTTGCGAAAATGAAATAATAACAATTTGGTCAATATTAAGATAAGCAACTTGGCTTATTAATGCTTGATGATGATGAGTTGAATATGGAAAATTTTAAGTAGGCCAGGTAACAATAGATCATGGATGCAGGAATAAATATTAAGGGTCTTAGAGATAAACCTTACCTTACTCTAGATTTGTTTCTGTAAAAACTCTAGATATAGATATATCTTAGTAATAGAAGTGGTTAGCTTAGTAGGTAATATCAGTAGGTAAGTTAACTGCCTGCGATAAAATATTCATACGAAGGATATACGCAACATAAAAAATAATCAATAACAATAACCGGCGAGCCAGTCCTGATTATATAAGGCACGGGATATTATAGAAGGGAATATGTTATTGGGGTAGGGCGCGGTTGCCATGCCGGTGCCCCGTGCCGTCCTGCAGGCGCCGCTGTAAGGGCAAATTGTAAGGGTGATTTTATCGTTTACACTTTGTCGGGAAACACAGGTCGTGAATCAGGAAAAATACTTAGAAACGGTTTAAGTAGGGTCAGTGTAATTAAATAAAAAATGAGGAGAATTCATAGGAGAACTAGAGTAAACTAATAAATAGCTAGACGAATCGCGAAGGGGGAATGAGCGGGTCACATTATCACATGGCTTGAAGAATCGATAGATGGTGGAGCACTAGAAGTTTAGTTGGGACTTTGGCCAAGATGACTGAATTTGGCGATGGAATCCACTGGTTGAATGGCCGATCTCAAGTCCGACGCTTTAGTACCGCTTTGGACTCATCGGCACAAGACAATGTTCTGTGGCGGTCCTTGCAAGCAACATTGATCCAGCAATGAACGCTAGTTAGCTATCGGTATAAACGGCGATAACTTGTGTGTCGTCCTGAACTAGTAGAGTACTTCTAGGTACTGGTACAGCAGTAAGCAAGTTGACTCTACCGTTAACCCTACCTATGCACCCATGAGTCTTTACCAGAGACCAAGCACAATAGTAGGTACTTGGCATCACATCGAGCGCGCGTATGCGTGTAAGATAGATTGTAGATGCAGACAATAGACATACAATAAAGAAACTTGCGTCTCTCTCAAGTAAGTGTCTGTCAAGCTTCATTGATCAATCATCACTAAATATTTGCTAGGGGCAAAAGTAGAGTCAATTAAGCGCCCCATACACAGTCACTAGATTACAATCTGCGATCAAAATCAGTGATCGCAATCCATATTGATCGTGTACTGACCGCCATAGAGTTATAATAATAATTTTAGTTTCAGTGTGTACTTTCTAATGTTAGATGTCAATTTTATTTTACTTGAAATTAATTTTTCCTAATTAACAAAGTAGGTATTTAAGTGATAGAACATATTATTATTATTATGACCATAATAAGTTTTAAAAACGAAATGATAAATACGTCAAAACATGAGCAATTCATATTCCATCACTAATTGGAGTTTAAGTCAGAATAAACAAACTGAGCAGCACACAAAAATAATGATGTAAAGCAGAGATCATTGTTGAGTATTTAAATATGTCTATTTACTTAGTTAAGTACTTAATTGTTTTATTGTTTAATTTTGTTGTTGTAGTAGTATTTTGTTGTTGTAATGTTATTTACATTTACATTGTTAAATCTTGTCACCTTTCATAACATAGTTATCAATGAAAAAAGAATGATAAGATAACTCCAATTGTAGGCCACAACCTAAGAAATAAGGAGTCACAAGTTTGGAAATCAATAAAGTAGACTGATAGGTATATTCAGAAAGATGAGATTAGTGGAGCCAGACAAAACAAATGCAACTCCCTATGTAAATACACCCATTGAGGGTGTATTTTTACACTCCTGTACATTGAAGAGAAGCAAAGTGGAATTAGGCGGACCAATCGGATTGTTGATTGATGACCTGCCGAGCGATCGCGTAACTTCTGCATCAATCATTGTTACAGTATCAATTGTTGTAATTGGCTGAATTTATGGCATTCTTGCTGCGTCAATGGATTATGTCCAATAGTGGAAGAGTGTTAACCAATCAGAGGTGATTGCGATGTATCAATGATTGATGCAGAAGTTACGCGATCGCTCGGCCGATAATTTTTAATCTTTTCGAGCCACCAATCAGGAATCCAGGTTGGCCTGTTTTGCACATCTCCGCTCCACTCCGCTTCAATGGACGGACGGACACCCTTAGTAAGGGTAACCCTTTTCTTTTTCAACACTGTAGATTCGTAGCCCAAAACTTGGGAAATATTTGCAAGTTTCTGAATAGGTAAGTAGGTAAGTAACGTTAAAGTTTAAACTATCATGAGTGATATTCATTTTAAATAGACATATTTACCAGATAAACTCACGTGTTATGTCGGAAAATGCCCGACTAGTTTCAAGCCCGAGTAGTTAAGGTGTCAGTCAATGACCGCGTCGCGCGATCAGCCGAGCGATCGCGTAACTTCTGCATCAATCATTGTTACAGTATCAATTGTTGTAATTGGCTGAATTTATGGCATTCTTGCTGCGTCAATGGATTATGTCCAATAGTGGAAGAGTGTCAACCAATCAGAGGTGATTGCGATGTATCAATGATTGATGCAGAAGTTACGCGCAGGTTCATGAATAATAGTCTGAACGGATTCGAAACTAGTCGGGCATTTTCCGACATAGTACGTGAGTTTATCCGGTAATCCGGTAATTATACAATATATTTAAAAACCGGCCAAGTGCGAGTCGGACTCGCGCACCGAGGGTTCCGTAAAAACCTGTAGTAAGTTTTAAATTATTAAAAAAAAAACTACTTACTAGATCTCGTTCAAACTAATTTTCGGTGGAAGTTTGCATGATAATGTACATCATATATTTTTTTTAGTTTTATCATTCTCTTATTTTAGAAGTTACAGGGGGGGGGACACACATTTTACCACTTTGGAAGTGTCTCTCGGGCAAACTATTCAGTTTAGAAAAAAATGATAATATTAGAAACCTCAATATCATTTTTGAACACCTATCCATAGATACTTACTCCACACATATGGGTTTGATGAAAAAAAAATTTTTGAGTTTCAGTTCTAAGTATATGGGGACCCCCAAAATTTATTGTTTTTTTTTCTAGTTTTGTGTGAAAATCTTAATGCGGTTCACAGAATACATCTACTTACCAAGTTTCAACAGTATAGTTCTTATAGTTTCGGAAAAAAGTGGCTGTGACATACGGACGGACACACAGACAGACAGACAGACATGACGAATCTATAAGGGTTTAGTTTTTGCCAAATTTGGCTACGGAACCCTAAAAAGTAGGTAAGTACTTACTAGTTAGGTATTACTTTATAATAAACTAGCTGATGCCCGCGACTTCGTCCGCGTGGTTTGGCGGGACCCTCGAACCCGATTGCAGCGCCCCCTACCGGGTCCAATTGTGAGTATAAACCATCCCGGCGTCCAGACAAACCCAACAAAAAAAGAATTAGCGAAATTGGTCCAGCCGTTCACGCGTGATGCCGTGACCAAGGGAAATAGGGATTCATTTTTATATTATACCCCTATTTCACCCCTTCGGGGGTGGAATTTTGAAAAACTGTGAGACACATATGTTTTCATTTTCTACCCGCAGCTCATATATCAAGTTTCATGGCTATAACTTGAGAAATTAAGGACTTTCATACAAACTTTTAACCCCTATTTCACCCCTTCGGGGGTAGAATTTCGGGATAAAAAGTATCCCATGTCCTACCTCGTAGTATGGGCTCAAATCGTGCCAAGTTTCGTTTGAATTCATTCAGTAGTTTCGGCGTGATGCGCGGCCAAGATACAGACAGACAGACAGACAGACAGACAGACAGACAGACAGACAGACAAAAATGAAAAAAATTACAGATTTGGCTTCAGTATCGAATAATGAGTGCCCTCCAAAAAAAATTTTCAAAATATCTTCAATGTACAGAATTGGACATGTTACAGTTTTATTATAAGTATAGATAAGAAATAAGAAAGCCACGATTTTATTGCTTACACAATTCGCTTGGCTACTTCACTAGTTTGTAATGTTTACTTAAGTTAATACAAATAGCATAGGTAAACTACTTGTAATACTGAATTTGCATAAATGTGTCAAGAATTAAATAACCATTATGAAATTTTGTCTTTTGTGAGTCTAATAGCATATTTGGTAATACCTAACTTATGAACAGGGTTTTGTATCTTCAGCTTTTTAACCTATTTGCTTGGATTAGCTATCTTTAAGAAAAATAATATAAAAACATTTATAGTCACTGGCCGTAAATATTACACTTCAAGCTTTAGAAAGGAATATTTCCTTATCCTGTGCATTTGTTCTGTAAGTATTAACTTATAAACAATTACTTACTTAAGTAAGTACTTAGTTACTTAATAATTAAATAGATAAACATTTATCTCCTACTTTTTATAAATTTTGTACAAGCCTAAACTGTTCTTCATTTACTTACTTAAATGACCTAAGATCCGAAAAAATTCAGAAGGACAGAGAATGTAAATTTTTTATTGTTTTTGAACCTTGTTGTAATGAATTTCATAAGATTCATTGTTAAGAAGCTTTACACTCTCTTAAGTTTCCAATTACAGGCTGGACACAAGTACTTACATGTTGTTAAAAAGCATTAAGTACTAAGTAACTGACTACTAACCTGACTGCAACACGCACACTGGACTCATCGCTAGCCATAACTGCATTTGATCATCTATAAAATGATAACAGAATCATTAGTATGTGTTTAGCATATATTATCTTTTAGAGCAGTACTTAAGTACAGTAAGCAAGCAAGTTATTAGCAAAAAAGGTTTCTTTAAAGCACAATTTCTGGTTGTAATTTTTTAAAAGTTTGATTTATGTATCACAAAGTTTTGCCATTAATAACTTATTTGCTAAGTAAGTTTATACTACTTACATAATATTATTGTTATAGATGCAAGTGTGTTTAGCTGTTATCTTCTGAGGGCTCGATAACTGAACTGATTTCAACAAAATTTGGCAAAGAGATTAATGACAACTGACAGAAATAGGAAACTTCTGATCAGAATCAACTAACAAGTATCCATACTAAGAGTATTTAATATTATAAATGCGAAAGTGTGTCTGTTTGTCTGTCTGCTTTCACACTTTCACGGCCCATCTGTTCAATGGATTTTGATAAAGCTTGGTTGGAAAGGTATAGTTTGTATCCCGGGGAAGGACATAGGCTACTTTTTATCCCGGAAAATTAAAGAGTTCCCGCAGGAATCCAAAACCTTAATCTACGCGGACGAAGTCGCGGGCATCATCTACTTAGTTCTTTATAAAGTAAAACCTAACTTGTTTCAACTCCTCTAAGTAAGTGAAACTTAAAATATGATTGATGTTAACAAAACCAAACTGATAACAAGAGTTAGGTACACAATGTAAACTATTATTGACCAATAGTAAATTATTATCCGCAGAGTTCACAGACCGAATAGAGAACTGAATTGATTAAATAACTTACTAAACACTGTTGAATCCTCACTTTTCTTCTACTCAAATTGTTCACATTTCTTGCAATCGAGAACAAAACGATACGCTAAATTAACACCGGACTGAGATTTCCTTCTTTCTTTCACTATTAAATTAAAAATGAACCCACTTACGGACTATTATTATTGAATGCAAATTTTATAATTGGCATAAATTGTACGATTTATTTATTTTGCACTTTACTGAACATGATCGTATAATAACAATATTTTTTATTGTAAATTGTAATACAAAAATCCACAACCACTCTTTTGCCGCACGAATTGACACTGACAAACCAGCGGCAGCTGACAAACCGACAAACCGCAACGGCAAGTCGCAACTCATCGCAACTCAAATATTGACAAATTCTTCATTTTGTCTGTGATTTTGTGTCAATCATGACACTGACAATTTTAGTGCATGTATGTCATTGATGCCACTCTTACATAGAGATCTGTACAATATAGATAATTTATAGACAAAGAATTTATTTTTCTGCCTTTATTTATTTTTCAAGTTTAATCATATTTATAAAATCAGTTGTGTACTAAACGTAATTTTTTATCTTAGAAGTTTTAAATGTTGCCATACTTTGATCTAATGTGCGGCCACCGAGGGGATACCTATGAAATCCGGCCCGGACATGACGTAGTTATTTACATTTGCGCTAGATGGCGCTGTTATAGTTTAGTATAGAAAGCAGCTTTCATAATATGTAGTCGTAGACTGAGTAAGATTTCTAGTAAGATTCCTTCTTCTAAGTAACCACCATGTACCGAAGTTTTGTTGGCCTGTGTTTACAACAAATTAATCTTTTTATTAGAATGTTTCTTCTTTTTTCGGACAACGAATGCGCATGAAGGATAAACAGACGCCGCCAGCGCGTATGGTTTTGAACCCGCGAAGTGGCAACCCTCTGTAGTCTGTATTGAATCTAACCCAGTCAAGGACTGCCTATAATATAGTTCAATCCATTGTCAAGATTGTGTCTTGCTGACTAACTGTATGTATGTCTGTCCGTCTGTTACCACGTCCTATCAGCTGTTTTCACATGATAGATCGCATCGCCCTTGTAATTAAAAAAAAATAAGTTCCTACACCTTATTTGAAGTCACGATCTAGTTTCTTCAATTTTTTTTAAAGTGATAAAAATATCTTAATTACTTATCTTATACCTATAAAATCATGGTTGTGAGCCAATTATGCAGGTAATTAATCTTTGTAAGCTTTAAAGTCTAGGGTCAAAAGCCTTATAAACATGATGTTTATTACGATAAAAGCCTGATAAAAGTTGATTGTCTACTGGCGCCGCCGCCGATTACATAATTTTATTGATGTAGTAGGTAGGTAATTCAAGTTTGCTAAATATTTTCTAAAGAAACCGGCCAAGTGCGAGTCGGACTCGCACGCGAAGGGTTCCGCGTACCATCGTTCAAGATTTGTGGCCTAGTTGTGACAACGCATATCAGTCGATTGCGAAGGTAAAGCAACGTTGACCCAAGTCGGTATGGATGGGTGACCGAATTTGGAAGTTCAAATTTGGCCTTTTCGTTTCCTCCGTACCTCGGAGAGCACGTTAAGCCCTCGGTCCCGGTTATTATCACTTACATCTATTGTTACAAAAACCTAAGAGTTTAAATATTAGTCGAGTTGTATGCGGAAGGACGTTGATTAATGGAAAGGGGTCACGACCCTCAGTAATCAGGAATACAACGCAGAAAGAGAGACTTTTTCAATACCTACCTTCGTAAAAGTAACAAGAGACTCAGAAATATTACAGTAATATTGGGTCATTCTCAAACGGCTCAAAAAAGCGTGTCCGGGTCGAAAACCTGTATGAAATAGATTGCTAGCCACTTGATATCAAATAAATATTATAAATGCGAAAGTTTGGATGTATGGATGTATGTTTGTTACTCAATCACGCTCCAACGGATGAACGGATCTGGATGAAATTTGGCACAGAAATAGATTATAGTCTGGAATAGCACATAGGCTACTTTTTATCCCGGAAAATTAAAGAGTTCCCGCGGGAACCGAAAAACCTCAATCCACGCGGACGAAGTCGCGGGCATCAGCTAGTAATTTTATATATTATGGTAGATATGATCAAAATATTAGGGGGGGCCTATGTCCTTTTTTAGGTAAACATTATGTAAGTTAAGTTAAAAAAAGAAAACCGCGGAAATATTGACCTCGGTGCCGTGTCCCGTACCCCATATTGCGTTGAAAATTATTTTTTTTCTTTTTTTCTATAAAATATGCCACTATTTTGCAGGTGCTTACAAGAAACTAGTTAGTTACTAGCTCAAATTATAATATTTATAATCAATAATAGGCCTTAGTTGACAACTTACAACAAAATGTTTTCGCGTCCGACGTTTAGAATTGATACCGGTGGCGCGCTCCAATTCTCTTATAACTTCTGTACTTTAATAACTGCGAGAATAGTAGTAAGAGTAAGACAAACTATCCGTCGCGCCGCATCGGTGGTTAAAGGCAACACGTCTGTGCCTCTCTGTGCGTCCCTTTTATTAAGGTAAGTAATCGCTTTCGGTGGCTTGGTATACCCATAAACTTGATTTCGGTGGAACTGTTCTATCCATATCTATTTAAACTACTATTATTTAATTTATACAAACGTATATCGTATGAGTGCTAGATTGCAATTAGGGAGGTTATTATTATAAATTTAGGATACTTTTGTAAAAATTTGGGATATTGCTCATTATTTTGATTTCAGCATACCTATAGTCTACTTTTATTTTTTTTTGTTCATAGAAAACACATTTTGTAAAAATTTCAACTGTTCACCTTTTAGGTACGGTTCATAAGATAGATACAGCCCGCTGAGTGCTGACATACAGACGAATAGCAGAAAGCGTTGGCATAGGGAATCCTAAAAAGTAATTATTTCCCGCAACAAAATAAGGCTAATTTTCACGAGGACATTTTCTTGCCCCTTGCGTACAATAAAATTGAAGCAGTAATAACTTGCATTGTCTAAACACGGGCAAGTCTATTTCAGAATAGTACTATTAATAATAGTAGATACAATGGGCACCGAAATACCTACTTTGCTATCTACTTACGACTTATGAGTTCGAAAACATCAGTAAAGACAAGACTGTAAACTCTTGAATGTAGGCAACGCTTAAATCATGTAGAATTTACTTTGCGGTAAGTTCTGAGGTGTAGTGTAAGAGCCCGCGCAGACAGAAAGAGTTCAGCCGTTCTAAATTCTGCGTTCTGCGTTCCGCGGTCTTTGTAACGTTTGTAACTTTATAGTGGTCTAACTCACTGTAGTCTGCGCGGTGCTATAAAGTTATAAACGTTACAAAGAACGCGGAACGCAGAACGCAGAACTCAGAACGGCTGAACTCTTTCTGCCTGCGCGGGCTCTTAGATCTCGAATCTACAGCCAACGGTCGATCAGAGTTCTGAGTTCGGTGCAATACCGTAAACGGTCACTGTATCTAATCTATAGTTTGGAAACAATGACATAAAGAAGGTCATTGTTTGGAAATAATAATCATGTCTCATATTTTCTTTACCTTAGTTAAATTTTCATTTTGCATCAATCATAATCTCGTGCCCTATTTCTTACATAACCCGGAAGTGGCTTGCTACCACGGTCTCGGAGGCCTATACGGACTTAAAAGCTTTTTAACAGTTAATCCATTGGCAACGTCATCCTGACCGGTTCGAGCCGACGTTCCTCCCGATCTTCTTCAAGCTCACCCACTTCTCGGCAGAGCTTCTTAAATCTACTGAAAGTTTCTTGATAAATGATTTATTTATTTCACGTAGGACAACTTGTGTCACTTATGATACGTAAGACTCTATAACCGCCGCGCCGGTTCGGAAAACTGTTCTACTGAGAAGAGCCGGGAAGAAATACAGCAGTTGCTCTTTTCTTAAAAAAAGAAAGAGGTTACAATAATTAAATTAAACAATACAACACATACGTTATGTTACGTTATGTTACACTGACTTGTGCGATGCTTGATGCGAGGCTGGTTGCTTCCATGCAACTTTGGATCCTAACTTGTAGGTTTGATCTGTGGGTTTGATATTCCTAAGAATCCTTCCCTAGAACGCTGGCTATGGGATCAACACCTTACGGATCACGTCAGTTTGTCTGTTTGTTCGGGCGTCGGCGTGTGCCGGTCCATTATGCTCTTAATAGAGATTGCACGGCGCGGAACGTTTAAGAAGCCGCTTTATTTCCTGGTAGTATATGTGGAAACCGTGTTTGTTCCCGGCTTTTGTGGTAAGGTCGTGTTAATTACGTTTTGGGTTTCTAAGGTCCAACGCGTACCCACAGATTTGAGCGGGACCAAGTTTTTTTTGATAACAACTAAAAGCTCAGCTCTACTTAGAACGTACCTACTTTGATACTTACACTGTAAAAAATTCTAATTCTGCACCACTATTTCAAAGCAACTGTGGCTAATTGTGCAACTAAAATCTACAAAACCACAAATCTACAAAACGGATTGGAGCAAAGGCTTTTTCGATCTGTTGTACACAATCTCTAAACGAAACTAAAATGAAAGCTCTAAACAGACTAAGTAAATACATCTACGTAAGTATTTATATTCCTTTCATAATACTTACTCACTGCGGGAAAGGACGTTAATAGATTTAGCCTGGGCCTATATTAAAAATATTTTTTTAGTGATTCTTAGATAGACGTTATCTCCCAAAACACGTAATATCCACATAAAATATGTTGATTAAATAACCATTTTAAAATATCGATTAAGTATAGTAAAAAATTGGCTCAAATTATGATGACGTCACAAGCAAGTATTACGATTAATGAGTATTTATAAATTCATCAATGCAGAGGCAGGATCCAATAAGAGCTAATGCGTCAATGCGTCATCGAGTCATCGCACTCCTCAGTCCGTACTCCGTATGCGTAGGAAGGTAATAGTCACACGCTAGTAGCTTGTTGAGCTTTACACATAAGAGCCAAAGCACACACGATACTTTTAGCATAGGCGGTCGATCGAAGTTGCGACTAAAGTTTGCACCAAAATAATAAAATTGTAGTTCTATAGACTATTATGCACTAAGAATCAATTAATGTACGGAGGGCACATTAATTTTTTTTATTTTTTTTATCCACTACAAGTTAGCCCTTGACTGCGATCTCACCTGATGGTAAGTGATGATGCAGTCTAAGATGGTAGCGGGCTAACCTGTTAGGTTAACTGTTAATTTTTAGTGCATTGGGAGTAGGTGTGGTCTAATGTTCAAAAGCTTCGCTAAAGTAGGTGTTTGCTTCGACCCTGCGTCTATGTTTTGTTTTAATAGGGGATAGACGTCTACTGCAGCTGGAAAAAGTCTATTGCAGGGAATCCTACACTCGGCGTCTTGCCCTGAATTGATTTCATTGCGACTTTCTTCTTGTCGTCCATCAATCTAGTGGGGTGCCAGTCAATGCTGCGCTTTCCAGTACGAGGTCGTCGTTCCAGCACCTAGGAACCCTAACTTCTAGCGGTTCTACGAACTACGAGTATGTACTCCGACAAAAATTGCAGTTTCGTTACCCGTCAAGCTGTCGGTTACTTTAGCAACAATGTTAGTAATCGCTGAAAGGTGTGATTTTGATACCACTTATTGATCTCAGTAAGTTGCGATGCAGTACTGTAGTCGCAAAATCGCTCATCGCCGATACCAAAAGTATCGTCTGCGGTCTGTGTTTCTGACTAAGAGCCTTAAGACGGCAGGCAGTTTAGAGGTTTGTAAAGGAGCTAATAGGGTCATGTCGGAGTAGGTATGACTTGGTCGCAAAATCGCTCATCGCCGATACCAAAAGTATCGCGTGTGCTACGAGCTAAGAACCTTGAGTAGGCAGGCAGTGTATAGGTTTGTAAAGGAGCTAATAGGGTCATGTCGGAGTATGGCTTGGTCGGCAATCGTAAATAATAGGAGGCGTATTGTTTCCCGCGCGGCCGTTCGCCTCTTGTCGACATGCGTTGGCGCACGCCGTGTGACCAACGCGCCACCGAAGACTCTTACCCAACGCGCGTATTAATAACATCGAAATATTATATGTTGGTACTAGATGTGACCTTTCATAGAAAAAGTTGGGCGTCCGACTTGTAGGGCGTGCCCCTCACCTGTATAAGCCTGTCCTTGTCTCCGCCATAGCGCTGTCCCGCTTTTCAGACTACATGGCGTTAGTAAAATAAGTCCACATTCTTTGTTTGACAGGGTCCGTCTATGTAAATTGAGGTCGTTGATTAATAACGATGATGCCTGCGACTCCGTCTGCGTAGATTTAGGTTCAAAAATCCAGGGGAATGCTTGGATTTCCCGGAATAAAAAGTAGCCTATGTCACTCTCCAGGTCCTCAACTGAACCCATGCAAATCAAAAGTTCTGTGGCGGCGTGATTGAAGGACAAACCAACAAACAAACACACTTTCGCAATGAATAATAACATAATATTATGAAAAATTTTGGGAATGTTAGTTCTTTATGGCAAAATAAAATGCAGGGAGTGTTATATTAAGCGAAAGGACCTTGGAACCCACCGCATTATCTATTATCTTAACAAACTGCCATTATGTGATTAATGGAATGGGGTCACGAGTCACGAACCTCAGCAATGAGGAATACGACGCAGAGAGAGAGAGAAAAAGCAGGGCCGGTTGGAAAAATTGTACGTGACAGTTTTTTTTCTTTTCAATGGAAAACTCGAGTGAAAAGGACAAACGATTTAAAAGGGGTGTCCAAAGACCACACACGGCTTGTTTTTTTAATGCGGCGATGACCTAGTGGTTTCTAGACGTTCGGCCTCCTGTTCAGGCGGTTGGGGCTTCGATGCTCGGGCACGCACTTTTAACTTCACTGAGTCAAGTGCACTTGCTATTACGGTGAAGGAAAACATCGAAAGGAAACCTGAATTCCATTTATGCCCCAGAGTTCTTCATAGCGTTCGACGTCCTCCCTGGCGCAGTCGCAGCTGAGCGCAGTTGAGCGCTGTTGCCTTAACTTGGGAGGTCCCGGGTTTGATTCTCGGCAGGGTCAATTTAGGAATTTATAATTTCTAAATTTTCTCTGGTCTGGTCTGGTGGGAGGCTTCGGTCGTGGCTAGTTACCACCCTTACGGCAAAGACGTACCGCCAGGCGGTTTAGCGTTCCGGTACGATGCCGTGTAGAAACCGACTAGGGGTATGGGTTTAATATAACTGCCATACCCCTAACAGGTTAGCCTGCTAGCATCTTAGACTGCATTATCACTTACCACCAGGTGAGATCGCAGTCAAAAATCAAAAAAATATATTTTTATATTGTGGCTTTTTTAGATCTTTGTCTGAATTTTATCAACAGTAAAAAAAAAACTTGATTTTTTTTGTCACGTATGTCATTGGGTGATTGTCAAATGTCACTGTCAGTTTTGTTTATCTTAGTTTATTGGTGATTTATTGTTGTCTAATGATTATTTTTCATTACTCATACACGGAAAGTAGGTTTGAAGTTGCCTGAGAAGCGGGTTGAAAGTAATACTTTTCAGCCCTAGGGAGAATCGTTTTCAACTGAATTTTTATTGGAGTTCAAATGAAACACGACTTTTTTTTTTTTTTTTATACCCGAGTGCATCCATAGACAAGAAGAAAGATAGACTTTATTCATAAAGTAAAGACAACTGATTCATAGACTTTTTATTTTGACTTTCCTTATATTCGTAATGAAAAGCACAGTGTTTACCTCGGGATGAAAGACTTATTTAGTCCCTCGAACTATAGGCCCCCTCGCTACGCTCGGGCGCCAAACCCCGTCTCGGGACTAAATAAGTTACTTTCATCCCTAGGGTAACAATGTACTATTACGAATGTCTCAAATACTCAATTATTATTTATTAATCTTATATTGTTGTATGTACTACCTATGTAGTGGAAAATGGGTAGTTTATCGAAATGGAATATTAATAATCACAATTAATGCGCACTACCCAAGTTTTAGTGTTGCCATCCATCGAAAAATATTTTCTACAAACGATATTTTTCTTAATTAATTTTTAAAAAAACGGGGTTTTCTAAAATTATTATTTAAATGGCGTTTAATGTTATATTTTTTTCTCTTTCACGTGATGGCAGTTTGGTTCTGGTTCATTGACACTCAGAATAAAAAACCACCCTCCATACTGAACTGGGACATAACAGAAGCCATTTCCATGTTTCTAACTATGATTTGTAATTCTAACTTTGAAAATATAAGTGTCCAAAAATAAAAAAATCATGTAGGTAGATTCCGTAAAATTCTAATTTTCTTTGCCCGCTTCGTAATGATTGTGATTAGAAGGTAATGTTGGATGAGATTATCAAATTGTGAAATCGACTTGAAAGCATTACAGAAGTGATTTATAATTGAATAATGTGAATTTCTCATTGTACTTTCGCGGTTCCCAAGCTCGACAGGCTGAGTGGGAGTTTTTTTACGTATTCGATCGTGACTATAGTTAACTATCATATTTTTTAAGTATGTATAAATGGAATTGATCGAGCACCAGCTTCGCAATTCCATACAAATCGTAAGCGTATTGTCGCGATCGAATGGGAAGAAAATCTCCCAATAGGCACACTGATTGTTAGATAGAGTAGGTACATAATGTTAACTCTAAAACATTATTTATGATGCTGCAACATTATAATTATAAGTATAATATCTATCACAAAGTAGGTAAATACATCTGGTAAGTAAAGGTACGTGAGGTGGTCTAAACAGGTACTGGGTTCGATCCCCGGCAGGATCAATTTTGGAATTAATAATTTCTAAATTTTCTAATTCTGGCCTAGGGTAGGCTTCGGACCAACCTACTGGCGTATAAATATAAACAGTTTCCAATTAATTAATTGCAAACTAAAAACATATCAAGATATTTAGAAAACTTTTCGGAAATTATGACGAATTTTTCTTTTTTTTATTAATATAAAACAACAAATAATTATTGCTTCTGCCAAAAATATTATGCGAATGGTTTACTAGAACACTATAGTAGATTATTAACCAAGGGGATAAAGCAGTGTCTTCTGTCGCGGGTGACGATTTAAATCGCGAGCGTAACGAAGGACTCGAGGGTTACTCCCGAGCGTAGCGAGGGTGTTAAAAACTTAAATCACGAGCGAAGCGAGGGATTTAAGACGAGTCCTGAGTGTAGCGAGGGATTTAAGTTCACCCAAGACTAAGACAGCTTTATCACCGAGGAAAATACTCTACTTTTCGTACCATTTGCGAAAAAACTAACCCAATAATAATATGAGATAAGCATTTATTAAAAATAATGACAATTTTTTTTTTTATCCACTACAAGTTAGCCCTTGACTGCGATCTCACCTGATGGTAAGTGATGATGCAGTCTAAGATGGTAGCGGGCTAACCTGTTAGGGGCATGGCAGTTATATTAAACCCATCCCCCTATTCGGTTTCTACACGGCATCGTACCGGAACGCTAAATCGCTTGGCGGCACGTTTTTGCCGGTAGGGTGGTAACTAGCCACGGCCGAATCCTCCCACCAGGCCAGACCAGGGAAAATTCAGAAATTATGAATTCCCAAATTGACCCTGCCGGGGATCGAACCCGGGACCTCCGCACGTTAAGACAACAGCGCTACACACTGCTCCACGGAGGTCGTCAAAAAGTAAAAAGTCAAAAGCAAATTAAAAGTAAAAGTTAACATTCGAAACATCGGTCCAATTATTGATAGAGAGAGTTACAAATAACGTTTATGTATTTGAAGAAAACAAAAACGCGGCAAATTCCTAGACTAATATTTTTTTTGTCGGAAAAGCAAAGGCATCAAGCTCATACGGCCTCGTCGGTTTTCGACATTTTATTTAATAATCATAACTGCATAATAAATGCGTATTCCTTTTTCAAAAAGATGTATAATGCTTTATATACAAACTCAATGGTATAAACACAGATGTAGTTCAGTATAAATTTCGGTAAGTATTCCAAATTTAAATCACATTCTCCCCCTAGAGGATGAATGAAATTCAGTACAACTTTCTTTCCCTGTTTTTAACAGATTAAAAATGACTATTGTTATGTTCGCTTTTTGTGGCATAGAATGTCACTTTTTTGAGCAAGTGGTACGAAAAATATCTATCTACCAAATTTATTTTGGAACAGTCTATTTTGATGTTTTTTCATCGCATCCAACATTGTTTTTATTTTAATTCTCTCCTAACTGCGTCAATCTGCGTACATGTACCTACTTAAAAGTTAAAATCACACCGAAAACGTATACTGCGTTGTAAAACGAAAATACCTATCTTGAAATTCTCGTTATCTCAAAGCCTCATAAAATTCATTCATAATTTCCAATTTACCTTGAATTACTTCAACCTTAATACCTAACTAATTTAAGTACTTAATGAAGTTGAATGGTATGTTCATGCTATATTAATTGTTATTGGCTACACGAAAATGGTTTTAATCTGTTTCGTACGAACTTTGTTAGTTGGAACCGATGATTTTAAACTGTGTTTTATTCATCCTGATAGAATGATGTAGTATGAGAGTGTGTCTGTCTGTCTATGATCTGCCTATATCTGTTAAATCTCTTCACGGATGTTTAAACCTTTTTTTGACGACGTATGGCAGAATATATCCCCCAAATCGGTTCTACACGGCATCGTACCGGAAGGCATCGCTGGGCGGCACGTCTGTAGGGTAGGGTGATAAAATATAGTCACGGCCGAAGCCTCCCACTAGGCCAGACCAGACAAATTATATATTTCTAGAATGACTCGAAGTTCGAACCCGGGAGAAAGGTCTTTAAAACCTCAACACTGCGCCAGGGAGGTCCCCTAAATACTGTTAGGAAAATTCAAAATGGGAAATTAAGCGTATACCATCATTATCAATGAGAAAATGTGTCTGTCTGTTTGCTACGCTTTCACAGCCCATCAGTTCAACCGAAAGTGGCACCCCGAAGAAGGACATTAAGGTCCCCACGGGTTTTCCCACACGGGTTGTTTATATCCCAGGCATGTATTTCTAACTTTTGGGAGCTATGTGCGTTTTCAGATATTAAATACCACTAACACGTCTTGCTTTATCGGTGAAGAAAACATCTTAAAGATATTGTTTCATACCTGCGAGTTCTCCATAATGTTCTCAAAGGTATGTAGAGTCTACTAATCCGCAATTGGCCAGCGAGGTAAACTATGGCCTAACCCTTCTCATTCTGAGAGGAGATCCGTGTTCCAGTAGTGGGCAGGCAGATTGATGGTAGGTCAATCATCAATCCATCACTGATCGACTGATAGAAACAAAGTAGCATAACAGAAGCCATAGGTATAACCTAGTAAAAAAATACAGGTAACTTCTGTTCTTAATCTACAAACTAATATTTGTGAATGTTTTATAGGGCCGGGGTATACGCGCGAGGAGAGGGGGTGCGTTGACCTCGCGCCAGGTTTACGAGTGCATTTGCACAGTGACACCCCCTCGCGACCCGCGCCCCGGCCTCGGGTGACCATATCTCAGGTTTTGTCCTGCGATTATAGGATTTTAGGGCTCTTGACAGGATTGCGGCCGGATTTTCGAAATCTTAGGATTCTTCAGTTTGTCATTTAAGATGTGACGTGCATACTCCTTTGCCACTGGCTGGTCACAGCTTCAAAATCTATTTTCAAAATGTTCGAAATTCGAAGCATGCGCAGAACAGCCACGCAGAAAAGGAGAGGCCATTATTATTATACAAGTCGTCATACGATAATCATTCTGGGAGCGCTTCCTAGATTTTCCCTGTTTGTGATTTATAGTTTATATACCTAGTTTTTATATTATACTAGCTATTACCCGCGGCTTCGCTTCGCGTGGCTCAGGGGAACAATAACTGAGTTTTTGTTGAGAATACTTGGTTTATTATTTTCTTGAAAATGGTAATTGTTTTTTACTTTAATGAGAACAATTTCCAAGAACTCAGATCTTGATATTTTAGTGGAGAAAAACTGCAAGCAATTTAGCATGCAAGAGGGCGCCATGGAGAAGAATACTGAGACGTTCAGAATTGACGTATTTCATCGAGTGGCAAAAGTAGCCTATGTCACTCTCCAGGTTCTCAAATATACCCATGCAAAAAATCACGTCGATCCGTTGCGCCGTTGAAGACATTTCACTCGGCGCTCTGAACACTGAACTTTGCACTCTGAACTCTGCACTCTGAACTCTGCACTCTGAACTCTGCACTCTGAACTCTGCACTCTGAACTCTGCACTCTGAACTCTGCACTCTGAACTCTGCACTCTGAACTATGCACTCTGAACTCTGCACTCTGAACTCTGAACTCTGCACTCTGAACTCTGACCTCTGCACTCTGCACTCTGAACTATGCACTCTGAACTGTGCACTCTGAACTCTGAATTCTGCACTCTGAACTCTGCACTCTGAACTCTGCACTCTGACCTCTGAACTCTGCACTCTGAACTCTGAACTTTGAACTTTGAACTCTGCACTCTGAACTCTGACCTCTGAACTGTGACCTCTGAACTCTGAACTCTGAACTATGCACTCTGAACTCTGAACTCTGAACTCTGAACTCTGCACTCTGAACTCTGCACTCTGAACTCTGACCTCTGCACTCTGACTTCTGAACTCTGAAGTCTAAACTCTGAACTCTGTACTCTGACCTCTGCACTCCACACTCTGCACTCTGAACTCTGACCTCTGCACTCTGAACTCTGTACTCTGAACTCTGCATTCTGCACTCTGAAGTCTGAACTCTGCACTCTGAACTCTGAATTCTGCACTCTGAACTCTGAACTCTGCACTCTGACATCTGCACTCTGACCTCTGAACTCTGCACCCTGAACTCTGAACTTTGAACTCTGAACTCTGACCTCTGCACTCTGACCTCTGACCTCTGCACTCTGACCTCTGAACGCTGAACTTTGAACTCTGAACTCTGACCTCTGCACTCTGAACTCTGCACTCTGAACTCTGCACTCTGAACTCTGCACTCTGAACTCTGACCTCTGCACTCTGACCTCTGAACTCTGAAGTCTAAACTCTGAACTCTGAACTCTGCACTCTGACCTCTGCACTCTGCACTCTGTACTCTGACCTCTTCACTCTGAACACTGCACTCTGATTTTTTTCTATTTTTTAGTCATTCTTATACTTACTATTTACCCCCCAAAAAGCAAAAAAAGAAAATTTTTGATTTTTTTTCACCTGCGAACTAAAGGGTTAATGCCTTTGTTTTTTACTTTAATGAGAACAACTTCCAAGAACACTTTCGCATTTATAAAATATATTAGAATATTAGGATTATAGGATGTTACTAAGGTAGCACATGTTACTTTCCTGGTCCTAAAATAAATCTGAACGACGGCTAACCTGAACGTGGGCTAACCTGAACGTGGGCTAACTTGGACGTCGGATAACTTGAACGTCGGCTAATTTAAACGACGGCGTATCTGAACGTCGGCTAACCTGAACGTGGGCTAACCTGAACGTGGGCTAACCTGAACGTGGGCTAACCTGAACGTGGGATAACCTGAACGTGGGCTAACTTGGACGTCGGATAACTTGAACGTCGGCTAACTTAAACGACGGTGTATCTGAACGTCGGCTAACCTGAACGTCGGCTAACCGGACGGTTATGATAACCTGAACGTGGGCTAACCTGAACGTGGGAACGGTGAAACAAATGCGAGAAAAAGAGCATACTATCCCACAGGAATTGTTGGTTACGGGATAAAAAGTTACAATCACTTTCCAGCTATTCAACTATACCTGTGCAAAAAATCACGTCAATCTGTAACTCCGTTGCCGCCTAATTAAAGAACAAATGCGAGAAAAAGAGCATTATATCCCACAGGAACTGTACGTTTTTCCGGGATAAAAAGTGGCCTTTGTCACTCTAGGGGTCCTCAAATATACCGATGCAAAAAATCACGTCGATCCGTTGCGCCGTTGCCGCCTGATTGACGAAAAATGCGAAAAAAAAGAGCATGCTATCCCACAGGAACTGTTTGTTTTTCCGGGATAAAAAGTAGCCTATGTCACTCTCCAGGTCCTCAAATATACCCTTGCAAAAAATCACTTCGATCCGTTGCGCCGTTAAAGCGTGATTGAAAAACAAATTCGAGAAAAAGAGCATTATATCCCACAGGAACTGTTAATTTTTCCGGGATAAAAAGTAGCCTATGTCACTCTTCGGGTCCTCAAATATACCGATGCAAAAAATCACGTCGATCCGTTGCGCCGTTGCCGCCTAATTGACGAAAAATGCGAAAAAAAGAGCATGCTATCCCACAGGAACTGTTTGTTTTTCCGGGATAAAAAGTAGCCTATGTCACTCTCCAGGTCCTCAAATATACCCATGCAAAAAATCACGTCGATCCGTTGCGCCGTTGAAGCGTGATTGAAGGACAAACCAACAAACCAACAAACCAACAAACCAACAAACCAACAAACAAACTGACTTTCGCATTTATAATATTAGTATGGAAGTATGGATTGTATAACAAGAAGTAATATATTAATTTTACCAGTGAACACGCGTTTGTACTTTATAGAGTGATTAGCTCTATACTAGGCTACGAGGTGACCTATCATTCGCCTCAAAATATACAGTAGATTATTCAGATTTTTTTATTAAAAAGTTACAATCAACAGAAAAAAAACCATAATCTTCTTTAGAAGATTTCGCAAATAAATCTAATAAACATGTTAATTAAAAAAAAAAAAACATTTAAATGTGTATGCCTAGCTGCTGCTCTCTCGAACTCTTTAATCTTCTGGGATAAAGAATAGCCCACGTGTTATTCCAGAATATAATCTAACAGACTATAATCGTACAGCCATTGGCGTGAATGATTGAGTTACAAACATCCATCCCACCATCTATATTCGCATTTATAATACTAGCTGATGCCCGCGACTTCGTCCGCGTGGATTGAGGTTTTTTGGTTTCCACGGGAACTTTTTAATTTTCCGAGATATAAAGTAGCCTATTTGTTATTCCAGACTATAATCTATCTCCGTGACAAATTTCATCCAGATCCGTTTAGCCGTTCTGGCGTGATTTAGTAACAAACATCCATCCATCCAATCTTTCACATTTATAATGTTAATATAGATAACTAAGACTAAACCTCCTTCGCGTGAATTGAATGATGAATCAACGTACCTACTTAACTCGTGAATCGTGATATAATCTCAGGACTTTTCAATTTTTCATCTTAATATGGTAACCGTACGGGCCTCTCCGGACGTGCGTGCACGCAGTGAGCTTCTCGAAATCGCAAAAACCAACCAATTATGATTGATACCACTTGGCTGTGAGCCAAACGAAGTCGGTAAACCAGTGCCAAAAAGTTGAAAAGCTGCCGACGGGAATTCTCGTTGACTTGATTATTAATTATTATCAAGAGAGTAGGTATAGGTAGGTTGCAAAACCAGTGGTTGATTTATTTTATCAATGCAACGGCTTATGGAGAATTATTGTGTGAAGATATGAAAATATGTTGAGGACGGACGACCCATCTTTTCAACAATTAAAAGGATTTGCTGAGCAGAATACAAAAAAAATTACGTCATAAGTAGGTACTTAATTCAATATGGCGGACGATAGAAGCTTAGATAATTAAAGAAATGATTTTAATAATTTAAGACTTTTAAGTAAGTATTAGTTACTAGCTGATGCCCGCGACTTCGTCCGCGTGGATATACCAAGTTTCATCGAAATAACTTGAGAAATGACGGACTTTTATACAAACTTTCAACCTCTATTTCACCCCTTTGGGGGTGGAATTTTGAAAAATTGTGAAACATGTATGTTTTCATTTCTAACCCGCTGCTCATATACCAAGTTTCATGGATATAACCACAGATATAACTTGAGAAATGAAGGACTTTCATACAAACTTTCAACCCCTATTTCACCCCTTCGGGGGTAAAATTTACGAAAACTGTGAAACACGTATGTCTCTATTTTCAACCCGCAGCTCATATGTCAAGTTTCATGGCTATAACTTGAGAAATTAAGGACTTTCATACAAACATTCAACCCCTATTTCACCCCTTCGGGGGTAGAATTTCGGGATAAAAAGTATCCTATGTCCTACCTCGTAGTATAGGCTCAAATCGTGCCAAGTTTCGTTTGAATTCATTCAGTAGTTTCGGCGTGATGCGCGGCCAAGATACAGACAGACAGACAGACAGACAGACAGACAGACAGACAGACAGACAAAAATGAAAAAAATTACAGATTTGGCTTCAGTATCGAATATTGAGTGCCCTCCAAAAAAAATTTTCAAAATATCTTCAATGTACAGAATTGGACCTGTTACAGTTTTATTATAAGTATAGATAGATTTATTAGTATTACATAGGTATACTGCTAGACTATCTAGACTTACTTACCTAGATACGTTGTACCTTTATTATCGATGCGAGGCATTTGTCTTATTAAGGATAGGTAGACTAAGTAGTTCAAAGTAAAAAAACATAATTTAAAAATGCCTCTACTCTCACGCCGCTTCTTGCGTTTATCTCGCGCGTGTTCGTAATAAATAAAATATGTTCTGTGAAATAAACAGTCATACATTCATTTAAAGCTGCCATTTAATTGCTTAATTCTTATAAGTACATGTAATTATTAGCAGCTCTAGGAATGTAATTCATCTGGATAACTGGATAAATACATCGCTTTAAACGATTGGCATCCATTGTAGGTAAAACCGTAAAACATACGACTTTTTGTAGCCATGCCAAACCTGTAATAATAAGTTAATTTTCATTTGCGAATCCAAGTACTTAAGTGTATCCATAGTCCATACTATAATATAAATGTGAAAATGTGTCTGTCGGTCTGTCTGTTAAGCTTTCATAGCCCATCATTTCAATTGATTTTGACAACATTCGGACAACCTACAAATCTAGCAATCTTGCAACTTGCATCCCAGAGAAAAGGACAATGGGGCTGATTCTGTAGTGCGCAATCTCTAAACTAAACTAAAATTAGAGCATTACTAATATTGCTAACCCTTTCATAATACTCCCTACGGAAAGGGACAGAACTAGATTTAAAGCTGCCATTTTAGTTTAGTTTAGAGATTGTGCTATACAGAATTGGCCACATTAGTTTAACACAGCATGTCATAGAGCTCGCACTAAATATTTCGGGGTCATGGGCATTATCTAGTTATTTTAACTACATGTACCTACTATAATAACTACTCATAATAAACTAGCTGATGTCCGCGACTTCGTTCGCGTGGTTTAATTTTTTTGATTCCGTGCGAACTCCTTAAGAGGATCGTCTAGTTGTAAATTTTCATACAAAAAGCGACAACGTTTTTCTTCCCGTAAATGTTGTCCAATTTTCATAATTTTTAGAAATCTTGCAGATACAATGAAGAACTATGCTCGTACGTTTTAAATTTAAAGAAATATTGCTTATGTTAAAAGTTATTAGCGTCTAAATATCCATATTTTTGACCTAAAAACTTCCTCGAGTATTTTAATTCTTTTTAATTTAACTAAACTAAAATACTAAAAACATGAAACGTACGAACCTAGATTAAGGTGTACTGAATCTAATGACACCAAAATTGTCTAATTTCGTAAACGTTTGGGGGGGTAAAAACGTTATCACCCGAAACAATATTTCAAGAATAAAATGTAGGCATATGCCTACTGGACTTGCAACTCTCTCTATCGCACGATACGGAGAAGGCAGCAAAGCGTTGTGAAACAAATAGCATTATTGAAAATACTTACCTACTCGCGTCGCGTTTCGTCACTAGAGCACACGAGTCTTAATGTTCCGGGATAAAAAGTAGGTAGCCATGTCACTCTCCAGGGTCCCCAACTATACCATGCCTAAAATCACGTCGATCCGTTGCTCCGTTGCGGCGTGATTGAAGGACAAACCAACGAACAAACACACTTTTGCATTTATAATATTAGTATGATTGACTATAGATACTAGTCTAGATCTCTCTTTAGTGAACGAGAAAGTGAGATTAAAAATACTTTAAAAAATTATCTACGCATAATTAAATACCTAGGTACAAATGATAAAAAAGCAACCTGCATCACAATATCCACTCACCAATATTCCCAAAACTAATAGGTACATACTTAACCCGACCACACGCGGTCCCCGGTCAGCGGAGGTTACTGTAGTAGCTGCGATTGTTTAAAAACATCAAGCTACAAGCTGAAGAGATGACACAATATACTTAGTGGTCGTTTGCATTGATATAAAATCCCTTAAAAAAGGGACTACTAAAGACCAATTGGGCGACACGTAAAAACTGTCAACTATTGAACTTATATTAGGTCCCCTAAAATTTTAGTAATGTCGCTGAAAACGGACATAAGAGCCTTGGTGTACAGATATTATAGTCCCAGACAAAGTTCAATTCCCGCCTACGCCGAAGTCGAAGTTAGATGATTCAAAAAATTGTACAAATCAAAGAAGCGATTAATTAATATTTTAATTTGTTTTTATTTGTCTTTGTCTTAGTTTGTCTGTCAGTCAATTTATCCTTTTACTGATTTTAGTTACTCAGATAAATTATATATTTTTTTAGTTTGAGGGAGACTCGTAAATTGTTTAAACTTTCAATACAATTTGATTTCCATACAGTTTGAGATCGTCGCATAAATATCGTATCCAGTTAAATTCAAACCCATTTTCCTTTCATCTCAAACGGTTGCAAATGAGTACAAGTTTCTTTACAAGTAATTTTGTAAAAATACGGTAGGGAGACCAGTCATTCCTAGCATTGAGGCTATTTGCATTCATTGCGGTTTTATTTTAATTACAACAAAACTAGGTCCAGTACTTGGGCAAGGAAAATGTTGCACTAACTTCTTCTTCACAAAGGGTGCGATGCTTTTTGACTTTTGGAAAAAAGGTAAAGAACGGCTTCTAGTCGGTGGCGGCGCGGGCGGCGCGTTGTTTGCAGGGCAGTGTAAACAGAGTCGGCTCGCATTGTCACAACTCACAGACTTTACACCAACTCGAATGTGGACCGTAAGTATATCTAACTAGATGATGGCCGCGAGTTCTTCCACGTGGATTTAGGATTTTGGGTAATCCAGCAGGGGACTCTTAGATTTTCCGGGATAAAAAGTGTCTACCTTATATCCTTCACAAGGATGAAATAACTCTGTATAGTTGGCGCCAATCAAATTGTCGTGTCTGAAGTCGACCACAACATGCGTCGCACATTTGGCAAAGGGGTTGTTTCAAATTTATATGGAGCCTGGGCCAGGTATTTGTACGGTATTTCAAAATGTTCGGGGTCATAAAATAGTAACATTTTTTTCTTTATTTCTTACTAAAAAGTTCAATTTACGAGGTACAATGCGAAATTATTTTGCAAAAAAAAAGCGCAACAACATGCGTCCATT
Source organism: Erebia ligea (assembly GCA_917051295.2). Classification (NCBI taxonomy): domain Eukaryota; kingdom Metazoa; phylum Arthropoda; class Insecta; order Lepidoptera; family Nymphalidae; genus Erebia; species Erebia ligea. The sequence goes on from OU785226.1 coordinate 2,058,262, forward strand.
TTGACATTGACGTATATTACACGTGTCATGATGACATTTGATATAAAATTACCTGGGAAATGTGAATTAACCTTAAAATATCCAACAGCAGTCAGATTGATGGATGGATGCGCTGCGAGAGTTGCTATTCTACAAATGTACCTAATTAAACATTTTATTTTTGTACCTCTTAATCACTGTAAAACTGCCAAAAAGCATATTTTATTTTGTTTTCTATGATTCTATACTATTTTTTGGAATACCTACTGTACAAGTACCTGGCCCAAGATGAAACAACCCCTTTTCGCGTGTAGTAGGTATGTAAGGCGATTTCGACAGTTTGTGTGAGAGCTGCGCATGCGAGCATTCGCACCTCAGCTCAGAGACGACTATTTGTTTGGAGGAAACTATAAGTAGGTACCTACCGAATACACGTAAAAAATAGGTTGAAAAGATGGGCCGTGAAAATGAAGCAGATAGACAGACATACGGACGGTCAGGCAGTTTTTGTATAACCAGTTCATCTATAGACAGACACTTTCGCATTCCTATTTTAGTATTGTATTGGTAAGTACTAGGGATATAATAAAGTGCATGTAAACCTTTGAACTGTTTAGTTTATACCTGAGGGGTTACTACTTACTACCATCGCATAAAGCAATATTACTTCTAAATGGTAGTTTTATGTCACGTACCTAGATGTCCCTAAAATATGGATTAAGACGTATAATAATTCTAAAACACGAACGTCAACAATATTAACCCGGCGCGGCGTCATTGTGGTCGAAATTGTTACACGGACGTTGAGGTCAATATAACCCCATAATAAAATGTACGATATTTTCATGTTTTATTGAATATATTCGTAATCTTTGTCATTATAATGCATATTTACACTCTGATCTTAGAAATAAAAGAAAAAAGATATGAATCACAGAACATTTATTCAAAATATTTAAACTTTTACTTACTACTATTACTTATTCTGTGCTTTTACCTAAACTCTCAAAAAATTTACAAAATTGAGATCCCTTAGAGTTTTATCACCTTACTACGCTAAAATATAGTCATTTCAGTCATATAAGGCACTAAAATAATAACATCAAAAACATGAACATAAAAACATAAGAAAAAATTTGAATAAACACCAAAAAAAAATTTCGGTACAAAAATCATACAAAATTAAGGCGCAAAATTTTGTCACGTTAATTGTGAGCATGGGTCATACTGACCCTCTTGACAAATAAGCGCGTGTAGCTCCCAGCGCGGTCACCGCTGGGCTCATTTCTTTTCGGAAACGTTTAGAACACAACGTTGGCTCCAGCTACTGAGAAGAATGGCAACGTCATTCGAGTACGTAAAAAAAAATATTTTCATTTTTAAACACACTGGGTCATCCTGACCCAACCTCAATGACGCCGGGTTAAAACAATACGGATTTAAGCGATGGTAGTATGAATCCCTTCGTTCATTATTAAGATCGTGTTCATTTATCTTTACCTACTTAATTGTTACATAACTAATAATGTAATTTTATCTAAGTGTACTTATGTAAAATTACTAAATATAAAGAAAATGTGGTGTGGAAAGGAAAGTATAAATAGCTCTTTGCTTTATTCACATACAAATAGCTACTACACTTCAAAGGCTCTCCTGTTTGTGGTTACGCTTGGATGGATAACGAAATATGATATTATTATGAGCATAATACTTACAAATACACATACACACTTTTTTTTACTTAGGGCTGATTTTTCAATCGTCAGATAAAGTTTATCGGAGGAATAAATTTGACGTTTTGACAGGTTTTGTATTGAAAATCTGCCAAAACGTCAAATTTATTCCTCCGATAAAATTTATCTGACGATTGAAAAATTAGCCCTTATGTGATAACCACTAGCTGTGTGGTATGTTGCGCTATATAAGTCGAATTTTACGCAATAGTCGAGTCGTTTATAGTCGAGTCTGATTTCGAAATATCTGAGGATATCCACACTATCTATTATGCTCAGTCCCCTGCCATTTATGTAAATAATGGAAGAGAGCACTACTCACATTAATGGGGAAGAAGACACACACAGAGAGAGAGAGAAATGTTTAAATTTTCTTATTTTTAAAAGGAAAAAAAATGCGCATTGAATAATTGCGAAACCTAGAACACAGCTTTCAAAATACTAGAGCAAATATTTTAACTAAGACTTAAAGCACTGGTTTAATACTAAATAGATGCGGGTTTGAAAAAAAATTAAAGACATTTTAGGAGTAAAGTTCTTACGTAGTTTCTGTGCATGTAGCCGAATAACGTTCTACGACCTAAAATAAATATTATGAATATTTTATTTTTCGTTTTCAGACAGAAAGAAAAATTTAGAAGATAAAAATATTTTAAAACAGCATTACTCTACGCGCGGTCAGCCGATAGGCCATCGATCGATCTACTGCCAATTAAAACACAGAACTGAAGAGTGTCTAGAGTGTACAGCGAAAAGTATAATTATCTTTTTTTTGGTAAATATACTTATAAGATTTTTATTAAAGTTATATTTATATTATATATATTTTTAATTATTTTAATAGGTTATAACTAGGTGTACCGTCACTAGTCTCTACATATTATTAGTACATTACCTACCCAACTAGATTGTAGAGTTTACATCTTAAGCATAAATAAACTTTCATCAACTGATCTACGTTACGAAGACACGTCTTGTTATAACTAGTGTTCTCCAAAATTAATTAAAACTGTAGTGGTATACAACATTATACTTAGTTTTAATTAAATTCTACAAAGTATAGCGGCTTTGGTAGACCAGTCCAGCCACAAAATCCACAAATACTAATATGCACTTTGCATATTAGTATTTGTGGATTTTGTGGCTTTTAACAATTTGACGAAAATGTTCCAGGCTGGTAGTATTACAAAAATTTCAAAAAGGTAATGTAATGTACAATCCATCCATCCATCCATCAGCCTGTATGCATCCACTGCTGGACATAGGCCTATTCGAGAGCGCGCCACCAAACACGGTCCTCTGCCTTCCTCATCCACCCGTTTCCCGCCACCTTCTTTAGGTCATCGGACCAGCGAGCTGGAGGTCGTCCTACACTGCGATTGCCGGTACGCGGTCTCCACTCCAGAACACGTCTGCCCCAACGGCCATCGGTTCTGCGACAGATATGACCCGCCCACTGCCACTTCAGCTTGCTAATCCTCAGAGCTATGTCGGTCACTTTAGCTCTTTTACGAATTTCCTCGTATGTACAATGTAAGTATCATATTAAAGCAATACGAGTTGATACCCTATTGTACGATAATAAGTTTGCAGTTACGTATAATAAAGTATTTTTGAAAACGTGGCGCACATTTTTAGCGTTCTCTTGCAATAAAAGTCCTTGCTGTACCCGAGTTGGAATAACATTATTACTGCAGAAGCAAGTGCACACGTTTCTGTAAAAATATTAAATATGGCGTAGAGCGACAGATATACGAGTAACAAATAACAATGAGCTAGCGGGCTTCGAGAGAACAGATGAGCGTAAACTAAATAGAAAGTGATCCAAGGCACGAGTGACAAGAGGTTAAATTAATATTCAAACGGCGCGAAGCCGCTGGGGCCATAATAGATAAGCAATATCACTCAAAATTACAGTTTGATAACACGTTCCTAAAATAAGGATTATAATTCTAAAAGACGAAAGTCAAAAATAATGAAACAATATGGCTTTAAGAGGATCGTCTAGTTGTAAATCTCCATACAAAAAGCGATAACGTTTTTCTTCCCGTAAATGTTGTCCAATTTTCATAATTTTTAGAAATCTTGCAGATACAATGAAGAACTATGCTCGTACGTTTTAAATTAAAAGAAATATTGCTTAAGTTAAAAGTTATTAGCGTCTAAATATCCATATTTTTGACCTAAAAACTTCCTCGAGCATTTTAATTTTATAAAATTTAACTAAACTGAAATACTAATAAAATAAAACGTACGAGCCTAGATTAAGGTGTACTGAATCTAATGAGACCAAAATTGTCTAATTTCGTAAACGTTTTGGGGGGGTAAAAACCCGAATCAATATTTCAAGAATAAAATGTAGGCATAATATGCCTACTGGACTTGCAACTCTCTCTATCGCACGATACGGAGAAGGCAGCGAAGCGTTGTGAAACAGATAGCATTATTGAAAATACCTACTCGCGTCGCGTTTCGTCATTAGACGATCCTCTTAAGCGTTGGCAGTATGGCCTCAGATCCATCTTCCCTATAACGTCTACCAGTAACTATGAGCTAGTTCATTGCGGTACAGAGAGTAAGCCGTAAGCTCACCAGAATACACCGTACGCCACCAGCGATGAGCGATTAAACTAATTATAAAAGACAGCGCGGAGTAATCGATGTATCAAATCAATACAGATAACGTTACCTATAGTCCCACAAACTTATCTGACTCGGCGACAGCGTCGTTAGTAGGTATGTATTAAAAAAATAATAAAAAAAAACAGGCATAGAAAGTAGTTTGGCCACCGGACCAGATAAGTTGGTGGGACTATACAGTCCTTTAACTAGTGGTTCGCCCCGAACTGAGACCTCGCGGTATCCATAAGACAGTTTTAACTATCTTTACGTTCATAGTCATCAGTACTATCTGTAGGCTATTTTTTTATTCTACGTAAGATGGTGCTAACGTCTATTTTTCGTCGAGAGTTCTGAGGTCAACTTTGAACGTTAGAAAATCTCCACTTTTAAAGCTCCCCATTTCGTAAATTTTAGGGGAAAAATTAAAAAAAAATATATTTTTGGACTTTATTCCTAATTATATTTAAAATTATATACCGCAACCCATGTAACGCTATAAAAAATATTTTACTTCGCATTCGCTTCTATGAGAGCCTCCCTGAAATAAAGATTTTTATAACTTTTTAAGCCAAATTCGGCTGGAGGCCATCGGTTTACATATTATATTTAAATTAGAAGTAATTACGTTCAGTAATTCAGAAGTTATAAGGCTCTGACAGACGGACGGACGGACGACGGACGGACAAGTGCAAATTCACTCAAGTAGAGAGACCTTCGATTCGCTCGGTCAAAAATAAATAAAATTCAAAGGTCAAAAATTACAAACATAAGTTACTGCAGCTGAAAAAGAAGCATTAGGTACCACCACTCTCATTCTAATCAAGTTGTAATAAAAGACGCTAAATTCTTCCATATCCGCGTTTCGCTCTTCACTTGAGGTGTAGGGTGAGCATGCATTATTCTTCGCCCCACCGTACTGCTGGTGAAATTGAATATTCCGTATGATAATATTGTAACAAGTGTAAAACACTCGCAACACGTTTACTAGGCTTTGAAATTATTTGAATATTTTAACCTACCGGTGCATTTATTTATTTATTAACTAGCTGATGCCCGCGACTTCGTCCGCGCGGATTGAGGCTTTTCAGTTCCCGCGGGAACTCTAATTATCTTTATAAATGAAGTTATTACTTACATAGACTCTAATTTTTAGAAAAACCTTGGTTCGGGTCGGCATAAGCAATACATTATTAAGTAGGTACTAGGTATCTACATTATTAACGTCGATGTCTAGAGTGTATGGAACCTATAAATAGAAATGGACTTTCTCTAACGGACTCAGACATAAACACGTAAGCCCTGCAAGAATTTCTCTACCATTAGGTAAATATATTAAACTAGACGATGCCCGTGACTTCGTCCGGGCATTAAGGGACCGGCGACCGCCGCTCGCAACTTCTACTCGAACCGCAAATATAAATTTGCCGGTATATTGCTATCCCTATTTGGCTGAAGACACATGATAGCGTGCAAGCGCAATAGCAATATGAGCGTACAGAATTTGTTATACATTTAGTCTTGTTCCGTGAATACCAAAAATGATGAATGAAAAATTGTTGTGTTTTTAACTTCGTGTTGTTATTCTGTAACTTGACAATATAGGCTATGTTCCTGATCAATTAGTACGTGAGATATCGTTGGTTTTAATATGAAACAAATAAGGAGAAAACATGTCGTTTATGTCGCAAAAACATGCAAAACGCAATGTGCTTACATTTAATTTTGGGAAAGTATTTTGGAAAAATAGTTATCCAGGGACCTAGATATTTACAAGTTCAATCTTAATAATCGCATAATATGGAGGAAATATGCTCGAATTATTAATTATTTTGGTATTACGTTTGTATGAGCAATTCACTCTCCGCTGGCGCCTTAAGTTTTTTCATTCCCGCGGGAACTCTTTAATTTTCCGGGATAAAAAGTAGCATATGTCCTTCCCAGGGATACAACCTATCCCTGTACCAAACATCAAAATCGATTAAACAGATGAGCCGTGAAAGCGTAACAGACAGGCAGACACACTTTCGCGCATCAAAAAACTTTATCCACGCGGACGAAGACGCGGGCATCATCTTGTAATATTATATCTAATGGTGTGTCTGCAGTCGTTGGTAAGACAGTGAGTATAAAAATATAACACATACCTACTCGTATTTTCATTAAAACTTCTGTTAGTTTTTACTTCGAAATCCGCAGCACAAAGGACAGCGGCCGATTTCCCCAGGGCGGCCGCACTGTACCATGTACATAAGGGTAACCATTAAATAAAGTTTTCTTCAATTTCGTCTTCATCGTAAGTATCATCATCATCTTCTCAATCCATCATTATTCGCCTACCCCACGGATCATTTATGGCACCGTTAAAGCAAGTGGAATTTAATTACGAACTTAAAAACGTACATGTAGCTTTGGAGAGTTAAAAGTGCGTGCCCGGGATTCGAACTTCGAGCCCTCCTTTTGTCCTCATTTTATCCATCAGACGATCACCGCATTAAACTTTTACCATTTAATTTGCGGGTACATGACAGTAAAGTCCTGGGATAACAGGATGTGGAAGTAAATGAGTTATTGAGTTATCCAAGTGGAGGAGATGAAATATTTTCTATAGTTATCTGCAAGGCACTGTCAATTTTAGAGTCGATAGAGCACACAAAGACGAGTGACGTATTTTCGATGTTCTATGGACTCAACGTGCAAACTACTTTAGGATTGTCCACGAGTCGAACTGACCGCTTGGCAACATCAAGACAATACCGTTTGTTGTGAAACAATGTGGCTTAAAATAATACATAGCAAAGTTTTGGGGATTGTCCTTAAAAAAAGGATTATATGTGGTTCCTACTTTTAAATATCTATAAACCTCTTTTCGAAATGAGAGCCGGACGAAGTTGTACAAGTACGTACTACACATATTATTAAGGTTCTCATAAAACAATACTTTTGAATTGTGAACACAGGGTATTTTATTTTAGGTTCCACATTGTTGAGACATAATGATTTACTAAAGAACCAGAAGTGCGATTATGTAAGGAAATCGTATAAATTTGACAGCCTAAAACGTATGGTTACGTATGTCAAACGCTTAATTCGTATTGTCTTAAGCCTCTAAGGTGTTCATAGATGGTATTCGATCGAAATCGTTATTTTTGACGATGAGTGAATGAATTGTTATTTTTGGTAGGGTTTTGACAGATAATTCGTATTGTGTAAGAAAAATGAGTTCATCGCCAACGTCAAATGATTGTAAATAATATTAAAATAATCTATTGTGACGTAATATTGTTGTGTTATTGGTTTTAACCAGGTACCTATAGTAAAAAATTTAAAGCTCCTAAATATATAAAGGAAAAAGGGTGAGTGACTGATTGACTAACTGAGTGATCTATCAACGCACAGCTCAAACCACTGGACGGATCGAGCTGATAGGTACAGGTACCAAACTTGACAATTAAATGGTAATTCAAACAGAAATAAGTGAGTTGTTATCTTATGAGTAGGTCCCGATATCGATTCCCGGATGGGTTTATTTGGGAATTTATAATGTCTAAAATGTGCGAACTGCGACGCCTCCCACCAAACCATTTGGCTGGTGGTTTAGTTATCCCGGGGTGTAGGTTAGGTTTTAAGAAAAAAAACTATACCATACCACCATTTTTGAAGTAAAAAGAAAACTACCTAGTACTTCCATTTATTGGAAGGAGTATTTTTTTAACAGCTAAAAGCCAACGTTTATTTACCCTCATGTCATCGAATAAATCACGTGTCTCGATCGATAGCAATGCCAATTATTGTTTTTACTATACCGGGAGATGGAAACGGCATTCTATTTTATACAAAGTAGCAAATAACAGGTTTTGCACAAAAGTGTCGACGATCGAAGTGTACCGGTGGGCGGGCTTTGAGAAATTGCATTGCTCCTGATTTTCTAATCCCAGTCTCAGCTGCACTGCATTTTAGTTCTTGTGTTAATAATTAATAATTGGCGATTACTGGCCATGCACGATTTTGTCGTTGCTTCAAAGTTCATAGTCCTACACGCCTTTCTGTCCTTCTATAAGTAAAACTAGATGATGTCGTATGATGATGATAAAAAAGGATTCCTTCGGGAACTGTTTAATTTCCGGGATAAAAAGTAGCATTTGTCCTTCCCAGGCAAAGTACAACGCAAGAGTAAAAAATGACATCGCTTCTCTGTAGGCTACATCATACTAATATTATAAATGCGAATGTGTGTTTGTTTGTTGGTTTATTGGTTTGTCCTTCAATTACCCCGCAACGGAGCAATGGATCGACGTGATTTTTGGCATGGATTTAGTTGAGGACCTGGATAGTGACATAAACTACTTTCTATTCCGGAAAGTTAAGAAGTTCCTGCGGGAATAAAGAAAAACGTAAACCACGAGGACGAAATCGCGGGCATCAGCTAGTAACAGATAATTTTCCGGGAATTTATCTCAATTCGCTATAATGCGTTACAATAACAATGTACCTATTATCCTGGCGCTTTAATAAAACGTAGCTCACGCCTATCGGATCGCAAAAGCTTCATCAGAATGACAAGCAGATCCTATTCAACCCACTCAATGAGTATACAAAACGATCTCAACGCACTCTTCGATTGTGATTTATTGACTGTTTTCATAATATACATATTATATATATAACCTATTTTTTTACCCGACGTCTTCATAAGAAGGAGGGTAATGTTTTTGAGTTATAGGTAGGTATGTATGTTTCAAAAAAATGTTTGAGGTCAACTGCAGACTTACGTTTGGTAAATTTGATCAAAGGAGCTGGAGATGGATTCGTCTCACCCCGAATTTTTAATATCTATACTAAGATTATATATGCGAAAGTTTGGATGGATAGATGGATGGATGGATAGATGTTTGTTACTCAATCACGCCAGAACGGCTGAACGGATCTGGATGAAAGGCACAGAGATAGATCATAGTCTGAAATAACACATAGGCTACTTTTTATCCCGGAAAATTACAGAACTAGGATCTAGACTACAATAATAATTAGTTGCGGAATAAAGCTTTTATTTAACTTGCAATGTTTGTGGGTTTCTTTAGGTCAAATCTTGCAACTGAATTTTAAAACAGAACCCATCCGAACCGTCCCCAACCGCAACAATGCGTGTTTAGCTAAGTGACGTCATTCTAAATCCAATATGGCGGACTAGTTAGTATTTTATATGCACCCCCATGTTAAGGGTATCAATTGAAAGAGTTTGTTTGAAGAATAGGAAAATAAAATGACTTCACACTAAGTTCAATATTGTTTTTTTTAAATGTTTTAAGACTTATTTAAACATATGGCAATCTAGTAATAAGTTCCGATCATACGTTAATTAGCGGGGCAATAACCGAAACGCAAATCGGGCAAAGCCACGCGTGGGAGGACTATTAAGGCTAACAAAATGTAAAACTTTTCACAACCTGTTTCCGATTCCACTCGTTTGGTTTTATTGGGTCTTGCGGAATCAAATCAAAGCAAAACTTGATTGTGAAAGCAACCTGCCCTGAAATGGTTTATTTTTATTGGGTACGACTCGCTTCTTGCCGCGGCTTTGCTCCTTGCTGTGAAAAACATGAAGCATGGATGATGAATTAACAAAATCCATACTAATATTATAAATGCGAAAGTGTGTCTGTCTGTCTGTCTGCTACGCTTTCATGGAACATTTGTTGAACCGATTTTGATGAATTTTGGTACAGGGATAGGTTGTATCTTGGGGAAGGACATATGCTACTTTTTATTCCGGAAAATTCAAGAGTTCTTGCGGGAATCAAAAAAATTATCTCTTCAACCGATTTTGATGAAATTTGGTATAGGGATAGTTTGTATCCAGGGGGAGGACATAGGCTACTTTTTATCCCGGAAAATTAAAGAATTCCCGCGAGTATCAAAACATCTTAATCCACGCGGACGAAGTCTCGGGCATCATCTAGTCTATAGTTTATAGATTACCTTTGCTGGAAATCGAACCGCAGACTTTAAGCACATGCGTTTATCTACTCATGTGCTTTAAGACCATAGGACTTACCACTGCGTCAGGAAGGTCGTCAAGTCGCGGGTTCTATAGACAGTTCAATCCACGAAGCGCTCTAACTTTTTTTTCATCTCATCAGGAAAGTTGCTCTACATACATTATTTTTATAAAGTCGTGTGTTTTTTTTAACTATTAGCAAAAAAGGAAGGTAAAATTTATTGAAAACAATACAATAGAAACGTGTGTTTTATGGATGGTAGATATACTTTGATAATATACCAATATTTTTACTCTAATATTATGAGAGTAAAAGATGAAATCCGAAAATGAAGTTTATTTTGTACGAAAGCTTTCACAATTTTCAGAAAAGCTGCAGAAAAGGTAATAGGTATCGTGCATGCCTGCGGTTTGAACGGGATGTGCAAATGTGGGGTACCCTTCACATATAATAGGGTATACAATATGCATGTATATAGAACTAGATGATGCCCGCGACTTCGTCCGCGTGGATTAAGGTTTTTTGATTCCCGCGGGAACTCCTTAATTTTCCGGGATTAGCCTATGTCCTTCCCCGGGATATAACCTACCTCTATACCAAATTTCAGCAAAATCGGTTGAAAAGATGGGCCGGGAAAGCGTAGCAGACAGACAGAATGACAGACAGACAGACACACTTTCGCATTTATATACTTATTACTTACTTACTTAAAAATAGAGAGTTGTTACTGTTGCTTACTGAGTTGAGAGTAAAAATATTACCTATAAGAGTAAAAAAATATACTAGAATGAGGGTAAAATATAAAATAAGAGCCGACGATATCGTCGGCTAATGCCATAGTCCACCACGATAGCCAAGAATGAATTTGTAGACTTAGCATAAGTAAGTGGCAATGGACAGGGCACAAAGTTCGAAGAACTGGTAGGCGTTGGGGTCCCGAGGGGTTTGAATGGCGGCTTTGCACCGAAAAGTGCAGCGTTGGACGACCCTCCACTAGGTAGACACACGATTTAAAGCGAAATGCTGGGAGCCGCCGCGCTGGAAGCAAACGGCGCAAGACCTTGTCCTGTGAAAATTCATCCAGGAGTTCTCGTCTAAAAGTGGGCGTCTATCGGTTGAGACGAAGAGGGTATGAAATTCGGCCCCCTAATATAAGACCTTTGTCTTAACCACTAGCCTAGCCTTTAACCTTTAAAAAATTGGCAGTCATAGGTACTGCCGATAGAAGTGAGAACGAATATTAAATTTTTTTTATTTTAAATATAAACCTTAAAACTAAGGCATTAAAATTTAAGTCCTTTTGTCTTCGTAACAACGCAAGCATGTCGGTGACGGTGATGCGAATCCACAAGTTTACCCCCTACCAAAAAGTGTTCAACGCGGCTTTAGTTGAAGCTTTGAAGTTGAAGTTTTCACTTCAATAATATTAAATGTCTTTGAACCGCCATTAGTGTCTTATAATAATCAAGAAGTTTCAAACGTATTGTGTCTTAACAACATTAGAAGCGTTAAGTTTGAAAGCCAACAAAGGCAAAACAGCTATAAAGAACAAGTTCGCAGTCTTTATCCGTACAGTAGATACTTTATTCTCGTTAAAGTTTAATTGTGCCGGCAACTATCTAGGAGCTATGGATTATAATGTTAAGCTGGCTTCACACGCTGGCACATGCTCGACGGACAAGCTCCATAGCAGAGACGTACGTAGACTTTTGTTTAGGGATGCTATTGTTGTTCTAGGTGGGCTATGAAAGCGATACGATGCAACGGGACGCGATACGACTCCATAGAAAATTGCAAACTTATCTATGCGATAATGTAACTTCGTGACGTAGAGGTGGCGAGATATTTTTTCAGAAATATGTGGACCGAACTGGATGAGTCAGGCCAGGAACAGAAAGCGATGGAAAGATTTGGGGGAGGCCTACGCCGTAGAGGCGACTTATACGTTAAAATAAATAAATTGTCATTTTATTCCATATTTTATATATTTTATTGACCAAATTGAATTTGTAGTATGTTTAATAATTTAATTTAATGTGATTGTAATTCGTTATAATATTGTGAGAGTTTGTAATATTAGGTAGTTTTAAATTGTAATATAAATGTAATTAATTGTAATATCAATCAATCAATCAATTTGTAATTTTTTGTAACGTATTAGAAATAAAGGCTATTTTATTTTATTTATTTATTTATTTAATGTAACTTCGTAAGCTACTTGAAGGGTCAGCTACCATAATTTGATGTAGTCACGTCGAGCCGTATCGCATTACGTTTTCTCCTTTATTGCTGACGTAGGACAAGTCAGGACAGACTCGCTACCCACCTGCCCCGGTCTACCCCGCTACTGGGGCAAATAGGTAAATAGTACCATCGGCCCCGGTAGCCATGGCGTGATCGCTTAACGGGGCAGACGAATGTTTTTCACACAGATCAAGATGACTGTAGGACAAGTGACGACAGGGCCTTAATATTTTTCTACTAACGATTCTACTAATGAATATCTTTGGAGAATTCGCCCTTAAAGGCTAAAACACTCTACGGACAGTCACTTAGTTTATCCAATTAAAGTACCGCACACACTAGGACGACATGACTGACAGACAAAATACCGTCTTTTACCTCCGACACAGACGTTTCGCGTAGAAGCTTTGTCCTATCCAATCTGGTGAGCGTCAAACGCGGCAACGCGACGTGACAGTATCAAACAGTAGCTGACCTTTCACGCGGCCTACTTTGTCGCGTAAATACGTCTGTCATTTTCTATGGCGTCGTATCGCCTCGCGTTGCGTCGCATCTGTCGCTCACCTAGGACAACGGGTTATTCTGTGTTCACATGTTCACCCTAACCCGTTGTCCTGCGTGAGTGACAAACGCGACACCGCGACTCGATACGACGACGCAACGCGACTGTACCAAACAGTAGCTGACCCTTCACGTGGCCTACGTTGTCGCGTAGACAAGTTTTTCTTTGTCCATGGCATCGTATCGCGTCGCGTCGCTTCTGTCACTCAACTAGGACACACTTCTTCAGAGGACAGAAAAATGGTAGGTGTAGGTAATAAAGTGTTGTAAAAATATATACAAGTATAATGATTCACCGTCAGGCAATCCAATAAAGGATGACGATCGAAGCCGTTCGATGCACGATCGACCTTCGCCGTCCGTTCACCGCGGCTAACACTATACCTAGTTTTAATTTTGTACAAACCACGTGCAGAAATAGCCTTTGCATGCCTCGTTAAGCTGATCGCTGATCTAACAGCACACTCCGTACCTGCCGCATTTCCTAGCTTAGCGCAGGATGTTATGGCAACGAATTGATACTGAATCTATTCTCCGAACAAATCTATACTAATATTATAGAGTAAAGTTTGTGAGTTTGTGAGGTTGTAGGGGGTAATCTCTGGATCTACTGAACCGATTTTGAAAATTCTGGTACCAATAGAAAGCCACATTATTTGTGAGTGTATTTTATTATTATATATTATATATAATTATTTGGCTATAATTAGAGAGTTTAAAAAAATGGGAATTTAAAAAACTGATCTCACGAAGTCGCGGGAATCTGCTAGTAATTAGATAAAAAAGTGCCTGAATGTGATTTTAAAATAACTGCCCTTAAGATGATAGTGACAATTTACTTGAATGCAGTTTTACGCCTTATCAAAACCCAAACACGCACCAGTCCAGGGGGGATACCTTGGTAGGGACTAGTGGAACAGGCCGTCTGTTTGAGCGGACCGACTAATCTTAAAACATGTTAAACCGATTTTGATGCAAATACCGCACGCTTGCTAATCAGCCACCCTATTATGGTAAAATGACAGCTGTTACTATGATTGGCTGACAGGCTCTTACAATTAGTTTTTTAAATCCCTTCTTAGAGTACGTTATATAGAGCACCTACAGACAAAAATCACTAGTTTATAGATACAGTGTTTTGGTATATTCATTTCTTCTTTTTTAAATAAGGTATAAAGGTCTCACCTACTATACATGTCATTTTCCGGAGGTAGAATGAGAGGTAATTTGCTGCGGCGCGAGCGATACCAACTCGACACTCCTATGTGCAATCAGTTTACATCCAATGTGTGTCTCTTATGTTTCGTAAAGGTTACGCGAAGATTCCCACGTTTTGGCTCGCATTTAAAAAATAAATAACATTTTGGATTCCCGCTGTTAGGATTTGGATCATTGGAAGCGCATCCGTTCTATAATATAATAAATGCGAAATGCGAATGTCCGTCCGTTACCTTTAAATTGCTGCTAGATGAAATTTTATACAGAGGTAGTTTGCATCCCAGGTATACAAAGGACATAGGATACTAGGAGAAAATATTATATCAGAGATCCCACGGGATTTTTAAAAAACCTATATATCCAATCAAACGAAGTATCGGACATTGAAATATCCATACTAATATTATTATAATAAATGCGAAAGTGTGTCTGTCTGTCTGTCTGCTACGCTTTCACGGCCCATTCAACCGATTTTGATGAAATTTGGTACAGGAATAGTTTGTATCCCGGGGGTACATAGGCTACATTTTATCCCGGAAAATTAAGGGCTTCCCGCGGGAATTAAAAAAACTTAATCCACGCGGACGAAGTCGCGGGAATCATCTAGTGCATATATAGAAGAAAAAAAGAGACTAACTATAATTATTGTATACAATAGGGATGATGCCTTAATATATCAAAAATAAATGATTTCTTACTGATTATTAAATAGAGGGTCTTCCAAAAGACCTAAAATTAATATCTTGTTAGATTTAAATCTGATAATCATTTTAAACTATCGAATAAAGAAAAAAAGATTCCCAGGGGAACTCTTTAATTTTCCGGGATAAAAAGTAGCCTATGTCCTTCCCCGGGATACAGACTATCCCTGTACCAAATTTCATCAAAATCGGTTGATCAGGTGGGCCGTGAAAGCGTAGCAGACAGACAGACCGACACACTTTCGCATTTATAATACTAGTGGTTCGCCCCGAACTGAGACCTCGCGGTATCCATAAACTTGTACAGAGCGCCATCTATTGACATAATTGTGAAGTTCTGTTAATAATACTGACGCACATTAAAACATTAAATAATTTCGTTTCCTTATAATATTTATCTAATTTTAGTATTTGTTGTTCATGTGCAGGATATAATTCAAATAATTGATAAGTTTCAGGCTCAGCCTTTCAGAAAATTGAGAGTTCTGAGGTCAACTTTGGACGTTAGAAAATCGCCCCTTTGAAAGCCCCCCATTTCGTCAATTTTAGGGGAAAAATTTAAAAAAAAATATTTTTGGACTCTATTCCTAATTATCTTTAAAATGATATACCGCAAACCTATGTAACGCTATAAAAAATATTTTACTTCGCATTCGCTTCTATGAGAGCCCCCCTGAAATAAAGATTTTTATAACTTTTTAAGCCATATTCGGCGGGAGGCCATCGGTTTACATATTATATTTAAATTTGAAGTAATTACGTTCAGCAATTCAGAAGTTATGAGGCTCTGACAGACGGACGGACGGACGGACAAGTGCCAATTCACTCAAGTAGACTCAGAGACCTTCGCTTCGCTCGGTCAGTTAGTATGGATACATGAATTTTTAAGCAAGTTTACACGGATGAAGTTGCATGTAAAGCTAGTCCAGTAAATAACTATATTATGAAGACGACGCGACGTGTAGATAGTGATCTCCTGAAAGCTTTCGTGGCTCGCGTGCATTCTGCGATAAAATGTTGTCAATAAGCAAACATTTTAGCTGATTGCCTTGTTGCATCGACTGTAGCAACGACATCGACGATAATGTTACATCATTGATAAATCTATACGGAAGACATGGAAATAATCTATAAAAAATGTTAATTTACTTTAAACTGCATTTTAAATTAACTGAGCAAGATATAAGTATCCAAGTTTAGGGTTCCACTGTCAAATTGAGTTTATTTTTAAGCTTTAGGTGCAACTTTTTAACAACGTGAACAATGAAGAAAAGAGCATACAAGGTAACATGAATAAAAAAATACGCGCCAAATTGAGAAACTCCTTCTTTTTGGAAGTCGGTTAAAAAAAGTTATGTGCCTGGGTCTTAAAGGGTCTGACCTTCAAGCAAATCTATAGGTACAAATATTATAAATGCGAAAGTGTGTCTGTCTGTCTGTATGCTACGCTGTAACGGCCCACCTTTTTAACCGACTTTGATGAAATTTAATATTGAGGTGCATTACATCCCGGAGAATGACATAGGCTACTTTTATCCCGCAAAATTAAGGAGCTCCCCCTTGAATTCAAAAAAACTTAATCCACGCGGTCGAAGTCGCGAGCATGGTCTAGAAATATTATAAGAGTGAAAACACATTAAATTACGGACAGGACAAGTCTAAGTACGACAGTCATCGAGGTATTGGTAAGTCAATGACGACAGTGAAACGCCTGCTTTAAAATAAGTGAGATCGCAGTCAAGGGCTAACTTGTAGTGGATAAAAAAAACGTTTTCTCCTGTCGCGCCAGACTCAGGACTTAATACGAGGCCAATAATTCTGTGTAACACAATCTCTAAACTAAACTAAAAGGACGCTCTAAATCTAGTGCTGCCCCTTTTCGTCGGGCGTATTTTTTTTTAATCTACTACAAGTTAGCTGTGATATCGCCTTATTGTAAGTGATGATGCAGTCTAAGATGGTAGCGGGCTAACCTATTGGGCATGCAGGAACAGGGCAGGGGCAGGGCCATGGCAGTTATAATATTAAACCCATAACCCTAATCGGTTTCTAGTTTTTACACGGCATTGTACCGGAACGCCAAACCGCTTGGCGGCACGTCTTTGCCGGTAGGGTGGTAGCTAGCCATGGTCGAAGCCTCCCACCAGGCCAGACCAGGGAAAATTCAGAAATTATGAATTCCCAAACTGACCCTGCCGGGGATCGAACCCGGGACCTGCGCATGATAAGTATTATGAAAGGGATGGAAATATTAATGGAGCTGTCATTTTAGTTTAGAGCTGGTATACAGCAGAATTGGCCTCACTGTCACCCTTAATTTATTATACGACTGCCTGAAAAAAGGAGTATATTGTGGCCGATTCTGTATAACACAATCTCTAAACTAAACTAGAATCCCTAAAGTCCCTTTCCGTAGGGAGTATTATGAAAGGGTTAGCAATATTTGTAATGCTCTAATTTTAGTTTAGTTTAGAGATTGTGCACTACAGAATCAGCCTCATTGTTTTCAGGGTTCATGTATGTATGTATGTATGTGGGTTTGTATATTCCACCATAACTTCTATACGCCTGAACGGATTTTGATGAATGAGGTATCGTTAGAATCCTTAGCTTATTCCGGGTGACATAGGCTAGTAAAATTTTAAAAAATATGATAGGGTGACCATGGTCCCGCACCAAAGACTAAAGTTGAATTTTTTTTAAAAATGATGATGATGATGGTCACTGGCAGGTAAGTGAACCGTGGCCGAGTGGTCAAGGCGCTCAGGGCGCGATTCCCAGAGAGACGCAGGTTCAAATCCTGCCGGTTCCGAAAATTTATGATATGTATTTAAGTTTAGAAACTTTCCTCGTGTGTGAAGCACTGTAATAAAAATTATAAAAATTTTAAAATGATGATGAATGATATTGTCATCATCAAGAAAATGATGAGTAGATTCCAAAAATATATAAGACTATATTTCAATATCCAGTGATTCACAAAAAAATATAATTTAACTATGGCAGTCGTATTTTTTAATTCTTTGAGTTATATTCACGTCTTGTTATGCCTTGGGGCGGGCCGAAAATACAGCAGACTTTTGCAAGCAGGCTTTTTATCTCTATAGCATGAATGAATAGTCGCAGACCTTTCACTTTTGCCCAAAGACGGTGGTTTTTTACCTTGACCTTAGTCTTGAACTTGGCCTCTTTGTTTACCAATACAATCCAAAGTTGTTTTTCTTGGACTACCTCATTGATGTAGAATTTTAGTATGGACTACCTACTTTACAGAATGAAAAGATCTAAATCGAAATCGGTTGTAAAGATGACCCGTGAAAACGTAACAAACAAACAAACAAACAAACTGGGCAAAGCGCGTCCAGCGTTTATGTAAGGTTTCTGTGAAATGTTTAGCTCTTCTATACTCTAAAAAAAATCTTGACTTTTGTCACAGAATAGGTAGGTATAGTACGTTGTACTTTTGTGTTTTTTTTATGTACATAGCGAGAAAACGAGCAGGCGGGTCACCTGATGGTTAGTGATTACCGCCGTCCATGAACATTTTCAGCACCAGAGGAACCGCCAATGTGTTGCTGGCTTTTGAGAAATTTGTTTATCCGCCCTTTGAAGAGCCCCATATTATATATAATCATTAGGGAACACAGAAGATGGAAGCTGGTTCCACAATTTGCAGGTACGCGGCAGAAATTTGTTAATTTCATAAGATTACAAAAATACAATAGGTAATGTAATACTTAAGTAGCTATACTTAGGCGTGTTTTAGCTATCTAGTATAAGACGAAACACTGGTTCTCCTTTTTAATAAACTTTATTCAGCAATTTACACACAGAACGTAGACTGCGGCCGACGAGGTCCCGGGTTCGAGTCCCGGGTCGGGCCATAATTGAGTATTGAGTTTTTCTGGCTAGAAATTCTCAGTACTAGCCCGGAGTTAGGAAGTTGGCGGTGTCTCACCCCCGTGCCTCGGAGAGCACGTTAAGCCGTCGGTCCCGGTTATTATCACAAACATGATAATAGTCGTTAGAGCCCGCCAACCCGCATTGGAGCAGCGTGGTCGGTCTAAGCTCTAATTCCCTCTCTCCTATGAGAGTGGAGGCCTGTGCCCAGCAGTGGGACGTTAATGGGCTGTAGTGGTTACACACAGAAACATGGCTGCCATCTTATATGAATAATCATAGAGTCCCTGACCGGTGTTGCCACTCTACAAAACCATAGCAGTGATGCAATATTCGCTTTATTTGTTTTTCCTTCTAACACTAGTGATAGATAGATAGATAGATGGATTCTGCTAATAGCGCAATAAATAACGTATGGAACCTTTTATATTATGAGCCCCCAGTAGTCTGCATAGTTTTATTAAAACACAAGTATAATGAACTCAAGTTGTCGAACCACGAACGTGTTTTCAAAACCTCGCAGCAAAATTGCAACTTTATTTGGACGGTCACATCGTCAGGACTTGTTGATTTCAAGCGACAAAAAAACTTATACACACATTAGTATAAATATAATGTCGTATAATTGGTTCAATTATGCACCTTGGGGCATACCACTATCGGTTCAAGCCGTATTGTTTTAATACTGTTGACGTTCGCGTTTTAGGATTTTAGTCCTTATTTTAGGGACGTCAAGGTAGTGCCATAAAACTGGCATTTTGGAATAAAACTGCTCTAAGCGATGGTAGTAACTTGCCTTCTATGCGGGGAGCTTTGTCTCTGTGAGGACGTTAAGCTGAGACTACACTGAATGCACACTTTTTTGAAGGATAATCTTTGGTTGAATTCTCTATTTTGAAAAATTAACTTTTTTTATACAATTGCAAAGTAGGAAATAAGATGGATATGGGCTAAGCTGGGAGCGGAAAAAAAAACAAACACACTTTCTCATCAAATAAATATTATAAATGCGAAAGTTTGGATGGATGTATGGATGTATGGATGTATGGATGTGTGGATGTATGAATGTTTGTTACTCAATCACGCTCCAACGGCTGAACGGATCTGGATGAAATTTGGCACAGAGATAGATTATAGTCTGGAATAGCACATAGGCTACTTTTTATCCCGGAAAATTAAAGAGTTCCCGCGGGAACCGAAAACCCTAAATCGCGCGGGCATCAGCTAGTATTTTATAATATTAGTATGATTTATACGTGTCTATACAACAGCTCTTATTTAATTTTATGTTTGGACACTAATACCACCACAACCATAGGTATTTAGGTAGCAATTTTCGAGTATTTATTCAGATAGAGTTACGTTATTAGGAATCTAGCAGCATGCTTAAGTACCTATTACTAATATCTGTTACTACTTAACTGACATTTTCAAAAAAAAATGAATTTAAAGTGAGAAAAAAAACCAATGCAACACCTAGATCAAAATCATATTATGAAATCTTAATCGTTACCTATCACGAAGCTAGACGGCTTAGGTCAAAAGCCGGCCTTGAAATTAGCATTCCTAAATGCTACTATACAAAAATTAAAGAAAAAGTCTTTATGTTTAGCAACAATGCATATAACTAGACACTGACCGGTTTTTTAAATTTAAAATTAATGGATGTAGACCGGCGTTTAGTTTTATTTATGTACTAGCTGTGTGGGGTTTCCCACACCATCTAGCCATCTGACTTTTGTCAAATATTATACGGGTGATAGATAATTTTAAAAAAGGCCTGTATATTATTGGTAGCATGTTGGAGGTGCACGGAACGGCGCAACACGTAGCAGCAAACGACCTTAATTTACATAGACGGGCCCTGTCAAACAAAGAATGTGGAACTATGTTACTAACGCCATCTAGTCTGAAAAGCGGGACAGCGCTATGGCAGGGACAAGGACAGGCTTAAATACAGATGTGGAGCGTGCTCTACAGGTCGGATGCCCAATTTTTTTCTATGAAAGGGCCCATCTAGTACCTACATATATATATCGATGGTAGCAGCGAATATCATTTGTATTGAATTTGTACAGGGCCACGTCGCGCAGTGCATCTCCGTGCTAGTCAGCCCAGCTCCATACAACCTCATACAAAGAATACTTGCCGCGCCGCGCTGCGCCTCTGGAGTGGGGCTAGATTTTAATAGGCTGACACACTGGCATAATCCCTATCACCCGCTTGAAATTTATTGGAGGAAAACACCTCGATCGACAACACGCACCCAATTCCGGCGAATCTAGACGCGTGCAATTTTACACAGAAGTGCACACACAGTTACACTGGAGTTAATTTTACACAGGAGGAGGAGGAGGAGGGAGGATTTAAAAAAATGTATCCCCGAAGAGGAGATAACGGACGAATCCCTTATTTTACCGTCTGAGAGATGAATTTCAATAAATGCTACTGAATTTTAGGGGCAACCTCAACAATAAGTTGGTCATGTATTCTGTTCCAATTTCCATATTTCTAATTTCATAAAATGACAAACATTCATTATCTATTTTAGGAGGTCTTTGGTTAGTAGGTACGTAATCCCTTATGTTTTACAATGTATCGTCGGAATCTCTTTCCCATTTCATCCCATCCTCTAGGTGAGAAAGATGTTTTACATATGAGAGACTTACCGCCCTTGGGCTTTTCTAGCTACATTATTACCCTAGAGCGCTAATTGGTCACCTACAAGCTCCATTTGGGGGTAATAAGGACCTACTTTACCTCACAATCGAGATGTAAAGCAGAGTAGTTAGCTCGGGTGTAAGCATCAATTGCACCCTCGAACTATAGGCGCCCTCCCTGCGCTCGTGCGCCTAAATATCTCGGGCTGCAATTGATGCCTTACAGCCCTTGGCTACTAATCTACTATTATTATACAAATTTCATTACCTAAGGAAATTGCTAATATTATATTGCTAAGATCTCTTTTATTAAATTTTTTTCCTATTAAAATATGTAAATGGATTCAGTATCCGCTTATTATGTTATTAAATCTAATGAGGTTGGCTGTTTCATATCCTGCTCCTCTGCGATAGACTATGGAGCAACTCTATTAAAGCTTCCTACCACACGTAAAAACTGTAAAGTGTATATTATAAAACGTATAAAACCATGAATCGTGTATTATTAAAATATTAGTAAATGTCAAACGGTATTTTCACGATACATGGATTGTTGAGAACACTACATTCAATTATTATTATCTGCTTAAGTCATTTTGCTCAAGTAAGCAGGTACATAGAGTGTGAAAGCTGTGAATTGAGTCAGAAATTTCGCCATAACCTCCATACAAATTTTTGACCTGCTTTTTAAATACCTAAGTTTGTATTCTTTCGTCGCGATGCACCATCAAATTTAATAAACCATGTACCTACTCAGAAACAACACGAAGTTTTCATATTTTCATATATTTTTTCATATTTATTTATTTGCATTTCAGCCGCGTTAGGGCAAAGCAAGTACATGTACATTCTACAATATAATATTACAATAATTAAAATTACATTAAGTTATCTTAAATCTTAATTTTTACATTTATATTAAAATTAAAACATAAAACATAGGCAATTACGAAGCAGCATAATATTCAGCATTAAAATATCAGATTTATTAAATTATATTTGACGACCTCCGTGGCGCAGTGTTGAGCGCTGTTGCCTTAACGTGCGGAGATCCCGGGTTCGATCCCCGGCAGGGTTTGGAAATTTATAATTTCTGAATTTCCCTGGTCTGGCCTGGTGGGAGGCTTCGGCCGTGGCTAGTTACCGGCAAAGACGTGCCGCCAAGCGATTTAGCGTTCCGGTGCGATGCCGTGTAGAAACCGAATAGGAGTATGGGCTTAATATAACTGCCATGCCCCTAACAGGTTAGCCCGCTACCATCTTAGACAGCATCATCACTTACCATCAGGTGAGTTCGCAGTCAAGGGCTAACTTGTAGTGGAAAAAATATAGATGTATATAAATTAAAATAATATTAAGTAAAAAATAATGTCGGGTACACAGATGTAGTAAACAGATACCGCGCTCGGAACATGGAAGTGCGGCCAAAATTTATTCGAGTGTGCGTGACAGCACTGTCTGAACACATGCATCAGTGTGCGTGAAATGTTGCCAGATTAATGAAAAAGTGCCAAATTAATGAAAGAAAATCTATTTGTTGGTTCTTTCTTTAGGCCTTCGATTTCAACGACTTATGGTAGGAGAATAGCTTGTATCCTGGAAAAGGAGATGCGCATATTACTGTGGTGGTACGCTGGCTACTTTGGAGCTACGCTGAGTAGGTACTTTAGCGGTACGACGAATTTACTTCCAAGATATGCCAGTTAAATTGGTGGTACGTAGACTACTTTAGAGGTAGGCCGACTACTTTAGAGGTACGCCGACTACTTTAGAGGTACGCCGACTACTTTAGAGGTACGCAGACTACTTTTAAGGTACGCCAGCTACTTTAGCGGTACGCAGACTACTTTGGTGTTACGTAGGCTACTTTTAAGGTACGCCAGCTACTTTAGAGGTACGCAGGCTACTTTGGAGGTACGTAGGCTACTTTGGTGGTACGCAGGCTACTTTTAAGGTACGCCTGCTACTTTAGAGGTACGCCGGCTACTTTAGAGGTACGCAGGCTACTTTTAAGGTACGTAGGCTACTTTTAAGGTACGCCAGCTACTTTGGAGGTACGTAGGCTACTTTGGTGGTACGCAGGCTACTTTTAAGGTACGCCAGCTACTTTAGAGGTACGCCGGCTACTTTAGAGGTACGCAGGCTACTTTTAAGGTACGTAGGCTACTTTTAAGGTACGCCAGCTACTTTCGAGGTACGTAGGCTACTTTTGTGGTACGTAGGCTACTTTTAAAGTACGCCAGCTACTTAAGAGGTACGTACGTACCTCGTACAGCTCTTCGTACCTCGAAAGTAGCTGGAGTACCTTAAAAGTAGCCTACATACCTTAAAAGTAGCCTGCGTACCTCTAAAACAGCCGGCGGACCTCTAAAGTAGCTGGCGTACCTTAAAAGTAGCCTGCGTACCACCAAAGTAGCCTACGTACCTCCAAAGTAGCTGGCGTACTTTAAAAGTACCCTACGTACCACCAAAGTAGCCTGCGTACCTCGAAAGTAGCTGGCGTACCTTAAAAGTAGCCTACGTATCTTAAAAGTAGCCTGCGTACCTCTAAAGTAGCCGGCGTACCTCTAAAGTAGCTGGCGTACCTTAAAAGTAGCCTGCGTATCACCAAAGTAGCCTACGTACCTCCAAAGTAGCTGGCGTACCTTAAAAGTACCCTACGTACCACCTAAGTAGCCTGCGTACCTCGAAAGTAGCTGGCGTACCTTAAAAGTAGCCTGCGTACTACCAAAGTACCCTACGTACCACCAGAGTAGCCTGCGTACCTCGAAAGTAGCTGGCGTACCTTAAAAGTAGCCTACGTACCACCAAAGTAGCCTGCGTACCATCTGCGTACCAAGCAGCTGGCGTACCTATAAATTAATCAGCGTACTTCGAAATAAGCCGGCAGCGTAGCTGTTTCACAAAATAAAAACTATCTACTAACAGCCCATTTACACCTTTAATTTAAGGGAAAATATTTCAACGTAAATTAGCAACACTGATAGATATCGTTGAGGTTTTGTGTTTCAAGTCATCAGCAATTAATTATCATGGAAAAAAAATCTAACAGAATGAAAATATAAATTTTTGCCTACGAAACGAAACATCATCTTCCTTTTTTAATTGTTGGTAACAATTTTGACAGTGTTTCAAGACACAAGACGGCATTATTTTGAGAAACTTGTCTACACACACGTCACGTCAAAACTTCTCGACGCGTCGCATCCAACTAACTGAGAATTGTATTTGCTTTTCGTTTTGTATTCGCTTTGTTGGCGCGTCTGCCGTGTTCCGAGCGCGGTATCTGGTACTACATCTGTGGTCGGGTACAATTAATTATTAAATTATGTCGAACTAGGTACAAACTAGGTTGCTAAAAATTCACCAACCTCATAAAATCCCTTCAGGGTTAACAGGGTCTATAGGACTTTCCTAAATTTAATATCAGATTCAATATTTTTAATGCTATCGGGAATTTTGTTATATATTATTGTTGTGCCCTAAGCCCTGATGCCCGCGACTTCGTCCGCGTGGATCGAGGTTTTTCGGTTCCCGCGGGAACTCCTTAATTTTCCGGCATAAAAAGTAGCCTATGTGTTATTCCAGAGTATAATCTATCTCTGTGCCAAATTTTATCCAGATCCGTTCAGCCGTTGGGGCGTGATTGAGTAACAAACATCCATACATCCATACATCCATCCAAACTTTCGCATTTATAATATTTACGAGAAATTTGATTGGTTCGTCTTCTTGGGATTGCGTCGATTCCCCACCATCCCGTACCGGTTCGTTTGAAATGCAATAACTAACCCCATCTGCATTGATGGTAAATGTGACGAGACAGTATCAAAAATGACGTTTAATAGCTGCTAAT
The DNA here is from genome assembly GCA_917051295.2 of Erebia ligea. NCBI lineage: Eukaryota > Metazoa > Arthropoda > Insecta > Lepidoptera > Nymphalidae > Erebia > Erebia ligea. The sequence continues at coordinate 2,083,732 of OU785226.1, forward strand.
GTCGAGCTAGCCTAACTCAGTATCAGCTTAGATTATTAATCATAATAGGTAGAATTAAGATTAAATAAATATGGCACATGATGTAGACCGCTCCTTATATCGGGCTACCTGCGATCGAGAGCTGCGTAGCGGGTAGTTGCAAAAACTGCGCGCGCGTCTCTCCCACGGCACGCCAGTCCGCCAAACGCGGTCACTCACCCCGTCTGCATTGATGGTAATGTGACAAGAAAGTATCAAATATATCGTTTAAAATCCAAGCTAGCCTAACTCAGTATCAGCCAATCAGCTTAGATTATTAATCATAATAGGTACAATTCTCCGTTTCTTCGTTCGTTAGGTGTAATTTCTTCTCCGTTCTACCACAGAAAAGCGAGAAATCTTCAGCGTTGGCACCCTTATGTGGTTGACGCCCAATCTGCTCGCACGAACGTTTCTGCTCGATGTTTCTGATACGAACCGCTAGGGTGTGAAACACCCTCCCAGCGCATGTGTTTCCTGCCACATATAACTTAAGTACCTTGTAGGCAAGGTGAATAGGCATCTTCTAGGCAAGCGCGTTCCAATCTAGACCTCATCATTGCTTTGTACAAAGCATGAATGTCGTCAAGCGCAAGCCTATCACGCAATTAAAAAAAAAATGAATATTAAATAAATATGGCACATGATGTAGACCGCTCCTTATATCGGGCTACCTGGGATCGAGAGCTGCGTAGCGGGTAGTTGCAAAAACTGCGCGCGCGTCGCTCCCACGGCACGCCGGTCCGCCAAACGCGGTCACTCACCCCGTCTGCATTGATGGTAATGTGACGAGTATTGACGACGTGATAACGATGTCTGCCAATGCTCCGAATCCGCTCGCGGACTCGTTTTTTTTGTAAACAAAACTCTATTGATGTTGGAGCGCAATCGCTGACGTATTTTTTTCTGTAAAGTACAATTCGCAGACTTATACGATAAGGTAATAATAAACTGACGCGGACGGTTCGAAAGCACTTGTTAAAGATTATTTGAATAAAAAATTTATTGACTTTGTCTTATGAAAATACTTGCCCAAATCTAAACATTTTACTAGCGCGTTGATTTTAGTTTTCATCATCATTTTCAATCCATTGCCGGTTCACTACTGAGCACGAGTCTCTTCTTGGAATGAGCATGGTAAGTCCATAGTCCACCACGCTGGCCAAGTGCGAAAATGCAAACTTCACACACCTTCGAGAACATTATGAAAAACTCTCGGGCATTCAGGTTTCCTCACAACATTTTTTTATCGTAGCCCAATACTCGCCGAGCCCTGACACTGTTTTTTTTTAAATGGCTGTGACTAATATAGACTAAATGAACTAACTATATGAAACTATATAATGAAGAACTAGATGAATGGCTAATATAGACTGGACGAAGCGATAGTATAAACGTATTTATCAGTTTTCATGTTGTAAAAGTGTGGCATTTAGCCTCTACGCAAGGTACGCCTATAGGGACTATTGTATTTTTTAGTTTTAGTCGTTATTATCAACATCCTACAAAAGCAAAGTGACCCTTTATAAAGACGCGGCTTTTCGATGTTCCACTTAAGAAATAATTTATTAGATAAATATATGGAAAGAATATTATTTTTGTATTTGAAGATAATATTACCCGAATTGATGAAAATAGAACTCAAAGCGGCCTACACTCAAAAAATGATATTTTATTTTATTTTCTTCCTATCGACAAAAAGTTGAGTGATCTACCTACTCGGGACTTACCTACACCCATTCATACTCGATTCTATAGCCCAAAGGCTATAACTTCTAAACATCTCTTATAAAATTTAGCTACTCGTTTATTAGCTCGTTTTAGTCCCTTGTTGGGCAATCTACTATATTGTATAAACAGGAAAACGAAAATGAAATTGGCTAAACATGGTAAGTACTGAAATTAAGTATTTTGTAATATTAACTGACCGTAATTACACTAGCTGATGCCCGCAACTTCGTCCGCGTGGTTTAAGTTTTTTTTTATTTCCTCGGGAACTCCTTTATTTTCCGGGATAAAAAGTAGCTGTCACTCTCCAGGTTCTGAACTATACCCATGCCAAAAATCAGGCCGTTCCCTTGCTCTGTTGCGGCGTGATTGAAGGACAAACCAACAATCCAATAAACCAATAAAAAAATAAACCAACAAACCAACAAACAAACACACTTTCGCATTTATAATATTAGTATTTAATTTTAGGATATATTACGTTCACTGATTTGGTTACGTTATGGAGCAATCAAGTCTTAAAGTTTTATTGATTACTACGTGGACTCTACTACCTTTACCTACTTACAACTTAAGTGCAGATTATTCTAACCTACTTAGCTGCCAGGTCACCCTTCACGGATCGTAGAGTTCCAATTGCTCTATGCAAACGATAAAAATCCATGCCTTTTTATCGGGGGAAGAAAGAAAGAAAATTGAAGAAAACTTAATTTAACTTTCTCTCTTTTACGAATCCCATTGTGATGAATATAGAAAAATTTTGACAATTGTGACTCGAAAATTATTGTAACAAAAATCCTACTTACCTATATTAAAAATGTAATAGTGTGTTTGTTTGTTTGTTGGTTTATCCGTCAATCACGCTGTAACGGAGCAACGGATCGACGACATTCCACATTGGAGGCGAATTACGTATTGTACTAATAATTGTCCTGTCGCGCTAATAAGCGCCCTCTATATGAAAGTGCCGGTCTGATATGTTTTCGCTCTTGGACAAAAAGAGTGGGAAAGAGTGTAAAATAGAATTCCGAAATCGTCGATTGAAAGGTCAGTAGGTGTCCTACATGAGTACCTATACCTTTCACGTGGCCTACGTTGTCGCGTAGACAATTTTGTCTTTTTCTATAGTATCGTGCCGCGTCGCGTCACGTCGCATCGCTTCTGTGGCGTCACCTAGGACAACGGGTAAGTCTTTTTTTTTTTATCCACTACAAGTTAGCCCTTGACTGCGATCTCACCTGATGGTAAGTGATGATGCAGTCTAAGATGGTAGCGGGCTAACCTGTTAGGGGCATGTCAGTTATATTAAACCCATACCCCTATTCGGTTACTACACGGCATCGTACCGGAACGCTTAATCGCTTGGCGGTACGTCTTTGCCGGTAGGGTGGTAACTAGCCACGGCCGAAGCCTCCCACCAGGCCAGACCAGGGAAAATTCAGAAATTATAAATTCCCAAATTGACCCTGCCGGGGATCGAACCCGGGACCTCCGCACGTTAAGACAACAGCGCTACACACTGCGCCACGGAGGTCGTCAAAAGTCTCTATCTCGTTCCGTGCAGTACTCGTAGCTTCGATTCATTAAGCGAGTAAAAGAGCTTTCACGCTTCCCTAATGAATTTTCTTCACAAAGTTTCCTAGCGCTTGGTGCAATTTACCTCAGCTAGTACTCTTCGAGTACTTTTTAGAGAGTAATTGATGTCAAAGTAAGTTTCTTTGATAATATTATGAAGTAACTACTAGATGATGCCCACGACTTCGCCCGCGTGGTTTAAAGGCATATAGATTCCCACGGGAACTCTTTAATTAGCTGGGATTAGGGATTAAGGGAATTAACCTGAGTCCTTCCCCGGAACGCAACCGATCACTGTACCTACTATATTTCATAAAAAACGGCCAAGTGCGAGTCGGACTCGCGCACCGAGGGTTCCGTACAAACCTGTAGTAAGTTTTAAATTATTAAAAAAAAACTACTTACTAGATCTCGTTCAAACCAATTTTCGGTGGAAGTTTGCATGGTAATGTACATCATATATTTTTTTTAGTTTTATTATTCTCTTATTTTAGAAGTTACGGGGGGGGGGGACCAACATTTTACCACTTTGGAAGTGTCTCTCGCGCAAACTATTCAGTTTAGAAAAAAATGATATTAGAAACCTCAATATCATTTTTGAAGACCTATCCATAGATACCCCACACGTATGGGTTTGATGAAAAAAAATTTTTTGAGTTTCAGTTCTAAGTATGGGGACCCCCAAAATTTATAGTTTTTTTTCTAGTTTTGTGTGAAAATCTTAATGCGGTTCACAGAATACATCTACTTACCAAGTTTCAACAGTATAGTTCTTATAGTTTCGGAGAAAAGTGGCTGTGACATACGGACGGACAGACAGACAGACAGACAGACAGACAGTCATGACGAATCTATAAGGGTTCCGTTTTTGCCAAATTTGGCTACGGAACCCTAAAAAACGGCTGAGGAAAGAAGACGTACTATGACATGTATAAAACTAGATGATGCCCGCGACTTCGTCCGCGTGGATTGAGGTTTTTCGGTTCCCGCTGGAGCTCTTTAATTTTCCGGGATAAAAAGTAGCCTATGTGCTATTCCAGACTATAATCTATCTCTGTGCCAAATTTCATCCAGATCCGTTCAGCCGTTCGAGCGTGATTGAGTAACAAATATCCATACATCCATACATCCATCCAAACTTTCGCATTTATAATATTTATTATTAAATTATATTATTTGATATCATGTGGCACCGAATTATGCCGAGGCACGATATTCTTCATATTGAAAACAAAATATTATACTGTTTCTAATTATGATAGAGTTACAAAAATATTATAGGTAAATGTACTTAAATTATTAAAACGATGTAATTTTAGCAAAACACGTGATCTCAAAACTTTTTACGATGTAGAGGTTACGATGCGATGATAATAATATTTAAAAATATATAATAGGCTTGGCATATTATATATTTTTTGTTGATGTAGTATTATTTTGTATCTGTCGATAGAATATCATATAGAAGACGTACTTTTCACTAACTCCAGCAACGCGCGCGGCGCGACATAAAATACAGCATAAAGCTTTGACGGTGCAACGTACCGACGAACGCTGGCGGACATTTTTTAAATCAAAGAATATAATGAGAAAAAAAAACAAGTTGGCCCGCGTCACCTTTTTTGAGACAACAAAACGCATCAAAGGCGGATAAAAAGTGATAATTGTCTCCAAAATCGCAGTTGCAATTTAAGGAGGCTGATGTGGTTTTTGTTGGACGCCATTTTGGTGCAGGGTGAACGCGCCCGAACCGACAGTGACCCTGATTGGACCAGTAGCCCTATCACGTAAAACCTGCATCAATCATTGCTACAATCTCAGTTGTTGTGATTGGCTGTAGTAGCCCTATTACGTAAAACCTGCATCATTGTTACAATCTCAATTGTTTTGATTGGCTGTATTTATGGCAATTTTGCTGCCACAATGGATTTTGACCAATTATAGGTGAACACTGCAGCAATCATTTTTACATAATAACGCACCAGAGGATCGACAGCCCTATTCCAAAAATATTTGCATTCTAAGCTCTTACCACCATCTTACCATCATACCATCTTATCATCTTCTTACCATCTTAGTCTGCGTCGTCACTTACCATCAGGTGTGATCGCAGTCAAGGGCTAACTTGTAGTGGAATAATAAAAAAAAAGCTTTCACTCAACACACTATCTAATTAGTACTTAGTTTTGTTTGGTGGGAGGCTTCACAGAAAGTTACTTCATTAAAAAAGTCGGCCAAGAGCGAGTCGGAAACGAAGGGTTCCGTACCCATTACCAACGTACAAGATGTACTTTTTAAATTATGTATTTACGTTTCTTTATTAATTAAAATAATTAATTAATGTCCTCCCGACCGAATTTCGGCCACGGCGGCCTATCTCCAGAGATATTAGCCATCTGCGCGGGAGATATTATAGTGCACAAGTGTGTGCGCATACACAGGTGTACTCTTTGTTCCTTTACTCTCAAAGCCCGATGGGACGGAAAATCAGACACGACCGGAGAGAGATCAGGCGCAGGACCGACGGCTTTACGTGCTCTCCGAGGCACGGGGGTGAAACACCGCCAACTTCCTTACTCCGGGCTAGTACTGATAATTTCTTGTCAGAAAAACCCGATACATTATTATGGCCCGATCCAGGACTCGAACCCGGGACCTCGTCGGCTGCAGTCGAACATGCTAACCACTATACCAACGAGGCAGTTAAGTAAGGCTCTCTTAAATCACTTTGTCTGTATGGGGGTCCACGTTTATTTTGTATTTTATTTTATTTTGATTATTTGTTGCTATAGCGGCAATAGAAATACACGTCGGTTCAACCTATAGACGTCCACTGCTGGACGAAGGTCTCCTGCATGAATCTCCACAGAACACTGTCTTGTGCCGCTTGCTTCCAGCGGCTCCTAGCTACTATCTCGACGATATCAAGATCGTCCATCCACAGGTGCATTTAAAACACTGTGTGAAAATTTAACTGTACACCTATTACGGTTCATGGGATACAGCCCGCTGAAAGACAGACGAACGAACGGATGGGCAGATGGACAGCGGGGGCTTATTAATGGGGTCCCGTTGGTACCCTTTGGGCACGGAACCCTAAAGGGAAGAAAAACCCCGCAACTTAACTCTTTTTCGTACTATACACAAAGTAAAACGTTTATAAAGTCGGAGCGAAGCCCACGAGTGAGGCGTTGTGATAAAGTGTACTCCAGACTCATAGGCTAAGTACGAGTTGAATAACTCGACAACGGTTATAGATTTCGAGTATCCAAACACTATACATATATAACATAACTACAACCCCAAAAGGACTCAGCTACCATTAACTGCACGAAGTTCGGAAGTTGACGGCGGCATTACACCCCCTTGCCTCAGAGAGCACGTAAAATCATCGGTCCTGCACCTAATCTCCCTCCGGTTGTGTCGGATTGCCGCTGTCGCCGCCGTGGCCAATCCGTGGCCAGTCCAAACGCCGTGGTGTGAAATTTGGCCAGGCGATTACTATTGACCATTCGGCTACAGCCAGCGTCCCAAACGGAAACATTATCTCTCTCTCTCTTACCAACCTAACCACTGGCTCACTAATGAGCACGAGTCTCCTCTCGGAATGGGAATGGTTTGGCCACAGTCCACCACGCTGGGCAAGTGCGGATTGGCAGACTTCACACACCTTCAAGAACATTATGAAGAACTGTCGGGCATACAGGTTTTCTCACGATGTTTTCCTTCACCGTTTGGAGCAAGTGATATTTAATTTCCTAAAACGCACACAACTTCGAACCCGCGACCCCGTACAGGCTGTCTGGTATCTTAACCACTAGGCTAGCGGAATGAAAACATTAGGTATACTCAAATCAATTTAATTTAATGAACGACTTTACAATAAAAAAGTTGGCAGTCATAGGGACTGCCGATAGAAGTGAAAACGAATATTAAAAAAAAACCGGCCAAGTGCGAGTCGGACTCGCGCACCAGGGGTTCCGTACAAACCTGTAGTAAGTTTTAAATTATTAAAAAAAAACTACTTACTAGATCTCGTTCAAACCAATTTTCGGTGGAAGTTTGCATGGTAATGTACATCATATATTTTTTTTAGTTTTATCATTCTCTTATTTTAGAAGTTACAGGGGGGGGGACACACATTTTACCACTTTGGAAGTGTCTCTCGTGCAAACTATTCAGTTTAGAAAAAAATGATATTAGAAACCTCAATATCATTTTAGACCTATCCATAGATATCCCACACGTATGGGTTTGATGAAAAATAATTTTTTGAGTTTCAGTTCTAAGTATGGGGACCCCCAAAATTTATTGTTTTTTTTCTAGTTTTGTGTGAAAATCTTAATGCGGTTCACATAATACATCTACTTACCAAGTTTCAACAGTATAGCTCTTATAGTTTCGGAAAAAAGTGGCTGTGACATACGGACGGACACACAGACAGACATACAGACAGACAGACATGACGAATCTATGAGGGTTCCGTTTTTGCCAAATTTGGCTACGGAACCCTAAAAAGAAACATATAAACTTAAAACAAGGCATTAAAGTTTAATTACGAATGTAGTATATATATATTTAAAACCTTTTGTCTTCGTAACAACGCGAGCATGGGGCATACTGTGAGCGAGGTGTCGGTGTCAGTGACGCGAATCCACTAGCTTACCCCCTACCAAAAAGTGCTCAACGCAGCTAAAAAAGTTTTCACTTCAAAAAAAGTTCATAGGTCTATTTTTGTAATAGTTAGTATTATTTGATGTTTCGATGTTCGAAAGCTATCAACGTAACGCAAAGTCGTGCTAAGGGTTCCCGAGATCAAAAGTTGTCGCTAAGTAGGTCACGTGATAAAACTTCCACCGCGCTTATTCCTTGCCTCGGAGTATGAGTTATGACAGAGATAGCAAACTTTTGTTATACTATGGTTATACTCGTAACGAGTGTCAACCCTGACAATATAAGGTTGTGCTATCATAAATTATGTACCGTCAGATGTGGCAACTTTACAGGACCTTTGTTAACTTTACCATACCGTAGGTAATTGACTTTAAGTCAGTTATTTTAAAACCTATTCTTATACAAGCTTCCTTTTAATGGTAGTATTTTTTTTTGGAGTCTAAGGTAACATTTTTGATTTTTTTCTGACTGGTAACATCGATAGTTATGCCAATATAGCGTTCCAAAGTGCGTTGCTATGGAAACGTGTGCAGAATTATTTTGAGAAATTGCACTCATAGAGGCTAAACTATTTGTCACAGGTGAGTTAAATTTTAATATTGTATGTAAAAAACGCTTAAGATTACAGCTATAATTATAAACTAGTGTTATTTCCTCATTTTATTGAAATATGTGGATGGGTAATGTCACTTCAGGTTAGGTAAAGTTACCACTGACTGCTTCATAGCAACTTTACCTATAACTAGGGTTGCCAAAAAGTACAAAGGTAGGTATGAAGGATAATTGCTTGATTGCCCGTTGTGTTTGTTTTCAATATTATTTGCATTTTCTGCAATATTACCATACTAGCTGACGCCCGCGACTTGTGACGTTTTTTGATATTTTATCGAATTTATTTTTACTTTATCGTTTTTGTTATTTTAGATGCTAAACGAACCACAATATTGTGTTATCTCTCGAATATCGAACTGAGTTAATCCATATAAATATTATAAATGCGAAAGTTTGGATGGATGGATGTATGTATGGATGTATGTTTGTTACTCAATCACGCTCCAACGGATGAACGGATCTGGATGAAATTTGGCACAGAGATAGATTATAGTCTGGAATAGCACATAGGCCACTTTTTATCCCGGAAAATTAAAGAGTTCCCGCGGGAACCGAAAAACCTCAATCCACGCGGACGAAGTCGCGGGCATCAGCTAGTAATCTTATAAATTAGGTAGCATTTATTTACTGTTGTTCACTGAGCCTCTAATATATTTTTCTTAATGCATAAAAGATGTTTTTTTTTCATATAATTCGCTATTTTTTACAAAATATGTGCCATTTTTAAATTTTTAGTTTCTGCCTAATTTAATTTATTACGTGAAAATAAAAGCAAGTGTATTTTTTTGGCTACCAGAACTTTATTAAAACCATAAGAAAGTAAAAAGTGTTTTCTTAAAAATTCAATATGCCTATCCTACTTACTAAATGAAATGTTCCCCCGCCTTTATTTTTTTGATAACCCTGTGAGCTCAAAAATATTTGTATGTAATTTGTCTGAATCTCTTGGCAACTTTACCTGATATCAGTATTGCCCTATTCCTGTACTTCTTTCTTACTATTAATCTTTTCATTATAAAAAAGACATCTTTACATAAGTTATCTTTACCTTACATAGTAGATTTTATATAATTTATATGAAAAATTCCGTGTAGGTAATCTTGCCAAAAAATTGTTAATTTTACCCACACACTTTTTAACTCTCCACAATTTTAATTATAAGAGATTAGAAAACGACAAATGGACAATACGTTAGCCAAATGTATAATAAACAGATACAATAAGTTATATTTAGTTACAGCTGATAGATAAAAAAATATCCAGATTTTTGTCAAAAAATATGGTCAAGTTGCTACGTTTTACGGTACTCTTATTTCCCGACCGAGCCGACCACTAAGTTTACTTCACATTGCACCTCCCAATATTTTATTGAAGTGAAAACTTCTTTAGCCGCGTTGAGCACTTTTTGGTAGGGGGTAAACTTGTGGATTCGCGTCACCGACACCGTCACCGACACCTCGCTCCGACATGCTCGCGTTGTTACGAAGACAAAAGGTCTTAAATATAAATATGTATACTACAGTCGTAATTAAACTTTAATGCCTTAGTTTTAAGGTTTATATTATTTTAATTATTTTAATTTTTTTTTTTCAAATTTTAACACTAAAATTCTATTCACTTCTATCGGCAGTCGTTATCGGAACTCTGAAAAGATAGGTTACAATGAAAGGAACGAGCGAACGAACCAACGAACGAACGAACAAACAAACGTCCCTAAAATAAGGTTTACAATTTTGAAACAAGAGTTTCAACCAGATTAGACCACGGCGTGTGGAAGACCGTACGACGACCGTAAAAAAAAAATACTATTACAGCTGTACTATTACTACTCGAGATACAGGTTTTTCAAACTTACTTCAGAGTTCCTGAGAAAATTGTAAAACGACGAATAGTTTTATCAATAAATTTCATTTTTCATTTTCATTTTACTCTGTGGTACTATGTACTATGTAGTGCTGTGACCAATACGGTCAATGTGTGTAATCAGGTGTTCGATGCACGCGCGGGTTAATATTGACTCACCTGGTTCTGGTGCACCAAACCGCCCGGTCCTCCGCGCCCGCGGCGCCGTTTCGAATCGCTAATGGTGCGTGTACACGGTGCATGTAGCCCGCGCCAGTAAGGGCGAGAACACACTACGGACCGGACCACCTATCCGCGCAAGCAACTTTTATATGGAGTTAGGAGCTATCCAGACTAGCGACAGGACAAAAATCGTTCCTCCCCAATTTGTGTTAAAGCACACTAGGCAAATAAAAAAATCTGGCAAATAAAATGGCTCTGTATCTCACTTTATAAGGACCCACACACACTAGAGCGATAGAATAAAACCTTCTTCTTTGACGCAACTCGACACCTCATTAATTTTACAGTGAAGGAAAATGAAGAAAACCTGCGCTTAACTGAAAGTCTCGAGATTCACCCTGGGTGGTGAGCGCTGTGGTCTTATAAACAGAAGATTCTGGGTTCGATTCCCGGCAGGGAAAATTTGTTAATTTTATTATTTACTAGCTGATTCCCACGACTTCGTCCGCGTGGTTTAAGTTTTTTCATTCCCGCGGGAACTCCTTAATTTTCCGGGATAAGAAGTAGCCTATGTCATTCTCCAGGTCCTCAAGTATACCCATGCCAAAAATCACGTCGATCCGTTGCTCCGTTGCGGCGTGATTGAAGGACAAACCAACAAACCAACAAACAAACACACTTTCGCATTTATAATATTAGTACCTATGATAAACTTTCCCTGGTCCGGTCTGATGGGAGGCTTCGGCCGTGTCATCCTACCGGCAAGGACGTATACCAAGAAAGTTAGTATACTATTATCTGCACTTACTAGCGATCCGCCCCTGCTTCGCACGGGTAGCACTATTAATCCAAATAGTCTGTACCCAATATAGCACAGAACACATAATAAGAGGTGTGTTCTGTGCAATATAGCCAGTGGGCAGTGGGCAGGTTTTACATTTTAATATTACATTGTCAGAGTAAAGACGATTTTTTCCGACTTCGTTCACATTATTGCAATAATAATACAATATAGCCTACTAGCTGATGCCCGCGACTTCGTCCGCGTGGTTCAAGTTTTTTTGATTCCCGCGGGAACTCCTTAATTTTCCGGGATAAAAAGTAGCCTATGTCACTCTCCAGGTCCTCAACTATACCCCTACCAAAAATCAGGACTATCCGTTGCTCCGTTGCGGCGTGATTGAACGACAAACCAACAAACCAACAAACCAATAAACCAAAAAACCAACAAACAAACACACTTTCGCATTTATAATATTAGTATGATGTTACTCGCTGATAATGTAGCTTTCTCTAGGTGAAAGAATTTTTAAAATCGGTTGAATAGTTTTTGAGTTTATCCATTACAAACAAAACAAACAAACAAACAAATCTTTCCTCTTTATAATATTAGTTTAGATTAATATCATACCCCTTAGTGTACGGGCACGAAATGAGCGGTAGCGGGGCGATGCGATTAGTCAGCGAGCTGGCGACGAATTTCGGGAACAATTTGAAAGAGGTCTGGTAATACTTTATAACCGACAAAAACGTCTGGGATATATTTTTTCGAATTGTATATGTAACAATTTAAAGATAATAAAATCAAGTTGCCAAAAAATTGTTTTTTCGGATTTTTTTTTGCAAATGTTATATGCTGCGCAGTAGCGAAATAACCGCAAACGCTAGAACCAGACTGGCAGAACTGGATTCGCCATGAACGAAATTATATTTTTCCACAATTTCAGCTTGCCTAAAGGATCTTCCCGAAATTCGTCGCCAGCTCTCGGACCCCTTCGCCCCGCTGTCGCCGTCGCTCGGCCGACGCTAGTTTCATGTCTGACGCCCTAACAGTTTATACTATCATATTCTGCATTGTCTTTTGCCAACAGTTGTGATCACAATCATGGGCTAACTTATAGTGGATTGAAAAACAAAAAAAAACTTCATAATTTTCTCAAAGATGTCCTATAAAAGACTGGGCTTAGTCTATGATTAGGACTTGTAAGTGCAAAATTAAGCTTCTTTCATTTGCAATTGGGTAGAATTATTTAAAACTGTTCCAAATTTCAAGTCTGTAGGTCAGACATAGTCGCAATGGGGTTGCAAACCTACCTTTTAGGTATTCAACCGTAAAAACAAAAAAAAATTCTCCATAATTTCCTCAAAGATGTCCTCTGAGAGGCTTAAGAGTTTAGTCTATGATTACTTGAAAAGTAACTAGTAATCCATACTTCCATACTAATATTATAAATGCGAAAGTGTGTCTGCCTGTCTGTCTGCTACGCTTTCATGGCCCATCTGCTCAACCGATTTTGATGAAACTTCGTACAGAAGTAGATTGTATCCCGAGGAAGGATATAGGCTACTTTTTATCCCGGAAAATTAAAGAGTTCCTGCGGGAATCAAAATCTCAATCCACGTGGATGAAGTCGCGGGCATCATCTAGTACCTTCATATTTACTCACCTATATATCAAAGGAATAGATAGAGCTGGTAGATACTCTATGGCACTTATTTGTAAAGCTTTGGAGCGGGAAAACAGCACATTTTCAACGCGGAGCCGCGCTAAAATATGCGGGATCTCTACCAACACCTTTATCAGTGCAATTTATCGGGAGACACCGCGATCGAGTACAGGCAGCCTCAAAACCTAAATATATAAATATTATAATTAACTAGCTGATGCTCGCGACTTCGTCTGCGTGGATTAAAGGTTTCAGATTCCCGCGGGAACTGTTTAATTGGCCGGGCCCATCTCTATTTTTGATTTTGAAAATATGGTCCCATCTGCTGCGTCCCCATGAAGGACATAGGCTACTTTTTATTCCGGAAAATCAAAGGTTTTCCACGGGATTTTTAAATCTAAATCCACGCGTACGAATAGTCGCGGTCAATAAATGAAATCAATGGCAAGCTGAATTCGTGATAAAATATAATTTCGTCAATTAGCGAATTCAGTCCTGCCAGTCTGGTAGAGCGTTTGCGGTTATTTCGTATGTCGTACTCATTTGAAAACTTTATTCACGTCTGGAAATTGTTTAAAATGCTGCGCGGTAGTAAAATAACCGCAAACACTCTACCAGTCTGGCAGGACTGCATTCACCAATTGACGAAATTATATTTTTTCACAATTTCTGCTTGCCAAAAGGACATTCCCGAAATTCGTCGCCAGGTTTCCGTCTATAACTAGCAGTAAAATAATTGCAAATCTTATCTGAGTTTCTTGCCGCCTCCTCCAGAAGAATTACTTTCAGAACCGAGCTGTGGTTAGAGTCCTGGCGTGTCCTCGTATGGCCATATTATAATTAATCCATACTGATACAATAAGCCACGGTCTTGCGCCGCCTGGATCCAGCGACTCCCTGCGACTCGCTTGATGTCGTCTGTCCACCGTGTCGGGGGTCTGCCGACGCTACGCCTTCCAGTGCGGGGTCGCCATTCCAGCACCTTTGGACCCCAACGTCCATCGGTTCTCCGAACTATGTGCCCCGCCCAGGAGGACCCTACAGGAGACGTCAGCAGTGGACGTCCATCGGTTGACGATAAAGGCGAAATGTGTGTCAGCGACGAGTAGTTTTCACGGTTCAACTGATTTTGACGGGTAGACATATGTTGCATCCTGGGGAAGGACTTACAGGTGTAGGCTAAGTACATTATTTTATCTGGGAAAATTAAAGAATTTTTTGCATGGTGGGAGGCGGCGGCCGTGGCTAGTTACCACCCTATCGACAAAGACGTGCCGCCAAGCGATTAAGTGTTCCGGTACGATGTCGTGTAGAAACCGATTAGGGGTATGGGTTAATTATAACTACCATGCCCCTAACAGGTTAGCCCGCTGACTGCAGCGGGCTAGCCTGCTCATCTTAGACTGCAGTATCACTTACCATCAGGTGAGATCGCAGTCAAGGACTAACTTGTAGTGGAATAAAAAAAAATTCGCGAGAATCAAAAAACGCAAATCCACGCCGTCGAAGTCCCCCCGGACAAGAAAGCGATTTTCTTCGCGCACTGTACCTGCAACATTGTAAGCATCCGATACACGCCTAATGAACTTAGGTAAGTATAGTTTAAGAATCAGATTAATACCTATCCGTGCTGACACAATCAAGCTCTGGATGATAGGAGAAGGCGCGTTTAAAACCCCAGTAGCTTTAAAAAATAATCAGAATTCAAATGTTTTTTATTCAAATAAACTTTTACAAGTACTTTTGAATCGTCGAGGGAATCTACCACGAAATGCCATTCCTACCGAGAAAAACCAGCAAGAAATTCGGTGGTTGCTATTTTGAAAAAAAAAAATTTACAATTTAATTAATTTGTAGATACAAAAGTAACCGCTGTCCTTAGCGTTGCTGGAGCGAGTCAAATCCACGCTCTTTTTTTTCATTTAAGTAATCTTCAACAGTTTAGTTTAAAGTTACCATATATTATTTTTTTATATTTCATTGCAGTTCAAAAAGTGTTGGTACCTTTTGAAGTCGTCGTAGAAAATCATTTATATTAGGTATAGCGCTGGTAACAAAGGTTGACTGACGAACCAATAACGCGGCGGAACAGACGCCTCCGCGTCGTCAGTCGTCACTCCTCCCTTAAACTAATAAGTTTAATAAATCACCCACTGCAAACATCTCAGAGATAATTTACTTGAGGCAATCATAATGTAAAGTAAAAGTAAAAAGTAAAATACGCTGTATTGTACACCATTTAAAGAAATACAAACACAAAAACAATCATAATGGATATGGCACAACAGGCGGCCTTATCACTTAAATGTAACAACCAAAAGAACCAAAACAACAAAATAGATTGAATTAGATGCCAGAAAATGTATGAAAAACACGAAAAAGTTCCAAATGAGAGTTATCACGAACATCTTTTAGGGCGAATACACACTACGGACAAGACGTCCGCGCGAAACACCCGCGTCTTATTGTGAACACGTTTCGTCCTGCCGTACTAGTCTGTGCAGCCCAATATTATAAAAGTGCGCGTGGACTTTTTGTCAACCAGATAAAAAAATTGTTTTTGGTGTGTTTTTGCCCTTAGACAACGGCCAAACAAGGAGGAAAATTTTCGCATTTTCGAACAAAGGTTGTATCGTTACAATGTAAAGAATATATTCAAAGAGTTATATTCTGAATTGCTCTAACGTCGTAGAAGGAAGCTCGGGAACGGAAAAAGCCTTACTTTACGAAAATAAATACTTTGGTTACATAGATTTTTCCTTTCTGTTTTTTATTTTTATTATATTATACTAGCTAATGCCCGCGACTTCATCCGCGTGGTTTAAGTTTTTTTCCCCACAGGCACTCCTTAATTTTCTGGTTTTAAAAAAGTAGCCTGTCACTCTCCAGGTCCTCAACTATTCTCATGCAATAAACCAACAAACAAACACACTTTCGCAGTTATAATATTAGTATGAAGCAAGTTAACCCTTGATTGCGATCTTTATACCTAGCAGATGATGCAGTCTAGGACTCCTTAGGATTCAAAACTTTGTAAGATAAAACTTTATCTAGAATATTTTGAATAGGTATTAACTATGAGCTTAATTAATAGGTATGTATGTGAAATATTACGTTTGACCCAATTACCACCGCAACGTTAACGCTCTATATATTGCATTTCAATAATCCCCATTTCCATTCCTAATTGCGGAAATCCTGAGCAACTGACGACAAGCTTGAATGCCCTACATTATGATTAAGCTGAAATTGGATTAGTTCTGAACATTTAAGCTATTACTGTTCCAGTATTCTCTAATCTCAACAGCAAATAGTACATTACTGCAGCGGCCAGCAAAACAGGCATTGAAGGACGAACGTGTAAATGTGGGCCGACGCGAAGCCGAGGCACACATACGTAAGTCCATCAATGCCTAGTTGTGGCCAAGGCTTGTATAGTACTTTTCTTAAATAATGCGCGGAAATTAAAACTAAAAAACAGAACTTTTTATTTTTCGGATAAGGATTTCGATTTTCTTTCATTCTTCCATTGAAAAAAAAATTCATCTGGTTTTCAAATATTTTTCTTTAGATTTTGGCGGTAACAAGTTTTCTATTACGGCTCTTGCCGCCTCTTGAATTTCAGGTGGCGTTAAAGTAAGTTCATCACATTCATTGTCTTCACTTGAACTCATTTTGTCAAATACATTTCAAAATCAATGAGGAACAACGAACAATAATAATTTTTCACGCGTTACTTAAAGTGTTCATTTGTTTTTTTTTTCAATAAACAGCTTTCTATTTGCGAGCTAATTCGAAATTTAAATAAAACCTTTAATAAGTTACCTCCTTGGTTGCCATATTTCGGAGTAAAAGATCGTTCCATTTTTAAACTACACGACAGATATGAATTTACTATGTAATTTATTTGGCCGCTAAACCACGACAGATATGGATTTTCATACAACTTTAGCAGGCCGCTGCTCGCATATGTATTTGGCCAGTACAGCAATTTCGATTTATCTCGAAGAAGGTTGTCAAAATAATGCTCGTATTTCCAAGCATGTTTGAGAAAATGTAATTAGGGTCATCATCATCATTTCAACCCATCGCCGGCTCACTATTGAGCACTAGTCTTCTCTCTGAATGAGAAAAGTTTGGCTATAGCAGCAGCAGCTGGCCAAGTCTGAAGACAGCCATCTTTCAGACGGAATGCAAAGGCTTTACCTGAAAGATTGAGCGGAGAAGGGGGAGGAGGTTTTTAGTCCGTAGGTTGGGTTTCATGCCCAATGGAGTCGGGCATGCCTCCAAAACTCCTAAAGTATATCCAATGAGGATTTTCCTCCTCTCCAGAGGCAAAAAAAAAAAAGCTGGTCAAGTGAGGATTGGTAGACTTCACACATCTTTGAGAACATTATGAAGAACTCTCGGGCGTACAGGTTTCCTGCCGATGTTTTCCTTCGTTATGTGATATTTTAATTGCTAAAAACGCACTTAGCTCTATGATACTACAAACCAATCCGTCGGCGTTAAATTGTTATAGTAGACGAAGCGGCATATCTAGGTCATGCGACTAAATAAGTCTGCTAGAAGAGAAGGGGATAGAACCAGGGGGTTCAGAAAGTAAGCATTACATGGTTCCGGAAAGACTTTAGTTTTCAGAACCGTCCGGCCGTTTCCAGAAGAGAAGAGGAACGATTTTGATTTTTTAATTTTTTACTAGAAAATGCTCTCGACTTCGTCTACGTGGATAATATAGGTTTCTGATCACGTGGGAACTCCTTGATTTTCCCTGATAAAAAGTGTTTCTATCTGCCCAAATATCTGTCTGTCCGCTACGCTTTGACGGCCAATATATTCAAATGATTTAGACGAAATTTGGTACAAAGATATAGGTTGTATCCAGGGGAAGTACACATAGGATACGCGGGAAAAGACTTTTTATCCCGGAAAAGGAGTTCACATGGGAATTTTCAAAAACATTTATACCTATTCGCGGGTGTAATCGCCGGCATCATCTAGTTGCATTGTATTTGTTTAGTAGATAACAGGTAACACCAAGCGCACTTGAGACAGCTCCTATATAAATTCGCGTGTGCGCTGCGAGCGATTTATCGTCTCACCGACGGTGTTTAAGAGAATAGTGAATAGATTTACAGATAAGACGTGGAATGATAGCAGAAAGCTTCGAACTGTGTGAGAAATTACGCTGCGATTCCGGACTTTGTTTTGTTTGGAGGGAATAAATTAAGTTAGATATTTAATAAACGTGTATGGGTACTTTAGATAAATGATTAGCTTCAATTTTTTTTAAAGCGAGGAAGTATTGTAATAGCTATTACTTACTTACATCAGCTAACTCCAAATATTGCTGAATTTATTACAGCAACTACTTAGCAAACTTTTCTTTTTTATATTTAAATCGAATTAAAATACACGACTTAAAATATTTTAATAGTCCGTCAAACTAATCTAATCTAACTAATCTGGCCAAAATTGGAACCATAGGTATAATTTTTATGCCTGTTTAGGTTTTTATTTTATTTTTCATATCTACTAGCGACGCTATCACCGGGTCAGATAAGTATATAAGGGACTATATTATTGCTTTTTTATCGGAATTTTTATACCTACTTAAAGACCAAGCAATTGCTCGCACTGGCTCGTTCCACAAGCTCCCCCTCTCGTTCCAGTCATCTCCCGTTCCCTCGAAACTCACTCCAGAACCATGTGTTCGAATCGTCTTCTCTGTGACGTCTTGATGCCCCGTCTTATGCTAATAGGACGGCCTTGACAGCTTCTGCTATTTCTCTCAAAATTTGAGGGAAGTTAGCAGGAGCTGTTGACGTCCTCCGTGGCGCAGTGTGTAGCGCTGTTGTCTTAACGTGCTGAGGTCCCGGGTTCGATCCCCGGCTGGGTCAATTTGGGAATTTATAATTTCTGAATTTTCCCTGGTCTGGCCTGGTGGGAGGCTTCGGCCGTGGCTAGTTACCACCCTACCGGCAAAGACGTGCCGCCAAGCGATTTAGCGTTCCGGTACGATGCCGTGTAGAATCAGAAAAGGGGTATGGGTTTAATACAACTGCCATGCCCCTAACAGGTTAGCCCGCTACCATCTTAGACTGCATCATCACTTACCATCAGGCTAACTTGTAGTGGATAAAAAAAAATCTGACAAGGTCATCTTATCAGCATTTGGAAGTGGTAACACCAGGCGATAAAACGCGAGTCAAGGAGTAGAGGATAAAATAAAAGACAAATGTTCTTACAATATAAAACTATACTTAAATAACAAAAAAAAGTGTTCAGAGTCGCGCGGTGAGATCACTGTGGCTGCTGCGGCGGGGCGAGGCGCGCGGCGAGGATCAGTATATCGCGCTTCTCCTTCGGGAAGCGCAGCTCCCGCGCCGCCAGCCGCGCCGCGCGGAGTTCCCGCTCCGCTCGCGCCAACTCGTTCCGCAACACTCCCCCTCCCGTTCCAGCCGCCTCCCGCTCCCTCGCCGCCCACTCCCGCGCCATCTGTTCGCGCATGGCATCGTCCAAGGCTCTGGCAGAGTAGTGAGCAACTACTTCTTGCCTTGAACACTGTCGCTCGCGCATGGCACGAAGCGATCCGTTCCAATGTAACAGCTGGAATACCGTCATCAGTTCCTGGAACTCCAGCATTGTGCGGCCCTTGTTTGCTTCTAGCATAAACCTACGAATAGAAAAATGGAGAGGTTAAAACTAACTGTGCGGACACACAACTAAAATATCTAGAGAAATCTGAAATGTTTACTGAGCAATTTTTTTTGTAGGCCTGACCTCAACCATGTCTCACGGAAGTTAATGATGAATTCTAGACTTGAGACGCGCTTGCCTAGCATAAACCAGCACTGGGGTCCTGGTGGCTGGCAACATCGCTGACGAAGGACGCGGTCGCTTCTGCCACGGCAATGAAGTGCTCAGAGATACGCCGAAGCTCATGCTGATAACGTGTGTTTAGCTGGTGTCGGTTTATTAATATGGGCCATATTATACCTAAAGGCTGCAATTCCTGCGCTGGGGTCCTGGTGGTGGCTGGCGGCGTCACCGGCGAAAGACGCGCGCGCCTCCTCCACCGCCTTCTCGATGAAGTGCTCAGATATGCGCCGAGACTCGTGCTCGTTGAACACGCTATTCATGAGAGCTATCTTCGCTGCACTGCGCCGCGCCTCCGCTTTTGTGGGACAATTCTGTTGAGGACACAAAAATATAGGTAAGTTCACTGTTTAAAGCTTCAAAGTTTTATATTCAGGACCTCCAGTGGTTTAGAGAGCGTCTCCAAAATATCGCGCTATTTCGAGTGGTTCTCTCTACCTTTGAATTTTGTTCTCGTTCTACGTCATCTCTACCCTCGTGACTTCTGCTAAAATCTTCCGCAGACAGATAAATAGTAAATGTACATATATTATTATCTATTAATGTGTTATTTAGATGAGATTTAGTTATAGCTGTGTCATAGTTAACTGCCTCGTTGGTCTAGTGGTTAGTATGTTCGACTGCGGCCGACGAGATCCCGAGTTCCAGTCCCGGGTCAGGCCATAATTAAGTATTGGGGTTTTCTGACTAGAAATTCTCAGTACTAGCCCGGAGTTAGGAAGTTGGCGGTGTTCACCCCGTGCCTCGAAGAGCACATTGTCTCGTCGGTCCCGGTTATTATCACTAACATGATAATAGTCGATAGTAGTCGTTAAGGCTCGCTAACCCGCATAGGAGCAACGTGGTGGGTCTAAGCTCTAATTCCCTCTTGCCGATGAGAGTGGAGGCCTGTGCCCAGCAGTGGGACGTTAATGGGCTGTAGTGGTGGTGGTCATAGTTACCTGAAAGCTGCCGAAGCAGGCGCCTCCCGGCAGTGTGACGTAGCATACGTAGGGCGGGTGCGCGGCGGGCACGGACTCGTATATGACGAGCGCGCCGCTGCCGCCACTCGCCGCGCCGCCATTTCTCGAAGCCTTTACTTGCCAGAATTCTTGTAACGCCTCTACCACGTTCACCGTTGAGAGCACTCCGTCGGCTGTAATAGAAAAACTTATTTCAGGAAGAATCACGTCTGTATTTTTAACAAGCTCAAAAACTCCAGAAATTGTTAGCGTGTGACACCTAATAATTATATAAGTTGGGTATCAGGGAGCATATTTTTACTGATAGGAAAGAACGTATCTCCTTAGACTGGTATAATAGTATGGATATTTTCATGTATAAAGGAAGCAGGAAAATTGCCTGATGGCTCTCGCCCTATGTGTACTCTGTCACGACTCGGGCTGCGTTGCCTTAAATACGTCCATGATAGCTTCTCAAGTTCCGTGAAGTAGAAAGTTCTAGATAATTTATTATACAGTTGGGTAATATTATTTTAAGACCTACTTTTCTCTCTAAATCTTAAAATAATCCTAAACTGGTAACAGCGAAAACATTACGGAAAAAAAAATATCTGGCAGACAAAAAGTCCGCGTCAATCCCACCCGCGGAAAGTCAGGGCAAGTGTAGCTAGTATTAAACTAAAATTATTACTAGCACGTACAATTAATCGAAACGCTATTTGGTGAAATTTAACGTTAATTGCTCATTAACGTTAACCACCACAACGATTCGTGACACGTGGGTAATAAATGATAATATATTCGCGACCACATAACCATCCTGTTTACGAACTTTGCCCAATTAAACTTTAATCAGTAATTACGTATCCCAGCTCTATTGGAAATTATTTAAACTCAGAATTTATAATCCATACATTAGTACTATAAACGTAAAAGTCTGTCTGTCTGCTACGCTTTCACGATCTGTTCAATCGATTTTGGCTAAATTAATTGGTAAAGGGATAGGTTGCATCCTAGTGAAGGATGAAGGCTATTTTTTATCCCGGAATATCAGAGAGTTTCCGCGGGAACCAAAAACCTCAATCCGGACGAAGTCACGGACATCAGCTAGTGAATAAAGTAAGTACATAACAAAAGCTTCCAGTGGAATATACCTAAGCCCCGCATCCCCGCTCGCATTTGATAAGCCGAATTATTAACAATTCGACACCCGTTGCGCGACGTGCGCCACATGCTAAGAGGGATTATTTTGTGCCCTATACTTAGTGCTTAGTAGCGTGACTTTACTCGTATTTTTGAAACAATCTGGCGATCATTAAAGGTATGAACATTAAAGGTATGCTCCTGAAAAAAGCTTATTACACTGTTGAAGATTATGTAAATGATAAAAGAGCATGGATTTATCTCGCTCCAGAAAGGACAGCGGTTACTTAGTTATATGTGTCTAATATCCCTAAAGTGGATCGACATCCATTCAAATTGGGATGTTGCCTTATGTTAAATTTCAATTACTTTATTGCGATTATTAAATAGAGAATCTCCCAAAAGACGTAAGATCCACGTCCACTGTTAGCTTTATGTTGAACTAGCTGATGCCCGCGACTCCGTCCGCGTGGATTGAGATTTTTTGGTTCCCGCGGGAACTGCTTAGTTTTCCGGGATAAAAAGTATAGCCAATGTGTTATTCCAGACTATAATCTATCTCTGTGCCAAATTTCATCCAGATCCGTTCATCCGTTCGGGCGTGATTGAGTAACAAACATCCATACATCCATACATCCATCTAAACTTTCGCATTTATAATATTTATTTGATAACCATTTTAAAATATCGATTAAAGTAATGAAGTGCGTGGCGTTTTGACGTTCGAAAAAAGAAGCTGATTTGACTAGTTGTCAAATACCCTAGTGGCCTAGACCACGGGTTACTAACAGTATACTGCCGCAGTATGGGAAATATATGACGTCATAAATCGTCGCCATTTTTGTACTGTGAGCACTGGCGTTTGCGAGGTAAGGTGCTCTGAGTGCTGACTGCGTTCCGTTTTAAACAGTAACCAGTATAGCTACATAAAGGAACTGCTTCGCAGTATACTATATTGACGTCACACCTTACAGTGCTCGCAGTGTATATCGGAACATACCCTAGAAAGAGGAGGTCACCTGAATATGGGATGCTGTCACTTTTTGATGCCATTTGTTCCGTGGTTGACATGAAAGACAGGCATAGAAAATTTAACTTAGTGCACACTTATCGGTCTTGTGCAGTATGCAAAAAAATCTAACGAGATAGAAGATCTGGCAAGAATTATCTTTGCGCGAAAGATCAGCCTGGCTGCTCAGCGCGGTAATGCAGTCAGCATTCCGATTTCCGAGTGTCCAGGTAATAGATTTACTAGCTATCAGGTTTATTTTAACACTAGCTGATGCCCGCGACTTCGTCCGCGTGGATTGAGGGTTTTCGGTTCCCGCGGGAACTCTTTAATTTTCCGGGATAAAAAGTAGCCTATGTGCTATTCCAGACTTTAATCTATCTCTGTGCCAAATTTCATCCAGATCCGTTCAGTCGTTGGAGCGTGATTGAGTAACAAACATCCATACATCCATACATCCACACATCCACACATCCATACATCCATACATCCATACATCCATACATCCATCCAAACTTTCGCATTTATAATATTTATTTGATTTTCAATTTAAATAAAGTAGATACATACGTCTTATTAAAACTTAGGTGTTATCGATATGGTAAAAATCTTCCTGAAAGTCTTCCAGTTGGGTAACATTAGTCCCGCAGCCCATTGCCTCCATTCAACCGCATTATCGATTCCATACGCGATGCGATTTAACGAGTAAGTAGATATTGGTAGTAGGTACTATTATATATTCTGTGGTATTGGGAACTTATCAAGATACTCATACACTAGTAGGTATACAACAAGATCATTATTACCAACTAGCTGATGCCCGCGACTTCGTCCGCGTGGTTTAAGTTTTTTTTATTCTTGCGGGAACTCCTTAATTTTCCGGGATACAAAGTAGCCTATGTCACTGTCCAGGTCCTCAACTATACCCATGCAAAAAATCACGTTGATCCGTTGCTCTATTTCAGCGTGATTGAAGGATAAACACTCTATTTGACGTGCTTGGGGATAGAATTTTCAAAAACTGTTAATTACGTATTTTTTCATTTCAAACCGAAATCCTAAACACCAAGTTTCATGGCTACAGCTTGAAAAATGACGGACTTTCCTACAAACTTTCAAACCCTGTTTCAGCCCTATGGAGGTAGAATTTTCAAAAATGGAGAGGAGAACTTGGAGCCGGAAAATTAAGGAGTGCCTGTGGGAATCAAAAACTTATGCCACGCGAACGAAGTCGCGGGCGTGCGCTAGTCAGCTATAAAATAACTGGTTTATATATGGCGCTCAACTGGTAAGTAGCGCCATATATAAGCCAATTCGACACCATAAGAGTACGGAACCCTAATTAACGGTTTTCGGCTATTTTCCTATACTTGTGCTGTACCTTGCTTTTTGCCAAATTTAATGATTTTAGGTCAACGAGAAGTATCCCGTATAACTTGGTAGTTGATACCTCCACACGTTCCCGAGAAAAATGTGGTTGACAGACGGACAACAAAGTGATCCTTTAAGGGTTCCTTTTATCCTCTTAGTTACGGAACCCTAAAAACATATGACTACCAGCGCCGCCTCTAGGGGACTTCTTTGGTTACAAGGACTATACACCATCTTATCGGTTGGTATGGTAAATAATAAAAGGCCTTCAAGATTATCTCCGCAGCCCATTGCCTCCATTCAGCCACGTTATCGATTCCACACGCGCCGCGATACGCGCGGGGAATATAAAGCTCGCCGTAATCACACTAGTGCCCTAGTGATGTTTTTATCAGATGCGAAAAGTCACTTTTTCCGCAGGCCTAGTGGGAGATTTTTACACGACGAGGTTCGAGGTTTATGTATGTTTAATTTTGATGACCTCCGTGGCGCAGTGTTGAGCGCTATTGTCTTAACGTGCGGAGGTCCCCGGTTCGATCCCCGGTTCGATCCCCGGCAGGATCGATTTGGGAATTTATAATTTCTGAATTTTCCCTGGTCTGGCCTGGTGGGAGGCTTCGGCCGTGGCTATTTACCACCCTACCGGCAAAGACGTGCCGCCAAGCGATTTAGTGTTCCGGTACGATGTCATGTAGAAAACTAGTAACCGAATAAGGGCATGCCCCTAACAGGTTAGCCCGATACCATCTTAGACTGCATCATCACTTACCATCAGGTGAGGGCTAACTTGAAGTGGATAAAAAAATGTTACTTGTAAGGCTATATCTTATACTTGTAATATCTACTTATGTTTTTTTTAAATCCTTGTATCCCTATTATAATTATTAAATTAGTTTCTTTATTCCACTATAACTTCTAAATGCCTTAACAGATTTAGAGGATACCTCATAAGGTATCGTTCCAAGGTAAGGTATGAATCCTTAAATCCCGAGTATCACTCGCTGTAATTAAAAAAAAAAAACAATATGGCACGGCAGTCGCGTTTTTTATTTTTTTAAATTATTTTAACTTGTTTACCTATTTAATCACGTTAGTTAGTTAACTGCCATTTGTATGGCAACCTTTTTGTATAGAAACCTAAATCCAACCGGGTTCCAGTCATCATTTCTAGTTAGTTAGTCTTGTTCTCATAATGACAGGAACTGAGATATCGGCTCTAGAGTATCTTCATAAAATTATTTAAAAAGAAGACTGTTCAAACAACTCTTATGCTGAGATCTTTAGAGCGTACTTTGACTTGGCTCAGACTTTGCTTAGAGTTAAAACGAGATGGACTTAAGGCGCCAGCGGAGGGTGAATTGCTCATACAAACGTAATACCAAAATAATTAGTAATTCGAGCATATTTCCTCCATATTATGCGATTATTAAGATTGAACTTGTATTTATCTACGTCCCTGGATAATTATTTTTCCAAAATAGTTTCCCAAAATTAAATGTAAGCACATTGCGTTTTGCATGTTTTTGCGACATAAACGACATGTTTTCTCCTTATTTGTTTCATATTAAAACCAACGATATCTCACGTACTAATTGATCAGGAACATAGCCTATATTGTCAAGTTACAGAATAACAACACGAAGTTAAAAACACAACAGTTTTTCATTCATCATTTTTGGTATTCACGGAACAAGACTAAATGTATAACAAATTCTGTACGCTCATATTGCTATCGCGCTTGCACGCGATCATGTGTCTTCAGCCAAATAGGGATAGCAATATACCGGCAAATTTATATTTGCGGTTCGAGTAGAAGTTGCGAGCGGTGGTCACCGGTCCCTTAAGTCAATAACATAAATCTGTCGTCTAAGCAAAGTCAAAGTTCTTTCTATAGATCTCACACTTAAGGAGCATAATACCTGCAAAACATTTCCCAAACATTTTTTACCTTTTCAGCGTCATAACCATAAATCGTATTAACGTCAAGCTTTTCCTCTGATTCCGTTCGCTTGATAACATCTATTATTTTCCACCCTCAACGCAAAATCGCTCCTATTTTCTCTCAACGTAAATGTGGTTCAAATCCAATTATATTAAACCATTGAAATACTTTTTATATAGCAGTGTTTAAAAGACGCTCGTTTTGCAGATCTACAAGTACCTTGAGATTGAATGATACTTAATATTATAAATGCGAAAGTGTATTTGTTTGTCCTTCAATCACGCCGCAACGGAGCAACGGATCGACGTGATTTTTGGCATGGGTATAGTTGAGGACCTGGAGAGTGACATAGGCTACTTTATATCCCGGAAAATTAAGGAGTTCAGTTCAGTTTAAGGAGGAGGAGAGGAAAAAACTTATTCCACGCGGACGAAGTCGCGGGCATCAGCTGGTATAACATAGTTGGGATGGTTGGTCTCGGACAAACTTGGAAAATATTCATAGAAATTCGACAAGTAAGGCTTACCCTCGGTTTGGTATTCCGTCCGAACGCTATACGTTTGAATTTCTGCCGATAAAGCATTTGAAATTTACAAATTGAGTTATTTTAACTTAGCAATGCTCAAAGTTTCGTCTATATTTAGACTAGCTAATCCACGATTTAATTTTTTTTATATATAATAATTGTGTATGTATGGCGTCCAAGATGGCATCGCAATAATATTAAAGATAGATCGACACTCCGACCTTGTCACCAATTTTTATTACTTACTATTCTATAGTAATTTTACGCTACTCTTTAGTTATATCCGTAGGTACTTAGTCAAAACTTTCATTTTTGATTAAGATATCAAAATATTTTAGCACGAAGTAAATTTTGAAAGAAAGAATTTGCCTACTCGACAAAATAAAATATAGTCAATAACCTAATACAAAACATAATAGTTGTTACTTGTTTCGCATTTAATAAAGAAATTGCTCTACAGTAAATATGTGCACAATAAACAAAGCAAAACCAAAACACAGTATATATCGACAACCCGCCTCGCCTACACTCGCTGCTAACACACGGCCCGACAAGTTTATGCAAGTCGATATTGCAAATGTCTCACATAGTCTCCCATGGGGAATATTGGGATAAGTAAAACTCGATAAGTAAGAAAAAGCTCTCGGATAAAAATTCGGCGATGATTTTTCCCCTTTACGAATAAACATTGTTTTCTCAATCGAAATATTGAGAGAAAGATTGAAACATCGTGATAATAAAGTCGGATGTAATTCGATATTGAAATGTTTTCGAATAAGTACCTATTTAAGGGGCATTAAATACGGCTCACTGGTTGATGCCATTCCCTCAAGAACTCTTTAATTTTCCGGGATAAAATTTAGCCCTCTAGCTGAAACCTTCGCAACTTCGTCCGCGTGATCTGTTTGTTTTAATTTCCGCGGGAACTCCTTAATTTTTCGATATCAAAAGTAGCCTGATAGTAGAAGTAGTATGTTCTTCCCTGGGACACAACTTATGTCTGTACATATCAAACTTCACCAAAATTAAAAAGATGGGTCTTGAAAGGCGTACTTAACTAACAAAAAAACTCTGGTTGGAATTTATCATATTACTAGCTGATGCCCGCGACTTCGTCCGCGTGGATTGAGGTTTTTCGGTTCCCGCGGGAATTCTTTAATTTTCCGGGATAAAAAGTAGCCTATGTGCTATTCCAGACCATAATCTATCTCTGTGCCAAATTTCATCCAGATCCGTTCAGCCGTTGGAGCGTGATTGAGTAACAAACAGCCATCCATACATCCATCCAAACTTTCGCATTTATAATATTTATTTGATACTCGTACCTATAAGGAAGTTTGGATTTCGGAACAAAAATACTCAGGTTCGAATTTATCATAATATTATACCTATAAGGAAGTTTGGATTTCGGTACTTAATTAAGTAACTGAGTCAATAAGATAAAGAGTTATGTAAAAAATAATTAATACCTATGCTTTGCTTTGTTAATTTACTGGCTTTAGCCAAAATCAATCGAAAAATAATAAAATCTATTGCTGGCTACTGGCTAGTAAGTATAATTACTGGAGAAGAAAGTTTCTAATTCAACCATGTAATTAAAATTAATAAGTAAATGCAGTTCAAACGATAGCCACAAAATTGAATACAACCAATATCTTTTAATTATGCAAGAGAGTTTCCATTTTTTTAAACACATTTTCGGAACTCCGTCTCGAAAACTTCGAGAATGACCGGTGAATAACCGATAGCGCTATTTTTTGCCTTTAAAAACTAGCGCTTAGTCATTTAACGACAGGGACCTGAATTTAATTATGTATTTGTCCATTTGTCCTTTTTGCGCATACGAAAAAATGGTGCGACAAAAAAAGGTAGGTAAAGAAAAACCGATTGGGACGAGTCAATGATCAAAACTAATAATTATTATACGTATTTCTTCTTATTTCAGAGTGTTTTTTATAACAAAGGATATTGAAGAGAAAAATAAAAAATAAGTACTTCCATTTAAGTACTTACGTGAAAATTACGGAAAATTGACGTTCTCTACCAGTATTTAGTATAGGCATTTTAGTAGAAAAATTTACATTATGTAATATGTATGCGACATTTACATTTAAATCTATACCGCGTGCAAAGCAGCGCGGTTTATTTTGTGTAATAAATATTTTTTTACAACTCTATCATGACCATGAATAAATAATGTTCATTCATAAAAGTAGAAAGGTCATCAACCTTCGGGTTTCTTTATACCGATCGATTTAAACTTCTCCTGTCTTAATAAAAGGATGCTAAGGGCCAGAGCACACATGATACTTTTGATCTGATTTTTGGACGCTAGAAGCCGCGATTCATCGATGCGATCGCATAGTGCGTGCTACCAGTGATGACTATACATAGTGAAACATGGTTGCTTACTATATGCCTCATAGGAAGGCACTCAGAAATGAGGAGATTTCAAAGGGGCCAGAAAGATGCAAACATTCGAAGAACCGAAAGGCGTTCGGGTCGCAAAGTACTTGATTGCCGGAAAAGACGTGCCGCCAAGCGATATGGGTTTTATATAACAGCCATACCCCTAACATGTTACCCTAACATGTTAACCCGCTTCCATCTTAAACTGCATCATGCTGTCTTGTAATGGGGTAAAATAATAATATTTGCAGCCTCGCACCAGAAACACCCCACACTAGGTGAACATATATAATCTTCTTATCGGATCGGCGAGATCATAAAAGTATCAATGTACTCCCCACTGTACCACGGCAGGGGTCGTCAAAATATGAAAAGTATCGTGTTTGCTGTAGCCTTATGATAAATAAAACACTCTGTATACATGTATAATACCTACAGGTGTACGCTGAGTCAGGCGGTGGCTCTAAAAATAGCTTGCAGAAACACACGAACGTGTATCGAGTCCCGAGTTGACTGTTTACAAATACTCCGCCATTAGCGACGTCGCTTAAGCGTAATTTAATTATGGGTATAAGGAATTAACGGTTTGCCACTAAGGGTCCAATGAGGGATCACATCCTATGCTGCTTAAGACGATACGGGAGGGCGGTTTCCCCCATACAATCGTATTAGTCTGTTTTCTCCGTGAATAATTACAAAAGAGAAAATATTTTTGCACCATAAAATTTATACAAGTCCGTGCCATGTCCCTATGTTTTGCTTTTTTCAATAAATTAATAATTTTAAGAATTTGGAATCTTCAAAAATTGCAAAAAATGGCCCAGTTTTCGCGTCATCATCAGTTATCCCGTATATAAATTTGACGAATATAATCAAAAAAAGAAAAACATACCGACATAGCCTGAGTCCTTCTTAAATTATTCTTGAAAAAAAAATTAAAATCGGTTCTGTTTTGGAGGAGGAAACAGAAAAATACGAGAGTAAGAATTCGACTGTTTTTCATAGATATTATCGGTCCAAGTTGCAGTTGTCCCTATCGGGTGTTATGGAATTCTATTCGAGGAGCAGCGCGACGGCAATATAATTGTTCAATACCTATTCTCAAAGTTTCCCGTTCATCCCATATCCTCTTAAGGCCTTTCCAGACGCGAAGCGCGGCGTTACCAGCAGTCAGAACATAATAAACATCACTACATTAGTTTTTAATGTGAAGACCATCAAACAAGCTTTATTTATTTACCTACTTTGGTACGACGCGAAGCGCCCGGCTGGCCTAGGCGCTTCATACTGAATTTCGGTTTACATCAAAAACTTTTGGCAAATTCAAAAAACTTTTTCACGAACATTTCTCATAGCTTCTAAAGAAAGTATAGAGACAGCAGATAAATGAAAATGACAGGGCATACAGAACTCATAGGAAATCAAAAAGGGGCCATGTTTTTAACTATAGACGATGCCTGCAACTTCGTTGCGTCGACTTTTTTTACCCTTTGATTTTCCAGGATAAACTGCCTATTATCCATCTCTGGGATGCAACCTATCTGTCTACCGAATATCGTATTTTTTTATTAAACAGCATCCCGAAAAATGCAACGGTTAGACGGCCAGACACGCTTTCGAATTTTTAAGTATGGATGCATTAGTCACCCCGTTTGATAGATCCTGTTTAGGTCTCATTGTCCACGTCTAGTTACTAGATAGTGTCTATATCTAAAGCGAGAAATATCTGTCCCATAAATCTATTGCGCTATCCACGGGTTGGAGAAACATCGGCAATTTATTAATCTGCTAGTCGTGATCTTTCAGAGAGTTGGTTACTTCTGTGAATTGGTGACTTCTAGAGCTTTCTTGTCTTCATTACAAGGGAAAATCATTTAGAAAATCTTTTTTATTTTTTACGGAAGAAAATGACACAAAAGCCTTTGTTTTTTGTAATGTTACATTCCTAATATTATATACCTAAATCTGAAACGCTATTTAAAACAGAATATTTGTGCACCATACAAGATAACATAATATCTTTCCTTGAAAGCACAGTGGTTACGTAGGATTTAAAGGCTATAGATTGTGGTCATTTTATTGAGTGAGGAAGGAACGCCGAACGAAATAATATGGACTAAGTAGGTAGGCATGTTATTCGGTAGAACTGAAGTACGGTGCTCCGACCACATAACCTCAATTAGGTATCTAATTAATTAAGGATCTGACCTAATTAGGGATACTTTCCGTACTTCTAGCGAGTAAAGAGTCCTAATTGAATTTAACATGCTCGAGATTTCGTCTGCATGAATTTAGGGTTTTTAAAAATACTGTAGGAATTTGTAGCATTTCCGGGACAAAAAGTATCTTATATCCGTCTCCGTGATGCAGCCTATCTCTGTACAAAATTTGACCAAAATGTCCTGAACACATAGGTCGTGAAAACGTAGCACACAGACACACTTTCGCATTTAAATTATTCAATACGAGCTGATGCCCACGACTTCGTCCGCGTTGTTAAAGTTTTTTTAGATTCCCGCGGGAACTCCTTAATTTTCCGGGATAAAAAGTAGCCTATGTCACTCTTCAGGTCCTCAGCTATACCCATGCCAAAAATCACGTTGATCCGTTGCTCCGTTGCGGCGTGATTGAAGAACAAACCAACAAACACACTTTCGAATTTATAATATTAGTATTAGTATGATGGAGGTATGGATTCTTCTCTACAACACATCTACACAGTCTAGGTGGCCTTTTGGATTTGGTATTTCTTGTACTTTTGACTTACGAAGATAGATTAAAAATAGCAGATAAATACCTATATACCGCTAATCTCAATACTTTAATCGAGTAAATACTACAAAAGGGATTTATTTAATTAAATAATACAAGCTATAAAATGAGTTTATGTTAAATCAGCAAGCCGCACTCCACTCGGAATGGATTGGCAAACGCAATAAAATCGCCATTCGAATCGCATCGAGTTTAATCGCTTCAGTTTTAATTGAGTCTTAAAACACAGGAAATGTCTCTCTTAATTCCTATGAAACTACCATCATTTACGAACTGATTCCTATCTTTAGAACTGTAGGTATTTACTTCGCCATCACCATTACCAACAGTACCTAACTTTTAAACTACTAGGCATAGATTAAGAAGACCAATCCTAAATCTGTACTAATAGGTAGCACATTAGACATCACATCAAATGTATAAATGATTAATTGTGATTAATCTTCTTTGTAAGCAAAAAAAATGGCAGTAAAATCATTTGGTTAGCTTAAAATGTTTTCGGTTAGCAATAAATTAAAAACCAGTTGCAACAATTGATTTGCAAACAATCTTAAATGATCTGCATCGAAGAAATATTCTGTCAGCTTGATTTATTATGTACTTATCTGCAAAATAATTATTTACGATGCAAAATAATTACTACGTTTGTAAACTAGCTTCGAAATAAATAAAAGGCCAAGTGACAACTTGCGAAATTCAGTTCCAGCAAGTCAATTTTTCAACTTGCAAAAGTTGTACTTGTCATTACAATGTCACGATATATTACCGTGACAATGTCAAGGATATGTGGATACTATAATATCTTAATCCTAACACTTAAGTAAGTAAAGTAAATATGTTGCATGTTATTGTCTGGCAAAATAAATAAATGATTATGGAAATGACAGCTGACTTTTGAAAGTTTTATTTCTATATGAAAACTTCTTTAGCCGCGTTGAGCACTTTTTGGTAGGGGATTTGATTTGGTAGGGGGTAAACTTGTGGATTCGCGTCACCGACACCGACACCTCGCTGGCTCCATGCTCGCGTTGTTACGAAGACAAAAGATCTTAAATATAAATATACTACATTCGTAATTAAACTTTAATGCCTTAGTTTTAAGGTAATTTTTTTATTTTATTTATTATTTTAAACATTCGTTTTCACATCTATCGGCAGTCCCTATGACTGCCAATTTTTTTCCTTGTAGCTGTCGTCTTACCGTAATCGCCGTTCTACTGCAAATTTATTTTTCTAAAAAATGATATGTAATGTGCACATTTCATACCCTGTAAATGAATTCGAAAGTTAAACTTCCCGGCCTAGGCCAGTAAAGAATGTATTTTCATTACATAATATTATGTAATGAAAATGAAAATATAAGGAAGAAAGATTCCAAATTCAAACTTATGATATTATCATAAGTTTGAATTTGGAATCTTTCTTCCTGAATATCTTGTAACTTGTTATAATTTTCTTTGGCCGAAATAGTTTAAATTTGGAACTCTACCGTATTACGCGTTCAGCACTCACAGCGCAAAAAAAAAATTAAAGTATAAAACCA
Organism: Erebia ligea; assembly: GCA_917051295.2. Lineage (NCBI taxonomy): Eukaryota > Metazoa > Arthropoda > Insecta > Lepidoptera > Nymphalidae > Erebia > Erebia ligea. The sequence goes on from OU785226.1 coordinate 2,117,346, forward strand.
ATTACAATTTCAATTAGTAATTCAAATAAGTATAACTAATTTAACTTTTAATATTTCTTAAGTAGGTTGCTTTTTTATTTACTTTCTTTTAATTACATAATAATATAATATATTAAAAAAAAGTCACTTGTTTCATTATTTAGAAAAGCACTATACACACCTCGACCGGGAGAGCATTTCTGGTCTCGTATATTATAGTCTAACTAAAACTCGACCAGAAAACGCGTACTTCCCGGTCTCGCGATGTAATGTACTATTACACAGTGCAAAAGGCTTGCTCCTGCAAGAAATGGCAGTAGTTACTTGCTAGTGCACATGCTGCCCAAAGTTCTGATAATGGTAGGGAGTTTTTCAAATGTCGACGTTTCCGTAAATTCGTATCTTTATTACTCCTTTGAAAGTCGGACGTTGAATTGAATCGCTTAGCTTCAACAGCTTGAAATAAATGGCTAAGTTTCACATGGAGCTATCTCAAGTACGAGTAAAGGTAAGTTTTCGACACGAATTTTTTATAAGTAATAGGACGATAGGGTTGTCATCACCCTGAAATAACTATTATAATAATAATATAATAATAATAATAATATTTTTATTTTAACTAAACTAACAAGGAAATTATTAAACTCTGCATAAAACACTGAGTATATACTTAGGACACAGCTATAAAATGAATCACACTTCGTTAAACCATAATGCCTTTTCCGTTAGCTGTCTGTGTCTTGTCGTAACGAGTTAGAGCTTTGCCAAAAGATCTGTGTTTACAGACTGAGCTGGGAGATTTGCGTCTTCAAAGACACAAAGAAACACGGTGAAGCGAACGACTGTCATACGGATTTTTATACGACTGCCTGAAAAAAGGAGTATATTGTTTTCAGGGTTCATGTATGTATGTATGTATGTATGTATGTATGTATGTATGTATGTATGTATGTATGTATGTTTGTATGTATGTATGTATGTGAGTTTGTATATTCCACCATAACTTCTACACGCCTGAACGGATTTTGATGAATGAGGTATCGTTAGAATCCTTAGCATAATCCGGGTGACAATCTAGTAAAATTTTAAAAAAATTGATAGGGTGGCCATGGTCCCGCATCAAAGACTAAAGTTGAATTTTTTTTTCCAAAATGAGATTAACTATATTGTCATCATCAAGAAAATGATGAGTAGATTCCATAAATATATAAGAGTATATTTCAATATCCAGTGATTCACAAAAAAATATCATTTAAGGACGCATTTGCAAAACAAATAAGTAAACATTTGCAAACAATTTTATTTCCAGTTGAATTTCTATAGGTAGAGGACAGTGATGAGAGTCTACGGATATAGCTAACATTGTATCTCATGACTTTTATGAATATATCGTTGGTAGATAGTTATAGTTTTGTGAAATTTTTCTAGCAAAAAGCCAGCAAAGTTAATCGCACAAGTCAGTACCTCTTACATCCATAATTGAAATTATGATTATATAAGTCAACTAGCGGACGCCCGCGACTTCGTTCGCGTGGCATAAGTTTTTTAATTCCCACAGGCACTCCTTAGTTTTCCGGGATAAAAATAAGCCTACATCACTCTCCAGCCTACTCAACTATACCCATGCAAAAAATCGCGTCGCGTCGATCCGTTGCTCTGTTGCGGCGTGATTGAAAGACAAATTCTCTATTTGACGTCCTTGGGGATAGAAATTTTTAAAACTGTAAAATCCGTATTTCATAATTTTAAACCTGAAGCCCAAATACCAAGTTTCATGGCTATAACTTGAAAAATGAAGAACTTTCATACAAACTTTCAACCCCTATTTTACCCGTTCAGAGGTAGAATTTTCAAAAACTTTGAAATACGTATTTCTTAATTTTTTACCCGTAGCTCATATACCAAGTTTTATGGATATAACTTGAGAAATGACGGACTTTCATACAAACTTTCACCCCCTGTTTCACCCCCTTAGGGGTGGAATTTTGAAAAATCCTTCCTTAGTGAGCGCCTACGTCACAAAAGGAACCCACTGTCAAAATTTCAAGTTTCTAACCCCAGCGGTTTAGGCTGTGCGTTGATATATAAGTCAGTCAGTCAGGACTTTGAATTTTATATAGCGTTTAAGTTTTTTTCCCCATAGGCACTCCTTAATTTTCCGGGATAAAAAGGAGCCTTTGTCACTCTCCAGGTACCTCAACTATACCCATGCAAAAAATCACGTTGATCCGTTGCTGCAGTGTGATTGAAGGAAAAACTCTATTAAACGGCCTTGGCGATCGAATTTTCAAAAATGGTGAAACACGTAGGTACTTCTTCATATTTAACCGTCAGCTCAAATATCAAGTTTCATGGCTTTTACTTGAAAAATGAATGACTTTCATGCAAAGTTTCAACCCCTATTTTACTCGTTCGGGGGTGAAATTTTGAAAAACTGGGACACACGTATTACGGAAAGCCAAAATACAAAGTTTCGTTATATATAACTTGAAAAATATCGTGAGAAATGCGGGACTTTCATACAAACATTCATCCCTTAATTCACCCCTTTGGGGATCGAATTATTAAAAATGGTGAATTACATATTTCTTCATATTTAACTGGAAAACCAAGCGCTAGGTTTCACGGCTATAACTTGAAAAATGAAGAACTTTCATACAAACTTTCGACCCTTATTTGAACCCTTTCGGGGTAGAATTTTGAAGAACTGTGACACATGATCTTTATTTTTTAACGAAAGCCAGAATACCAAGTTTCGTTGATATAATTTGAAAAACGTTCATACAAACTTTCATCCCCTATTTCACCCCTTTGGGAATTTTCAAAAATGTTAAAACACGTACGCTAGTCCAAATGCTAAGTTTCGCGGCTATAACTTGAGAAATAAAGGACTCATACAAACTTTCAACCCCTATTTCACCCCTTTGGGAATTTTCAAAAATGTTGAAACACGTACGCTAGCCAAGCTTGGCTTCTTGGCAGGCTTCAAGCTTGTATAGCCTTTAAATACATACCAATCTCGTGGAGAGAAGTGAAAGTAGTATTCCTGCCCAAACCAGGTAAAAGTGATTACACCGAACCGAAGGCTTTCAGACCTATCAGCCTAACATCATTCCTACTGAAAACGCTGGAAAGACTTGGAGACCGTTTCCTTAGAGACGGAGCCCTAAGGACCATACCGATACACAGGAATCAACATGCCTACAGTACCGGCAAGTCAACAGAGACGGCTCTCCACAACGTGGTAACGAAGATAGAGCACGACCTAGATAACAAACTATCAACACTAGGAGTCTTCATAGACATCGAAGGAGCCTTCGACAAAACCACCTTTAAGAGCATTGACAATGCTTTACAACGATATGAAGTACCCAAAACCCTAAGGCAATGGATAGGAGCCTTACTTGAAAAAAGGGTTATCCAACTTGACATAAACGGTACAACAAAGGGCGTAGTAGCCAAAGGGTGTCCACAAGGAGGAGTGCTATCTCCAATCCTGTGGAACCTAGTCGTTGACAACTTGATAACAAAAATGAACAACAACGGATTCTACACCATAGGTTATGCAGATGACATAACGATTCTGATAGGTGGCAAACACGAAAACACGCTCTGCGCAATAATGCAAGATGCACTGAGACTCATAGAGAAATGGTGCATAGACAACGAACTAACAGTGAATCCAAAAAAGACTGAACTAGTACTGTTCACAAACAAAAGGAAACCAGATGTACCAAAGATGCCAACACTCTTCGGTACAAATCTAACACTATCAACAGAAGTCAAATATCTGGGGGTAACACTAGACAACAAGCTGAACTGGAAGAAACATATAGACACGAAAATACAAAAAACAACAATAATCCTAAATCAATGCAAACGCATGATCGGGAAAACCTGGGGTCTAAAACCAAAACTAATGCTTTGGCTGTATCTTACAGTGGTAAGAAGCTCATTAACATACGCGTCACTAGTATGGTGGCCCAGAACGCTTCAGACGACAACCCAACAGACACTACAAAAATTCCAAAGACAAGCATGCCTAGCGATCACTAGCTGCATGAGCACCACCCCAACAGATGCTTTAGAGGTAATACTGGGAATTCCACCCCTACATCTCCACATAAGAGAAGAAGCTACCCTCGCAGCGCTAAGGATTAAAACTTATGGGCTGTGGAAAGACACAAATACAGCGCACACCCGGATACTGTCAGGTGAGAACAAGATGTGTCCAATGCTAGGATGGCTCTGTGACAAAACACAGAAGGAACACATAATCGAGAAAGATTATAAGATCAACATCTCAGAGACCGGAATACACAAAACTACTGTGGATACGATAGACGTTTACACAGATGGGTCAAAATCCAGCCAGGGAACTGGTGCAGGAGTGTACTGTCCCGAGCTTAACATACATATCGCTCGCGCGCTCGGTAAGAATAACTCTGTTTTTCAAGCGGAGTGCGTCGGCATTACTGCGGCGGCCATGGCTATGGCCGACAGACAGGTAACAAACTTTCATATTAACATTCATAGTGATAGTCAGGCAGTCCTGCGAGCATTAGCCAAAAACACAAGCACATCTAAGCTCGTATTGGATTGCCACAACGCATTACAAACACTAACAAAATCAAACCTGGTATCACTTGGCTGGGTTAAAGGTCACAGCGGCAACATAGGTAACGACGCAGCCGATGAACTAGCTCGACGAGCCTCAAACCTGAAGGTAATGGGACCTGAACCTATCGTTCCAATACCATTCAGTGAGTACAAGACTTGGTTAAAACAACAAACAGTAGGTACACATGCCAAATTATGGGCAAACACCACCGTTTGCAGACAAACAAAAGAGGCTATACCCAGCCTGAACCAACGCTTAACTAAGAAACTACTGCAACTAAACAGAGCTAAACTCAGGACGGCTGTAGGCATGATAACAGGACACTGTCCACTTAACAAACACTTATATGTTCTAGGTATAACCGACAGCCCTCTATGCAGAGCCTGCATGGAGAGCGAGGAGACACCAAGACACGTACTACTTGAATGTAGTGCTGTAACCACTCAACGAGAAACCTACATTGGCTTCCCAGCAACACTCCCGGAAGTCCTCGCCGACCTGGGCGGCCTGCTTGGATTCTGGAGTGAGCTCGGCTGGCTGGAGTGATCCAGAGGGGAGTCTCACCAAAGGTCTCACGCACAACGGGCAGCGGTGCTTAAGTGCGGAAAAGCCCAGAGAAAGAAAAGAAAGAAAAGAAAGACGTACGCTAGCCCAAATGCTGAGTTTCACGGCTATAACTTGAGAAATAAATAACTTGAGAAATAAAGGACTCATACAAACTTTCTACCCCTATTTTACCCCATTGGGGGTGGAATTTTGAAAAATGTTGACGCACACTTATTCTTATTTTACCAAAAGCCCAAATGCTAAGTTTCATGGCTATAACTTGAGAAATGAAGGACTTTCATACAAAGTTTCAACCCCTATTTTACCCCTTTGGGGGTGGAATTTTGAAAAATTTTGACACACGTACTTCTTTATTTTTTACTGAAAGCCAAAATACCAAGGTTCGTTGATATAACTTGAAAAATGTTTTGAGAAATGAAGGAATTTTTTACAAACTTTCATCCACTATTCCACCCCTTTGGGTGTAGAATTTTCAAAAATGGTGAAATACATACTTCTTTATTTCTAACTGAAAGCCCAAATGTTAAGTTTCATGGCTATAACTTGAGAAATGAATGACTTTCGTACAAACTTTCAACCCCTATTTTACCCCTTTGGGGGTAGAATTTTGAAAAACTGTGACACACGTACTTCTTTATTTTTTACTTTAAGCCAAAATACCAAGTTTCATGGATATAACTTGAGAAATGACGGACTTTCATACAAACTTTAACCCTCTATTTCACCCCCTTAGGGGTGGAATTTTGAAAAATCCTTCCTTAGTGTGCGCCTACGTCACAAAAGGAACCTACTGTCAAAATTTCAAGATTCTAACCCCAGCGGTTTAGGCTGTGCGTTGATATATAAGTCAGTCAGTCAGTCAGTCAGTCAGTCAGGACTTTGAATTTTATATAGATTTGACTTAGGTAAAAAGTAGAAAAACCCTGACTTTCGAAACTCAGAGTGGTTGTTTTAGGTTGTCAAATTTAATGATAACCCTAACTAGCAATGGTGTAATCGACCCAGAAATCGTTTTAACATTATAAATAAAGCTAGGAATATAGTGCAAAAACTTTTTACGGTATTCAAACCAGGTTTTGACACGCAAGTTCCGAATTTTGAACAAGAATTTAATTAATTTAATATTAGCCTAATGTAAATTCTGTAATATTATGCCGGTATTCGACATGCTTTTAACATTAGCTTAGAACATGTACCTTGCGTTATTAAACTTTTCATTACTCGATACCTATCAATATCTCGCAGCTCAGGTAGGTATGTACCAAGTCAACTTAGTTCAAGATTTTAGGTACTTTTACTTACTGAACCCTCTACCTAAAGGTCTAATCATAGAAATGGAAGGCTGACGTCTTACATTACGGAGTTACAACCGACATACATAAAAGTATATCGCCCAATTGAGAAATTCGTCCTATTTTGGTAAGTTACGCTCTCGTTTAAAGATGACGGCAATTTTAAAAAGTCAGACATCAGAAAAAAAATGCCTAAGTTTTATTTTTTTGCGTTAATTACGAATCCTTAACTACGTACCTAATAGTATTAGAGCTTTTCATAATGGATTAGTAACACTTCCAGACGAATCATGGAGGCGAAACTTCTTTCTTTGCTAAAATACATTTCACATTATGAAGAAATCTCTCAAAAGAAATATTATAACAGTCAGTCATGCGAACTAATTCATAACAGCTTTTTTACAACATGCATAATATTTAACTTTTTATACGTTTTTTTTGTGCGAGCGTGGACGTGGGAACCGGTAATAAATTTTGCCAATTAGGCAATCATATTGAATTAATAGATGTAATTTTGCGTTTAAAGACGTCTACGTCTACGTCTGAAATTCTTGGGCGTGGATGAGTGAACTTTTCGGGTAGTTTATTTATGGGTAATGTTTATATTATTTATAGTCTCGACATGATATTAATCAACGACCATTCTGTACATAATGAGAAAAAGACTTACTGACTGACATAACAACGCTCAACCCAAACCTTCGGATCTAGAAAGCTGTGCACATACGTTCCTTTTATAATGGAAACAAGGAATAAGGGCGGATTTTCAGATATGTTTGCGGGAGCGAAGCCACCGGTAGTCGCTAGTTCTATTTAAATATAATTTGTTTTTGTACCAAAAAGTTATAAAATACGTAGAAAAACAGAAACATAGTGGACAAGGAAGCACAATATCTCTACGAGAGATCTCTACCAGTGACCCTTGGCAGTGGGAAAGGTCGTGTGTCTGTCTGTCTGTCTGTCTGCCTGTCTGTCTGCTACGCTTTCCCGGCCCATCTTTTCAACCGATTTTGCTGAAATTTGGTATAGAGGTAGGTTATATCCCGGGGAAGGACATAGGCTTTACTTTATCCCGGAAAATTAAGGAGTTCCCGCGGGAATCAAAAAACCTTGATCCACGCGGACGAAGTCGCAGACATCATCTAGTCTAGAATAAGAATTAGTATAGTTTGTGTATCGGTTGGTACTTGGTACAATATACCTCAATAGTTTTTACAAATAGGTCAACGTTCGATCCAAACGCAATCATTTTGATATCCACTACGGCAACTAGACGACCACTCTAATTGATTAAACGTCTATGTTTTACAAGCATACGTATAGAAGAGGAGCGTCTTATACTCGTACATTTTGATATTTCATTGTAATCAGTTTAAAGGTGTATTGAAGCATTGTGAAATGAATGAAGATTTGAAATCTAATAAAACTTTTGTCCTAACTGACTGATCTATCAACACACCGCCTAACCAGCTGCGGTTAAAAGCTAGAAATTTTGACAGTAGGTTCTTTTTATAACGTAGGAACTCACTCAGAGAGAATTTTTGGAAGTTCTAATTTCTAATCCTAGGGAGTTAAATAGGGGATGAAAGTATGTATGAAATTTTTCAAGTTATATCTATGAAAACTGGTAAATTTGGGCTTTTGATTAAAAATGAAAAACCAGTGTTTCAGGATTTTACAAAATTTCCCCCTCCAAGGAATTTTTTGAAAGTTCACCCGAGCGAAGCAGGGGCGGGTCTGCTAGCCTTCTACATAATTTAAAGAGAGCAGTCATGACTCACTCACTTACTGACTGACTCATAGCTAAAATTTTGCACAGCTGTTCCCTTTATAATGTCCACAAAGTTTGAAATTCCCAAGGGAGCGAAGACGCGGATGTTCACTAGTTAACTCATAAAAATGGAAATTGGGTATTTAAATGTAAGTCCAAAAAAATATTTTTTTGTGATAATTATTAAATAGACTATAGAGGATCTCCCAAAAATCGTAATATTCACGTCTCCTGTTAGTTTAATGTTGAATAACCATTTTAAACTATCGATTAAAGTAAAAAAGTGCGTCGAACTATGGATGACGTCACAATTCAGTATTTCATACAAAGTCCCGTACCTACTAAGTTAGCACGCGTTTTGACGTTTGAAAAAAAGTTGCTGATTTCACTAGTTGTCAAATATCCAATTGTAAATTAATGTTTAGTAATTAAATAATAAATGATTTTATTTCATTTAAATTATGCCCACTGTTGCATTCCCAATTAAAATCTTATAAGACAAAGTTAGATTTGAAATAAAGCAACTTTCAAGTTAAAACTTAGTAAGCTGCGAAAGAACTACTTTAATTAACGACAACGACAGACAATTTGAACTTCTAGTTAAAGTTATATCCTAAGTTGGAAAAAAATACTAGGAAGAAGCAAAATGGTAGAATGGATTACAATAATTATAATGTTTGTTTTACTTAAATTTTACTTATTATATTATCCAAAGCTACACACCACGACCTTTTATTTGATAGGTAGGTACCATACTTGATACATATTAAATTAATTTTCTTGAAGTTTATATTTTCTTCTTCTTAACAGTCGTATTGGATTTGTCTTAAAATAAAGCCTCATGACGTTCAACGCATTGTGTAACACACGCATAACAATACACGATATATTAAAATCATGAAATCGTAAGTATTTTGGTAGTTATGAGGGAACCGACAAACTAACAACCAGGCTGACAAACTTTTAACCCTCCAGTAGTTGGGTAAAAATCAAAAAGATCACTTTCTGAACAAACGAGTAAAAGTAAAGTAAAGTAAAATAAATAGTTAAGTAATCTCGTTGGATCTGGTTCACATTACAGCTTTCTCTAACAGCCGGAACATATTATGACGCGATCAATAACTATCAAGTTATCAACCGTGCCATTAACGGTCACCAGACGAGTAACTGACCTCAGTTAACGTTACTTAACCTGTCTAATCGGTCAATTTGTGCGAATACACTAACTGTTAACCAATTTTATAGTTACCATTTCCGTTCGTACATTTTTATTAATTAAGGTAACGGAAAAGTAACTTTCTTATTGAATTCTTATACGATTAGACATTTTAATAGAATCTGGTATGCCTTATCTACTACTGTAGAATTAAATCTAAGTTAAACCTCTGCTATGTTTATTATATCATAAACAGTTTGTTATATTTTACCATCCGGTTCCGTACTAATAAAGCTTAATTAAGTTAATAATAGCAAAGCTTTACCTAACATTGTTTTAATAATAAATTGTGTTTAGTAATCCAATAGGCTTACATTTAGTCATTATCACTTCAGAAATCATAGTTAGTAACTAAACGAAAACTAAAATGAAAAAGAAACCCGATTTAGTATTAAGCGGTTTAAGGATTAAGTTAGTAACTTTACAAGACCAGAAAACACCGACAGACTCGCAAATAAATGTAATACATTGACATGTTATTCAGGTTTAGAACAAAGGATGCAATTCGCGGTACTTGCAGTGCTGACCTCGGTAGACGTCATCGTAGAGCGGTGCTAGCGTGTCGGGCGCTCCCCAACGGGACGCCTCGGGGTACACCATGGGGCTAACGCATCGCACGGTCCGAGGCGCATGCGTCGGCGCCGATGGCTGCGCGCGTACTGACAACTCGCAAAGTCACAACTGTTGAACGAGTATGGGACTAGGGCCAATACACGGCAGGCTCGGTCCTCGGAGCTCCGACAAGCTTTGGACTTTTTGTCTTACAGCTTTTTGTCCTGTACCTAATCGCTATGCAGAAATGTGTTATACACAAAGGAGAGTGTAGTGTGTCTCTTGAGGAATTTGTATGTGAATATTTCAGGAGTGTAACACGACACCTCGTTGTGTGGAGATATTTCAAGGAGACCTCTGTGTGTGGACGTCTATCAATTGACATGTCACATGAGAACTACGAATTAGTCGTTTGGCGAAAATTAGAGCCTCATCAATCTGGAACTTTTTTACATCTTACTGCGCTTAAAGTTGAACAAAAACTCTTGAACTTGAAGAAACTTGGAGTACCAAGTAAGCGATGCAAATAAATTGCTTTAATTTTTAAAGCGTACTTTCCTATCGTTAGCATTGAAAATGTGAATAAAATGAACGGGTTTTGTTTATTAAAATAAATGTTTAAGTGATTTTTAAGTCGTCTACTAAGTAGTTATTCTTACTACAAGTGTGCATTTTAGTCAAGTAGATATCGGGTAGTGAGTTAGTCTTAGATGCTATGCGGTTTTTAGCATAGATTGACCGATACTTGAGAACGTGTTTTTAGACATACGTTGCGTGTCTATTCTCTTTCCATAATCGTAAACGCTTTAGCGAAAGCGATTAAAAACACTAACCGTAGACGATTCACGTTTTTCTCTCCGTGGCGCTTTCGCTGAAGCGTTAATGAGTATAGAAAGAGAATAGACACAAAATGTATGGGACTTGGCTAGAGGGGCTGGTCTCCGGTGTGCTGATGCGCTTAGCACGTACCATCCCCCCTCACAGCCGCCCCCGTGCCTCCCCGCTTCACTTTCGCACGGTCGCGAACTCGTCGCGACACTAGTTTAATTGCAACGCTGCAGAACCGGATTTATTGTCTCTCGTCGATATCACCTCCTGTCATGGCACAGGCCGCAGACGGACGGTAAGTGGGGTGTAAATGGACTTAGCTTTCGGGGACTGGTAGAACGAGCTTTTTCTTGAGAAAATTAGGTACTTGTACACAATTTACATCAACCTTTTTCCACTGCTCCTTGCGCTGCCATGCACTACATATTATATGGATAAATGTAACATACGCATACAATTTGAGATTTTGCATGTAGACCCATTAAGAACAGAAAAGATTTTTAGAATTCCACCCTTGTGAAGCCGGGGCTGGCCATTATTTTTTCATAAAACGTCACCAGTGATATACTTAATTATTATCCATTGATGTAGAATTTTAGTACCTATTGTAAGCGTAATTCCAGAAGTGGGCAAATAATAATTAAATTAGCTTTAAAAATATGTTTGTACTCTCTTTAAAACGTGCACGAGCGAATGGTCACAACGTGTAGCGTTTTCACGAGAGATTTAATGTAAACAGTTAATTATAAAAACTTGGCCAAAACATTACAACAATAAATTAATCATTTGATCAGGCTGCAGTTGCTACTGCTAAGCTCAAAATCAAATTGCGATCTAAACACAAAAGTATTCAATAATCGCTGAGTCTGCCGGTAGGAGACTGATTTTCAAACGTCAAAGTATTCGTATTTATGCGAACAATTCCAATATGGCGTTCGCGCCAACGAACGGATCGAGTGAAATACATGGAATGAGTCAAGTATCAGTTTAAATAAACTTAATTAAACAAAGATGTTAATAAACTCATATCATTTCTAAAAATTATATCTTAATTTAAAACGCAAAGCTGACAGTTCGGCCGTCCTGCAAATAACACGTCCTCGTGTTCAAGTCATATCACGGGCGATTATGCATCAAATCGTGAACAGGCGTCTTGCCCCAAATCATGATCAGGCGTTCTTGCCTGAGGCGTTCTTGCCTGAATACATGATCAGGCGGTCTTGCCTGGGCCGCTCCTGCTCACGACTACTTCGCTAATAATAATATGTAAAACAATCTAACAACAGCCGAACTTTCAGTGTTATCAAACACTCATGAATTATCACTCAATAAATTGAAACGACTAACCTCTCATTCGATGTACTTTCCCAAAATCCGAATTAGTTATTCACCGTTACAAATTTAAACATATTTTGAGGTTAAAGACACTAACCTCACAACACTTCTTACATCTCGCATTTTAATAATACGAGTACTTCCACATTTAATTGATTTTAAGCGAATCTACCGCTGGTTCGGAATGCCACAATCCTAGCGAGAAGAACCAGCAAGAAACTCGGTGGCGTCTAACATTCAAAATAATAGCCACCGATTACTCAACACAAACTAATATAAATTTCTAATGACGGTACTTTCAAAATTAAATAAAACAATGTGCGGATGGCAAAACGAATCAAGGCAACGTGAATTACATATCCCACTTCTGAAATTTGTAAGCGTAATTCCAGAAGTGGGCAAATAATAATTAAATTAGCTTTAAAAATATGTTTGTACTCTCTTTAAAACGTGCACGAGCGAATGGTCACAACGTGTAGCGTTTTCACGAGAGATTTAATGTAAACAGTTAATTATAAAAACTTGGCCAAAACATTACAACAATAAATTAATCATTTGATCAGGCTGCAGTTGCTACTGCTAAGCTCAAAATCAAATTGCGATCTAAACACAAAAGTATTCAATAATCGCTGAGTCTGCCGGTAGGAGACTGATTTTCAAACGTCAAAGTATTCGTATTTATGCGAACAATTCCAATATGGCGTTCGCGCCAACGAACGGATCGAGTGAAATACATGGAATGAGTCAAGTATCAGTTTAAATAAACTTAATTAAACAAAGATGTTAATAAACTCATATCATTTCTAAAAATTATATCTTAATTTAAAACGCAAAGCTGACACTATCTATGGAAGGAAGTTACTTCTTTTCTGTGTCGTATTCCTGAGGGTCGTGATACCGCAGGTCGTGAATTAAAAAAATAATAATATGATAACTTTTTTAAACAACTTTAAATACTCGTACCTATCTACATTATCTAAATTACACAAATGGAAGTAAGTATAATCTCATTTTATTTATATAAATATAAAATAGTTTTGATAAATAATTGTGACCAGACTAAAATTACTACCGGAAATAGTTAATTACTTAAAAATATAAGCCTCCATTAAAATTTAATTAAGATCTTTATCAACGCAAGAGTATAATTATTGGAAGCGCATATAAAAGACATCAACGCGTAACGACGTTGCGTTATGCAAAATTTAATGTTTTTAAGGGCCGTGTAATAAAAGTTTTTATACAAAATGGCGCTTTTAACATTTTAATCATGATTATACCAATCAACTATTTATTTCAGTGCTAAATTAATCGGTGGATTATTATACTCACCTATACTTATACATACTGATATTATAAATGTGAAAGTTTGGATGGATTGATGGATGGATGGATGGATGTTTGTTAGGTACTCAAGCACGCCTGAACGGATCTGGATGAGATTTTGCCCAGGTATAGATTATAGTTTGGAATAGCACATAGGCTATTTTTTATCCCGGAAAATTAAAGAGTTCCCGCGGGAACCAAAAAACCTCAATCCACGCGGACGAAGTCGCGGGCATCAGCTAGTTATAAATAAAACAGTTGAACCATATAAAGATTACTGTAACAGCCACGGAAAATATTCCTTGCGGCGTATGTGGTAACTGGTAAACAACAATACATCTGTTTTCGTGATGACGAAATACCACCAATATGCAGTAAACGTGCAGCCTTCCGCATGTTCGCAACAGAACGAGGAAACATGCATAAATCATAGAGGCTGCCCCCGCAGGGCACTTACTTGTCATATGACCCGTTTAACCTCCTGGTATAAACCTAGTGTAGACTGGCGTTAAATCTTTTTCGGGAGGGGAAAAAATCCCTCTGGACTTTTACCTACTAGGCAAGGCGTGCCTCTTCTTCTCGGTCGCATTCTTCATTTCTGAAGGTCGTGTCCGCATTGAAGTGACCTCGTGACGCTCGACACGATAGCCCTCCACTCCGCCCTGTACTCGGCTTTCCGCATTGCAGTAGTAAGCGGGAGGCCCGTGAGCGACTTGACCTGGTCAGACCATCGGCATCGTCAGGTGATCGGCCGCGCGGTCTTTTGCCCTCCACCTTTCCTACGACTAGGCGACTATGAGCTTATCCAGACTACTAGGTTGGCGTCGGGCAATGTGACCAAAGTAACCCAGAATCCACGGTATGCGGAGCATTCTTCGCCAACACCATATCTCAAATGCGTCATTCTTCTTCCTCTCTGACTTGGATCGTCCGAGTCTGCCTAAGCACGACTCGGCACTATATATCATGATGGAAATAGGTAAACACCATACAGGATTTCCTAGTGTGGGTAAGGTACCATTGGATGTATGAAACAAAGCTGTTTTTTGTACATAAATAATTTTGAAGTGAAAACTTCTTTAGCCTCGTTGAGCACTTTTTGGTAGGGGGTAAACTTGTGGATTCGCGTCACCGACATGCTCGTCACCGAAATGCTCGTCACCGACTTGCTCATCACTGACATGCTCGCGTTGTTACGAAGACAAAAGGTCTTAAATATAAATTTACTACATTCGTAATTTAACTTTAATGGCTTAGTTTTAAGGTTTATATTTTAATTTTTCTAATTCTTATTAAAATTTGTGTTTAGGTATATTAAATTGGTTATATGTAATTTAATATTTATGTATATAGTATGTATTATATTTAAATATATATTTATTATATGTATTATATGTATGTCTGTATGTATTTTTATCTGCTTACTAGCTGATGCCCGCGACTTTGTCCGCGTGGTGTAATTTTTTTTGATTCCCTCGGGAACTCCTTAATTTTCCGGGATAAAAAGTAGCTTAAGTCACTCTCCAGGTCCTTAACTATACCCATGCCAAAAATCACGTCGATCCGTTGCTCCGTTGCGGCGTGATTGAAGAACAAACCAACAAACCAATATACCAACAAACCAACAAACCAACAAACCAACAAACCAACAAACAAACACACTTTCGCATTTATAATATTAGTATGATAGTAAGTACCTATTAGAATGTATGTTTATGCAATAATTTTTTTATTCAAAGCAATGTCCCGTCTCACAGCAAGTACGGTCCATTCTTGTAGGTTGCCTGGCAGAGATCACTTTAGTGTTAAGGTCGCCTTTAGTTTGTAATTTTGTTATAATATCCTTTTTCTCTATGCAATAAAGTTTTTTTAATAATAATAATCATTTTCATTTCAAATTTTAATACTTAAATTCTAAGTTATAAGTTTTCACTTGTATCGGCAGTCCCTATGACTTCAAATTTTTTTTTCATTTTCATCTTCTATCTGATTAGCTGACCTCAGAATGTTCTCATTCTGAGGTTTTATGCCATAGTCATCCAGGCCGGTCAAGTGCGGAATGGCAGTGTTCACACTTTAGATAACATTACGGGAAACTCTCAGGCATGTTGGTTTCCTCACGATATTTTTTTCTACGCTATTACAGCTAGTGTTATTAAAACACACATAATTCTTAATTCTTATCGAACCCAGAATCTATAACACTAACGAATTTAGGATTGATGTAACCATTCATGTAATATTTTAATCAAATCAAAATATTTTTATTTCAAATTATCCTTTTCTAACGTGGCTTTAGGTTTTTTAGATATCTCTTTGAAAATTCTTAATCCTGATTTATCGTAATTAGTGTATTTTCCCTTTCTTAGAGGTGACTTACGCCAAGTATGCCTCCATAAGAGACCCTTTTTGCAATCTCTCAAGTTTCTAGATTCAGCTATTAGGGGACGCGCACGAAACTGGCGACGGCCGAGCGACGGCGACAGCGGGGCGATGGAATTCGAGAGCTGGTGACGAATTTCGGGAAGGTGTTTTTAGGCAATCTGAAATTGTGGAAAAATATAATTTCGTTCATTGGCGAATCCAGTTCTGCCAGTCTGGTAGAGCGTTTGTGGTTATTTCACTACTGCGCAGCATATAACATTTGCAAAAAAATCCGAAAAAACATTTTTTTGGCAACTTGATTTTTTTATCTTTAAATTTTATACTTATAGAATTCGGAAAAATAAATCCCAGACGTTTTTGTCAGTTATAAAGTATTACTAGACCTCTTTCAAATTGTTCCCGAAATTCGTCGCCAGCTCTCCGACTAATCGCATCGCCCCGCTACCGCCGTCGCCCCGCTACCGCTAATTTACACGCGTACACTTAGAGATGTTCGCTGATATGACTTGTCAGTGTGAATATAGCCTTGCCTTTCTAGACAACAGCTTTACGTAAAAGGAGGAACATAAAACCGAATTTTATTCTTGAAGTATTCCAGAGCAAATATTGAAATTGTGCTATCTATTTCACGTCACTAGAGAGGAAAGATAGATACTTACAGTTCAATAGATTTATTTATAGTGACCTAAAAGCCCGTAGGAAGTTCGAGGAGGTATTAAAGTTGAAAGCTTGTACGTAGTCCCACCTGCTTCAATTGAAAACTCGTTAACAATAAAACAAAGTATAAAATAACAGAAGTAGAAAAGTAATAAAAGTAGAGACTTTTTAAAATAACATTATGTATTGAAAGAAATTAAAATAAAGCTTTTCTTTATTTACTAGAAAGATTATTTAACTTTATTTACTGATGATGGCAAACGATACGTTCATGTGAATTTGGTTTTATCAAAATAATCAAAATCCCGTGGCAACTCTTTTATTCTCCGAGATTTTCCATCTACGGAATGCAACCTGTTTCAAATTTTGTCAAAATTTGTTAACGGTTTGGGTCATGCAAAAATGATGAACAAATTCGAATCCGGCATATACTTTATTAATGCGCTATTGTGTTTGTTTGCTGGTTTGTCCTTCAATCACGCTGCGACGAAGCAACGGATCGACGTGATCGCATGCATAAATAAGTAAGGACCTGGAGTTTAAGGCTACATTAAATTGACTTACTTCTTTACTTACGGGATTAAAGTAAGAGTTTTATTAAAGAGGAGGGATTTAAATAATCAAAATTCACAAGTTTAAGTCACGACTCGCGGGTATCGTCGAGTTTATGCCAATAATAATTGAGATAAGTAAAATAATTATAGATAAGGATTTATGGATATATACCTACGTAAGTTCCAAGATATTAAAAGACATTGACATCATTATTCGAGTCCTCTTTTTCCTAAAACCCATATAAAACGGCGCGCTCCGCTATACGCGTTTGCACCGTTACCCCAACTAGTTCGCTAGCTTGAATCGCAACGAAACCTTTTTGCATTCGGCCCGACCATCTGACAGACTGATATCTTACTAATAACCAGTCGTATTTGCATCTCTGTTAACTGGACTCTACCTACTTTGAATTTACCTATCATTCCTTGACTTGCTGCGTTGAGTAGGTACCTAATGTATTGGGTATTTTTTTCCACGTCTCTCTATAAAATTTTTGTCGTACTCTCGTACTCTATCCATTTATTTCTACAGAATGGTAGTATTTTCATTAATTTATTATTTAATTCATTTGAATCCATTACCAGCTCACTACGAAGCACGAGTCACTCTCACACTAAGAAGGATTTGGCCATAGTTCACCACACTGGCCAAGTGCGGATTGGCACACTTCCCACACCTTTTGAGAACGTTATGACGAACTCGGAATAGGGGGAGTTCAGTTGCATAAAACGTTGAACGTGAAAACGTGAAAACTTTGAAGCCCAAGGATCGAAAGCTTATTCTAAGGTTTTCTTCATAAATTTTATAGAGATGCTATCGCTAAAACATGAAGACGAAATTCGTTTTCGAAAAAAATACGTCTTCTCACGCGGTATTTTTCAGAAGCTGAACATTTAAATATAGACAAGCGACAACTAGGATAGCTGATGCTTGACGAGCTAAACTATTTACGTAACAAAAGCCCTAAGTAGGTGTGACAATTGGTGCGACACGGTTGTTTGCGCCCGCGCACAGGAGCTATTAAGGTCTAAACATACATGAGGCGTGTTGGCAGCGAGCAAACGCTGGTAGGTAAAATAACTCTATCAAGGCGCGCGTACCTTGTTGCTGTGTTGTGGCGGTGGCGTGCTGTTACCGTCATACTCGACTGTGAATACTCGTCTTGTCATACTGTGAGTGACTTGTGTTACGAATTGTGGACACTTTCACTGCCTGAACCCGAACAGTGATCAGTGCAATGCATATTCTCTTTCGATTAACAAAATAATTATTAGAAAAGGATCTCCACAGAATACATCCTTGTTCCGTTGTTGTTCATCAACTGCCACCTCAAATGCTTGATTACTAACTTTAAAACCTTGCTAAGTGTTAAAATCTTTCCTGCGTGAGCGAAAACTCCTGCGTCGTTAATCACATTGCGTCTGTTGAGGTCTTAGTGCAGGATCGCGGGACGGAAGGGGGGTCAGGGCGGGACGGGGTCCAGCTACCGCCGCAACCAGTTTGTTTTAAATTCGCGATAAAAAATATCTGCAGCTTCGTGTCATTAGCCGCAGTGTCCCCCGCCCCGCCTGCATTTATTAATCTTATTCGGAGAAATCGGCGCATCACCTCCCCGCTTCCCTTGATGCCACCACGCCGCTTTGGGGCCAGTGCCGGTCGTCGGTACAATTTTTTGGCAAAATCTGTATCGATGTTTTCAATTGATTAACAAGTTATAGAATGTTTTGAAATAATTTATTGATAAGCAATATCTACTAATGGTTTTACTGGGTATAGGTAAATGCTTGTCTATTGGAGATCTATAGCTGAAATGTGAAAACTGAAAAACTTCTAAATACGTGAAGTGCCCTCCAGCACGATGGACTAACGATTTATAGAGATAGAGGTAGGCTAAAAGTAGATACTTATTGATATACTACCTATAATTTACTACCTATTTCTATAGAGATAGAGAATGACAGGAAAAGAAACATTTTTATCGCTTATCATCTGCTGCTTGAATTTTACACCTTCATAAAGCAGCGGTTTAAAGAGTAATCGAGCCTGCTGGCAATCATACATAGGACTCTGTTGGCGCTGGCCCATACCCAGCGCTCCATTGATGCCCATTATTATTATTACTCTTTATTTGTACACCACAACTCAAAAATATAAAAACAAAACACAGAAAACACTAAGAAAGAAGTAGAATACAAAAAGGCGGCCTTATCGCTTAGTAGCGATCTCTGCCAGGCAACCATAGGATTAGGAGAAGTTAAGGAGATTAAATTGCGTTAATATAAACATACAAACAAATACCTACATACATAAACAGATACACAAATTATATAACACATAAAATAAATATATGAAAATAAACTAATACTATATATTATTATGTATTTAATAAACTAATATATACCTACATATTATATACTTATACTATTAATAAAAAACCGGCCAAGTGCGAGTCGGACTCGCGCACCGAGGGTTCCGTACAAACCTGTAGTAAGTTTTACGATTTATGACGTATTAAAAATAAAAATTACGTTTGTTGTATGGGAGCCCCCCTTTAATATTTACTTTATTGATATTTAATTATTTATTTTGAAAGGTAATATACAAGTTAATATTCTGTGAAAATTTGAACCGTCTACCTGTTACCGTTTTTAATATTGAGCAAAAAAATACGAAAAAAAAACGTTTATTGTATAGGGACCCCCCTTAATATATATATTTTTTTAATTTTTAGTATTTGTTGTTATAGCGGCAACGGAAATACATCATTTGTGAAAATTTCAGCTTTCTAGCTATCACGGTTTATGAGATACAGCCTGGAGACAGACAGACAGACAGACAGACAGACAGACAGACAGACAGACAGACAGCGGAGTCTTAGTAATAGGGTCCCGTTTTTACCCATTGGGTACGGAACCCTAATAAAAATTAAAACTAGTCGTCTGTTACACATTACTGCAAAGAAGTAACTAGAGTGTGGTGTCAAAATACATCCCTGATGCACTAAAACATCGACCACCCCTACCCCGAAAACCTTAAGCTCGGTTAACTAGATGATACTTGTGAGTACGTCCACGTCGATATAGGTTTTAAAAATTCCCGGGTAACTCTCTGATATTCCGCGATAAAAGGGACGTCACTCTCGCCGTCTTCAATAAGTACACCCATACAATCCCGTCGATACGTTGATCTGATCCGGTATGATTGAAGGACCAAACAACAAACCACCACACTTTCGCATTTATAATATTAAATATGGATGCATAGCTTACCTATACCCACCTAAGTACATGTTCCAGCATAAATTGGTACAGGCCCGCGATAAAATCGATACCTGCCTGGAGCGAGGCAGCCCGCATCCCTAAAGCTCGTTCACTCACCGTGCGACATTACCTTGAATACGTTATCCACATACGCACCATGCAATATAATTTAAAATAAAAAACCGCCAACTTCACCGAATTATTACAGTGAAGTGACTTCGGAAAAAATTTAATCTTGGACCGAAAATAAAGATTGCCGAATCGATTTAGGTAGTTACCTTAGGTAGGTACTTGCTCCCAAGATGCCTGTTGCTGGTTTTTGTTTATGCATTTTGACATCAACATGGGCATTCCAATTTCATACACGTAGGTATATCATGTTCCACATCAGTAGCTTTGTAATTTTGTTGTAGGTAGACCGTACACAGCGGTGAAAACCTTGCGGTAGACTTCGGCTTCCTATTCGGCGGGTCACAAGTTCGAACCTAAGGTTTTAACTTTTCGGGGCAATACTAAATAACAGTGGTCAGTGAAGGTAAACATCGAGAGAAAACCTGCATAGTTACCTGAGATCTCCCCATAATGTTCAAGGAGGTGTCTGCCAATCCGCACTATAGACGTAGTTTGCTTCTCTTCAGAAAATGACTTGGAACTCAGCTACACTACGAAAAGCGACCTAATACATACTTAACTGCGTAATCTATGCTTTATCTATGGGTGTTACACTGCTATTAAGGGACAATCTCCCTTCCCTTGAAAGTGAGATGCCCCGCGTTCGATTTGCGAATTCGGGACAGTTTGGAAACTTTTAAACTGGTGGGAGGTTCTGGCCCTGGTATTATGACTAGTATACCTAACTTAATCTTGGGTAGAGATTCCTTAAAATATTATCCGATTTTCTTTGCCCACTGGATGCCGGAAATCACCCAAATGCGTACGTACTTAATATGGCGGCTGCAAATGAGAGATCATAAAAAAAATGTAGGAACATAAGTACCTAACTTTGAGTCAAGAATTTTTCGGAGGCGCAAATTGTAAGCAATTTGACAAACTCCCTCAGGCCTCGAGCGATTGCCTCACAGGCTTGTGAAGACGGGTTCCGGGTTCAATACCCGGTTTGGGTAATTTAGGACGTCATCTTTTTAGGTCCAAGCTTGATTCGATTTGGGCAGGCAGGTACCTGAAGCTTTTGAAACGATTAGGTAGATAATTGAGTTGGTTCCTTTTTTGAAATGAAACTTCTTTAGAATCGTTGTGATTTGAAAATTCGATGAAAACAAAAAGCGACACTAAAAAGAGACAAACATATTATTCATAATAGGATTTAGACTGCGAGATAATGAGATAGAATACAAGGGCCCTGTCAAACAAAGAATGTGGACCCATTTTATTAACGCCATCTAGTCTGAAAAGCGGGACAGCGCTATGGCGGGGACAAGGACAGGCTTATCCAGGTGTGGAGCGCGCTCCACACCACATAGAAAGGGCCCACATAGTACCTACCTACATATACATATATCGATGACTGTAGGACTTTTCGGCTACATCGGCAATCGTCCCTACAAGAAGCGTGACCACCCACCCACCACCACCCACTGCCACTTCAGCTTGCTGATGCCTGAGGCTATATCAGTGATCTTATTTTATTTTTATTTATTTATTTATTTCATGCCTTTAAAAAAACTAAAATTACACCACAATTTTGCGGATCAAAGCACTAGACCAAAAACAGAGGCTGGCGTTTGTAATTTGCAGCCCAAATAGACCGTAGTCTGCGCATAGAGTAAAGTAACCTGAGTCTGCGTTAGGGCTGACAGAAATGATGACATTTAAATATACCTACCTATTTGAGTAAGAATGACGAACAAAAAAAAAATGGGTTTTTATTTTAGATTTTAATATAACTCATAATATTATAAGGTTTATAGTTTTAATTATCTGTTTTATCAAATACATCTAATATATTTTTTTTAAATACATATATACATATATTATAAATATATAATACAACATCTTTCAATGAGTTCAATATAAAGTTTTATAAAGTTACTTATACCTATGTCATGCATATTTCCTAATTTCGGTCTTTATCGTATTGGGAATTGCCCAACATAGACTTTTTAAATCTTGCTTGCCAACTTACCAACATTCTCACCATTTCAAACCATCGCTGACCCATGCTGTGCCAAGGGTCCTCTCTCAGAATGAATACAGCTTAAGCCATAGACCACCACGCTAACCAAGTGTGGAATAGCTAACTTCACACACTTTTCAGATCATTACGCGGAACTCTCAGGCATGCAGATTTTCTCAGGATGTTTTTCTTCACTGTTATAGCAAGTAAGTAAAATCAAAATGATAAAAAACCGGCCAAGTGCGAGTCGGACTCGCGCACCGAGGGTTCCGTACAAACCTGTAGTAAGTTTTAAATTATTAAAAAAAAACTACTTACTAGATCTCGTTCAAACCAATTTTCGGTGGAAGTTTGCATGGTAATGTACATCATATATTTTTTTTAGTTTTATCATTCTCTTATTTTAGAAGTTACAGGGGGGGGCACACATTTTACCACTTTGGAAGTGTCTCTCGCGCAAACTGTTTAGAAAAAAATGATATTACAAACCTCAATATCATTTTTGAAGACCTATCCATAGATACCCCACACGTATATGGGTTAGATGAAAAAAAAAATTTTGAGTTTCAGTTCTAAGTATGGGGAACCCCCAAAATTTTTTTTTTATTTTTGTAAGAAAATCTTAATGGGGTTCACAGAATACATCTACTTACCAAGTTTCAACAGTATAGTTCTTATAGTTTCGGAAAAAAGTGGCTGTGACATACGGACGGACAGACAGACAGACAGACAGACATGACGAATATATAGGTAAGGGTTCCGTTTTTGCCAAATTTGGCTACGGAACCCTAAAAAGCACAATACATTATTAATCTGTGGCATTCCTTCGAAAAGCTGGAGGTGCAAGCCCGGGGATCCAACCCTGGTCCCCCATAAAAGGAGACCGAAATCAGTCTAAAAGTCGAAGCCTATCTTTGCTCTTTTTACTGCGATCGCTGTTATCAGCAGATCTTACCAATCTGCTGATAACAGCGATATTACCGTACCTAGGTACAATATAATAATATTATGTCGCTGGCTGACAATCCATACTAATATTATAAATGCGAAAGTGTGTCTGTCTGTCTGTCTGCTACGCTTTCCCGGCCCATCTTTTCTTAACTTAATCCACGCGGACGAAGTCGGGGGCATCATCTAGTACTACATATAGTTATACCTACGTTTTGTCAGCGTGCATACCTTTTGGTTAAATTACCAATGTGAGCCACACAACGTAGGTAATTATTAAAATTTAAATTAGTTTCAGCTGCGACATCACATATAATTAAACTGCATTGGTTAACGATATCGATTTGCGTGAACGAATATTAAGCAGGTGCAAACTGAGTAAGTAATTACGATCCAGAATACCTACAGTACAGTACAGTACATTTAGGACGAGTTTTGGATATGGCTAGTCTTGGTGGGTGCACTATAACTGACTGTGCCCCCAGATTTGCCTGGTGGGAGGCTTCGGCCGTGGCTAGTTACCACCCTACCGGCAAAGACGTGCCGCCAAGCGATTTAGCGTTCCGGTACGATGCCGTGTAGAAACCGAATAGGGGTATGGGTTTAATTTAACTGCCATGCCCCTAACAGGTTAGCCCGCTACCATCTTAGAATGCATCATCACTTACCGGTGAGATCGCAGTCAAGGGCTAACTTATAGTGGATAAAAAAAAAAAATCGATTTAGAGCTCTACTATGCATCAATTTCCAACATCGTTTTAGGGTTCCTTAGCCAAAGGGTGCCAACAGGACCCTACTACTAAGCGTCCGATTATATTACTAAGCAACGCATGTCTGTCTGTCTGTCAGCGGGCTGTATCTCATGAACTGTAATAGCTTGAGTTGAAAATATTTTCACAGTGTCTATTTCTAATGCCGGTATAACAACTATAACTATACCCCCTATACTTTTAAATTTAATTTAATTTATAAAATAACCAAAAAATACTTAAAGATCTTAGACAAAATATGCAATCACCACTGAATATTGACTAAATATGCAAATACATACAATCCGGTCTGTAACTATCACAGAGGGATGTTGTTGACTTCAGAGGGATATATAAATGAAATAGACATCAGTCAGTTAGTATAACATTTAATACATAACAGTATACTTTACAATATTTTCAACAATTGCTCTCAGACTAGAGAAAGAAATGACCAGTGCCAAAAAAATTATTAGTGTTATAGGTTTAGTGATCATTAAAAGAAGTATGTAGTTTAATTTGAAATTGGTAAATAGCCATTTTCCCAGGTTATGGCCAAGGATATGGAGCCTCATCTCTAGATTCGACTTTTTGTAACTAATTACTAAAACATTATTTTTAACAAATCTCTCAATAATTGGTTTTACCTACTTGTGGTAACAGTGGTAAAACCAATTATTGAGAGAGTACATTATACTGCAGTTCTACCTGTATTGAGAGAAAGTAAATATAGTTTTTACCAACAATAAGTTTACCTACTTACTTATGGGATACTTAATAAGTATAATATTAGCGTGTGAATTACTTGCAACTTTTTGTAAATATGCTTTTTCACTTCGTAGATCTATTTGTGCATTTAGACATCATGTTATACATAATGTATTTTGCTTATTATACTTCTCCAATTTGAAAGCATGAAGCGAGAATAATATTTGAAGAAGCATTGAATTTTATTCTATTTAGAATAAGTCCTGTATAAATTCAGACAGGCTAAGTAGTTACCAACTATGAACATACATAGAACTTCTGCAATATTTTTCTTCCTTTAGTCCGAGTAATCCAATTTTTAAGTTAAATATTTAATTACCTACACACACTAAGTACTGTTCATAAAAAAACGTTTTCCACAAGAGGAAACTTTCTTAATTTAAATACTCCTAGGCAAAGGTCGGGTTGGCATTTGAAATACGCATCTGGAATTTGGACTTCATAAGGGTTGATTTTTATAGGGGTAGGTTACCCCTTTCAATCGACACCCCCCCCATCCCGCGGAGATGCGTGGTTTTTTTTTTACACGTGTTTGAAGTTACGTGTAACGGAACGTTATTGTGTTTGAAGTTACGTGTAACGGAACGTTATTTTGCGTTATAGTGATTACTTTTATGTTATTTTAACCCTTATTTTTAGTAATTTTCTTTATTTATTATTATTTTTAATAGGTAAATATAATGTAAAAAAAAAAGTAACGTATAACAAGGTGCACCTATAGGTAATTAGGTTAAGGTTATTTTCCTTTTTTGACCACCCAGAAATAGGAGCCCCGCGAAGCGGGGCTCCGTCGACATGCTCTTAGAGGGGAAGAGGGTGACGGCTAAGGAGTTTTCCTAGGTCCCCCACTTTTTCTTAGGCTATAGTCGTAAATTCTTTTTAACCCTTATTTTTAGTAATTTTCTTTATTTATTATTATTTTTAATAGGTAAATATAATGTAAAAAAAAAAGTAACGTATAACAAGGTGCACCTATAGGTAATTAGGTTAAGGTTATTTTCCTTTTTTGACCACCCAGAAATAGGAGCCCCGCGAAGCGGGGCTCCGTCGACATGCTCTTAGAGGGGAAGAGGGTGACGGCTAAGGAGTTTTCCTAGGTCCCCCACTTTTTCTTAGGCTATAGTCGTAAATTCTTATATAAAGTTAACACAACATCAAAAAATAAAAAAAAATAATAAAAAAAAAATTATAGGTTTCCGCGCCGCGGGGGATGGTGGGGAGGGTTCCTACCCTCCCCCCTCACCCCCCCCTCCACCCCCACCCCATACATCCAGATGCGTATTTCAAATGCAACCCCCAAAGGTCCATTAACACACTGCCTATGAACACTTTGAGGTTATTTCACTTGGCTGGCGTGGGTGCTGTAGGTGCACTAGCTACTCGCTTCTGAGCCTCGGAAAGTTGTGGAGTATCCGTTGCTAAGGCCCTCAACTGCTTTTCGGCCGATGCGTTCACCATTTTAGTCACTGTAGCCTTCATTTTATTACGCTCAACCGTTTGGGCCTTTGTCTTACTTTTTACTGGAGCATTGATTCGTTTTGTTACAGCTTTACCTTTTGCCTTCTTTACTTTGGATTTGGCCCCTGATGGCAACTTGCTTTTCACTTTCATTTTACCTTGAGCCATTTTGAGTTTATTTCAAAATTAATTTTTAGCAAAATTAAACGTGCACCGTAATTTGTAAACAAAGTTTGACAGCACTGGTTTGACAGTTCACAGTGACCACCACCTTTTGTCACGTGTCAATGTCAGAAATATTGACAGTTGCGTTTTGTTTTTGCAGAATCAATGGATATAAGGCTGTGTTCCGTTATAGACTGCGAGCACTGTTCAGTGCTCTTTACTGTGAAGTTAGAAATGTATAGAAATTCGTTCCGTTATAACTGACAGTAAACTGCTGCAGTATCCTAGGGAAATATATGACGTCATTAATCGACGCCATCTTTGTACTGTGAGCACTGGCGTTTTCGAGGTAAGGTGCTCTCAGTGTTTGTCTCAGTGCTGACAGCGTTCCGTTTTAAGCAGTACCCAGTATACCTAACTTTAAAGGAACGGCTTCGCAGTGTACTAAAGTGACGTCACACCTTACAGTGCTCGCAGTGTATTTCGGAACACAGCCAAAGTTGCCAGCTTTAGTCATGATTTTAATAAGTAAAAATATTTTTAAAGTGGAAATTAATATACGATCAGGCTTTCGGGTCTAAAGTTCGCCTTGACAGTAAGTTATTTGACCTAAGTCAAACGTCGAACAAATGCCATGCCAATTTTGTGCGGAACATAGATTTGTGCAATTTTGAATTTCTATGAGGTGAGTTTATTGGTTACCTAGATAGAGACCAAATTAGATTGGCTCAATTTGTGCAAAGAAATGAAATGATTTAATTACCTACTTTTTTTATATTTATCATAAAATCAAACAACAGATAGTAATTATTTTGAATTATTTTATTCATAAATCGATTGTCGTAGTATATGAATTCGAGTTTCAAGTTAAGAAATATACATAATATATTATATCTAAATATATTTTATGTACAGATAAATAGAAAAGTAGTCGAATATAATAATCAGCTATCGATAGATCCGAGCGGCGAGAGTGCAGGCGACCGGCGAGAAGCGGTGCGGACGAGGGTGCAGCTCGCCATAAAACGTTTAGAAAAATAGATAAATCGTTCAAAAACGTTAGAATCAGTCGAAAGGATAGAAGAGTCGAGTGGGGGCTTGCAGAAGGCGGTCAGCGGGCTCAGCGGCCGCTGCCGGAGCCCGTCTCACGCGTACTCCGTGTCCGTGGACAGCGAGCGCTCGGCGGGCGAACGCCGGCCGCTGCCCTCCGCCGCCGCCGGCTCGCCGGCCTGCGCCTGCGCGTACGCCAGGGTCTTCTGGTAGCTGAACAGCTGCCGCTCTAGGGAGTAGTTCTCCGCCTGTAGCACTGCGATCTCACGTCTGCAACAAACACACGAGTTACACTTTTGTCTGATGAAAACTTAAGGTGACATACTCGTATGAAGGAAAAGTATCGTAAGTAGATCGTGACCGATTCATCGCGCAATTGGCTTCAACTCTAATTATTATCGGTCAGTTTGTCGTTGCAGTCAAGAGCGTGATAATATGTAGTGGGATACTCATGGACGCTGCCGTGACTGGCAACTTGGCCGTAGTCGCATAGTGCACGAACTCTTTATGGTTCTTATTTTCAATTATTGTACAAAATAATAGCGAGATTAAATTTTTGAAGTATTAATGAGGTTGAATTACTGTATATTTTATTATTTTCATGTTTGAGGAAGAACTAGTGCCTAAAGAAATAATTAAATTAATCAGCGTGATGTCCTACCTCATTTGGTGAGCGTGTAATCGACAAAGATCATCGTAGACGTGATAGGTCGCTTGAAATAAGAGATATGTGTCGGACCACTCAAGCCGCACACGGAGCTCTCCGCCTGGATGCAGGAACGGGCTGCCAGAACGGGACACATCTTCTACCCTTAACGCTGTCTCCATCATGAGTCCCTCGTCTGCACTTTCTTGAGCGTAATAGTTTTCGAATGGAGCCCCGGGTAGTTCATCCGCCTCTGGTTCTCCGGTCGCTGGGGCAACGCGTACCAACCAAGCTGACCAGCTCACGTAGCGTAAGTGATTACGTGGCACGTGGTGCACGTCGCGGTACAGCATGTGTAATCGCACGGTCTCCGAGTGTGTGTCGCATCGCAAAGCCCAGGCCTGTTTGTCGCGGTCGTAGCACGTGGCCGCTCGTCCTGCGATCGGAACTGCTAACTCAGCCATGGCTCTCGCCCAAACCAACTCCACGGTTAATCGAACACCTTTATGAAGAAGACGAGAAGGTGGACGCGGTGTCCAAGGTGGAGTGCCTCCATCCGCATCGCATAAGCACTCGAGAGGACCAGAGTGTACTCGACGGTCACCTTCACCGAGCGCGAGAGCGTAACGTACGCGACAGCGTTGACCTTCCCCAGATAGTCTCTGTAGTCGCAACGTAAGGGGTTCTTTTCCTGCTCCACCTGTTGCGGTCACTGACCAATCAAATCCAGCAAAAGCTATCGGAGGCGTATCTAAACGAGGAGCACGCAACTCACAAGAGTATAAGGTTCGAACACGAGACATGCTCAGTTCTAGCTGGAATTCACCGCGAGCGTCTGCGAACTTGGCGTTTAGTTCGGTGAGTGAGACGCAGCGGCCTCGTCCTTGTGCCGCGCAGCCGGCGTAGAACCTGACTTGTTTGCCAGAGAAACCCTCGTTGGCAGTAAAGTGGTCGCGACTAAGCAACGTGAAAGTGAAGTCGACGTAGACACGCATGCCTTCGCATACGCCCCGCCACACCAAGTATACACCTGAGAACAAAATCTTGGATTAGGCAAGCCCTTTGTTTCCAAAGGAAGTTCTATGTTCTGAAATCCTAGGGTAAGGTGTGAAACACCACAAACTCAGAAAATACTACTTAGGTAACTTAAATGAAATTTTAGGCTCGAGTGTCGACCCGGGTTCGGTGGTCACTATAAACCAACAAGACAGTTATTAGGTGTTCTATCACGTGCAATTTTCCTCCACAAGATTATGTCCAAGAGTAGTCATCTATCGGCTGACAACGAAGACAACGATAGAGTCAAAAGACAATTATAATGGTACGTACCTAGAGCGGCTTCGGTGCGACTGAAGGCAACGGCCCATCTCTGGTGCGCGCAGCAGAAGTCCTTGGACGTGACGTCGCGGTCGGGCTCGCGAGTGGCGGAGCGGGTGACCACGAAGGTGAAGACGTGGGTGTCCGCGCGGTCTTTGAGCCGCGTCGCGCGATACAGCAGCGCCATGCAACCGCGCGACGCACGCCCCCCCCGCCTGCGCCTGCGTCTGAGTGACGAGCAAAATTGACGTCTTGTTACAACACTCACATAAAATACCCTTTTTGACGACCTCCGTGGCGCAGTGTTGAGCGCTGCTGTCTTAATTAACGTGCGGAGGTCCCGGGTTCGATTCCCGCCAGGTCAATTTAGGAATTCATAATTTCTGAATTTTCCCTTGTCTGGCCTGGTGGGAGGCTTCGGCCGTGGCTAGTTAAAATCCTACCGGCAAAGACTAGCCGCCAAGCGCTAAATCGCTTGGTGCGATGCCGTGTAGAAACCGTAAAGGGGTATGGGTTTAATATAACTGCCATGCCCCTAACAGGTTAGCCCGCTACCATCTTAGACTGCATCATCACTTATCATCAGGTGAGATCGCAGTCAAGGGCTAACTTGTAGTGGATAAAAAAAATATAACACAGTTGATATTTTTATTATTATTTTAATAAAAGCCATAATAAAAACAAAACCCATGTTATGTACAGCTAAGCTACATTCACAGACAAATCCTGTACTAAGAGCATGACTTCTCCGTCATAACTCAGACTATTAGTTATCGTTTGACCTGATCCATGTTTACCTATTTATCATCCTATTTTGTATTCAACTAACAACTGCAGTTATTTATACTATGCTCAATAAATATTGACTTTTGAAATACAAAATACAGAGAAAACTAGTACCCTTACTCTGAGATTGATCGAATTTAAAATACGGTCTCACAGTGAGGTGAATTACATTTGTATCAAACTAAAATGAATTTTAATCTTATTAATTTAGAGCTCAATTTCGTGTATGCATTCACAGCTAGCGCTCCAAACGATCCGTTTCGAAATTTGAATCGGTTGCACTGAATTTGTGGCTTTAAATCAAGAGATTTTGGGTCAATTTTAGTTTGACGCAAATGTGATTCACCTCATTTAGTTCACTTCGTCGGCGTGGTTTAAATCTTAAACCACGCCGACGAAGTCGCGGGCATCAGCTAGTTGATCTATAATCTGATCTTCTTTACTGAGTGAATCTGCAGTTCTTACAGGATTTGCAGGCATTTTTATATTCACAAAGATAGGCCCCGTAATAAGAAATAATACGGGAATAAGGGATGCCATAAATTTCCATAACAATCAATTACGTTGCAGTGCTTTTTATAGAGGTTTTACGACACGTAAAACTTCTTCCTGAAAGGTCTTTTATACGTTGTTTATTCTGTTTAGCCATCCGTATTAACCTACTTTTAGTAATAAAAAATAGGAAGCAGATAATATTAATCTTCTTTTTGTGTAATATTGCAATGATAATAATTAATTAATATCAATAAAGAATATGTACCTATGTATAATGTTGTAAAAACAAAACGCAGTTTCCCGCGCATTAACATTCTTATTTCTTGGTCAATCATATTTTAAGATGGTCTCTGTCATAGTGCTCGATAGACTATTAAATTTTCATAAACATAGAGCTGTTTATACTTGAACGTAGTTTATGTATCTTAACTATTCAAAAAATTACCCAATAGAAAAAGCGTTAGATAAATATACCTTACGTTTAGTTCAAAATAAAATACGCCGTTGAGATTCAATTTACTTTGCGATTCAATTCCGTTCCAATGTAAATTCATTAACCGACTTCCAAAAACAAGGAGGTTTTTTTTTAGTTTAAACTAAAACCTTGTACCTAGATACGTACGGAAACGATACGCTCGTTTGTTTTGAAAGCTCTTTCCGAGAGCTTCCGAAACGGAATGCAAAGAGCGTTGCATGCAAATTCAAAAAGGAAACAGTTTACATAGTTTTTTTTATTTTAAGCTACGAGTAGCACGCTGCTCGCATGGTTACAATTCAATTTAAATTTAAATTAGGTACCTATTTGCTCAAAAGCAGTTTAATTTACTTATTGGTTTTATAAACTGCAGAATTGTAAATCAATTAGAGCTTTCTTTAGTAAATAGTTTTTTTTTATCAACTACAAGTTAGCCCTTGACTGCGATTGCGATCTCTCCTGATGGTAAGTGATGATGCAGTCTAAGATGGTTATCGGTGGTGGTGGATGGTGGTGGTTATGGTTAGATGATGGTTTTCCGAATCTGCGCTGTAATTGCTGTTGATTTATTACAATTGTGACATTCTTTTGTTCACAATCTCTAAACTAACTTGAGTAGGTATTATAATAGCGTCCTTTTCCACAGGAGCTATGCAAGGGATAGCAGTTAGCACTACAAAAATTAGTCCTGTCATTTTAGTTCAGTTCAGAGATCGTAAGCAACAAAATCCCCTTAAGTATGTAAATAATAATAATGATAATAATCCCCTTACCTAAGTAAATATTAAGTGAAAAGTATCTGGAAATAAGCATGATAATAGTAGTGTCAGATTATTGTTTAAAATTGAATTTAATTAAAAAAAAAGTATAGGTAAGATGGTTAATTTATTTATTAATGCAGCTTTTATTAAATTCTTAAGTGACTCATTCGATGTATTTTACTCGATTTGTTCTGGTGGATCTCTACACGTTGCAACAGTTTACACGAAGAAGTTTAAAGGAGAGCAGAAAAATGTTAAATTAATACCTACTTCTGGAATGATGCTTATAGTAAGTAGGTACCTAATACCTATATTGTATGAATGCACCATTGCTAGTTTGCTAGGTAATCGTACCTACCAATTTATATAAAAAGGAAAACAGAAAAGCAAAGGGTTTTATTGAAAATCAAAATCAGCACGTTTCCGCAGTATATTCCTCGCAGGATGTCAAACACACGTAATTGTGTTCCGGAACAAATTTCTATTGTATAAGCATTTTCCCTTTTTAGTTTCGTACCAAAACGGCAAAAATAATCCTTAGGGTGGAAGGACTAAGTCTATCGGTTTGGGATCTCTAACGGAACGGGTTTCTTCCTAATATAAGCCTACCTACAAATAGGTACATTGTATTTTAAGCAAAGGAAAATCCTATAC
Organism: Erebia ligea; assembly: GCA_917051295.2. Lineage (NCBI taxonomy): Eukaryota > Metazoa > Arthropoda > Insecta > Lepidoptera > Nymphalidae > Erebia > Erebia ligea. The sequence goes on from OU785226.1 coordinate 2,150,096, forward strand.
ATACTTACACACTAATATTATATTATCCGAAAGTGTGTCTATCTGTAACGCTACGCTACAACGGACCATCTTTGCAACCGATTTTGATGAAATTTGGTATAGAGTTAAATTGAATCGCGGGAAAGGGCACTGACAAACAATTTTGGTAAAATACGACGTCATTTTACGAGATAGATTGCATTTTTGCAAAGAAGAACATAGGCTACTTTTATCCCAGAAAATTAAGGAGTTCCCGTGGGCATAATAAAACTTAATCATCACTAACGAAGTCGCGGGCATCGTCTAGCCTTCTAAATATATAAAAGGAAAAGATGACTGACTGATCTATCAACACCCAGCTCAAACCGCTGGACGAATCGGGCTTAAATTTGGCATGCAGACAGCTATTATGACGTAGACATCCGATAAGAAAGGTTTTTTGAAAATTCAACCCCTAAGGGGATAAAATAGGGGCTTGAAGTTTGTGTAGTCCACACGGACGAAGTCGCAGGCATAAGCTTTAGTCACTTGCTCACAACTCATTACTCATTCATCAACACCGGGCACAATTAATCCTCGGACCTATTAGGTATAGTAAGCTGGCACAGAGGTTCCCTTCAAAATCTTACTTAGATAAAGCCGGGTTTTTTGAAATCTCTGGGAAAGAAGCCGCGGGCGGTTGCTAGTGAAATATATCTAGGTATCCTTAAGGCTTCGTGTTACCAGATTAACCCGCTACCATTTTATACTGCATCATTACTTGACCAACAAGTGACATCGCAATCAAGGTCTTTTGTAGTGGCATGAAAAAAATGTAGGTAGGTACATGAAACCGGAGTCGCACCGTCGCGTCGGACCGGAAACTAATGTACTTAATCAAACAAAAATCGCATAATATTATGAGCGGCACACCAGCTTCCGGTATGGCGGCGCCGTGGCACCGGCTTCAATATCAATTTCTTTATTAGTTGCAATTCCATAGTTACATTATTTCTTAATTATCAAATATCAAATAAATATTATAAATGCGAAAGTTTGGATGGATGGATGTATGGATGTATGTTTGTTACTCAATCACGCTCCAACGGATGAACGGATCTGGATGAAATTTGGCACAGAGATAGATTATAGTCTGGAATAGCACATAGGCTACTTTTTATCCCGGAAAATTAAGGAGTTCCCGCGGGAACCGTAAAACCTCAATCCACGCGGACGAAGTCGCGGGCATCAGCTAGTACATAATATAACATACAATCATTACTCATTAGTAAAGCCAGTAGTCTGTCTTGGCTTCATATATAATATGAAGCCTTAACTTAGATTCATATCAGGCGCAGGCGCGCAGTGTAAACTGCAGTAGGGTTTTTAATTTAAAAAAAAAAATCTAAATAAGTCTTGTTAACCTAGTTTGCAAAAACTTAAATCACTTTTAATTATACCTATACGTAGAGTTTTGGATGCACTCCAGCCTTGAGATAAGAGTCGGTCGGAAATGCAGCATTTCTGACTGTTTGGCTGTGCAATAACTTTTTAATGAGGTTCAAGATAACATGATTTAGTATTAAGCTAAGGCGCGGTTTACATTATAGAAATAGTCATAAGCGGCAAGAACGATAAGTTGGTTTTGAAAAAACTAGAAATTTAATTCGCTATAATCCGCCACAGAAGGTAAATCTATGTGGTACAGTGCGTATCTTGAACATGCAGCCCGCGATATTCTCCACACCACATAAATCTTCCAAAATACCCTCAACGTACGTTTCACTCCGACACCGGAGCATCTTCAGGAGATGTTAACTCTACAATGCACGATTGTGGTTGTTGATGTGATTGTGATTCATTTCATAATCTTTTTTTTAAATATTTTTATTCTATTTTTTTTTTAGGGGTGTTGTCAATACTGACTATGTCACCCACATAGGATCAACAACATGAAATTACACAGAAAAAACCATTATAACAACAACTTAAACATTAACCAAAAATACACAGACAATTTAGACATCAACACATTCTTGATCGTTACACTGTTCATTAATTGAGTAGGTACATTGTTTGTACCTAAAGAATAATAAATTATACTTAATGTAAGTAACAGCTTGAAATAATAAACGAGACGTAAAAGCTGACGTCAAAACGAATTGGGAGCAAGCAAAAAGCGCGCTACAAGTTCACTGGTCAGTAAAATGAATAAATCCTGTACACTTCCCACGTCCTGTTAAAAAATCGAATCACCTAACATCGTAAACGAATCGTCCTAGAATCCGATTATCTTTCATTTGTGTGAAACGTCTGTCCTATATCAGTAGGTAGTTTCTTTCTGGAGTCGTTGGAGACTGCCAGTGCTGGCCAGCCTTACCTAATTGTTAAACTGAAAGCTTGGATCTCCAATGCTAGCCAGCCATAATTGTTCAATTCAAAGCTATGATTAAAAGTGTACAGTGTACCCACTGTGGTGTTGTGTGTTTTGACGACCTCCGTGGCGCAGTGTGTAGCGCTGTTGCCTTAACGTGCGGAGGTCCCGGTTTCGATCACCGGCAGGGTCAATTTGGGAATTTATAATTTCTGAATTTACCCTGGTCTGGCCTGGTGGGAGGCTTCGGCTGTGACTAGTTACCACCCTACCGGCAAAGATGTGCTGCAAAGCGATTTAGCGTTCCGGTACGATGCCATGTAGAAACCGAATAGGGGTCATGGGTTTAATATAACTGCCATGCACCTAACAGGTTAGCCCGCTATAATCTTAGACTGCATCATCACTTACCATCACGTGAGATCGCAGTCAAGGGCTAACTTGTAGTGGATAAATATATATATATATTTTGTATTGATAAGAATGCCGTGTAGAAACTGATTATATATAACCACAGAATAGGTACAGCCTATATAACTGCCATTCTCCTATCTGGATAGCCTTACCTATATCATTTTTTTATCATCTGGATAAAATAAAGAATAAAAGATTTAAGGCTTTGATTCACTCGATGACTCTCTGGACTGTGGATATCAATGGCTCTTTCAGCTTAGACCATGGGCAGATTAATATTTTTTTAAAGAAATTTTATATTTCAGAAAAACTGGCTTGTATACTTCCTTGTTTGCTTGCTATTTATACAACAAACCTTACGAAAATGAAATGCCAAATCTTCATTCAGAGGCACTCTTCCTGTAATCACGAGTTGTAGGCACGGAAAAGGCGCAATGACTAGCACTTATCCAGCTATAACGAGCCCTCGACCGCGAGACCCCCATTGTTTACATTTTCAACTTTTAATTAAAAACTCCCCGACTGCTTGTAAACAAAAGTTAACTTTCGCTCCTTATAACTTCAATGTGGCTTTGAGAATTGAGCGGAATTGGTTGTTCTTGTCTGGCGTTTTGTAACACAAATTTATTTAAATTAAAGTTCTGTGTGGGCTAATCATGTAAATTGGCCAAATTTTTAGAGGTGGGAGAGACTTTTCAATATTTAAGTAAGCACATATTTTTCTTGAATAACTTGTCTGGCGTTTTGTTACACAAATTTATTTAAATTAAAGTGCTGTGTGGGTAAATCATGTAAATTGGCCAAATTTTCAGAGGTCGGAGAGACTTTTCAATATTTAAGTAAGCACATATTTTTCTTGAATTTAACTTGTCTGGCGTTTTGTTACACACATTTATTTAAATTAAAGTTCTGTGTAAATCATGTAAATTGGCTAAAGTTTCAGAGGTAACATTGAAAGGTCGACGCACATTAGACATACTGCAATTTTGGTATTGATAAGAATGCCGTGTAGAAACTGATTAGAGGTGTGGGTTTAATCTATCTATACTTATAATAAAACTGTAACAGGTCCAATTCTGTACATTGAAGATATTTTGAAAATTTTTTTTGGAGGGCACTCATTATTCGATACTGAAGCCAAATCTGTAATTTTTTTCATTTTTGTCTGTCTGTCTGTCTGTCTGTCTGTCTGTCTGTCTGTCTATCTGTCTGTCTGTCTGTCTGTATCTTGGCCGCGCATCACGCCGAAACTACTGAATGAATTCAAAAGAAACTTGGCACGATTTGAGCCCATACTACGAGGTAGGACATAGGATACTTTTTATCCCGAAATTCTACCCCCGAAGGGGTGAAATAGGGGTTGAAAGTTTGTATGAAAGTCCTTAATTTCTCAAGTTATAGCCATGAAACTTGATATATGAGCTGCGGGTTGAAAATGAAAACATATGTGTTTCACAGTTTTTCAAAATTCCACCCCCGAAGGGGTGAAATAGGGGTTGAGAGTTTGTATGAAAATCCTTAATTTCTCAAGTTATAGCCATGAAACAGCATTTGGGCTTTCGTTAAAATATGATGAAGTACGTGTTTCACCATTATAGGGGGATTATACCGTGGGATAGTAATATAGGCTACTTTTTATCCTGGAAAATTAACTGAAAAACTTATTCCACGCGGACGAAGTCAAGGGCATCAGCTATAAAGAATATACATACATACATAGGCTACTTTTTATCCCGGAAAATTAATGAGTTCCCGCGGGAATCGAAAAAACTTAGTCCACGCGGACGAAGTCGCGGGCATCAGCTAGTACTTATAATAAAACTGTAACAGGTCCAATTCTGTACATTGAAGATATTTTGAAAATTTTTTTTGGAGGCACTCATTATTCGATACTGAAGCCAAATCTGTAATTTTTTTCATTTTTGTCTGTCTGTCTGTCTGTCTGTCTGTCTGTCTGTCTGTCTGTCTGTCTGTCTATATCTTGGCCGCGCATCACGCCGAAACTACTGAATGAATTCAAACGAAACTTGGCACGATTTGAGCCAACGAGGTACGAGGTAGGACATAGGATATCCCGAAATTCTACCCCCGAAGGGGTGAAATAGGGGTTGAAAGTTTGTATGAAAGTCCTTAATTTCTCAAGTTATAGCCATGAAACTTGATATATGAGCTGCGAGTTGAAAATGGAGACATACGTGTTTCACAGTTTTTGAAAATTCGACCCCCAAAAGGGTGAAATAGGGGATGAAAGTTGGTATGAAAGTCCTTCGTTTCTCAAGATGTTTTACAAGTTATATCAACGAAACTTTTTGTTTTGGCTTACGGTAAAAAATAATGAAGTACGTGTGTCACAGTTTTTCAAAATTCCACCCCTAAGGGGGTGAAATAGGGGGTGAAAGTTTGTATGAAAGTCCGTCATTTCTCAAGTTATAGCCATGAAACTTGGTATATGAGCTGCGGGTTAAAAATGAAGACATACGTGTTTCGCAGTTTTTCAAAATTTCACCCTCAAAGGGGTGAAATAGGGGTTGAAAGTTTGTATGAAAGTCCTTCATTTCTCAAGTTATATCGATGAAACTTGGTATACAAGCTACCGGTTAAAAATGAAGAAATACGTATTTCACAGTTTTCGTAAATTGTACCCCCGAAGTCCGTCATTTCTCAAGTTATTTCGATGAAACTTGGTATATCCACGCGGACGAAGTCGCGGGCATCAGCTAGTTATTTAATATAACCAGAGAATAGTTAATAGTATAGCTGATATGACTGCCATACTCCTATCTGGATAGCCCACTATCATTTTTGACTGATAGTCATCACTAATACCAGGTGAGATCGCAGTCAAAAGGATTTGTTGTAAAAGAAAATAAATCTTTATTTTTTTTATTCCACTACAAGTTAAGCTACAGCCGAAACCCCCCACCAAACTAGACCAGAGAAAATTCAGAAATATAAATTCACCCAGCCGGGAATCGAACTCGGGATTTCCCACTTGTAAGACACAGCAGAAATTATTCACACCTTTAGTCTAATCATACTTTTTAAAGCTTAATTTAATCTGTTTTTGATAATTTATTTATTGTTAACATAAGTTACGCTGTACTTGCCGAGTTAATGAGTATTATAGGTCTACCAGAATCTGATGGCAAAAAGTATACACCGTATACTGGTACTTTTAGGTGTATTTTTTGCCATCAGATTCTGGTAGACCTATAGTTATTATTATATTTTGTATATAATACCTAATATGCCATATACGTCCGTAATCCGTATCGTGTCAAATTTTTAAGGTTTTGTGGACTAAATAATAAAAAATATCACAGCGTTCACCTCTGCGCAAAAAGATATTCAGACTTGTTCAGCAAATTCCTGTCTACATTGAAAGCACCTGAACTAATAAACGAAAACAGCAGGGCAAAATACAATAGAAGGTATTTAGCGAAGGCAAAATAAATTAATTTCAAATGCCACACACGTTCGCCTGGGAAAAGCGACCTTAGGAGCAAAAACACACTAGGAACCGGACAGGTCAAAACGTTTGCGCGAAACGTCCTCGTCGGAAGGAAAAGTCGTTTTGTTCTCTCGTGCGAGTATGTGCGACTTCATATAAAAATTGTTAGGATTTTCTGTCGGACAGAAAATTGTCGTCCGTAGTATGTTTTTGCTCTAATACTTCTGTTGAGCCTAGGTATGTTTAAACACAAGTAATTTTTTTTATACCGAGTAAGGTAATGTTAGGTAGATACGACTTTTGGTACAGTAATAGTTATTTGTTATACAAGAGTGAAAAGTTGTTTTTTAACCGCGTGGTCAATTTTGATGACCGAGCAAGCGAAGGATTCTAAAAATTAGAATAAAAATAAAAAAGATAAAATTAGAAAAGAGCACGAGGCGAAAAATCTTTTCACTCGAGTGCAACACGTAACTTTTCATCCCACCTCAGCGAGGAAATGACTAAATGCAAAAAAAATCACAAGATAATTTTATTTCAGTTTAGGTATTAACTACTAAGTACATTATGAAAGGTAAGTATTACAGAATAATCTTAACAAATAATACTTTTTCGAGTTTATGTCAAATTTGTAAATTGTAAGTGTGCTTAGTAAATAAAATTAAATTAAAAATAAGGAGGTCTCAATCGAGCTAGACCAGACCAACGAGGCACTTAGTCCTTTAAGTACTCGTATATGCACAAGGGTACTTACTGCCTTTGTGTGTACAGAGATGTAAAGCAGTATAACGAGCAAACTTATTAACCCTTCGCTTAAGTCCTATCAACAGTCATCTTAGCGAGTTAGCGTAAGCCGAAGGGACAAGTTACAGCCGCGGTCAAAATAATAGCGCTAAGTTTCAACATTGTACGACATAAGTTCGTTGTACGGTTAAATACTGCTATTTTCGGAGGACGAAAATACTCTACGGACGAACAAAATTCGTCTGGTGGTCTAATTGTCCGCCATTTTTACTGAAGCTGCGCAGAATACCACGACAAGACCAAACGTATTTTCTATACGAAGCGGGTGTTTTATCCCATCCTGTCTGCGTAGTGCTTTTGCCACTAATGCTAATGCCACTTTTGGACCTTCCATTTTCTCATTAAATAAATAAATAAATAAAAACTTTATTGCTTACACTATTGTTACGAGTATGTAACAATAAAATATTTAACTCCAATTATATTAATTCATTTCATTTATTTAATATTTGAAAAATCATTAATTATATTACCATCCTATATAAATGTGAACTGATCTTGGCGGATGTTGCCACACAGATAGCTGCAGGTATCTTGGAGACGGACATTGGATACTTATTATCCCGGAAAAAAAACTTCCCACAGGAAAGGGCTTTCTTGAAATTCTTTCAGGATTAAATAGATACAATTCTGTCAATTTTTAATGTTCATACAGTAAAAATTTTGCTATTATTACTAAACTAAGTGTAAAATGGGTAAAATAAAATGAAAAGGCATTAGACGTGAAATCCATGACTTATAAAATATAATTAGCGCAGGTGCACGACCAAGTTCCCGGGCGATATTTCACCTGCCCTCTTTAGTACTTTACCTGCGACGCGGTAATACTGTAAGCGAAGTTTAATAAATGATCCGAGGAAGCGAAACATTGGCGCAGAACGTCGTATCAAATTACATATTAAGCAGCTAAGTACATACCTATACCTACTCGTAGTTTATTTTTACTGCTTTGTGTGGCAATAAAGCGTTTATCTATCTATCACAGGTAAGTATATGAGTTTGTTGTGGGCTTTTCTTAGACGGCGTGTTTGGTTTGCGTTAGGTTTATTTTTAAAATACGTAAGATCTTTTGATTTGACTTGACAAAAGATCAGCAAAAGAAGACTTAATTGATAATTTTCTTTACGGTCAATTCATGTACACTGTTAATGAAATTTGTGTTTTCACCCTGTCGACTCTTTCTTGCCAGTTCTTTTCAGTAGAATCTGTTTTCAGACTATCACCGTACGGTGATAGTCTTGACTTCTCTTATGGGACCGGCGACCGCCGCTCGCAACTTCTACTCGAACCGCAAATATAAATTTGCCGGTATATTGCTATCCCTATTTGGCTGAAGACACATGATCGCGTGCAAGCGCGATAGCAATATGAGCGTACAGAATTTGTTATACATTTAGTCTTGTTCCGTGAATACCAAAAATGATGAATGAAAATTTGTTGTGTTTTTAACTTCGTGTTGTTATTCTGTAACTTGACAATATAGGCTATGTTCCTGATCAATTAGTACGTGAGATATCGCTGGTTTTAATATAAAACAAATAAGGAGAAAACATGTCCTTTATGTCGCAAAAACATGCAAAACGCAATGTGCTTACATTTAATTTTGGGAAAGTATTTTGGAAAAATAATTATCCAGAGACCTAGATAAATACAAGTTCAATCTTAATAATCGCATAATATGGAGGAAATATGCTCGAATTACTAATTATTTTGGTATTACGTTTGTATGAGCAATTAGCCCTCCGCTGGCGCCTTAAGATGGCTTACATGATATTTCTTATTTTAAACAATATTTCATATTTAATTCAATTAAAAAAATTCCGGCCGAGCGAAGCCAGGTCATGTCAGCTCGATAAATCACCCACTGCGCAAGTTTAAGTTGTAACTAACGCAGGTTCTATATTTGTGTCTATTTTTTTTATTGCGCGATACGTTTGCGCTTGACGACAATCATGCGTAATACAAAGCAACGTTGAGGTCCAGGTTGGAGCGCGCTTGCCTAGAAGATTCAAAAGCAATCAAGGTCTATCGCCTTTTTAGCTGTCTAGCCAAGCAAACTCCAAGGAGTCAAACTACCACTGTTAAACTCTTCAACTTTTAATTAGGACACTTGCACAACTTTGCACACTTCCAAACTGTAATTTATTTTCTGAAGCTCCTTTAATTAGGTTGCCTGAGGATCGAGGGCAGATTGTTGTCTAAACTAATTTGACTTTTGAGCATGAATGGCGTCTGTTCTAAATGAAACAGTTTAATAATTTAAATTTAATGTTTATTTTAAGAGGAATATTTTAGTGTCAGCGGAGTAGTTTCAGACTCTACAAGTAACAAAGTTATTATTGTTGACTTATTTTACTGCTTTAATTTTAGTTTGTTAATTGGCAAAGCCCATTTGAATAGAGGCTTTGTATTTTAAAGCTGCTCCAGTGGAACAGACTGAGCGAGTAAAAGAGTTCAAAAGAGTCTAATAAGCTCGCTCATTAAGGCAACTGTCAAACTCTTTGTTAGAAGTGTAAAAGTCCGTTCCGCTTAGCTATCGCCCACTCACAGCAGTGGAAACTCCGCTTAAAAAGTATGTATATTCCCATGATGCAACCTATCTCTCAATATCTAAATCGGTTACACAGGTAAGCCGTGAAAGGTGACAGACGGACAGAAACACTTTCGCATTTTTGACGACCTCCGCGGCGCAGTGTTGAGTGCTGTTGTCTTAACGTGCGGAGGTCCCGGGTTTGATCCCCGGCAGGGTCAATTTGAGAATTAATAATTTCTGAATTTTCCCTCGTCTGGCCTGGTGGGAGGCTTCGGCCGTGGCTAGTTACCACCCTACCGGCAAAGACGTGTAGCCAAGCGATTTAGCGTTCCGGTACGATGCCGTGTAGAAACCGAGTAGGGGTATATGGGTTTAATATTACTGCCATGCCCCTAACACGTTAGCACGCTACCATCTTAGACTGCATCATCACTCACCATCAGGTGAGATCGCAGTCCAGGGCTAACTTTTAGTGGATATTTTTTTTTAAATCTAATATATAAAATTTCCATGTCACAATGTTTGTTACCGTACTCCTCCGAAACGGCTAGACCGATTTTTACCAAATTTTTTATGCATATTCAGTTATGAGAATCGGCTACTATCTATATTTCAAACCCCCACGCGGACGGAGTCGCATGCATCAGCTAGTATTAGTATAGATTTAGCCTCTCAAATCGGCTTAGAATAAAACCTATACCCTGGAATGGTAAGCCAAAGAGGAGTACACATATAAATAACCTTAGTAGGTTGTACCGCATTGGTACCTAGTCCTAAACAAATAAACAAAGCTGAACAACAGTCAAAGGATAATCCTCGTAAAAGTTTACGAACCGTACGCTTAATCTCCGTTCGATACCGCACTTTTGAACAGCGATTAAGCCTTATTCACAGTTCAATAACTATTTGATCAGTGATTGTGTGCGTGGATCACTGTTCCAAAACTAACCCTAAAAATCTTAAAATCAAAAGTGAATAGGCATCTTCTTGGCAAGCGCGTCCCTACTTAGGCCGCATCATCACTTCCCATCAGGTGTGATTGTGGTCAAGCGTAAGTCTATAATGAATTTTAAAAAAAAAGTTCAACTGTGATCGTGCCATTTTATTGCTTATCTCTTTCATATCTCAGATTTTGATTCTCTGACTTTTTAGTTTATAATTTAATGCAGAGTATACTTCTGTTAATCGTTTGTTCTTTAAATGAAATGGTTTCTCTATCTCTATTCTAAATAAAAGAGAGTCCCTTGACAATAATAATTCTTGCATGAATAATGTCTCTAGTGAAATTATAATATCACGGTTTTCACAATATGCCTGTGTATAGTCATATTATAGGTATAATATAGGTATTATATTCAATATTCAATATTCAATTCAATTCAATACTAATATTATAAATGCGAAAGTGTGTTTGTTTGTTGGTTTATTGGTTTGTTGGTTTGTTAGTTTGTCCTTCAATCACGCTGCAAAGGAGCAACGGATCGACGTGATTTTAGCACGGGCCCGGGCACGGGTATAGTTGAGAACCTGGAGAGTGACATAGGCTAATCTTTATCCCGGAAAATTAAGGAGTTCCCGCGGGAATCAAAAAAACATAAACCACGCGGACGAAGTCGCGGGCATCAGCTAGTATTCAATATGCGACACAACTTGATAATTAACGTACCGGGAAACATTAATAATAGTAAAGTTATCTCATTACATACATTAATTCATAATATTAATTTAATAATATTATGAATTAATGTATGTAATGAGATTGCCTGAAAACGACGTGAAAATAGATTTTTATGACCGCAATTACGGAAACCCGGTCATTACAATTAAATACAAAATAACAATATCGATAATGACCGCCCTGGTTTTATTACGATACACCATAATGTTTTAAAAGTTCATGATACATTTTTAATCGGTACGGTGATACCGAAGGGTCATTAAGCGCATTTTAAAACAAAGTGCCTGTTTAATTTGACCTATTACCACCATAACTACAGCGCATGAACAACCCACAGCTGGGCACAGGCCTCCACACTCATAGGAGAGAGGGAATTAGAGCTTAGACCCACCACGCTGCTCCAATGCGGGTTGGCGGGCTTGGTTGCGGGCTACGTACAATTGTAGTTTATTATGTTGTAGTTTATTGAGTTATTGATGATTCCCGTGTTGTCCTCGTGGATTTAGGTATTAAAAATCCCGTTGGAAATCTATGATTTTCTGGCATAAAATAAGCCATATGGCTCTGCAGGTCTTTGGGTGTAAACTGTCGGACTGCTTTAGAACTGCACGCTGACTGTAAAATTGCAGTTTTATAACTGCAAACTGACTGCGCAGTCCGCTTGCAGTCGATGTGCAGTTCAATGGAAATGAACAGGCTGATGTGCAGTTCTATTGCAGTTCAAATACAGTAACTATTTGAACTGCAATAGAACTGAAGTATATAGTATATAGAACTGTTCTATTGAGATTATGCCAACTGCAGAAAAACTGCTTCGTAACTGCAATTTTTCAGTCGGCGTGCAATCCTAATGCAGTCCGTCTAGACTTATAGACTCTAGACCCTTAAACTAAGTATATCTATCTAAAAAAATATAAAAAATGCCTACCTAGATATGTTAAAAGTGGAAGGGAAAGCGGAAGGTAAAAGGGCAATCCCCATTATAACCTAGCGATTCAAAATAGAAAGGAGAAAGTAAATCGCTTTGTACCTGGCTGTGGAATTTCGACTACGTCAGGGTGCAGACCTTTGAGATGCCTTGCGGTACGATAGTAAAAGGTGACAGAGGAACTAGATCAAATAGTTCTTAAGCACACTCTCCTAAATATATCCTGTAGAACAGCAACAGACAGGCAGCTTTTTTTTAGCGTAGCTTAGGTAGCGGGCTAACCTGTTAGAGGTATAGCAGTTATTAAACCCATATCCCCTATAGCTTTGCGATGATGTTCCAAGCTTTAGAAAAAGGAGCTTTGAACGACTTATTAGTAATTAATCAATAGGGAATAAAAAATTGCTTTAGTGGGCATTTTAAGTTACAAATACCTTCACCGGAAATCACTTAAAACGAAAATAGAAAAGCCTAACCTTTTATAACAACTGTTGCGTGCTGTGGCTTTTATATTACTTTGTATAATTTACTTAAAGTGAACTAGGCTTCCTTATTGCGTGTTTCATGCTAGTGCCGCGAACAAAATTACCTGATTGACCGTTAAAAAGTTATTCTTATACTATGAGTAAGAACATATATCATTCAGTTCTTATCGGATTAACTTTGAAGTTATAATCAAAAAATAGAAAATCCGTGAAAGAACTGCCGAAGTAGGTAACCGGACATACATATTAACGATGGAATTAATGAAATGAAATGAAATTATTTATTTCACGTAAGACAACTTGGTTCGGAGATGGTTAGGGCACACAGCAATTAAGTAATATGATTGTCTTGTCTTCAATTGATAAAAAAAAATGAAGCAATTTAAAAAAAAATTGCCACGCTTTTGCAAAGCTCTCATTATATCCAGGTATTATTAGTTTGTCCAAGGTACTGCATACGATTACCAAGTGACTCTAGATTTGAAAGAGCGGCATTAACATTATAAAAAATTCAAAGGGTTGGTACTTAAATGATTTTTTTACTGCGGTCCCTTCGCGGCTTACAGAGTTGAACTTCCATTGTTTACGTTTTTAACTTTTTAATTAAAAACGTTAAACCACTTTAAAACAGCCATTCATTTTGGCTTGTTATACGTATATTTCGATATAACTTTATGGCGCGCAGCAGGTACACTTCGTTAATTATGTAATTATGAAACTTTTCGTTCAGAGAGAAAAGTGGTAGTTACAATCTTTACATAGCGTGTTTGTAACAATACAGTTTTGACTATAATGTATACCTACCTATATACCTAGGTACTTGATTTTTTTTTAAAACTATTATTGTTATATAATATTTAATAAGTAATACCCGAGATCGATGGCTCTCTGAGCACGTAGGAAAAGAAAAGGGGGGGGGGGGGAACCGTACTAAGTGTTAAAATGCCAAATTTGAACTATTAAGTAAAATTGCAAGATATGTGACGTCACACTAGGGAGGGGGGGGTCTCACAAATGTGGCCAACTGTGACAAGGACGGGGGAGGGGTCAAAAAATCACGAAATTAGTGTGACGTACTTTATGGATGACCCCTAATATAACTAACGGCTTGGATCAACGTTTTAACAATTCAAGGGATTATGCGTTGTCCCTCATACATATAGCTAGCATATAGTTTTATCTAGGTAAGCTCTACGCTTTACGCTATTAGCTTAGTAGGTGGTCTTAAATATTATAAGCTCATATTTTTACTTTTTCATCCTGTCACATCTGTTACCTCTAGCGGGGATTTGTGGTTTAGCAAAGTGAATAAAATGATTGAATTGGTAGAGATCACGTTATGTTCCCACACCGCTGAGTTTCATATTATGTAAATTGAAAGGTAGTCTGGATTTAGCCATACTTCATATATTTATATGCCAAATAATATAATATGTTTAATAATATAAATTTAAAAAAAAAATGTCCTCCCTACCGAATTTCAGCCACGGCGGCCTATCTCCAAAAAGATTAGCCATCTGCGCGGGAGATATTATAGTGCACAAGTGTGTGCACATACACAGTTGCACTCTCTGTTCCTTTACTCTCATAGCCTCATGGGATGGAAAATCTGACACGACCGGAGATCAGGCGCAGGACCGACGGCTTTACGTGCACTCCGAGGCACGGGTGAAACACCGCCAACTTCTTTACTCCAGGCTAGTACTGAGAATTTCTTGTCAGAAAACCCCAATACTTGTTATGGCCCGACCGACTCGAACATGCTAACCACTAGACCAACGAAGCAGTCAATAATCAAATAATTATTATAAATGCGAAAGTTTGGATGGATGTATGGATGTATGGATGTTTGTTACTCAATCACGCTCCAACGGCTGAACGGATCTGGATGAAATTTGGCACAGAGATAGATTATAGTCTGGAATAGCACATAGGCTACTTTTTATCCCGGAAAATTAAAGAGTTCCCGCGGGAACCGAAAAACCTCAATCCACGCGGACGAAGTCGCGGGCATCAGCTAGTACATAATAATAAGATCTAGAACCATCAAAATAAGGTCAATAACGCTGATCCCTTACAAATAATAACATGTCAACATAAACTGCGGAAACCATTTCCCGGCGACTTGATAGCTGGTGTTGATAGCCAGTTTTACGTCGCAGTAAATGTCTAATAACTCATAACCCCGGACAAAGCTCAATCTCATTCTGAGGATCGGGTATAGCACGCATTTGCAGGTTCTAACTATGCTTCTATATTAAGGTTCTATATTAATATATGGTTGGTATGGTTCTATATTATGGTTTTCGTTTTCGAATTTACTTATTAAGGCGAAAACACACAGTCGACCGGACGTAATGTCGCGCTAGTTTGTTCAGCGTTTCACGTAGTATGTTTTCACCCTAAGTTTGTAGCGTACGTTTTTTTTTATCCACTACAAGTTAGCCCTTGACTGCAATCTCACCTGATGGTAAGTGATGATGCAGTCTAAGATGGTAGCGGGCTAACCTGTTAGGGGCATGGCAGTTATATTAAACCCATACCCCTATTCGGTTTCTACACGGCATCGTTCCGGAACGCTAAATCGCTTGGCGGCAAGTCTTTGCCGGTAGGGTGGTAACTAACCACGACCGAAGCCTCCCACCAGGCCAGACCAGGGAAAATTCAGAAATTATAAATTCCCAAATTGACCCTGCCGGGAATCGAACCCGGGACCTCCGCACGTTAAGACAACAGTACTCAACACTGCGCCGCGGAGCAAGAAATAATAATTAGTAAATAATAATTAGAAAATCTTGCTATTTAAACCATTGGCGCCATAAGAGGCGTAATATCAATATGTTGTCTTTGACAAAAGATCCATCCATCATGATCCATCCATCAGCTTGTATGCATCCACTGCAGGCTGGACACATTGACTTAAATATGTATAGTATACATATAAGTCAATGGCTGGACATAGGCTTTTTCGAGAGCGCGCCACCAAACACGGTTCTCTGCCTTCCTCATCAAAAGAACCGCGTGACATCAATTTTGAGCAGCTCACTCACACAAATTCTTATGTTCGAGGCTTGGAAACTATGCATGTTTAAAACCTATGTATACAATTATCCACCCTTTTCCCAGAATACGCCTACGGCTATACGAAATTATCCATACTTCCATACTAATATTATAAATGCGAAAGTGTGTCTGTCTGTCTGTCTGTCTGCTACGCTTTCCCGGCCCATCTTTTCAACCGATTTTGCTGAAATTTGGTACAGGGGTAGGTTATATCCCGGGGAAGGACATATGCTACTTTTTATCCCGGAAAATTAAGGAGTTCCCGCGGGAATCAAAAAACCTTAATCCACGCGGACGAAGTCGCGGGCATCATCTAGTACTTTCATATTTTCACAAAGTTTTATCACAAATATCACCCGGATAATACAGTTATTCAAATGTCTGGTGAAATAATAGGCAGTAAATTATACAGTAACTGCGAAATATGAAATACCATATCATGAATAAAATCCGCTTAAAATTGGAGCAAAGCGTTGAAAGTCTTAGAAAACGCCAATATTATGCATGTATGAGATATTAAAGGTAATATCATGGTGGTAGATACTCGTATCATAGGTAGTTTATATCATACGAGTGGGTGTTTAGCCAAGAACATCGTCCTTGTTTATTCTGGATGGGGAAAACTTTACTTACAATATTATCATAGCAGTATGGCTTCAGGATATTTTTTTAGTCTATAAACAGTGTGAGTGGCAGTTAAGGAATGATCAGTTTTTTTTCTTTTTTTAATATATAGGCTAGCGCTTGGCTGCAATCAGACTTGCTCGCAAGTGGTGATGGGGCCTAAGGTGGAGCGCGCTTGCCTAGAAGATGCCTATTCACTCTTGATTTGAAGGTACGTACGTCTTGAAAAACGGAAGCCGGAAGGGCATTCCATATCCTAGTGGTTCGAATCAGAAACGAGGAAGCAAATCGCTTCAAAAATTTCGACTGCGTAAGAATACTATTATCGTGCGCCAAAAAAAAATATACTAACAAAACCATACTTTCGGTTAGTTATTTGATTGACAATTTAGACTGGAAAGGTATAAGCATAATAACTTGCATAATAATTACACTTAAAAAATAAAGAAACAAATTTATCCTAAAATTTTAAAATTTTAATGCTTGTATAACAAAAACACTAACTTTTATTCGAATACTTTATTGCGCCAATTTTAAATAACAGTATTGGTTTGCCATTTCCCGCTGTTGTTATTTGTGGTAAGATAAATAAAAGCTTTAAAAAACATTTTAATTGCTTTGAAAAGGCATTGTTGTACTCCGATTGGAGGTGGCATATTATTCCATAATTAAGACGCAGAGTATTTAGTTAAAATATACTTTTTTAACTGGACAACAAAGCCAGAACAAAATAATCCTTTTTTTCCTTTGTAGCTTTCTCGTAGCAAGGCTCGCGTAGATTCTCTGTAATCTGCATATCCTACATTCATACTAATATTATAAATGCGAAAGATTGTCTGCCTGTCTGTATATCTGCTACGTTATCACGGCCCATCTGTACAACTGATTTTGTCAAATTAGGTACAATGATAGGTTGCATACCAAAGAAGGATATTAGGGACTACTTTTTATCCCGGAAAATTAAAGCGTTCCCAAAGCATTTACAAAAATACGAAGTCACGTGCATCATTCTAGAACATAAATAAAATACTATCCTTTTTGCTCCAAATGTTCTGACACCTTAGGCCATAAATTGCAGAGAAAAATACAGTGATTTTTCTGTGCAATTAAGCCAGATTTATCCATAGGTATTCTAACATTATAAATGTGAACGTGTGTCTGTCTGTCCGTCTGTCTGTCTGTTTGTCTGTCTGCTACGCTTTCAAGGCCCATCTTTTTAACCAATTTTGATGAAATTAGGTATAGATGTAGATTGTATCCCAGGGAAGGACATAGGCTACTTTTTATCCCGGAGAATTAAGGAGTTCCTGCGGGAATAAAAAAACTTAATCCACGCGGACGAACTCGGCATCGGGTATCATAGTTCTTCATAAACACTTTGATCGTCATCGAACTATATTATTTTCTAATTCACAGGTATACTTTGATATCATTATATTACGTGCCATATCTCGTATTAAATTATCGCGCGACAAGGATGCGCTCTAGAGAATAGCACGGCACGTGATAGGTACGCAATCTATGAATATTTGATCAAACAAAACCAAATTTTTCGCGGCGGAAAAACACGTCCAATCAAAAAAATTGAAATAAACACAATGTTTTTCCGGTTCACGAAAAAGGCGAAAACACACTGCACTACAGCCGAAAATTTTACGTTTCTCTCATTTACATACTAGAGCGACACAGACTATCGTGACACGACGAATTTCCCATAAGGCGAAATCACAGTACCTAGGGACAAAAAAATTTAGACTGACAGAAAAAAAGCCTCGCGTTTTTTTTTTGAAGTGAAAACCTCTTTAGCCGCGTTGAGCAATTTTTTCGTAGGGGTAAACTTGTGGATTATGACGACCTCCGTGGTGCATTTTATAGCGCTGTTGTCCTAACGTGCTGGAGGTCCCGGGATTTGACTCCCGGCAGGGTCAATTTGGGAATTTATAATTTCTGAATTTTCCCTGGTCAGGCCTGGTGGAAGGCTTCGACCGTGGCTAGTTACCACCCTACCGGCAAAGACGTGCCGCCAAGCGATTTAGCGTTCCGGTACGATGCCGTGTAGAAATCGACTAGGGTATGGATTTAATATAACTGCCATGCTCCTAACAGGTTAGCCCGCTACCATCTTAGACTGCATCATCACTTACCATCAAGTGAGATCGCAGTGAAGGGGTAACTTGTAGAGGATAAAAAAAAGAAGTTTTTCATAATACGAGGCGGGCGTTTCGCGCGGACGGACGCTTTTTCCTGTCCATCGCGTATTTAGTGTGTTTTCAGTTTTCACCCTAAGTGAACATTACCCACTAGGCATGATTGCGGGTAAACACGCGGCACGCCACAACCGTGTCAATACAATGGAAACACATTTATAATGATAAATTATTTCAGAAACAACACAAACCTCATTGTCAGTCAATATTTGATATTCATTTTATTTTGTGTTTATTTGCCTGAGGGACCACATGCTCAGATCCAGCAAAAATAGGTATTTTATTATATTGAAATACAAGTTGATGCCCGCGACTACGTCAGCGTGGAACATATTTTTATAATTCCTACGGGAACTCGTTAATTTTCCGGGACAAAAAGCAACCTATGTCACTCACCTGGGTCTTCAACTTTACCCATACAAAAAAATCACGTCGATTATTTGCTCAGTTGCAGCATGATTGAAGGACAAACCAACAAACACACACTTTCTCATTTATAATATTAGCACAGAACATGTATCATACACACCGGGTGTATTTCACAGGCATGAACCGTCCGCCTCCAGTTTCACTACCGAGATTGTCATTAGATCCTTTTACATAGCTTAAAGGGATATATGAAACTTTTAAAATACCTGTGAAAAATGTAGGTGCGAAGCTTAATAAACCTGATTTTAGGCGACATTTTAAAAGATAATATATTCATGACACCGTGCGATAGGTAAAGCTCCGGACGCTTAATATATTATTATGCCTTGTACCACAGCTTGTACCTAGGAGAAAGGTTACCTATATTTAATAATATTGCGGAAAGTTGTCTACTTTCTTTATTAGCTACGTGGTCTCGGCTGATATTGACCTATGCGTGGACCTATAATATCGTGTTTGATTTTTTGATACTTTGCAATACCTACAATGATGTTTTTAGGGTTCCGTAGCCAAATTTGGCAAAAACGGAACCCTTACAGATTCGTCATGTCTGTCTGTCTGTCTGTCTGTCTGTCCGTCCGTATGTCACAGCCATTTTTTTCCGAAACTATAAGGGCTCATACGCATTAGCGGTTAACCGCGTGCGCGGCTAACCGCGCGGCTAGCCGCTTTTGTGTTTTTGTATGCAACCGCTCATTTTGTACGCACTAAACCGCGACAAAATTCCAACCGCGGCGGTTGAAAGTCCGGGAGCGGCCCGCTTCGCGGCTGACCGCCATCTTGCCTATGCGCACTAGGCGGTTCAGTACGCGGCGTGCCGCAGGTCTGTTTGCACGTCATATTGTGTACCTACTATGGAAAGCGCACTCATGAACTTCGACACGGAAAAATTTATCGTCGAAATTCAACAAAGAGAAGCAATATGGAACTGGCCAGATTCGTGACGTGTTTGCAGTAACGGATGAATCCAATATTTTTTTTTACTTTGTCTTCGTCGTTTTCGATAGTACAAATAGATAACACAAGCTACCTCGACAGCGTCCATTTCGATTATGATAGAATGAACTCAATTTTCTGAGAAAGCGGTTCAACCGCCTGACGCGGTTGATCAGGCGGTTGAACCGCGGCTAGCCGCCGTGGCGGTGAACCGCTGTTTCAACCGCGTCAGGCGGTTTAACCGCAAGCCGAACCGCCTGGGCGGCTGACCGCTAGTGCGTATGAGCCCTAAGAACTATAACTATATTGGATAGAAGCAGGCGTTACTTTGCGGAAGTCCATGATTATGAAGGAACTTGAAATTTAATTTGCTATAATCCGCAACAATTGCTTGAAAATTGTTGCGGATTATAGCAAATTAAATTTCAAGTTCCTTCATAACTATAACTATGTTGAAACTTGGTAAGTAGATGTATTCTGTGAACCGCATTAGGATTTTCTTACAAAAATAGATAAAAAACAATAAATTTTGGGGGCTCCCCATACTTAGGCCTGAAACTCAAAAATTTTTTTTTCATCTAACCCATACGTGTGGGGTATCTATGGATAGGTCTTCAAAAATGATATTGAGGTTTGTAATATCATTTTTTTCTAAACTGAATAGTTTGCGCGAGAGACACTTCCAAAGTGGTAAAATGTGTGTTCCCCCCCTGTAACTTCTAAAATAAGAGAATGATAAAACTAAAAAAAATATATGATGTAAACTTCCACCGAAAATTGGTTTGAACGAGATCTAGTAAGTAGTTTATTTTTAATAATTTAAAACTTACTACAGGTTTGTACGGCACCCTCGGTGCGCGAGTCCGACTCGCACTTGGCCGGTTTTTTATATATCGAACGTCATTGAATACCTACAAATAGTATCAATAGTTTGGTATTCACCATGAGGGAAAGAAAAACGAACTGCAGGATCATACGAGCTATGTATGATGTATGAAATGTTGCCATATGAAAACAAAAACAAATCCCAACGTAAATAATGTAATATGCACGAATAAATTCATGAACAGCAGGTAATGTAAAAGGTAAAAGAAAAATCGGATTCGGGATGAATTTCGTTTTTGTTATTTTCTGTACGCCTGGCGTTGATGGCGTAAAATCGGATCAATACGACGCCAACACGAAATAATACAACCTTTATTTAATTTGAAATACGGTTTTTACGGTGAACCTCGTTAGCTCAACGGTTTTTATCTTTGTTTACTGCTGAAAAAATAATCATACTTACTTAATATTATAAATGCGAAAGTGTGTTTGTTTGTTGGTTTGTTGGTTTATTGGTTTGTTGCTTTGTTGGTTTGTCCTTCAATCACGCTGCAGCGGAGTAACGGATCGATGTGATTTTTGGCATAGGTATAGTTGAGGACGGACAGTGTCATAGGCTACTTATTATCCCGGAAAATTAAAGTGTTCCCGCGGGAATCAAAAAAACTTAAACCCCGCGTGGTTTCGGGGTACGAAGTCGCGGGCATTAGCTAGTAATCCCATAACGTAGATGAGGGACCTTTAAAGAGTAGCTAGGAGGCGTTGGAAGCAAAGGCTAGACCGTATTCTTTGGAGGACCTTTGCAGAAGTTGACGTCTGTCGGTTCATCGGTTGAAATGCAATGAAATGAACAGTTAAATTCCATGTGCAGGGGCAACTTGATATATCAAGACCGTCGAACTTGATATACCGTCTTGGAAGATTTTCATACTGAGAAGAGCGTCTCTGGAGAGTTCTACTACTATTAGGACTGTACCACCGCTACAGGCTGTAGCCTACAGCCCATTAACGTCCCACTGCTGGGCACAGGCCTCCACTATCATTGGAGAGAGGGAATTAGAAATTAGACCCACCACGCTGCTCCAATGCGGGTTGGCGGGCTACACAGGTTGCGGGTTAGGACTGTATAGTCCTAACCCGCAACCCGCATAGTTAATATTAATAGTAATAATAAAGAAAACATATTTTAAATAATACCAATTACCTACCTAATTAAAAAATAATATAAGTAGCTCAACTTAGATCATACCTTTAAGTGCTTGGACTCAGAAAATACGTCGGTCCAATTAGATTAATGGGAAGTGCTTACTTTTAATTAATTACTCATTAATTATATTTATTATCGCTGCGTCTATCTATAATCTCGATAAAGAGCATGTTCATTAATTCGTAAGTATTTGTAGGTTTTTTTCGGGATTTTTTTCATATCCACGCTATTAGATTTTAGTTTTCAGATTTATTTATTTGCATTTAACATGAACAATACAATAATTGGCATCTCACCCCGTTAGGGTATATGCAATTTGAGTGGCAGGGGTACTTCGAAATTATTTTATTAATAGGTTCAATGCGAAAGTGTGTCAGTGATCTTGACTGCTACGCATTCACGGCCCATCTATTCATCGGATTTTGAGTAAAGGTACAGTCTAGATAGGTTGCATCGGCTACTTTTAAACCCGGAAGATCAAAGAGTTGACCATCTTTTATTAGCATTCGTACTTTCATGTTCAAGACGTACTTACCCTGAAAAAATCTTTTTTCAAAATTGTACTATGCCTCAATGAAGCGGTATAACCCGCGGTTTCTATATTAACTATACCATAATACCGCTCTTAAGTTGTTTATGAAGTGAAAACTTCTTTAGCCGCGTTGAGCACTTTTTGGTAGGGACTTGTGGATTTGGGAAACTTGTGGATTCGCGTCACCGACATGTCGCTCCGACATGCTCGCGAACATCGACATGCTCGTGTTGTTACGAAGACAAAAGGTCTTACATATACTACATTCGTAATTAAACTTTAATGTTATTTGAATTTTTTTATTATTTTAAATATTCGTTTTCACTTCTATCGGCAGGGAATGACTGTTTTTTAATCATGAACGAAACTGTTTGACGGACTACGACGACAAAGCTTTAACAGAGAATAGGTAATAGTACAGCATTATTTAGAGCCACTTGCTATACCATTGAGCAGGTACCTATATTACCTAAAGCGCCAAAATTAATTCAGCCAGGCGTCTCGTAAAGCTCGACGTAACACCGAGCTGTAAGCCTCACGGTGTCGGGATTTCGAACTCGACGCTAGGGATAACACGACGGAATCAACCGACATGGCTTTATTTAACGTAACAGTTACTCAGCTCTACAACCTTGTTACATGTACTCTACTTATCTCTTATACTTATACTAAATCAACCGTCCGCGTTTGCTCTGGTATAATTTATGAAAATCGGTTTTTCATAAATCTTGAAACACGAAGTTTTTAAAAAATTTCAAATATCAATTTTCATCGCTACAATTTTTTACACAAATTTTCGTTAAGGTACAAATTTTTACTGTATTTTATTATAATTAATAAGAACTGTCTTATCATTACTTATATATAAAATGTGCAAACAGAAAGATAACAACAGAATGATAATATATGTAAGTAGTCACATGAAGGATCCGGAAATGTTTTAGGCATCGACAGCTCTTTCACATAAACATCCTTATGCTTTTTTCTTAGCACCGTTTTGAATGAATTACTAGATGATGCCTGGGACATCGTCCACTCTCCAGATCCATAATCAATCACTACTGCACCCATACAAAAAGTCACGTCGATGCGTCGTAATTGAAGGACAAACCTACAAACAAACATCTACTCATATATCTTAATATCGCAATTCGCATTTATTAATGATACATTAATCAAATGAAAATGTGCAAAGAATAATGAAATAATTTACTCATTATTCAATTTCCATTTATAAAGTCACGCGGGACCATCCATTTATCATTTCCACTGTTCGCCTCAAGCAAAACGTATGGAGTAAGACAAATAGAGATTTAAATTCATTACATGATTCATAACAAATGTCTCTAGGGACCTCTGGGAGTTTTACTATAATTAGCAGGTATGTCGAGTTTATTGTGGGCTCTTCTCAGCTCAGGGCGCGTTTGGAACCCTCGTAGCATTTGTTTTATCACCATTCAACCAGTCAAATATAAAACCCATCTAGGCTCTTCTTAGTTAAGGCACAGGTTAAGGATGCGTTTGGAACCCTCGTAGCTTTAATTTTATCGCTATTCACTCAAGAGTTATAGTCAATTATAAAACCCATTCATAAACAGGTATATAAAAGCAGATTAATTTTCCATTAAAGTGATATTAATACGTTTTTAAAAAACACATTTGTGGAGATTACACAGGTACAATTTAATTTAAAAAGCGCTGATAAATTAGATAAAGAATGCTTACGGTGCGACGGTAAAATTCAATTTGCCTGGAATATTTATATCGTCGCGTCGGGAGCCGGTGTAACCGTAGTTTAGCGAGTGTCCAAGTGAGGATTTAAACGTATAAAGTGCTTGCCATTTCGGAGCGCGTGTCAACTTTACTTGTTGTTATGCACATTGCGTAAATGTGCGTGCCTCTTGGAGTGTTCAGTGCGTACGCGCAATCACGTACACGCACACATTTACACGTATACAAATGTATACAGATAGGAGTTTAGCACAACCATGAGCCACGCGCACTCATGGATTGCAAGAACTTATACCATTACTAGATGATTCCCGCGAGTTCGTCCGCGTGAGTTAAGATTTTTTGATTCCCGCGGGAACTTATTAATTTTCCGGGATAAAAAGTAGCCTATGTCCTTCCCCGGGATACAATCTACCCCTGTACCAAATTTCATCGAAATCGGTTGAGTAGATGGGCCGTGAAAGCGTAGCAGACAGACAGACACACTTTCGCATTTATAATAATACTAGATGATGCCCGCGACTTCGTCCGCGTGGAATAAGGTTTTTTGGTTCCCACGGGAACTCCTTGATTTTCCGGGATAAAAAGCCTCTATACCAAATTTCAGCAAAATCAGTTGAAAAGATGGGCCGGGAAAGCGTAGCAGACAAACAGTCAGACACACAGTCGCATTATAATATTAGCATAAAGGATTAGTATATGGATAGATAGATATGGATTCGTGTGGTGTTCTTGTACACCCTGTAAGAACATAGTTACTTTCGCTATTCTATTAAAAGGAATTGCGAATTTCGTGAGTGGGATTTGAAACTGTGACATCATGCTTACGATGTCGGATGCGGCTCTTTTCCGGTTGAGTTACGGAGGAGTGCTCAAAATGTTCAACAGTAACTAAAATAATCACATACAGGTACTCTGTGTCACTCCATCTATACTGGAAGGAGAGGGACACAGTTCAACGCTTTTTTTGTCACATACGATTTTCCAGGCTAGGTCTTGCTTTTCATCGTGGCGAACTATGTACTTACAAAGACTTCTTTCCTCTTGCGTTGAGCAAGTTTTCGGCAGGTTCTGTTAATCGTACCTACTGCGATTTTTGCAATTAATATTGTTACTGGCCGATTTCCATTATTCGATATAAGCACCTAGGGGATCACATAGCATTGCTATCACAAAAACATCAGTGATTGCGATTGTCAGCTGTACGATCTTTTGTATGTGTGCGTTTCTTTACTGTATGATTGCTAAGCTGTTGTTTAGTCACATTCTGAGACTTCTGAGAAATGCTCCGTCGATGTTAATCTTGACACAGCAAACAAATTTAGAGAGTATATTTCTGCCACTGAGATATTTGAACTTGGGTCTTGACTTTGTAAATATTTAAGTTTATACCAGAGGTCTGTAAGTGTATAACTATTCGTAGTCACAAACTTACTAACTTCGCCAGTGGCTTGAGAAACAATGTGGTTCAACACATATTTTGTAATTTTATTTTATTTTAATTTTAATTTTTATGTAATTTTTTATTTATTTTTACTATTTTATTATTAAAATTTATTATTAATTTAAATTATGTGTAACGTTTTTTTTTATCTAAATCACACATCAGCAACTTTTCTTTCATAATTACCAGAAAACTGGTTTTCAGTATTTCTCTAGATTAAAAGTGTTCCATATCCTTCTACAAGTAGTCTTTAAGTTAGTATGTAGGGTGTAATTTAGTAATAATTTACCTAACAAACTGATACTTACACTATCGTATTCATAAAACCACAATAGAGTAAGTATGAATAAAATGGAAAAAATATAGATTATCCAAGCTCAATTATTGCATTAGGTTAGAAGAATAATATCAAACATAAATAAACTTTACTGCTAATGAAAATTGTAATATGGAATAACCTATTAGTTTCCTCGACAAATACCCACAAAGACAACGCAGTGCCTTACAACGTTTAATTATCCAGCCAAGAGCCACATATTATATAGAGTGCTTGGCTCAGAACATTGCTTTGTAACTGTAAACTATGAATTAAGTTGTTTCGTGCAACGGGCAACCATAATAGAACGACTAATTCCCAGGAAGGGCTTTCATGTAAATAATTTATTAATAAATATACTGTGGGACAATGCAATGTGTGTCCATTATGAATATAGGTTTGTTAGTAAAATAAACGAAAATGAGTAGGCCAATGACTATTTTACTTGAGTATGTCTAGTGAAAGCTAACAGTAGATTATTATTTATTATACTAAACTCAAGGCAAAACAAGATAAATCTAGTGCATTTTGGGAAAACCAAACCAATTTCCCGGCATTTTTTGTTTTATGATTTTTCGGTTAGTTATGCACAAAAACGAAAAGACAATTCCTTTTTTTGGTATAAAGTTTGCTTCTGTGATATAGTAATAATACTCATTTTTTGATTTTTTTATAAGTTTTAATACATTCAGAAATACCGCGCGATCAAAGTGGAGTTTTTACGTTCACATAGTGCCACTTGATGGCACTCGAGTGATAAACAACGATCAGGTGTTTTGTACAAGTCTAGAAAAACTTAAAATGTCGTCGCGAACGTGTAAATATGATGCTGATAAATACAAAATCTCCTAAATATAAAAGCAAACTTTTTCATGTCATATATTTTATTTTCGTCTAATTACGACCTAAAATATCGTAATTTTATGCTTTAAAGTCAAAGTCAAATTTTGTGTTGATATGACCCGTGTAATCAATAACTGAATGAATAATAACTTATGTACCCTCCACACAAATATAAACAAGGCCATGTGTGTCAGGTGTGTTAGCTAATAAGGCCATTTTGCCTCCGTATGATGCTGCAAGCTGCAGTAACCTACGTAGCAGAGATTTTCAGGCAAAATTAAACCACTGTCTAATCGCAGAAAATAAATAACGTAACAAGTTTTTACCACTATAAAGCGTCGAAAAGGTTGTTAGTTTCTACTACTATAAAGATCGCTGACTATAAAGGTAAGAAGTTAGGTGAGGCGTCGTGGCGAAGACGCTCCCCTTTCTCGACGCCACCGTCTATTTATATTATGTTTTGGACGATGATGACATGTTCAATGAGTGAAATAAAGGCATATAGTCGCCTGTCTCGACCTTAACCTGCCCCGACAAGTTGAGAACAACATTGAGAGGCAACAGAAGGTCCGCTCATTGCAACGCATGATTACCTACAAGCGCACTCGTAATAATTATAGATTTGTACCCGGCCTCGGCGAAAACAGCTATAGGTACGTTGGTCGTTGCGTCGTTTGAAAGAAATTACAAAATTTAAGTCGTGTATTTGATAGAAGGCTTTACTTTGGGGAAGTACATGATAATCAAGGCACAAGCAGCTTAATTCGATATAATCCGCCAAAACATTTGGCGGATTGAACATTGTTTTGGCGGATTATAGAGAATTAAGCTTCTTGTTCCTTGGTCGTGATTAAAATACTTAATTTTATCACAAATCATCACACGATCCTTGTGATTAAATCAGTTTAATAGCCATATTTTTTTTTATGTTCTCGGTGTAAATCAACTAATTGCTTTGAGCTTGCGGTTGAGCTAATTTAGGCAGAGTTTGATATTATAACGTATCAGTTATTTGGATAAAATCGTAATTTAATTTCAAAATATTAATTTGAAATTTACACAGCTTGATAAAACTGCTGCTAGTTGCTGTAACATTTACTCCGAAAGATTTAAAGATTTAAAAGATTCCGACGAATTGAGAACCTCCTCCTTTTTTGAAGTCGGTTGAAAATGTCGCGTGTTGTTTTGAGCGAACCTTCTATTACATATCTCTATTCTTTGCCCCAACTGTGCAGTGAGCGATGCGCCATAGACTCCTCATAGATAGATTTGTTGAACCACCCCACTCCACTGTAGGGCGCAATTAAGCCGGAATCGTTTTAATGCCTTTTGCTCTAGCCTACATTATTATACAGATACATACAAATGTTTTCATTGGAATTAATAACGTGCTTTAATTTCGGAAGGGATTTGAAATTTAAATTTTGACTTGCGTGACCTAATTTAGATTCGAGTCGGTCGGTCATTCTTTTAATTCTCTGCCTTCGGTGTCACGATTTTTATCAAATCTCTCGTTTTGAATTCTCGTTGACCCCTATAGACATTTGGAATTATCTTGAGAGATCTTCGAGCTATAAGATGATAGTTAAACAAATAAAATCAAAAGATGTTTATTCAAAATACACTATACATTTCTTGAACGTCAGTTGACATAAGACATAATGGTGATATTTAACTACGGTATCTACAAAACTAAAGCTACGAAGGTTCCAAATGCGCACTAGTCTGAGAAGAAGCCCGCAACAAACTCAACCGACCTTATTACTTGAGTTCACGCAATATTTTGGTGAAAAAACTTAAAATTTTAAAAGGGATAAACGCTCATTTAATTCTGAAACTAAGAACTTCAGAGAGTTCCAAACGCTTGGTTGGTTAGGTCCACTAGGTAAGGTAAGGTGGGCGGACGATCTCAAGTGAATATCTAGGACAAGACCGTGTCCTGTGAAGACCTTTGTCCTGCAGTGGACGTCTATCATCTTAAAATGACGACAACGAAATGCTTGGTTGATTTGACGTTATTTTGTCTGGACGAAATGTCAGCTGAAATCACAGACAACATTGGTTACCATTCTGAACTATACGTTTAAAAGCTGTATATCTTTGTAGCTTTTATGTCTTTGTAAAAAAAACAATGGGTTCGTTTTATAACATTTTTAATGTGAATAAAAACGCGGTCATAAAAAACAAAATTACAAAATAATACGCCTTTACGTAAAAGCATGTTATATGCTTTCGTGACGCGAGCTTATTACATTACCATTACATTTGCATAGGTCATTCGCGATTTCAATCATAACCTTTATGATGCTTGCAACTTCGTCCGCGTTGTATACCTATTTATACCTACCAAATTTCGTCAAAATTGATTGAACAGATGGGCCGGATTCGATCCCCGGCAGAGTTAATTTAGGAATTTATAATTCCTGAATTTTCTTTATTAAGGTCTGCTGGGGGACTTCGGCCATGGTTAGTTACCTCCCTACAGCCAAGCGATTTAGCGTTCCGATACGATGCTGTCTTGAAATCAATTAGGGGTATGGGTTTCATATAGCTGCAAAACCCCTAACAGGTTAGCCCGCTACCATCTTAGACTGCATCATTACTTTCATCAGGTGAGATCGCAGTCAAGGGCTAACTTGTAGTGAAACAAGGACTAATTAAAATAATTTAAAAACACGACTGTCCATTAAAAAATTTATAAGCCAGTGTCCATCCGTTCAGGCATTTAGAAGCTATTGTGGAATAAGGAAACCCACATACATACATGAACCCTGAAAATATAACACACCTTTTTTTGGACAGTCGTGTATTAAAAAGAAAAAAAACTCAGCCTAATTTTTGGAGAAAGGCTTAAGTTTCACTGTCAAGAACGTCCTTAGCTTAGTGTATAGCACTTAAGTGTTTCAGCGAATGATGAATTGTTTAAAAAAACACGGTCACAAATTAGAATCAAACTGGTCTCTAAAACATAACGAAATGTTCTAATGAGTATCTGGCAATTTTTTGTCAAGAGAACCTTAAATTAGGTTCCTCAGAATAAAACCACAGCCTTTTTTTAATGGCGCAAAGGCTTATTCAGGATAGGGTTTGAAATTCAACGGAATTATTAAATGCAATATCCGTTGATGAAAGGTCAAAGTGCTATGTCAGAGGCTCTCTTATCTTATCTTTGACTTGATGTACCTAATATTTTATTAACGATCTTTGTTTTCGTAGCGTATTCGTAGACACCGGCGTAGCACTTGTGTTAATAAATAATTTCATTCAAAATTATTGTACAGTAACAATTTTTGAAGTGAAACTTCTTTAGAATAGTTGTGATTTGATTTGTAATTCAATGAAACGAAAAAGCGACACTAAAAAGAGACAAACATTTTCATAATAGGATTTAGCCTGCGAGAGAATGACTACAATGAATGAATACAAGACATATTTATCTATAGAATACAAGTTATATTTATTTCATTACCTCTTAGGCTATTTTTCTGAAGTTTCACTTCTGCCGTGTTAACACACACACACTTTTTTTTTTATAAATCTGTTCTTATTAACATAAATGCAAAAATGTGCCTGTCTGTCTGTGACTTTTTCATGGCTCATCTGTTTTTAAGATTTTTTATTAACTAAAGCTTATTTAATTATAATATGTAAATCTTTATCTCTTATCTTTGAAAACCAACAGACAACCAGTTTCCTTTTACACTGAAAAAAAAAATTAGTAAAACTAATTGCTTTTTCGGTAATATACATTGCTTTGGCCAGTAAAAATGGAGCCTATTGTCCAAACAAGTTCAAGTAACCGAAAGAAAAACAGTTGAGTTATAACAGTAGATTTTACCGGTTGACTATTCTTACTGTTTACAAGACAGTAAGTAAGAAAGTAATACTTAGTATGAACTGTTTGTTTCAGTAAACTTTAAAGTTCAAACAATTAAAATAGCTGTTTAGCTCCTAACTATATTCTAAAAAAACTGTTCTGAAGCAGTAAAATTAACTGCTACAATATCAGTAAAGATCTGAAAACGGCAATACTTAAAAAGAACCGTTTGCTTCAGTAAACATTAATGTACAAACAATTGAAACAACTGATTAGCTTCTTACTGTTTTTTGCCCATTTCGACGAACTGTCAGTAACCAATTACTTTTACAAAAAATCAGTATTTTTAACCGAATTAAATTTTACTGTGCCAAAACAGTAAAAAGTTTCGTGCTATTTTTTTCAGTGTAATATTCTACTCACTAGTCTATAACGGTGTACAAAAAAATATTGTGAGTGCTTCGGAAATTTATCAAAACGTTCTCTAAGGTTTTGTGATGTCCGCTTCCATCTTAGAGTGCATCATCACTTACCATCAGATGAGATCGCAGTTAAGGGCTAACATGTAGTGGATAAAAAAAATATGTGTAAATCCGCACTTGACCAACGTGGTGTACTACGGCCTAGCCCTTCTCATTCTGAGAGAAGACTCGTGCTAAGTAGTGAGCTGGTAAAAGGTTAAAATAATGAGATAGGTACTATAAATAGGTATAATATGTATTTAGTTCTCTCTAATGTTGGTAATCTCATAGCCTAAATTGATCAGACCAAATCTGGTAGATCTCGAATTAACCTAATAACAATATAGTGGCAACACAATCAATTAATATGCTGATGTAATTATGTTCTAACAGGCAATTAAGATAATGCCTGTGGAATGTAATGCCTACTTTGTACATAAACAAGATTCAACTTACTTACCCAGTAGTTTCATAATTATTAACATAATCTAAATTCTAAATAACTTTTGCCGGCGATTACGTCCGCATGCATTTTAGTAAAACTCTGTTTCTTCAGCCCAAAATTATACTCAGTCTGCATCCAGAATCACATTTCTTTATTTTATTCGATGAACAGTGAAAAAGAATCAGAAAGACATACGTTAGCAATTTTCATACATTAAAACAGAAAATCACTAACTGACTCAACAACGCCCCGCCCAAACCAAACCATGTAATAATTAGTGCAACGCACTATTACCTATTCTGTGTTAGTGCACTGAGAAAAATTTCCTTGTTTACCTTCCTATTTTTTCCTTCTAAAACCGATTCCTTCCAAAATTGGGTCTTTTCCTTCCACCGATTACCTTCTGAATCGGGGAACTGCCAAATTCCTACCGATATTTAGAAGGTAATGAATTTTATCCGTCTAATACGGAAGAACATAAAGGAAGGAAATTTGTTGGAAGGAGTTAACCAAGAAGGAATTTCCTTCCAGCTAAATATTCCTACTAAATAAGGATGCATTATAATAGTTCCTCCCAAATTTATCCTTCCAAATTAGATGTTAATCTCCTTCTGAATTCAAATCCAAAGTTGTCGGAAGGAAAACGCAGCTAACCTTCTGATATTGAAAGATATTTACCCTCTTAACTAGTGGGAAATAAATTGACATTACTATTCCATCAAAAAAGAAAGGATTAGAAAGGCTCGCTGGAAGGAACTACCATCCAAATTAGATGGATCACATTTGGAGGGAATAACACAAGGAATATCCTTCTAAATAAGATGATAATATCTTTCTAAATCAATTATAATTTTTCGGTAGGAACAGTGTCGGAAGGAAAACGCATATTTACCCTCCGAAATTGAAGGATATTTACCCTCTTTTTTAGTAGGAAATGAAGTGACATTACTATTCCATCAAAACCGAAAGGATTAGAAAAGCTCGCTGGAAGGAATTACCATCCAAATTAGATGGATCACATTTGGAGAAAATAACACAAGGTCCATCATCAACATCTTTCTAAATTAGATGACAATATCTCTCCAAACAAATTGGAATATTTCCGTATCGGAAGGAAAACGAATAAGTTTTATTAAATAGAAATTGTAACACCGAATGTAGTACCCGACCCGACCACTAGATGTCGCTACGCGTATATTGGCTCGCGGTATAGGGTGGCGCCGGTCAAACACATATATATCGTCAAGTCCGCTTGTATCGGTACCTGCATCGTGGCAAATGGTGCTTCCACCTAGTTGGGACATTCATTGAAAGCGCATAGCAGAGCATAAATCATAGGTGGTATACGGACCCCTGCTTCCACCCTTGCTGGGACAGGGCGTTTTGAAAGCCTATCTATAATTTATCTGTTACCTCGTAGACCGTAATCTATAATCTCTATAAGGAAAATTTTGAAATTACCTTCCTATTATATCCGATTACCTTCGGTATTTACTTTCTAGATTGGGGGGGATTACTGAGATTCGCAGAAGGTAAAATACTTCTAAATTGGAAGGATAATGCTAAAATACCCACCGCAATGAGCATGCAAAAGCCCGTTTTCCTTCGCCTTAGGTAGGTAATATTATGTCTTTACCTTCTAGATTTGGAAGGTTATTTATATTTTCCTTCCAAAAATTACCTTCCCTTTTGACTCAGTAGGAATTTCCGACCGAAATTTGGAAGGTACGTATTACCCACCAAAATAGAAGGCAGACATTGTTTGGAAGGAAATTTTGGACGGTAATAATATCCTTCCAAGTTGAAAGGTAAATTTCCTACTGAGTCAAAAGGGACGGTAATACCTTCCGTATTTCGGAAGGTCTTTTTTCTCAGTGTGCATAGCGCACTATTACCTATTCTGTGTTAGTGCATAGCACACTATTACCTATTCTGTGTTAGTGCATAGCACACTATTACCTATTCTGTGTTAGTGCATAGCACACTATTACCTATTCTGTGTTAGTGCATAGAAATCCCCAATACAATGTTGACAAGGTTAGATTTATCGAAGCTATGAATATGAAAGATGAATATGGACCTCTGACGTTTTCGATCTTTTCTCAGTATTTCGTATTAGCTGAAACTAGCTAATACGAAAGAACTAGTAGCTGAATCCATAAAATTTTATTGTTTCAGTTGCGGGTCTTCGTTACAGAGAGAACCAACATATGAAAAGGTTTTAGAACGCAGCAATTGGAACTGTGTCACACAGTTCCAACTGCTGATAAAGCCGGTTTCTCACAACACGAGACAAGAGTAGATCTACGTCAGTTTGTCGAGCGGTGTCTTTTGTTTGCTATATTCCTATCACATGCACGCCGGAACTAGCGACACGCCATTCATATATGGCGGCGCCAACGTCGCATAATAAAAACACCTGCCCGTTGCATGCGCCGCCTCATATCCGCATACGTCAGCTGTCACATCAATCTTCATTACATCCGCACTTTTGCTCATTTACTCGTTTGTTTACCCAGTTTGTTATACTAGCCCGTTTTGTCCGAGAGAAAAAATAGAGCACTTTTATTATAAATATTTAATTATTATTTACTGTACCTTTGTACCTCCTTACTAATTTACCCAAATAACGCTTCTCTCTTGAGAGATAGAGGATGGATTTAGAGGGGCAAACTTGGAGTTTTCCAGAAGTTGATCCGGTGATCAACATTAGGAAAACATGGCTCTGAGGAACAAAAAGGGTGGGTACCAATGTTTGCATGGCAACTATGCTGCGGGAAACACAACGACCTGGCGACCGGGAAAGACCTCCCGACTAGTTGGATGGAGAATCTGGACTGTGTTGCCGGGAGCCGCTGGACACAAGCGGTGCAAGACTTTATTCTTTGGAGATACTTGCAAGAGATTATAGCCAGCTCTCATATTATTGATCGAAACGACGATCTTTGACTTTCGATACATAGAACGGTGATGATGACGAGATACATAATGGTGATAATCAGTTACGGTATCTTAAAACTAAAGGTACGAGGGTTCCAAACGCGCCCTGGTCTGAGAAGAGCCCACAACAAACTCAGCCGGGTTTTTTTTTATTATCACCATCTCACAAATCATCTTAACTAAGGAGCTATCAGAGCCATTAGAGCAAATCGTTGCCAAGCTTCCTTGTCGATTAAGTAATCCTTTACATGGTAATAAGAGTGGTGAATAAAAGGTCTTCGCAAAAACCTTTTATTCAGATAAGACAAGAATAGAATTTCAAAAGTTTCAAGCGAGGCGCTATTTAATCGGGTCCCTAAAGGCTGAGACCATACTTCACTGTCGCTGAAAATATTTTGCGCAATAAACGCTCTCACAAATTCACACTTGAATGCACTTTAATTTGTTTATTTTAAGCTTGACTTGGCCAAGTCCCCGTGTTTTGTTTAGGGAATTCAAAAATGAAAACTTTATTAAAGGATGCTGTAGCAAATTTTGATGATGATAATGTCTTTACAACTTACTTTTATGCAATAATTTTTGATCATGGATTCTTCACTCTACAGTGTAACTACGAAAGGTGACTTGGTTTACGTCGCGTGTAAGTATGCTTAGAAAATATAACTATAAATATATTAGATTTTCATGTTCAGAGCCTGAAATGGCTAGATAAAGGAAAGGTTATTAGAGAATGGCAAGACAGGATGCCGCAGACATTGTCCATGTGAATTTATGTGTTTTTTAAAATCCGCGTGGAAGCTCTTTCCTCTCACCAAAGGTTGCCTAGTGAAGGTTGCTCTGTAAGCAATAAGGCCGCCTTTGAATTCGTAGTTTTTAGATATCTGTACTCTTTGTATTCAGAATGTGTGCAATAAAGTATACATCTATCTATCAAATTCAAATTCAATTTTTTTTTATTCAAATAGACTTTTTACAAGTTCATATGAATAGTCAAATGAATCTACCACTGGATTCTGTATCTCTTTGATTTTCCGGTATATAAAGCCTATGTCCGTCTTCGGGATACAACCTATATACTGGGTAGGTACTTACCGAATTTCGTCATCAAAAGCATTTTTTTTTTTTTTATCCACTACAAGTTAGCCCTTGACTGCGATCTCACCTGATGGTAAGTGATGATGCAGTCTAAGATGGTAGCGGGCTAACCTGTTAGGGGCATGGCAGTTATATTAAACCCATACCCCTATTTAAATTGATAGGAAAGCTAAAGAGCAAAGGTAACTGTCCCACATACTATTTATAATGTGTTACCGTCCACACTAATGTGTGGATGCAATCAAAACAAATGTGTCGATAAAATGTCAACTCAAATACATTTTATCGTTTAAGTGATTGATGTATAAGTAAATATTATCGACCAAAGTACAATATGCTACAAATAAAAATGCTTTTTAGGTACGCAGCATAATGTAAACAAATTAAATATTAAAATACATATCCTGTCATTAGTATAGGGCGGGGCCATGGGGTCGGGGTAGATAAATCCATTGAGAATATTAATGCATTGTTTTTCATATCAATGTCAATCATGAATCATTTCATGAAATCACAAAATCAAAGGAAATCATATTCAAAATGATGTTCGAAAGGGATGTGAAAACTTTTGGTCTAGTTGTCAACCCGACATTTTTTTTCATCGCGTGTGCGACTAGTTTTTGTGAAAGAAACAAAATGGCCATTTGTCCTCTTACGCCAGATTTAGTACCTAGTCCATTGTTTTTTGAAGCGTGATACTCAGATGAATTTGACGATGAATTCAGATACACCTGTAGTAACGATAATAATATTATTTGAAAACTTTACTTATAAAATTATATTTTTTGGGGTTTTTATTCTAATAACTTATAAATAAAATAAATATTTCCAAAAACAGTTTACTAGGAAAATATAAACCGTAAAGTTTATCAACGTTATTATATTACGGGGATAAAGTTCCTTGTAATTAAAATCTGAGCGTCCGAAAGAAATTAAAGACACCTGTGTTACGATATTTTCTTAGAGCAACATTCGCTTGAACTAATTTATTATTCTACTTTTTACTTTTATTAATTAATGCAACGCAATTATTTTGTTAACATGATATTGAAAAATATTTTTACTTACAAGTAATATAAAATTAAAGCGTTTTATTTATTCGAGATAATAATTAAATATTATTAACCGAAATAATAAAGCATTAATATATTAAGTTTGGTTGAAAAGTCTGCTAAAGTTTAGTTTAGTATACTCAACGACCTCAATTTACATAGACGGACCCTGTCAAACAAAGAATGTGAACTTATTTTACTAACACAACACCATCTAGTCTGAAAAGCGGGACAGCGCTATGGCGGGGACAAAGACAGGCTTATACAGGTGTGGAGCGTGCTCTACAGGTCGGACGCCCAATTTTTTTCTATGAAAGGGCTCATCTGGTACCTACATATATATATCGATTGTTTAACATTTTCAATCACCGATCTGCAAATAAATTCATACGCCAGTATCACGTATTCTACTGTCTATGATAGACTTTATTTATTGAAAAGCGTCCCATTAGGAGAAATACGAATTTGATAAGGAACAGTCGTCGATTTTGGACTAAAGCTATGAAAACTGCTTTCAAAGATAGGTACTAAAATTCTTCATCAATGATTCAAAGCATAAAAAAAATTAATAAAAATATACTCTACTTTAAAACTCATATTTGAAGTACTTAGGTTCTAAAGAAGACTGCTATTTTATGCACTTGGGAGTTTTCAAACTAAATAAGTTTTCAATATGTGCAGGGGAAAGCTATTTCAAAATCGCCCACTTGGGGCGCCCTTCGGTGTTGCAGTTATAATATTATTACGGTTAACTTAACTAACTTAAGTTAATCCAGAACAAGATGATATTAAACTAGTTAATAATAGAATAGGAATAGCTCAGCAACTGCTGAGTTTCTTGCCGGCTCTTCTCACTAGAACCGAACCGGTGCAGAGTTTTAACGTATCATAAGTGACACAAGTTGTCCTATGTGAAATAATTTTATTTTAATCATATTTTATCATTTATTTACAATGCAATTATGGGTATATTATTAAATCATAATTCCCGCAAAATAAGCGTGCTATACACATAATGATATTATAAATCGGCTCAACTCACGCTTTTTGTCGGAGTATGCCCGACAAGTTTCTAACCCAAGCGGAGTCGTGTTCACAAACGCAGCGCAAAACCACAGAATAGGTAATACAAAGCTATGAAAATCCATATCCATACTAATATTATTAATGCGAAAGTGTGTCTGTCTGTCTGTCTGTCTGCTACGCTTTCACGGCCCATCTACTCAACCGATTTGGATGAAATTTGGTACAGGGATAGTTTACATCCCGGGGAAGGACATAAGCTACTTTTTATCCCGGAAAATTGAAGAGTTCCCGCGGGAATCAAAAAACATCAATCCACGCGGACGAAGCCGCGGGCATCATCTATGTAGTTTGTTATATAAATACCAAACGTTTGTATAAATAAAAACTCTACCTGTTAAGTATAGTTTTTGATGTTGCTACTTCCTCGTTAGTGCAGAGATTGCTGTAAATACGCAATTACGTGATAGTTGTTCCAAGTGAGAGTTTCCCGTATCATTACTTGTTAAGTAATGAAACGCTTAGTACTGTAATTGCGAACGACAGCGCAATTACTTTCAGGCTGATGCTGTCCCTCAGTTTTATTGCCTCATAAGTTGTTGCCTTTAGTTTGACGACCTCCCCAATGCAATGGGGAACGCTGGATAATAAGAATAAGTGTGATACCCCGGGTTCTAAACCTGGCAAGGGTAATTTTGGAATTTATAATTTCTAAAATATCTCTGGCTTGGAAGGTGAAAAGTTTCGGCTGTGGCTGTGGGCTGTGGTACCAGCCCTTCGGCAAAAACTTGACTGCCTAGCGGTTTAGCGTTTCAGTACAATGCCGTGTAAAAACCGATTAGGGGTATGGGTTTAATCTAACCACCATACCCCCTACCCTATCAGGTTAGCCTGTTAGTAATTTAGTTACGCAAAAAACCTTATTAAAATACGCCATCGCAGCAGATAAACTAATTTTGCAGAATATAAAATAGATGTTTCGAAAATTTACCTTACATTTAAGGAACAATTCCTTAAAAATAAAACTAGAACAAGTTTGTACTATGTTACAAAAAGCGAAATTCACTTACAAAAAGGAGTTCGCCTAAAAAATCATAATATTATCAAACGTGCAAGCACACCCCCAACAAGCTCGAGTAATTTAAGCACTCTCCAACATTTCTTTTTCGTAAAAGAAAACACAAAGCTTTGCAAGCTTTGATTCAACAGGAGCATTCTACGAAAATAATCAAGATACTTCAGCGGAAAAGCGAAGCGTTTTCCCTCTAATTGCTGAAAAGCCGACAAAGGGCGGTCCCAATAAGGCGGCACAAACAAAATACTGCCTCAAAGATCGCGAGAAACAGATCGACGATGTGCATACTAGGGGTTGAGAATGAGATAGGACATACCACCAGAGTGGGTATGTGAGAAGTCGTTTGGCAATGGGGTTGGCAGGAGCAATTTGAATTTTTGGAACGAAGTTCGTTATGGGACGATGCGGAGGGGTACCCTAGCCGGCAAAAAACGGCCGTAACGAAAATGCGTGGAGTAAGATTCTTATGTATAGTTTATGTATGTTCGCTTTACAGTGTCTAATTATTACTATATATTTTTATGAATCATTGTGAATAAAATAAAAGTGTTAAGATAATTTTGAAAAGTAGTTTTGCTTTTTATCGATAAAAAAATCATAATAAAACATGTATACCTGAATAATTATTTTCTTTTTACCTCGACTGGAACTTGAAATTAATATTTATGTAATAAGGAACTTCGTTCCTATCTGGTGTCCCACGACACCACACCGTTTTTTTTATATATTCTAAATAGATTCAAAGACCACGTGAAGGTGAATTGGGGCAGGTTGAACTGACATTATTACTCAAAGGCGATGAATTACAACGCACCTTCGGGCGAAGAAAATCGGGACATTCGATTAAATTGTATTGAGAAATATGAGTAACTGTGAAAAACGAGATTAATATTAATTAGCAGTTAAGGACTAAAATTGTTTCTTAGAGCACGTTTTAACTGACACAAAGTGAACCGTCTCAGAGGTGACGTTCAAAATCTCATACATAAATCCATCGAAATAGAAATACCTAGTGCTTAAATTCTACATCAATGCATACATCAATGGCTGAGCAGCGCGATCAAATGAGTGAGAGCTACGGAGAAAGTACAAGAGAGAAAGAGACTTCTTAAAAGGCAGAATTTTCTATACAAACCTTTCCTTCTGTTCGATGTAACACTACTAACACCAGTTCTTTTTCTGTCGGCAGTAGGAAATATTTCTCACGCATTCAAAGTTCATAGGTCAGATGCCCGCAGGCACGCGAGGGTGAATTGAGGCGGGTTGAGCCGACATTATAACTCAAAGGCGACGAATTACAACACGCCTTCCGACGAAGAAATATGAAGCGGGAAATTCGATTAAAGTGTAATTGGAAATATGAGTAACTGTGAGAGAAGAAAACAAATGTTCAAAAGTTATTAAGGACTGTTTCTTTAAGCTGCATGAAATTCTATGACGAAGTTTTTATTTCAGTTTAGTTAGTTTTTGACTGCGAACTCGCTTGGATGGTGAATGATGTTGCAGTCTAAGATAGTAGGGGGCTAACCTGGTAGGGGTAGGGTCATATTAAACCCATAACCCTAATCGGTTACTACACGGCGTTTTTGTTTTTTTTATTATTCCACTACAAGTTAGCCCTTGACTGCGATCTCGCCTGAGGGTAAGTGATGATGCAGTCAAAGATGGTAGCGAGCTAACCTGTTAGGGGCATGGCAGTTATATTAAACCCATACCCCTAGTCGGATAGGCGTCGCGCGTCGTAGGAATGCTAAATCGCTTGGCGATACGTCCTTGCCAGTAGAGTGGTAACTAGCCACGGCCGAAGCCTACAACCAGACTAGAACAGACCAGATAAATTCTCAAATTAACCCTGCCTGGGATCGAACCCGGGACCACCCACTGTAAGACCACAGCGCTCACTACTGCGCCAGAGAGGTCAGCAAGGTTGTGGAGAGATTTCGCCCTAATATGCATATTTATGTAAAGTTAGGGCAAGTCAGCCCTATGTTCTTATGTAGAAGTTACACAAATACTAAAGTCAGTTGATATGTAGAAGTTCGTTACAAATGCATAAACAAAAAAAACAACAAACTAAATAAAATATTTCACTATAATTTTCATAATTCGTGAATTCGTATTTCCCTCATTTTAAATTCAAATATTATAATGCAGTTTCAAGACAAAAAGGCTTTTCCTCGGGAAACAGTCCATTGTTCGAAGCTGTCCAACTAGTTATGGCTTCAACGTGCCTCGTGCACTTTTTGTGGTTAATTGCATTTTAACGCTCTATTGCGCCTGCTATAACCAACACCAAAAACTATTTACTAAACTGTTTTTTTAGTGTCTAGTAGTGAAAACTTGTTATTAGCTATAACTTACCTAATTTTAAGACTATTTAAAACAATAAGCTGTTGGTTTCCTTGATCCTTCGTACTCGTAAATAAAATTCTGGGTTTCTACTTACTACTTATCAAATAAATATTTTGTTACTCAATCACGCTCCATCGGTTGAACGGATCTGGATGAAATTTGGCACAGAGATAGATTATAGTCTGGAATAGCACATAGGCTACTTTTTATCCCGGAAAATTAAAGACTTCCCGCGGGAACCGACAAACATCAATCCACGCGGACGAAGTCGAGGGCATCAGCTAGTTTTATAATAAGCTAGAAATTGGCCTGATATTGACAGTCCACTGCTGCTAGTTTTATTATGGAAACAGTGTAGTGCCGCTCATACTAGCGTGACCGGACAAAACGTTTTATTCTACCTGGTTCCTACAGTGCGTTTACACTCTTTATTCTAATATTCCGATATAGTAACTAGAACTTGGCAACTAAGTATATATTATTTCTATGCGATTTAAATATTAAATCAAGACGTTTATTCGTTGATTCTAATCAAAATACACAAATATGATAATATTATATCATAACGAGTTGGATAACTTGAAAAGCTACGCAACGGCCTCGAATTATATATTTACGATGATTATAAGTTTATGTAAGACTAGATGATGCCCGCGACTTCGTCCGCGTGTACTAACGTGTCGTTTTTTCGGCTCCCGCGGGAATTCCGGATGAAAAGTAGCCTATGTCCTTCCCCGAGATACAAATCGGTCGAACAGGTGGGCCGTGAAAGCGTAGCAGACAGACAGACAGACAGACGGACAGACAGACACACCTTCGCATTTATAATATTAGTATGGATATGGAAGTATGGATTTTACTAGCTAAATGCCAGCAGCTACGCTTGTTACGAGAATGTCTACGAAAGTTGTAACTTTAATAAAACGTAAAATGTTTTAACACAAACCAATTAGACCCTTATTTTATTTTACTTTATTTGCCTTGCTTATAGTACAAGCTAAGTTGCATATTAGTTTTACTAATCCATATAATATATGTGAAAGTATGTCTGTCTGTTACCTTTTCACAACACATAAACTTAACCGATTTTGAAGAAGAGATCTTGCATC
Organism: Erebia ligea; assembly: GCA_917051295.2. NCBI lineage: Eukaryota > Metazoa > Arthropoda > Insecta > Lepidoptera > Nymphalidae > Erebia > Erebia ligea. The sequence goes on from OU785226.1 coordinate 2,192,247, forward strand.
CCAGATGCCACAGAACAGGCTACTTTTATTCCGGAAAATCAAGGACTTCCTTCGGGATTATTCAAAAACTTATAATATCAACGGACGAAGTCGTGGATAATAACTCTAATATAATAATCTAATAACATAATCTAGTAACTCAAAATTTTTTTGTAAACAGAAAAACCCCTTTACCCATAGAGCTTTTAACAAGAATATTTATATCTTTTTTCTTATCTTACGCATCGCATAGGTATTTCTAACACGTAATTTTTACGAATTTATCATTCAGTACCTAATAACAAATCGGGAATTGAGAGTACATCTTTTCTTTTATACCTATTATTATGGTAAATCACAATTATATTTTCGTGTATAGAAATTTCAATTACGGTTGCTATGTAATGTCTAACATTTCTACAGAATTCAATTCAATTTTAATGTGTGTGTGCTATTCTACCTAGTAGGTTATGATTATGTTATGAGACAACGTTCATGTCAGGCATGTCATGATACCAAATATAATGTCATGATAAGTGCCTACTCTGCTTATTATGTGTCATGGCGGTGCGACGAATGAATATTATTATTTGAATTACAATATTATTAATATAGTCATGACTCTCTTAACATATTGTAGTTATTTTTTATAAAAACCAGGTGAATCGCTCATTTCATTCAGACGAGTGGGCTTATTCATAATTTTATGGACTTTATTTAGATACCTTAGAGCGGAAACACTATGGACTAAATTTCCTTGTCTGGCAGGCAAAAAGTCCGCGTGCGCATATATATATAGATCTGCGCAGACACGAGACAGAGCGAAACGTGTTTCGTCTTGCCTCGGTACATACCTCGACGTCTTACGAGACGACGCGAACTGTGAAAAACAAAACGTGTGTTTTCGCCCTTATACATGCCTTATACCAATAAATCTTACTTGCGAAAGTTTCCAAATGAGGGTGGAAAGTTCATTGAAATCCACAAAGAAAATAGGTAGGTAGGTTGTTGTGTGACTATAAAGACGAACGCAGATTTTGAATTAATAATCTAAAATACATTGTGGAGACACCTGCCTATCTATCTTAGTACCTGCTTTAATAGTAATGGCGATAGAACGATCGCATCGTTCTATAAATGCAAGTATTGAGGCAGTAGGTCTATGAGAGAGGTGAGTTACGCCTTTAGCACACCTCTGCCACGAAATCATAATAGCAAAAACGCTGAAGTTCCGCTATGACTTGTATGAATTGCGAAACAGTAGCGAAAAGAACCTGTTCTTATGTAGGAGTCCAATTTTGTTCCACAAAAATAAAATGTGTATAGTAGCTATTTGTATTTCGCGGCATATATATATGCGAGGGATCTAACCCTCCAAACTTTGTCGAAAGGTTCTCTTGAAAAAGCACTTGTAAATTTGAATAAAAAAATATTTGAGTTTAAGTTTGAGTTTGAAACGCCGCCGTGAAAGATCTCAAAGTCGAATACCTGTGTTAAAACAGGCCGTTCCGCTTTTGTTACGTCATAAACAGACGACGAGTTTTGACGAAACTTCAGTGGTTTTGCTGCAATAGTTTCGCGGCAGAGGTGTGCTTAAGGTTTTATACTGGTAATAAAAGCCACGCTATCCCTTTTTTTCGTAAATATATCCCAAACAAAAGAAGTTCCCAGCCAGCACCAGCCATTAATGCCGGAACACTTGTGGAGAATAGCTCTCGACTCTAATTTTAAGTGACGGATTATCAAGCTTACAGCCCTGTTGCTCTTATGCTAGCAATGTTTTATTTTTTACTGGGTTCTTACCACCATCGCTTTAAAGCAGTAATGTATTATTATTGTTGACGTTCTTGTTTCAGACTTATAATCCTTATTTTAAGGTCATCAAGGTACGTCATATAAAACTGCAATTTTTTTGATCTAACGCTGCTTTAAAGTTAAACGATGGTAGTATGCCCCCTGAAGTATGTATTTAATGAAGGTATTATCGTTCAAAAAGCTCGTTACTTGCAATTGCTTAATAATGAGGACTTGTTAAAATTAAACGGATTTCCGCCCAAATGAGTGGAAAATTTAAATTGAAACCGTGACTTATGTCTCAATAATAAAGCCAGCGGAGTTAAATAGGGACGATTTATTATATCCATTCGGTATAGCGGAACTTCATGAGTGAGGATTAAGTTGGATTCATGCTATACCGTATCACGATCCTGTGTCCAGTACAGTCAGAGTGATGGTATATTTTTGCCGTTAAAATCGTGCCATTGTTCGTTTATAGGTTCATCGCTATCAAAATATGAAAGGCCTCTTTGTGTAGATTCCATACAAATATAATTTACTAGTGCATGCCCGTGACTTCATTCCCATTTGGAAAAAAATTATACCTTATCAACAGAAGTTATAAAGAGAACTTCTGCGTAAAATCTCAAAGGTTTGGTTTTGGCGTTGTTAAGTCACCAATAAAAAAAAAAGAAAAAAAAAAGGCTACTTTTTATCCCGGAAAATTAAAGAGTTCCCGCGGGAACCGAAAACCCTCAATCCACGCGGACGAAGTCGCGGGCATCAGCTAGTACTAAATAATTGATAATTACTGTGATGTTCATTTACTTAATATTATGCATATTAAGTAAATAGCAACTGTGCTAATGTGCTGTGGGAACCTCGTTGATCTAGTGGTTGGCATGTTCGACTGCGACCGACGAGGTCCCGGGTTCGAGTCACGGGTCGGGCCATAATTGAGTATTGGGTTTTTCTGACTAGAAATTCTCAGTACTAGCCCGGAGTTAGGAAGTTGGCGGTGTTTCACCCCTGTGCCTCGGAGAGCACGTTAAGCCGTCGCCCGTCGGTCCCGGTTATTATCACTAACATGATAATAGTCGTTAAAGCCCGCCAACCCACATTGGAGCAGCATGGTAGGTCTAAGCTCTAATTCCCTCTCTCCTATGAGAGTGGAGGCCTGTACCCAGCTGTGGGACGTTAATGGGCTGTAGTGGTGGTGGTGGTGGTGTCCAACAGCAGTACTACGATTTTGATTGGTTTCCTTTCGCAAAAGTGATTTTTGTATGGGTATAATTAGGTTAGACCAAGAGAGTGATGAGGAGCTAACCAGAGAAAAAAAGCTTTATCCAAATAAATGAAGTTGCGGGAATCATTTAGTAAAAAGATAAATAAACAAACTGGCGTCAAGTATATCAATACAGGAAATAGCTTAAGCCTGGACTAGTTTCTAGACCCAACGTCTAGAAACTTGAGAATTTGCATCTAAGAATTTTACCTGTAACTTTATCTTGAAAGTGGAGTATACGTTCATGTTAAAAGTAACCTCAGAGTTTTATGTTTATAAAAGATTTTCATCTGAGCGAAGCTGAGACGAATCAGTTAGTCTTGTGTAAAACGCTCCATTCATCAATAAACTTATATTCGGAACACCTAGATCCGATACATCGACCGGTTTCTAAGTGAGGTGAGGTAAATTCTAAAGGGTAAAAACACACTAGGGACAAGGCACATACTATAAATAGCATTTAAAGCAGTATTAGATCTATACTTTACTTATAATAAAACTGTAACAGGTCCAATTCTGTACATTGAAGATATTTTGAAAATTTTTTTTGGAGGGCACTCATTATTCGATACTGAAGCCAAATCTGTAATTTTTTTCATTTTTGTCTGTCTGTCTGTCTGTCTGTCTGTCTGTCTGTCTGTCTGTCTGTCTGTCTGTCTGTATCTTGGCCGCGCATCACGCCGAAACTACTGAATGAATTCAAACGAAACTTGGCACGATTTGAGCCCATACTACGAGGTAGGACATGGGATACTTTTTATCCCGAAATTCTACCCCTGAAGGGGTGAAATAGGGGTTGAAAGTTAGTATGAAAGTCCTTAATTTCTCAAGTTATAGCCATGAAACTTGATATATGAGCTGCGGGTAGAAAATGAAAATATATGTGTCTCACAGTATTTCAAAATTCCACCCCCGAAGGGGTGAAATAGGGGTATAATATAAAAATGAATCCCTATTTCCCTTGGTCACGGCATCACGTGTGAACGGCTGGATCAATTTCGCTAATTCTTTTTTTGTTGGGTTTGTCTGGACGCCAGGATGGTTTATATTCACAATTGGACCCGGTAGGGGGCGCTGCAATCGGGTTCGAGGTTCAGAGCGGGACACGGCTGGACCAATTTCGCTAATTCTTTTTTTTTTGGGTTTGTCTGGACCCCGGGATGGTTTATATTCACAATTGGACCCGGTAGGGGGCGCTGCAATCGGGTTCGAGGGTCCCGCCAAACCACGCGGACGAAGTCGCGGGCATCAGCTAGTATTTTAATATGTCAGTTTTATATGACGTCTCTTGACGTCCCTATAATCCATACTTCCTTACTAATATTATTATAAAAGGTTTTATCCTGGGGAAGGATAAATTAGTTTAGATGAATTATTGTGTATTAAAATTTAAAATTAATTTATTTTAATTGTAATAACTTATTTAATATAATTTTTAGACTACGATTTCTAGATTTAATTACTTGTTGACATTTATTTAATTATCGACATTTATTTTATTATCGAATGTTTGTAACTTAAATTTGATTTTTTTAATGTTTTTTACTACTGTACTATATTGCACACATTTGATGTTTATATTATGTTCAATGATCATTGTACTAAAGTATTATTAATTCAAAATTTGCAATGCCCTGACAGAGCCTCATGCCAATGTAGGTTTATGAACGCAAATATGAAATAAATGAAATGAAAGACATAGGCAAATTAAGGAGTTCCCGCGGGAATAAAAAACCTCATCCACGTGGACGATGTCGACAACAACTAATAACCTTTTTGACGACCTCCGTGGCGCAGTGTGTAGCGCTGTTGTCTTAACGTGCGGAGGTCCCGGGTTCGATCCCCGGCAGGGTCAATTTGGGAATTTATAATTTCTGAATTTTCACTGGTCTGGCCTGGAGGGAGGCTTCGGCCGTAGCTAGTTTCCACCCTACCGGCAAAGACGTGCGATGCCGTGTAGAAACTGAATAGGGGTATGGGTTTAATACAACTGCCATGCCCCTAACAGGTTAGCCCGCTACCATCTTAGACTGCATCATCACTTACCATCAGGTGAGATCGCAGTCAAGGGCTAACTTGTAGTGGATAAAATAAGGATTATAATTCCGAAACAAAAGCGTCTGCAATATTAAAATAATACTGCTTTAAGCGATGGTAGTATAGGACAAGAAGTCCTACTCCTTGCCAAACGCCCGCTTCGTATGGGAAACACGTTTCGTTGTGGCGCGTTTGTCTGTGCCACTTCATATAAAAAAAACCGGCCAAGTGCGAGTCGGACTCGCGCACCGAGGGTTCCGTACAAACCTGTAGTAAGTTTTAAATTATTTAAAAAAAACTACTTACTAGATCTCGTTCAAATTAATTTTCGGTGGAAGTTTGCATGATAATGTACATCATATATTTTTTTTAGTTTTATCATTCTCTTATTTTAGAAGTTACAGGGGGGGGACACACATTTTACCACTTTGGAAGTGTCTCTCGTGCAAACTATTCAGTTTAGAAAAAAATGATATTAGAAACTTCAATATCATTTTTAAAGACCTATCCATAGATACCCCACACGTATGGGTTTGATGAAAAAAAAATTTTTGAGTTTCAGTTCTAAGTATGGGGACCCCCAAAATTTATTGTTTTTTTTCTAGTTTTGTGTGAAAATCTTAATGCGGTTCACAGAATACATCTACTTACCAAGTTTCAACAGTATAGTTCTTATAGTTTCGGAAAAAAGTGGCTGTGACATACGGACGGACACACAGACAGACAGACAGACAGACATGACGAATCTATAAGGGTTCCGTTTTTGCCAAATTTGGCTACGGAACCCTAATACGCGTGCGGACTTTTGTACGCCAGACAAAAATGTTTTGTCAATAGTGTGTTTTCGCCTAAGATTCCCGCATGCAAGACCGCACTCTATGTGCTCACCGCAACACAAAGAGATTTATCTCAATCCCGCACTAGAGCGAGTTACCGAGTAAGTAATGGATGGTCAGGACTAAACTAATCAAGGTTCAATTATCTATCTTCTATTCAGAAAAAAATGCAGTACAAAAACTGTACTCTACCTTGTTACTTAAGTTTATTTTCAATTTAAATTTTTTCAATATATTTATTTACTAGCTGATGCCCGCGACTTCGTCCGCGTGGAATAAGTTTTTTTTAATTCCCACAGGAACTCCTTAATTTTCCGGGATAAAAAGTAGCCTGTGTCACTCTCCAGGTCCTCAACTATACCCAAGCAATAAATCACGTCGATCCGTTGCTTTGTTGAGGCGTGATTATAGGACAAACCAACAATTTCATTATCTAAAACTTTATACTGCATACTGTATGCATAACTTATTGTTGTTTTAAACTTATACGTTAAAATAGACGTAAATTAAGATTTACTGAAAATCATAAAGGTAACGACTAAAACCAATGCAGATCATTTATTATGGGAAACATTACTAGTTATGAAAATGTAAGTATATTCATGTATGTTAAAAATATATGTGCTATAAATTTTCAATTCAATAATTTCATTGGTTTATAATATTATGTTCCTTTTAATTACTTGTTTGCTTCATTATACAGATTAATTAATGATTTATCATTGAAATTTCTAATTATTAACCGTTAATTAAGTGTCCTCATTTCTGCCGAGCGTTATCCATTCTATTTCATTTCGGTGAAATACGGCGCCTTAGGAAAATACGACCCAAATAAGTATCTGTATATCACGGAGCGTATTTAAGGTGCATTTCTGCTACACCGTACTTGGATCGGGATTATGCCCCGTGCTCCAGATGAGACTGTCAAAACGTATAATTTCTATAAATTACTTCCTATATATTTAGTATCGTTCATCATTTCATCTGAATCTATTCTCAGAATGAGAAAGCAATGACAATTTGGTTTAGTTAAGCTTAGAGATCAGAGCACATCAGAGTTAGCCACATTGATGCTAAATCGTTTACACAATCATATCTCTAAGCTAAACGCATTTAGTAGTCTTTTGTAAATTTTCCCAAAGGACGACAATGACGCTAATTTGGTTGTAAAATTGACAGGTTTTTTGATAATTTTCCTTGTGGAAAAAGATAGCGGCTGAAATCATTTCGCGTTTTTTACGACCTTTCATTATGAATTTCAGCGCCTGTAACCGTCGAGCTATTGAGGGTTATATTGACAGAGCTTTGTCAAGAACACAGCCCGGTCTACGCACGGTGTAACGTAAATCATCCTTTATGTTTCACCAATTATAGCAGAGAAAACATACAATAATTAGAGACTCGGGTGTCAGATTTTGAGTGAGTAAATAAACTCATGTTGACATCAATTTGTTTAACAAACTACTCTTTGAAAATATTTTATAAGGCACGCTATTCATTTTAAATCCGACGGAAAACTTCATGATGAGTCTTCGCGTCTTACTTTCCTCTTAAAGATTAAACATGATTTTGAAAAAAAATATAAACTTATAATAATTATGAAGCCCGCGATTTCATCCGCGTGGATTTAGGTTTTCCATAAATCCTGTAGAAACTCTTTGATTACAAATACCCTACATATTATATCGGTCTGGGCTGCAAGCTATATTCCTGTACCAAAACGGTAAAATCGGTGGACAGGCAACAGGCAGACCAGAAACACTTTCGCATTTATAATAATGGTATGAACATTCTATTATTATTGGTATGGCTTTATGAGCATGATATTTCCGTTCCGTTTACCCTTCAAATAAGCGGGAACGAACGGATGGTATTTGATGTTAGATAGTTAGATCGTTGCTGTTCACCCCTGAATCACTGAGCCATTGAGGTTTATTTTCTACGCCACAAATCTCGTGTCTACCAATACTGCTTCTCGTAACATTAGATAGATAGATAAAACTCCTTATTGCACACATTTAAACAAAGACAATGAACACAAAGGTTAAAAGATCAAACAGAAGGGTGCAAAGGCGGTCTTATTGTTAAAGCAATCTCTTCCAGGCAACCTTTGGGGAGAGGAGATTATCAAACAAGAGCGCGGGTTATGGGGATCTACTAAAATATATAGAATAAACTAGCTATTACCCGCGGCTTCGCTCGCGTGGCTCAAGGGAACAATAACTGAGTTTTATGTGAAAGATTGTCAATTATTATCAACTTAACTGTGACTGCCTGTTTGAGACATTTCACTCAGCGCTCTGAACTCTGCACTCTGAACTCTGAACCCTGCACTCTGAACTCTGAACTCTATACTCTGAACTCTGAACTCTGCACTCTGAACTCTAAACTCTGCACTCCGAACTCTGCACTCTGAACTCTGCACTCTGAACTCTGCACTCTGAACTATGCACTCTGAACTCTGTACTCTGAACTCTGCACTCTGAACTGTGACCTCTGCACTCTGAACTCTGCACTCTGAACTCTTCACTCTGAACTCTGCACTCTGTACTCTGAACTCTGAACTATGCACTCTGAACTCTGACCTCTGCACTCTGAAGTCTGAACTCTGCATTCTTAACTATGCACTCTGAACTCTGCACTCTGAACTCTGCACTCTAAACTCTGACCTCTGCACTCTGAACTCTGAAGTCTGAACTCTGCATTCTGAACTCTGAACTCTGAACTCTGCACTCTGAACTCTGCACTCTGAACTCTGCACTCTGAACTATGCACTCTGAACTCTGTACTCTGAACTCTGCACTCTGAACTGTGACCTCTGCACTCTGAACTCTGCACTCTGAAGTCTGTACTCTCCATTCTGAACTCTGAACTCTGAACTCTGAACTCTGCACTCTGCACTCTGAACTCTGAAGTCTGAACTCTGCATTATGAACTCTGAACTCTGAACTCTGCACTCTGAACTCTGCACTCTGAACTCTGCACTCTGAACTATGCACTCTGAACTCTGTACTCTGAACTCTGCACTCTGAACTGTGACCTCTGCACTCTGAACTCTGCACTCTGAAGTCTGTACTCTCCATTCTGAACTCTGAACTCTGAACTCTGAACTCTGCACTCTGAACTCTGAACTCTGCACTCTGAACTCTTCACTCTGATCTCTGCACTCTGTACTCTGAACTCTGAACTATGCACTCTGAACTCTGACCTCTGCACTCTGCACTCTTAACTATGCACTCTGAACTCTGCACTCTAAACTCTGACCTCTGCACTCTGAACTCTGAAGTCTGAACTCTGCATTCTGAACTCTGAACTCTGCACTCTGAACTCTGCACTCTGCACTCTGAACTCTGAACTCTGCACTCTGAATTCTTAACTCTGCACTTTGAACTCTGAACTCTGATTTCTGAACTCTGCACTCTGAACTCTGAACTCTATACTCTGAACTCTGAACTCTGCACTCTGAACTCTAAACTCTGCACTCTGAACTCTGAACTCTGAACTCTGCACTCTGTACTCTGAACTCTGAACTATGCACTCTGAACTCTGACCTCTGCACTCTGAACTCTGCACTCTGAAGTCTGAACTCTGCACTCTTAACTATGCACTCTGAACTCTGCACTCTGAACTCTGAACTCTGCACTCTGAAGTCTGACCTCTGCACTCTGAACTCTGCACTCTGAAGTCTGAACTCTGCATTCTGAACTCTGAACTCTGAACTCTGCACTCTGAACTCTGCACTCTGAACTCTGAACTCTGAACCCTGCACTCTGAAGTCTGAACTCTGCACTCTGAACTCTGCACTCTGAAGTCTGAACTCTGCACTCTGAACTCCTTTGCACTTTGTACTCTGAACTCTGCACTCTGAATTCTGAACCCGAATATCTCTTCTATTCTATTTCTATTTTTTTTTAGTCATTCTTATACTTACTATTTACCCCCCAAAAAGAAAATTTTTGTTTTTTTATCGTCTGCAAACTAAAAACTACTGCCTTTGTTTTAAGGTTTATATTAATTAAAAGTGATATGTAACCGTGACTGACACCATGCGTTGTTACGAAGACAAAAGGTCTTAAATATAAATTATTGGTCTTATTATTAAAGGTCTTAAATATAATAAAACTGTAATGCCTTAGTTTTACGGTTTATATTTTAATATTAGTTTTCCCTTCTATCGGCAGTCCTGACTGCAATTTTTTTTTTACTTTAATGAGAACAACTTCCAAGAACACTTTCGCATTTATAATATTATTAGTATGACACGATGCTACTAAGGTAGCACATGTTACTTTCCTTGTCCTAAAATAAATCTTAACGTCAGCTCACCTGAACGTGGGCTAACCTGAACGTGGGCTAACTTGAATGTCAGGTAACTTGGACGTCGGCTAACTTGAACGATGGCTAACCTGACCGACAACTAACCTGAACTTGTGCTAACCTGAACGTCGGCTAACCTGAACGTGGGCTAACCGGACGGGTATGATAACCTGAACGTGGGCTAACCTAAACGTCGGCTGACCTGAACGTGGGCTAACCGGAAGGTTATGATAACCTGAACGTGGGCTAATCTGAACGTGTGAACGTGGTAACGGTGAAACAAATGCAAGAAAAAGAGCATACTATCCCACAGGGACTGTTAGTTTTTCCAGGATGAAAAGTGGCCTGTGTCACTCTCCAGGTTCTCAAATATACCCATGCAAAAAATCACGTCGATCCGTTGCGCCGTTGCCACTTAATTGAAGAAAAATGCGAGAAAAATAGCATGTTATCCCACAGGAACTGTTTGTTTTTCCGGGATAAAAAGTGGCCTATGTCACTCTCCAGGTCCTCAAATATACCCATGCAAAAAATCACGTCGATCCGTTGCGCCGTTGAAGCGTGATTGAAGAAAAATGCGAGAAAAAGAGCATGTTATCCCACAGGAACTGTTTGTTTTTCCGGGATAAAAAGTAGCCTATGTCCTTCCCCGGGATGCAACCTATCCCTGTACCAAATTTCATCAAAATCGGTTGAACGGTTGGGCCGTGAAAGCGTAGCAGACAGACAGACAGACAGACAGACAGACAGACAGACAGACAGACAGACACACTTTCGCATTTATAATATTAGTATGGATATAGGTACACTAGCTATTACCCGCGGCTTCGCTCGCGTGGCTCAAGGGAACAATAACTGAGTTTTATGTGAAAGATTGTCAATTATTATCAACTTAACTGTGACTGCCTGTTTGAGACATTTCACTCAGCGCTCTGAACTCTGCACTCTGAACTCTGAACCCTGCACTCTGAACTCTGAACTCTATACTCTGAACTCTGAACTCTGCACTCTGAACTCTAAACTCTGCACTCCGAACTCTGCACTCTGAACTCTGCACTCTGAACTCTGCACTCTGAACTATGCACTCTGAACTCTGTACTCTGAACTCTGCACTCTGAACTGTGACCTCTGCACTCTGAACTCTGCACTCTGAACTCTTCACTCTGAACTCTGCACTCTGTACTCTGAACTCTGAACTATGCACTCTGAACTCTGACCTCTGCACTCTGAAGTCTGAACTCTGCATTCTTAACTATGCACTCTGAACTCTGCACTCTGAACTCTGCACTCTAAACTCTGACCTCTGCACTCTGAACTCTGAAGTCTGAACTCTGCATTCTGAACTCTGAACTCTGAACTCTGCACTCTGAACTCTGCACTCTGAACTCTGAACTCTGAACTATGCACTCTGAACTCTGTACTCTGAACTCTGCACTCTGAACTGTGACCTCTGCACTCTGAACTCTGCACTCTGAAGTCTGTACTCTCCATTCTGAACTCTGAACTCTGAACTCTGAACTCTGCACTCTGCACTCTGAACTCTGAAGTCTGAACTCTGCATTATGAACTCTGAACTCTGAACTCTGCACTCTGAACTCTGCACTCTGAACTCTGCACTCTGAACTATGCACTCTGAACTCTGTACTCTGAACTCTGCACTCTGAACTGTGACCTCTGCACTCTGAACTCTGCACTCTGAAGTCTGTACTCTCCATTCTGAACTCTGAACTCTGAACTCTGAACTCTGCACTCTGAACTCTGAACTCTGCACTCTGAACTCTTCACTCTGATCTCTGCACTCTGTACTCTGAACTCTGAACTATGCACTCTGAACTCTGACCTCTGCACTCTGCACTCTTAACTATGCACTCTGAACTCTGCACTCTAAACTCTGACCTCTGCACTCTGAACTCTGAAGTCTGAACTCTGCATTCTGAACTCTGAACTCTGCACTCTGAACTCTGCACTCTGCACTCTGAACTCTGAACTCTGCACTCTGAATTCTTAACTCTGCACTTTGAACTCTGAACTCTGATTTCTGAACTCTGCACTCTGAACTCTGAACTCTATACTCTGAACTCTGAACTCTGCACTCTGAACTCTAAACTCTGCACTCTGAACTCTGAACTCTGAACTCTGCACTCTGTACTCTGAACTCTGAACTATGCACTCTGAACTCTGACCTCTGCACTCTGAACTCTGCACTCTGAAGTCTGAACTCTGCACTCTTAACTATGCACTCTGAACTCTGCACTCTGAACTCTGAACTCTGCACTCTGAAGTCTGACCTCTGCACTCTGAACTCTGCACTCTGAAGTCTGAACTCTGCATTCTGAACTCTGAACTCTGAACTCTGCACTCTGAACTCTGCACTCTGAACTCTGAACTCTGAACCCTGCACTCTGAAGTCTGAACTCTGCACTCTGAACTCTGCACTCTGAAGTCTGAACTCTGCACTCTGAACTCTGAACTTTGCACTTTGTACTCTGAACTCTGCACTCTGAATTCTGAACCCGAATATCTCTTCTATTCTATTTCTATTTTTTTTTAGTCATTCTTATACTTACTATTTACCCCCCAAAAAGAAAATTTTTGTTTTTTTATCGTCTGCAAACTAAAAACTACTGCCTTTGTTTTAAGGTTTATATTAATTAAAAGTGATATGTAACCGTGACTGACACCATGCGTTGTTACGAAGACAAAAGGTCTTAAATATAAATTATTGGTCTTATTATTAAAGGTCTTAAATATAATAAAACTGTAATGCCTTAGTTTTACGGTTTATATTTTAATATTAGTTTTCCCTTCTATCGGCAGTCCTGACTGCAATTTTTTTTTTACTTTAATGAGAACAACTTCCAAGAACACTTTCGCATTTATAATATTATTAGTATGACACGATGTTACTAAGGTAGCACATGTTACTTTCCTTGTCCTAAAATAAATCTTAACGTCAGCTCACCTGAACGTGGGCTAACCTGAACGTGGGCTAACTTGAATGTCAGGTAACTTGGACGTCGGCTAACTTGAACGATGGCTAACCTGACCGACAACTAACCTGAACTTGTGCTAACCTGAACGTCGGCTAACCTGAACGTGGGCTAACCGGACGGGTATGATAACCTGAACGTGGGCTAACCTAAACGTCGGCTGACCTGAACGTGGGCTAACCGGAAGGTTATGATAACCTGAACGTGGGCTAATCTGAACGTGTGAACGTGGTAACGGTGAAACAAATGCAAGAAAAAGAGCATACTATCCCACAGGGACTGTTAGTTTTTCCAGGATGAAAAGTGGCCTGTGTCACTCTCCAGGTTCTCAAATATACCCATGCAAAAAATCACGTCGATCCGTTGCGCCGTTGCCACTTAATTGAAGAAAAATGCGAGAAAAATAGCATGTTATCCCACAGGAACTGTTTGTTTTTCCGGGATAAAAAGTGGCCTATGTCACTCTCCAGGTCCTCAAATATACCCATGCAAAAAATCACGTCGATCCGTTGCGCCGTTGAAGCGTGATTGAAGAAAAATGCGAGAAAAAGAGCATGTTATCCCACAGGAACTGTTTGTTTTTCCGGGATAAAAAGTAGCCTATGTCCTTCCCCGGGATGCAACCTATCCCTGTACCAAATTTCATCAAAATCGGTTGAACGGTTGGGCCGTGAAAGCGTAGCAGACAGACAGACAGACAGACAGACAGACAGACAGACAGACAGACAGACACACTTTCGCATTTATAATATTAGTATGGATACATAAAGACGTACGACAGTAGCGTAGTTATTAAGTTCTAAGTAGGTAGTCTACGTTTAACTGCGAGCTTCGTGTTTAAGCAATGAATTATGCGAAGATAAGTATACCGTACCGTAAGTAATACGAGCTTTAGTGTAGGTAGAAAATTGATCTACCAGGATGATTAATAGGAAAGTTTTTTGTTACAGTTTTCGGTTTCGATGTTCGACTCGACATTTGTTGTTCGAAATCAAATATTAAAATGAAACGAATAAAATAAATCACGGAAGAGTGCTAACTCAATGGAGAGTTAATATTTCTTTTGTTTGATTCTACGTTTTCTACCATAAAATTTTCACAGAAATTCCGTGACAAATTGCAAAAGTTTAGTACACGGGCCTTCCGCCTTATTGAAAACTGAGCCTTATTTGAACCCTTCCAAGTCCAAACATATTGTTAAAGTCAAACAATACAGTTACGTATGAATAAATTAATTCAATTATGAAAGTTATGAATTAGACTTGTATGTGAAACTCCTTTAGGGTAAAAGCTTTTAAAAGCTTCCATGGCAAATGAGTTGAACCCTTTCCCATGGGGCGGTAAAAGCCAGATGCTCCCTGGTGCTACCCTGGTGCTATTTACTTTGGTTACATAGGGTGCTAATACGACTTACATAAACCTATCAACTGCTAGCAAAGAGAAGGGCCATAAAATAGTGTCACACTTCTATAGAAAATGTTAACACTATTTTATGATTTGTTAATTTAATTTGACAAATCGAGCAAGCGCATGTCGCAAAAAATGGAAGAAATAATTTGTAAAAAAAAATATTTACTGTCAAATTTAAATTATACTCTACTAGATGATGCCCGCGACTTCGTCCGCGTGGTCTGTTTTTTCGATTCCCGCTAGAACTCCTTAATTTTCCGGGGTAAAAAGTATAGCCTATGTCCTTCCCCGGGATACAACCTATCCCTGTACCAAATTTCATCAAAATCGGCTGAACAGGTGGGCCCTGAAAGCGTAGCAGACAGACAGACACACTTTCGCATTTACATTATTAGTATGGATATGGATATGGATCAAATTCTTTCTTCTTTCAATAAGGAGAAAAATTGCTTTAAATGGTAAACTAAGGGGTATGTTTAAAGATTTTTTCCATGCAGATTTTTTTTAAAATTGGGTTTTGAATTACGTCAATGGCTCCTTAGAGGTCTTAAAAACAACATAATATTTCTTTAATATGTCAATTGTCACTGTTTGATAGATACACTGCTTTGGTGAATGCCCTAAACCTTTTAAAGAGAATGCTGTCGAGCGATGACATGTGGATTCGGTAAAGCCAAATGCTCAGCGCTATAATGATGAGAAGAGAGAAAAGAATAAGAGAAGAAGATCAAGAACTAGAAGTTCAGCACAAAGTAATGCTATGCAGTTCCGTGCTGACCTAAAAGACATGGGGAGTTTATTTAATCCGTGCGAGTAGGGATTTTTTCCTCCCACCGAAGAAAAAAATAACTGCTTTATAAAACCTATGACAGAGCCTTGAATATTTGTGGTAATTAATTAAACGAAGCCAGAGGCGTATCGGTAAATCGTAATATTATTATATTATTCACTAAATGTAAACAGATATATTCACATCCGTGTCACATCTTACGATACAAATCCTGTCATACAACCTGTTGTCGTGTAGGACCCATGTCCTCGAGGAAAGCTTAACTGGTTTACGTTTAAAGCTTGCACTTTTTAGAGGTTCTGACCCTTTTTACGAGGTAAAAACAAATCCGAAGTAAAAATCTTTTCGCCTTAAGATACTTTCGGTACTCGTACAAAACCATCATCAATTCAACCCAATGCCGGCTTACTACTGAGCACGAGTGTTCTCTCAGAATGAGAAGGTTAAGGCCGTAGTCCACCACGCTGGTCAAGTACGAATCAGCAAACTTCAAACCCCTTCGAGGACATTTTGAAGAGCTTACGGGCATGCAGGTTTGAAGGCAAGCAGCAAGAGATATTCAATTGGTTAAATTTAATTTTTAATTTAATTTAGTTTTAGTTTTAATTTAATGGTGATTTTAATGTTTTACATAATATTATAAAAATATTTTTAGTCATTTAATTATTGGTTAAAACACACTTACCTAGCGCATAGGATCTTTGAATTGCGTGGCCGAGGATCGAACCCTCGACCACACCAGCAGGAGGCCGACCGTCATAAAAATAAATTATTATCACTAATCATAATCACCATTTGCTTCGTACAACATACTAATAATAATTGAAAAGGTACGTGACTATTGGAGTACCTCTTTTTTAATCAAATTAAAATAGCACTTTTTACGAAGGAAAGACTACTGTCAGGGAATCCATACTAATATTATAATTGCGAAAGTGTGTCTGTCTGTCTGTCCGTCTGTCTGTCTGTCTGTCTGCTACGCTTTCACGGCCTATCTGTTCAATCGATTCTGATGGAATTTAGTACACGGATAGGTTATATCCCGGGGAAGGACATAGGCTACTTTTTATCCCGGAAAATTAAGTAGTTACCCCGGGAATCGAAAAATTCTAAAACACGCGGATGAAGTCGCGGGCATCATCTAGTAATGCTATAAACAAAAACAGTCTACTAAAACTCGAATCCCAGTTCTGATACTTTCACGATAAGCTTTCAAAGTTATAGGAAATTTTTCCAATCCAGAAAGGAAGTTACCTAAATAAAATTCATCGTGATTGTTTCCCCCCCGAAATTCGACGGATATAATAAGCGTCAGCCCAGGTGGGCCAAACCAGGGATTAACGATAAATAGCAGCTTTTGTTATTTCTTGCGCACTGGCCCGGATCTAATCAGGCTTAGTATAAAAACAATGATTCTTTAATATATGCCTATTAGCTAGTTAACTTCGATGAAGTAACCTCTAGTCTATGCTAATATTATAAAGAGGTAAAGTTTGTGAGATTGTGAGGTTGTAGGGGGTAATCTCTGGATCTACTGAACCGATTTTGAAAATTCTGGTACCAATAGAAAGCCACATTATTTGTGAGTGTCATAGGCCAATGAGTGTATTATCCCGAAAAATTTCCCGTTGGAATTTAAAAAACCTATTTCACGCGGACGAAGTCGCGTAGACGTATCGCGTTTCTACGTCACGTATCTTACGTGATCTAATATATAGAATTTTCATTATAACATAGGTACATACCTACCTATTAAAATTCAAACACTGACACTATTACGGTTCATGAGATATAGCCCGCTGACAGACAGACAGATAGACTGAACGGGCGGGCAGCAGAGGCTTAGTAAACTGTAAGGGCACCCTTTGTGTACGAAACCCTTAAAACTCAGTTGTATGAAAGAACTACAAGTTTAATTCGCTATAATCCGCCAGAGAAGGTAAATCTATGTGGTACAGTGCGTATCTTGAACTTGCAGCCCGCGATATTCTCCACACCACATAAATCTTCCAAAATACCGTCAACATACGTTTCACTCCGACACCGGAGCATCTTCAGGAGATGTTGACTCTACAATGCACGATTGTCAAGTGACGATTTTGTCGCAAAAACTGGCTTTTATACCTTTTTAGCATTTTTTTTTTTGGTTTCTCAGTTGTATGAGCTTTTTGGAAATTCGTCCGATGAGGGGGTAAATAGTAAAGTAGTTAGTAGTAGTTAGTAAAGAAAGAAAGTTTCATAATCCATCTGTTAAAATCTATAACAGCTCACAGCTGTACTTAACAATAATTCTTTCAAAATTTCAAAAATGACGAACTCCCTTAAATCTTCCCCTTGGCGAATTTTTTTGCTCACCGACATTACATTGGGAACTGCCGTTCAAAATTTACGCTCAGGGACTCGCCGATCTGATTTACAGGGTTTTCCTGGCCGCAGTTGTCATTAGAATAGATTACCAATACCTAAAAACTCTGCTATGCTTTAACGAACCACCAATTCAAACGAGAAATAGGTAAATAGGCTATACCACAGAATAGGTAATAGTAGTAATATACTAACCCTGAAAATTGCGGAACAAATCAAAAACCTTACTCAATGCGAACGAAGTCGTGAACATCATCTAGTATTGTAATAAATTGTTATCCAATGTTAATTTAATATGACAATATTTCCACTGGTCTCAATAAAATAGAATTCCTTAGTTCCTACTATCTTCACGTCTCACTTCTAAAATATTCAAGCGAATGGGGAACGAATGTCCAGGTCGCAAGTACCTACCTACACATTAAATGGATTACTGGACGACATCATACTAATGTAACAAATGCGAAAGTGTGTTTGTTTGTTTGTTTTCTTTCAATCATGCTGCAACAGAGCAACGGATCGACGTGATTTTTAGCATGGGAATATTTAAGGACCTACGGACAAGGGGTAATTTTTATCTGTGTAATAAATACCCCTACGAAGGATAAAAAAATTATTTGTTGATAAATAAATTTTAAAAAATCTTTTGGCTGCCACGTCCGGCTTGAAATTACAAAGTTTAACTTTAAGTCTCGTCAAAAGAATTATCACCATCATAAAAATTATCATCATAATATTGATTCATTATTGACTCCCACTAGATGAGGCCCCGAGAGAACTCTTTTATTTTCCGGGATACAAATAGTCCATAGTAGCCTATGATACTCTTCAGATCCTCAACTATACCCATGCAATGCATGCATGTAAATGATGTCAATTCATTGCTCTGTTGCGGCATGATTGAAGGACAAACAAACACACTTCTGCATTTTTATATTAGTATGATATTTGTGATTCAGTTCAGTTTTGATATAGTTAACGGTTAGTTTAGTTTTTAGTTTACTTTCAACAAAGGAAATATCATTCAGCGGTAAATATCGATTTTCTTTACATAAAAGCTCCCACATAATATGCTTTCAAAGCTTCAAATTTAATTGCTATTATTAGTTCAGAAAGCGGTTTGACAATAGGAATAAGTAAGCTATTGTCCATTATGACTGACTGAGTATTAGGACTGAAAATAATATTATCAACGATAATAACTAACTTTCCCTAGCCGTATTGGTGTCCGCCAATTTTGATTTATATAATTGTACCGTTCAGTTTAAATGCTATTCTTATTTATACAGAAAATACCATTTATCAATAATTTACTACATTTTTTGTCGTAAATATAAATCCCAGAATGAGTTCCAGGTTGTAATATGACGTCCAATATTTTTTTCAAAAATAAAGAAAACACCGCCAGTGAAAAATCTAATTTTAAAATTAATTCTTATATACTGCGGTCAATCGATAATATCGATTATTATTACTAATACAATATGCAGCAAAAGAAAAATCACACCAAAGGTATTGAAGTATACATAAGCGAAAGCGCGCGAAAATCTACGCAAAGATAACAAAGACTAGGGAAGTTGAAAGAAGTGTGAGTAGGCATTAACAAACAGTGTGCGCAACAGATATGCCGCGTACCTTAGGGCGGCCGGATGGGACACTGCGGAGCGCTAAGCCACCGCGCCGCTTCGCGCGGACTGCCGCGCCCGCCGCCCGGACGCGCCCAGCCGCCGGAGCGAGCGGGGTTGCCAGGGCAAACCCATAAACACCCCATTTGCTTAAAACAATTTTGAAAGGAAAAGGAAAATTAATACTGCTTTTAATAGACTGTACACATATAAGTCTATTATAAAGTTACGAATAATCTACAAGAAATCTTATGAAAAATATTTTTGTGAAAACTTCTTTAGCCGCGTTGAGCACTTGTTGGTAGGGGGTAAACTTGTGGATGGAAACCGTCATGCTTCGCGCCGACATGCTCGCGTTGTTATACGAAGACTGAAGGTCTTAAATATAAATATACTACATTCGTAATTAAACTTAAATGCCTTAGTTATAAGGCATTTTAAATATTTTTTTTTTAAATAAAAAATTTAAAAAAATAAAATTATGTGGAAAAAAAATCGTTTTCACTTCTATCGGCAGTCCCAAACTGCCAACTTTTTTTTTAAATCAGAGGTAGGTATGTTACAAATAATTTAGGACCGTATCGGTCTTAAGCATAGATTGACCAATACTTGAAAACGCGGTCTTAACTTGATACCGATTTATGAAATACGTAATATTATCTAGTGGTAGATTCAATTTATTTGTTTTGTTAAATTCTTTCAAAGACAGACTAAACATCAATCGCAAAACTTGTAACATCTTTTCATCAACCACTTCAATGATTTGCTTCATTCATTGATTATCAAAAAGTGTTTTTTTTTAGCCAAAAAAATCCATTAAAGCGTTGGCAATTCATATTTAATAAACCACAACTCCACACGAAACCATTTATAAATTGGTCATTAAAGATTTTTTCATCCCATGTATTCGAAAAGGACGACTTGGTTCGCCTTTATGTGCGCCCAAAGGTGGTGTTTTCTATAAGAAACTTTTAGCGGGCAGTAATGAGTTTTTAATCCTCTTTATACTCGTAAGTGCGCCGCAATTATCTTTGCCGCGCACTTATTGAATTTGGAACATCTTAGTGTTCAGCGCCAACGCAAATTGACGACCTCCGTGGCGCAGTGTTGAGCGCTGCTGTCTTAACGTGCGGAGGTCCCGGGTTCGATCCCCGGCAGGGTCAATTTAGGAATTTATAATTTCTGAATTTTAACTAACGAAAGGGCTATATGGATATATACATTAAAAAAAAAAAAAAAAAAAAAAAAAAAAAAAAAAAAAAAAAATTATTATAAAGGCGAAAGTTTGGATGGATGTGTGGATGTATGGTGGTATGGATGTGTGTTACTCAATTATGCCCGAACGGCTGAACGGATCTGGATAAAATTTGGCACAGAGATAGATTTAAAAAAAAAAAAAAAAGATTATAGTCTGGAAATAGCACATACCTATGCTTTTTATCCCGGGAAATTAAAGAGTTCCCGCGGGGACCAAATTTTCTCATACAGGGTGATGAAAAGTAGAGTGTATCATTCGGGCGCAAATATATTTTTGGCTCGGGCGACGTACTTTGAATCCCTCGCTACGTTCAGGATTCTACTAAAGAATCCCTCGCTACGCTCAGGATTCTACTCTAGAATCCCTCACTTCGTTCTGGATTCAAAAAAGCGCCCTCGCCGTAAAAATATTATTTTGCTCCCTTATAATACAATCTACTATTTTTCAACACAATGGAAATTTTATCTCCGAATTTGTCATATTTCATGGGCCGTTATAAAGGACTTCCTTTATGAAGACACTAATGGCGTGTTTCATTACCTCATGGGCCGGACGAAAAGTGCCCTTGTAATTGGCAACCCTGTTTCACCCCCCGCGCCCCTACGACCCGGCCAGTTATAATGAAGGCCCGTAGGGGAGAGATGAGGGGGAAAGGAAGATACTACCCGTGCCGGATGGCCGGAGTCGCACGCCCGGATCTCCCGTACCTGTATCCCTTTTACAACTCTACGGAACACGGAATATAAATAGACGTAAAAAAGAATTTACGTCGAGTACGGAAGGTTCGATTTCAGCATGTGAAACTTACGAGCCGGACGGGAAACTTTATGCGGACATGAATGTTGTACATGCTGAAACTTGAAACGCATTAGGAATACCAACGCTTATGCGAGTATTATAGGCCGGAAAGAGAGCATGTCGGAAGATAAAAACTCTTTTCCCCGTTAAGAGTTACAATAGCCTTGTGTTATGATTTTGTAGGCATATAACGTTTATTAACATGGAACCAAAAGGGCAACGAAGGTTGACCATGCAATGGAAACCCCAAATTAAATCTATTAGGGGCGGTCCCTTGCACGAATATAATAATAAAATAATAACTAATACAATAATTAATAGTGGCCACTGGTCGTCAAGCGAATGATGACCACGGCCACTTTTTTCCTCTGTCACAAGTGTAACGAAAAACAAGGTGACTTTGTTGGTTAGACTTTGTTTGGCAAAGTTTAGGCAACATTTTTTGCCATCCTAAGTGAATGTATACGCACACAGATAGATGTAGGTAGATAGTAGAACGTGCAATGTCCCGTAAAGTGAATGAATGATGTTGAGGGTGTTTTTTTGACGTCTGATGTAGGTTTTTCTTACTCATAAAAATACAAATGATCCTATTTGATCTCTTAATAGCGAGTAGATTAATTTTACAAAACCCATGAATTAGGAATAATTTTTCAATAGAAAAAATACAGAAATAATATTTTAATTTTAACTATTAAACCATTTCAATTTAAATGTGTAACAGAGGGTAGTTACACCTAAAAAGACATACTTAATATTTATTATTTGTTTTTAAAAAGCTTCATATTTTTCCTACACCAAAAAGGAGCCACTACCTGTGGCCAGCGAGCCACTTATATATCTACTGCATCATCACTAACCACCAGATGAGATCGCAGTCAAGTAACCTGTAGTGGATAGAAAAAAATATACTATCCTTAGGTCAAATGTAGAGTTAATATTATTAAGTAAGTTAAAGTAATATTTTTCAACGTAATTTTCGAATATTTTTAGTTCCAATATAATCTCATATCGGAACGAATTATGCAGGTTCTCGGACCATTTAGCGGAGCGAAGAGTCACTATAACTTGAGAGTATGGGCGGTGGGGTGACAGGTGAAGCCGCAGGCAAAATATGCTTCCCCATTGGAACGGATTTTCATAAATTTCCTTATAAACGAATGTTAGGTATAACTTCGACATGCCTAATATTCCTCTTCCTCTTTATTCGGGAGATTCGAAGCAATTGCCTTTTAGAGTTTCTTAAAAGTATGGCTTCAATTACAATAATATCGAATAATAAGATTCATGGAGAGCCTTAGGGTTCAATTTCTTTAGATAAAAGGAGAAACTGACAGGCAGATATATTATGATACCAGCTGATGCCCGCGATTTCATCTTTTTTAATTCCCGTCTTAATTTTCGGAATAAAAAGTAGACTATGGCCTTTCCAGGGACCAAATACGGCCATAATAACGAATCGATTGACACATCATTCAACAAAATCGGCTTAGTAGTTTATGCGCTAAGGTGGAACATAATAAATACGAACATACATACATACATAGACTGCTAAAATCACAACCCTTAATTTTGGCTTTGCCGTAGTCGAGTAAAAATTCAACAAGACCTTCGATACCCCACTTGCGATAGTCTATAGACTTTTTTTTTGTACCATAAAGTTATACAATATGTAGAAAAACAGAAACATAGTGGACAAGGAAACACTTATCTCTATAAGAGATCTCTACCAGTGACCCTTGGCAGTGAGAAAGGTTGTGAAGGAAGAATAGGTAAAACAAGATATGAGATGGAATGAAACGAGATATATAACTTACACGAATATACATACTAATGACATAAATATATACATAAATATATAAATACATACCAACATACATATATATATAATACATACCAATATACATACCAACATATATTACTTAATAATTTAATAGATACATATGATTAATTTATAATTATGATAGAGATGATAAATAGTGCTGTTTCAGTCGAAGTTTAAAGGTGTGAATAGATGGGTTATTCATAAAAATGCTATCAGGTATTGATTCTATTGGCGCGTCGCAGCTACCGTAAAAGATTTACCATAATAAATAGTGTTGTTAGCTGGCACTGCAAGTGATTTTAACTTGACACACTTTATGGCTTCTAGAGGGCGCTATTTTTTTTTTTCATTAATTCGGCTTCCACAGTGACACTCGGAAGATATATTCGGCATCTACTGGTGCAAGAATCATCAACTGGAACAAATAAACATGCCAGCATTCTTGCCACCATTCCACGTGGGCATGATTTATATAGTAACTACGAGTAGATGATTCCCGCGACTTCGTACGCGTGCATTAGATTTTTTTGATTCCCGCGGGAACTCCATAATTTTCCGGGATAAAAAGTAGCCCATGTCCTTCCCCGGGATACAACCTACCCCTGTACCAAATTTCATCAAAATCGGTTGAACGGATGAGCCGTGAAAGCGTAGCAGACAGACAGACAGACAGACTGACAGACAGACTGACAGACAGACACACTTTCGCATTTATAATATTATTATAGTAAGTATATATAGTAAATATAGTATATAGTATATATAGTATATACTATATACTATAGGGGGTGTAGATGGCAGCTGCTACGCTCAGGAGGGCAAGCTGAGCTACAGGGCACTGGCATAAGTTGAACCACACACGTCCCCGATATTGGTCTTCCTACACTCACTCGGGCATGGAGCATCCTATGCTGGGGTGAGTGTGGGTTGACCAGTCGTACACCCTGGTAATGTTGCAGTCATCAACGAGCTTGCCCCATTTTACATCTACCTCGGGCTGCAACAGCTAAGTGTGGTCATGGCGGCACGGACTACGATTCTCCCCCCGTAGTGTGTGCGTCCGCTATCCCCATCCTTGAGGTCGTGCTTGTCAGCATCGGTTTGCGTTCTGTTCCGCTGGGGGTGTTGCTGTGTTCGAGGACCCGTGTACTGCATGCGAGTTCTTCGACGCGGCGGGCATCTTTGGGGGGAGGGGCGCGGATTGGGGCTGGCAAGTGAGACCTTATAACCCCTTATTCCCATGTTATCCTTCCTTTCCAAATTATCACTCCTTTCTACCCCCCCAATTAACACAAATGGAAGCTAGTCAGAAAATTGATAATTCACTACTCCAGAGGGGTACCGGATCCAACGGAGACGGAGAATCCCCTGCTGAGGCGACTGATCGGTCGGTCCGAACAGTCGCCTCAGGCCGCCCCTCGTATTCTGGAGAGGGCACTGCCTCGCTTGCACGTGTGTTGCTTGCCGATGGAGGTTCGGCTATAAACCTCCCACAAAGATTTGATCGGACCCTCCACATGAGGGATGAAGAGGACCTCCTGAAGTCTCCATCACCAGGGCCGTCAGGCCAGGGTGAGGGGGACTTCACTACAGTCCGCTCCAAAAGAAGTTTACGTAGAGAAAGGTCAAAATTAAGGAGACAGCAGGCGGTGTCGGAACAGCCACTGGTCTTTCAGCAGTCGACGGGGACCACCCCGGTGGCGGCTGAGGGATCGGGGCTGGCACGACCGCCTAAATGTAAAAGACAAAGTACTGACCCAGAGGAACAAAGGCCGGCGAAGCGTCGCCACCAAAAGGCCCCGGACGGGCCGCGCAGCTCCGCAAAAGGGCTGAGCGATCTGGCCGTGGCTATTTATCGTGCTGACGGGGCGCTGGTCGATGCGACTCTGGCGGATGTTATAAGAACAAGACTCGTTGACCTTATCCTGAAGGCCGGTAGGGAACAAGTAGACAGCGACAAGCTTAACTTCGCCACTTCGGGGTTGGTGTCAGAAGGCTTCTTTCTTGTGACACCAATGAACGTTCTGGCGAGGGATTGGCTTCTGTCCTGCGACTTGGGTCTATACGATGGCGTCCCGATAAGGTTAACGAGAAGGGATAGAGGCAGGGTTGCAATTTGGATTCCGGGGAATAAAAAACTGGACAACCCACTAGAGTACCTGCAAGTACAAAACAGGAAAAGGACTGAGCTGCAGCTTCCTGAGTGGAGTCTTATTGTCAGTGAGACCCTCCCACTGGGGGTGCGACTGATAGTGGGGGTCCCTCGGGAAGTTTGCCGTCTCATTGAAAAGGGAGGAGTCTGGCTATGCTACCAGCTCACTCGTGTGCACGTCCGGCTCATTAGTCATAGCATATATAAAACAGGCACACCGGACGTGGACATGGGTGACACTACACAGGGCCCACCAACTGGTGTCGACTCGGGACGGGCATCGTCGTGTAAGGCAGACCCTAGCAGTGGAGGTGCCAGTGGGGACACTAGGAAACCCCCACAGTGCCCTCCCAGCGATGGAGAACCTGGAGCTGCGGGCCCGTCACGAGGAGACATCAGTACACAAAAGAGACGACACATGAGCGAGGCTGAGAAACTTGCGGGCCCCTTAACCGGGACCCGGTGACGGACTCGGTATCATGTGTTAAGAAGACACCACACGAAGCACACAAAACAACAAAACACACTTTAACATCATGACGAAACACACAAACAGACAGACATACACACACACATCACAAACACTTAGGATCCTTCAGTTAAATCTGCACCACTGCAGAGAGGCCACGGCCGAACTCTGCCAATTCGTGGTCAAAAACAAGATAGACTTGGCTCTGTTACAAGAGCCATACGCCCCTAAAGGGCGCGTGGCGGGCATGGGATGTCTGGGTGGTGATGTGATCTACCACAGCGATGGTGAGTCAAATCCCAGAACATGTATATATGCCAGTAACAGAATGAAGTCTCTAGGTCTAACAGCATCCGAGTATTTCAGAGACCTGGTGGCGGTGGAAGCTCGTGTACCACTGGCTGATGGTAAAAAGGAAAGGGTGGCTTTTATCTCAGCATATATACCCAGCGAAACGGACTTCGCACCACCAACCAAAGAACTAGAAGAAACTGTAATTAAATACAGAGGTAAGAGAACTCCCATTATTATTGGATGTGATGCGAACTCGCATCACGAGGTGTGGGGTAGCACTAACACAAATAAGAAGGGAGAACTACTAATAGAATTTATTTTAAGTAATGGTCTTGAGATAATGAACATTGGAGACACTTGTACCTTTGTCACTAAATCAAGACAGGAAGTTCTAGATATTACACTAGCAACCGAGGACATTTCCAAGTACGTGAAAGAGTGGAGAGTTGATCAAGAAGATTCTTTCTCGGATCATCGTAGAATAACCTTTCACATAGACAGTAAATTGGAAAAAGTACAAGTTAGGAACATAAGGAAAACGAATTGGGAACTATTTGCTTCAACACTAAGCAAATGGAATCCATGTCGCACAACCTTTAGTAATTTAGAGGAACTGGAAACGGGAGCAAGAGAACTAGAAACAGCTCTGGTTGAAGCTCACAAAGATGCCTGTCCACTGAGAGAAATCAGACCGGGAAAGGGTCAACCTTGGTGGAACAAAGAGCTAAAGAAAACTAGGAAAAAAGCACGTAGAGCCCTCAGAGTTGCCTTGAAAAAGGATGACGAAGTAAGCTGGGGAGCCTACAGGAAAATAAGAACCGATTTTCGCAACAAATGCAGGAAAAAAGATAGAAGCGGCTGGCACTCGTACTGTGGCGGAATAACGGATTATCCAGAATCGGCCCGTCTGATGAGAGTGCTCGCCAAAGATAGAACTTGTAGACTTGGTAGCATTAAAATAGACAATGAACTAGTATCAGACCCTAAACTGGTCCTGGGTAAAATGATGGAAACACACTTTCCAGAATGCCAAATGATAGGGGAAGAAAATAATAAGAGTGTTGTGGTGTCAAATGCTGATTTTGACTGGAGGGCAGCAGAAAACATCATAACTAGAGAACAATTAGAATGGAGCATTCATTCCTTTGCTCCGTACAAGGCGGCTGGTCCAGATGGCATTTTTCCGAAAATGCTCCAAATTGGATACAAATACATAGAAGCAACGTTACTAGCACTATTTAAAGCGAGCCTGGCGACTGGATACTTACCTCTTAAATGGCGGAGAGTCAAAGCGGTGTTCATACCAAAGCCAGCAAAGAAAACTTATCAAGAAGCGAAATCATTTAGATGCATAAGTCTGTCATCTTTCATACTGAAGTCGTTAGAAAAGATAATAGACGGACATATGAGGTCAAAACTAGAATTAAGTAGCATGCCACTACATTCCAACCAACATGCATATATGGCAGGCAAATCAACAGAAACTGCCCTCCATAATCTAGTGGTAAGGATTGAAAGATCACTTAGTAATAAGGAATTCGCTCTCGGATGTTTCTTTGACGTAGAAGGGGCATTCGATAAAGCGAATCGGGAAGCGATAGCAGCAGCACTACATAGGGATGGTATAGAGTGCGCTGTAGAGAATTGGATCATGAACATGCTACAGCACCGCTCTATATCATCAGAACTAGGAGGAGAGGAATACACCATAAAATCCATAAGAGGCTTTCCACAAGGCGGGTGCCTATCGCCTCTGCTATGGTGTCTCCTATTAGATTCATTGGTAGTTAAAATCAATGGCATGAAGATATACATGCAAGCATACTCAGATGATGGTGTGCTCTTAGTAACGGGTAAGGATCTCAACACAGTCAGGAACATTATGAGCATTGGTATCAAAACTACAACTAAATGGTGCCGAGAGAGAGGACTTAACCTTAATCCCTCGAAAACCAAGCTAGTTCTTTTTACCAAGAAAAGGAAAACAACACATCTGATACCAATTGCAATCGAAGGGGTGCAGATAGAGTTGATTAAAGAAATTAAATACTTAGGTGCTGTGCTAGACAGTACACTTAGATTTAGAACCCACATAGAAGAACAATGCTCCAGGGCCAAAATAGCCCTTTTTCAGTGTAAAAGAGCGGTGGGCAGAACTTGGGGTATGAAACCGCATGTAATAAAATGGATATATACGGCCATCATACTACCAAGAATTATGTATGGAGCAATTGTTTGGTGGCACAAAGCAGCAATAAAAACAATCAGCAAAGAGCTGACGAGAGTTCAAAGGATGGCAATGCTGATGATCTCCGGTGCTATACGGACCACGCCATCCGCGGCACTGGAGGTGCTCCTAGGACTATACCCTTTGGACCTCGTAGCAAAGAAAAAAGCACTGGAACAATGGTACAGAATGAAACTGTCTAAACAATGGAAAGGCAATTTCATGGACAAAGGACATACAGACGTAGATAGAATATACGGAGATAAGCTGTCAATGATAATCACACACAATGACCTTATCAAAAGACAGCGAATCTTTGATAAGAAGTATAGAGTACACATAGGTTCGAAGGAGACATGGAAGATCGAAACCGCCAATGATGATAAGATAATCTGTTACACAGACGGATCAAGGCGGGAATCAACTAAGCTCAGTGGCGCTGGAATCTTCTGCAGCGCCACTCCTGAAAAAGACAAAGCTATAAGCTTAGGTAAATTTGCAAGTGTATTTCAGGCCGAGACGTATGCGATTTTGGAGTGTGCGTTTGGCCTATTGGACACTGTAAGCACAGAAACCGAAGAAGTTATCATATACAGTGATAGCCAAGCTGCTCTTAGAGCATTAGAAAGGAAGGAAACCACATCAGCTCTAGTGAGGGAATGTAAACAAATCCTAAACTCACTAGCTGAGAGGACAAGAGTCGTGATTGCCTGGGTTCCTGGACATCAAGGTAACGAAGGCAACGAAAGAGCAGATGAACTAGCAAGAATGGGAGCAAGTATTCAATTCTGTGGACCCGAACCTTGCCTACCTATTCCATACTCGATCACTATGAAAGTAATCGAGGGGATCATAGAAAGAGAATCGAATTCAAGATGGAACAACTCCACACAATATAGGCAATCAAAACTGTTCCTGAAGTCTTTCGATAAAAAGAAGACAAAACAACTTATGTCGCAAAGCAGAACCAATATAGCACTTATAGCAGGCATAACAACGGGACATTGTCTACTCAATAGGCATCTCACAATAATGAGAATTGAAGAAGATCCATCATGTCCAGAGTGTGGCGAGGAAGAGACCAGCTTTCACTTCATAGCTGAGTGCCCTATGTACGTAAGATGGGAATTACAAGGTAAGGACAGGATTAGTGAAGAAGACCTAAGGTATCTCTCCATAGGGGATATTGTAAGGTTTGCAAAAGCCACAGGCAGGTTTGGGGGGGGTAGGCTGCCGGGACACCAGTAACCTGTGTCCTAACACGGGGAAATGGGTGGAATGGTTCAAATTGTTGGACCGATCACCCGCCGGGCCACGGCAGGCGTCCCCTCCATAAGTATATATATATATACTATATAGTATAAGTATATAGTATGAATTAGGTTAGGCTAGCTAGCTTTAATTTCTATTGTATTGTTTTTAATAAATAAAAAAAACATAATATAATATTGATGAACACAGATAACCCTCTACGTTCCGGTAATAATGCAATGCTTTTAAAAATGTAACTTGTGAAGTTTGGGGACGAAGCTATTTTTGCTGTCGTAGAGCTGTTATAACTTATGAGCTCGGTTTGCATAGCTACTGTGATGTACGTGAGGTCGCAGCAGAATGATACATTGTCTCCCAAATATACTTGTACTCGTAGCTACTATCGTCTTAACTTAAATACATATCAAAAATTTTCGGAACCGGCAGGATTTGAACCTGCGTCTCTCTGGGTATCGCGCCCTGAGCGCCTTGACCACTCGTAAAGTAGTAAAGTAAAGTTGAATTAAAACAACTTAAACCACGTGGACGAAGTCGCGGACATCAGCTAAGTATTTGGAAAGTAAAATAATGATAGAAGCCATGACAGGAATGAGTGGCTACATTTGTTGTCGGAGACCAATATCCTCTTTGAATCACTTAGCCAGCAAAGTTGGTAAATACAATATGGTAAATACTTTGTAGGCTCGTACGTCATCCAACCATTTACGTCAAGCGACGCTGACGTTATTTCAGATTTCAGAACAAGATGCTTACTAACGTCTTTTAAAGCAGTGTTATTTTAATGTTGTGGACGCTCTTGTTTCAGAATTACAATCCTTATATTAGGACCAGTGGTAAATTCACTCGACGATTCAAAAGTAAAAGTTGATTTGAATAAAAAAACATTTGAATTTTGAATTTTTGAAGTGAAAACTTCTTTAGCCGCGTTGAGCACTTTTTGGTAAACTTGTGGATTTGCGTCACCGTCACCGACATGCTTGCGTTGTTACGAAGACAAAAGGTCTTATGTATTATATATTATATACTACATTTATAATTAAACTTTAATACCTTAGTTTTATGGTTTATATATTTTTTTTTTTGAATTAAAAAAAAATTAAAAAAAAAATATTTGAAATATTCGTTTTCACTTCTATCGGCTTCTATTGCCATTGCTATTTTTTTTTAATTAGGGACGTCAAGTTATTTCACATAAACTTGACCTTTTTAAATAATAGTGGTAGTAAACCCCAGATCAATCTCTCTCGATCCATGTAAGCAGAACCTTTTAAAGAATATGATGAATCTTCATAAATAAAGAGAAAATGACTGAATCACATTTTCATCAAATTCCCAGGGGAAACCCTTAGACCACGAGAGCTGAAACTTTTTACCAAAGTTAAGTTTTTAGGGTTCCGTACCAAAATGGTAAAAATGGAACCCTTATGGTGCGACTTTCTCCGTCCGTCCGTCCGTCCGTCCGTCTGTCCGTCCGTCCGTCTGTCACAGTCGATTATTTCAGTAACTATTAAAGCTATCGACATGAAATTTGGAATAGTTGTGTATAATAGTGGCCTAACATCATTAAAATAAAAAAAAAATCGAAAATTATTTTTAGTTTAATTAAAAAAGGGGGAAAATCGGTGGTTTGAAATTTCAAAGTATGATAACTATACTGAGTGGGATATCATATGAAAGGGCTTTACTTCTACATTCTAAAACAGATTTTATTTATTTTTATGCATAATAGTTTTTGATTTATTGGGCAAAATGTCGAAAAAAATACCGCCCCCCCCCCCCCCTTATCTCCGAATGAAAAATCTGAAATAATTATGGTCAATAGAAGCTTATGTATATTTTACAGGAAAAATAAAACCAACGCTCTAACTAGCATAGTTTTTTTTATATTAACAATAAACCTCTACAAACAAAGTTAGTTTTGCGGTTAATTTCGTCTTGTTTTTAATACGTCATAAATCGTAAAACTTACTACAGGTTTGTACGGAACCCTCGGTGCGCGAGTCCGACTCGCACTTGGCCGGTTTATTTTAATTTAGGGTTAAGTTAACCCTCGACTGCGATCTCACCTGATGTTAAGAGATGATGCAGTCTGAGATGTAGCGAGCTAACCTATTAGAGGCATGGCAGTTATATACAAACACATAGTCGGTTTCTACACGACATCGTATCGGAACGCTTAATCGTTTGGCGGCACGTCTTTGCCGGTAGGGAGGTAACTATAGCCACGACCGAAGCCTTTCATCAGACCAGACCAGAGAAAATTCAGAAATTATAAATTCCCAAATTGAACCTGCCGGGAATCGAACCCGGGACCTCCTACGTTAAGACAGCAGCGTTCAACACTGCACCAGGGAGGTCAAGGGAGGCTCTAAGGAATAAAGTCGGATTTTTTAAATTTCCATGGAAGCGAAATCGTATAATAGTCTATCCTTATCTTATAAATGCGAAAGTTTGGATGGATGAATGGATGGATGTATGGATGGATTTTTGTTACTCAATCACGCCAGAACGGCTTCACGGATCTGGATGAAATTTGGCACAGGGATAGATTATAGTCTGGAATAACACATGGGCCACTTTTTATACCGGAAAATTAAAAAGTTCCCGCGGAAACCGAAAAACCTCAATCCACGCGGACGAAGTCGCGGGCATCATCTAGATTCTAGATTCTAGTTATTCTAACTAGTTCTACTAATAAGTTATTTTCCCTTCCAACGTGCCATGCCGTATTGTCACAAAAGTTAATTGGAATTCTCGGCAACAGAACAAAAATGTAAACTCAATCAATTTCACAGGCGGCCGATCTATCATTAGCAATTTACAAGTCAAAGCAAGTCTTGGGATTGAAATCAAGATTTCACCTAACAATTCTCGAGCTCTCGGCTTTGACTTATCTATTTTAAGTATTGTCAAGATTATTGGCTATTAGCAGTTTAGCAGTTTATATTGTTTTTTTATTGTACCTACTTGTGAGTCCAAAGCGACTTTTCCTTGTAATTTCCGCTGGACAAAGACTCGTTTAATGCTCTTATCTTTGTTCTGGACATCAAATCACAAGAAAAAACCTACACATTCAAATAAATGTTTGTAATAATATGCCTTTCTTCGTAAATAAAACAAAGTAGGTATAGGTTAAAAATAGTTATTTGTGTTATATGGGCCAAAGAAAATTTTTGTTCCCCGAGGGCGCTATTTTGAATTCAGAGCGAAGTGAAGGATTCTAAAGTAGAATCCTGAGCGTAGCGAGGAATTCAATATACGCCGCCCGAGAACAAAAAAATTGGCCCCGAGTGACACACACTATTTTTCATCATTAGGTATGAGAAAAAGCTAGGAGTATCAACCTACTATGTATGGACATTACCTATACGTTTAAGCACCAATCAGAAGCACGAACGCGGACCAACCAGAAGATACTCCTATCAACCTTCTATGTATAGACATTATTTAGACGTATATTTAAAGTTTAAATAAAACACAAATAAATTATTATTTCCTCTTTGGACTAGCAGCCATAATTCCGTTCGACAATCAAAAAATGTAAAGACGTATATCCGATCAACAAATTGATCACGTGACTTATCGAAGACAACAGCCACTCAAACATTTTTGGATTTCGAACGGAACGAGCGATCGACAGGTTTCTGCGACGAACGCAGTATTCTAAAGCACGAACGCGGATCAATCAGAACAGAGAAATGAAAAGTCCTATGGGCCTAAAAATTACATTTTGCTCCCGCTATCCTCTGAAGCCAATATTCGTTTTTCGAATAGGTATGATGAAAATATTATGATTTCTAAACTTAGCTGATAGACTTTATATGAGCTTAGGTTATAGCACAAAACAAACAAGTTAGGGCTTGTTTTGTACTAGATAATAAACCCACGTATAATATTGATAACAATATGGACGAATTACTATACATGTATACAAAGTTACAAACACGTGTCGAATACGGAACCTCCTTTTTGAAGTTGGTTATATAAAAAATAAAATAAATAAATAAATGTTTATTTAGCTTTGCACGGCTAACCAAAGATAAAAAAGAGAAATATAAAAATGAAAAATTATAACTACAAGATAATAACTAACTAAACTTACTTTGCTAAAATACAAGATGTATTTATCTAGGTTAAAAACAGTGCTAATATTTCACGCAATAATAACGACAAACCTATTTCACTTTATTATAATTAATTACAATCAGAGAGGGAAAACGTCGTTTGCGGGGGATTATTTATATTAATAAGGTGTTCGTAGCTATTTAGGGATTCATCATCATTTTAGAACAATAATAATTTGTCTACTTAAAGGGACTTATTTGATACTATAGCTGATGCCCGCGACTTTGTCCGTTTTTTTTCCCGTGATGGTAACTGTTTTAATTTCCCGGGATAAAATGTAGCCTATGACAAGGAGATAGCATGGAGATAGCATCAAGGCCGGGAGCCGCAGCAGAAAAGGCTGAAACCGGCAAGCGGCGGAAGTATGCCTCTCTCATAGAGAGTTACATATTTTGTTCCCTTTGCCGTGGAGACCCTGGGGCCGTGGGGTCTTAGTGCCAAAATTTTTTTGCGAGATATTTCACCGCGGTTAATTGCCTCATCGGTGACAGAAGGGCTGGCTCATTTTTTGCACAAAGTATCAGCCTGGCTGTCCAGCGCGGAAATGCAGCCAGTATTCTTGCCACTATTCCACATGGGTATGATTTACTTATTATATTATTATTTCAGTTCTATTGTGTTGAAAACAACACAATAGAACTGAGAGCCTATGTGCTAATCCATGTTTTCTACCCTAACAGTGGACATCAGAGAGGATATTGTTATGACTAAATCCAGGATACGAGAGTTTTAATTATTTCAAACTCTCGGCGAGAAACAGTCTTAATTTTAAAAAGTTCATGTGTAAGTAGGTGCTTACAACCAAAAGTTTTCTTGGTGCTTTAAATTACTCCGAAAACAACAGTAAAACGAGTTTCTTTTTTACTTTTTCCATTTACGGAATTATTTTATGTATCTATTATACTGGTTTTTTAACTTATATTATGTACCTACTTACTTGTTAACTTTTTTTACTACAAGTTTTAGCCCTCGACTGCGATCTCACCTGATGGTAAGTGATGATGCAGTCTAAGTTAGCGGGCTAACCTGTTAGGGGTACGGTAGTTATATTAAACCCACACCCCCTACGATAGATTTAGTTGAGGGGCTGGAGAGTGACATAGGCTACTTTTTATCCCGGAAAGTCTAGGAGTTTCCACGGGATTTTGGAATAACCACAATCAAACTCAAACTCACAATTTTTTATTCAAATTTAAAACTTATGCTTTGAATGTGCTTTTGAATCGTCAAGTGAATCTACAATCGCAGAAAAAGTCGCGGGTATATCAGCTAGTGCCATAATAATACTATTTATATAATATTCGATCTGTAAATAATAGTTAGTTTTATATTCGTCCATCAATCATTTTTCCGTTAAGTTAATTTTCCTCTTAATTTTCCCGTAATTTATTGATAAGCTATGAATTTTCCATTTACTTATGAGAAGATATACCTAATATTCAATTCTAGATCGAGCATAAATTCAGCTCTTCGCAACCTCGTTCGTGCAGGTTATCAGCTATTTGCATGCATTAAAATGGTTTCCACGCCACTTCTGCACATATGGGTTTTGTAATGAATTGCATTTAACTGTGCAATTCCCTACTGGCTTATACAGTACAATATATTAATTATATAATTTATATAGTTACATACACAGTCCAAGCACAGCCACAAGCTAAAATTTTTCTTAGATACGTACTGTACGATTGGATATTTAAGGTTAAAATAACATTACAATTCGCCAATACTGAATGCCTGGAGATAAACATGATATTATCGCTTATAATATTGGTATCTTCAATTAATCAAGAGTGAATAGGCATCTTCTAGGCAAGCGCGCACCATCCTTAGGCTGCATCACTACTTCCAGCAAGTCTGATTGCTGCCAAGCGCTAGTCTGTAAATTATAAAAAAACCTGGGAGTCTCACTTAAACACTCACAAAAAATTCCATCAGAATGGGTCATTCATTTTTATTTACATAGAATATAGATCATCGATACACTTACAGAGCTATGAAAAACTATTCCGACACCGAACTATTTTCATTTTTTCAGCGCAAGGTTTTAAAAAGCAAAGCTATCATCTCGGGATGTTTTTTTAATGTTTGTCCTCTATTTGTCCACCGACATGACGATCGGAGACCCTTGATAGCTGATACGGCTTCATGTTATTTTTTCTTGCCTTGTTCTGTTGGACGAAAATGAATCCTATGTCGGGATATGATACCTTAAACTTGGTATAAACTAGCAGTTGGAACAACAACCCCGCTATGCGGTAACCCCACTTGACCTATCATTAGAGGTTTACGATCGCACGTGCGGCGCATTTGGTGAGATCAAATGCGATCAGCTTAGATAGGTATGCCATCAGGTACAAATAGCTCCGAATGACATTAGAGGGAATGTTACATATTGTGCATTGTACTATTATACAAAGAGAACAAAGAAAAGAAAACTTTTAGCCAGACTCAAGTATACCTTGGTATACCTATGTTACAGTGCGGGAAGCTACGGTATAG
Source organism: Erebia ligea (assembly GCA_917051295.2). Lineage (NCBI taxonomy): Eukaryota > Metazoa > Arthropoda > Insecta > Lepidoptera > Nymphalidae > Erebia > Erebia ligea. The sequence goes on from OU785226.1 coordinate 2,228,578, forward strand.
ACTGAGGAACCCGGGACCTCCCACGTTAAGACAACAGCGCTCAACACTGCGCCAGGAAGGTCGTCAAAATCCTAAATCCGCGCGGACGAAGACGTGGTCATGATCTAGTTAGCTATACCTACCTACGTATCGTCAGAAATCAACAAGTTTCCACAGTTACGTACCATCCAGAATTAAGCACTTTTGCTCCTTGGGGCACTTGGAAACATTAATCAAGCTTATCTCACCCGCACCGAGGGTGGATTATAGATTTCTACATTAGTTTCTGAACATACCTACTACATAAGAACTGATAAGTTTTGATAGACAGTAGGTATTTCATAATACCACTTTTGCCCCCAACTTTGCACACGTTAAGTTTGATTGTGACGCTTATATATTTAATTCATAGAAAGTAGAGAAAAGTTGATGTTTCTTACACTATGCGCCATAAATGGCCGTATCTTTTGATTGAAGCTTGATTTTTACAGCCCCAAGGGACCGTAGACCTAAGTATTTTATATTAATTTCAACTTGTTACCTCAACGCGTTCCCGATAAAAAAGAGGATGACAGACAGACAGACGAACAACGAAATTATCCTATAAGGATTTTTCCTCTGAGTTACGGAACCGTAATATGGCGTGCATAGTATTGACGACCTCCGTGGCGCAGTGTTGAGCGCTGTTGTGCGGAGGTCCCGGGTTCGATCACCGGCATGGTCAATTTAGGAATTTATAATTTCTGAATTTTCCCTGGTCTGACCTGGTGGGAGGTTTCGGCCGTGGCTAGTTACCACCCTACCGGCAAAGACGTACCGCCAAGCGATTTAGCGTTCCGGTACGATGCCGTGTAGAAACCGAATAGGGGTATGAGTATGCGGGGTATAACTGTCATGCCTCTAACAGGTTAGCTCGCTACCATCTTAGACTGCATCATCACTTACCATCAGGTGTGATCGCAGTCCAGGGCTAAGTTGTAGTGGATAAAAAAAAATATAACATAAAAATAAAAAATACCTACAACATAAAACTGTTCTCAACATTTAACATTCAGTGTTAGATAAGTATATGCCAACGCGACTATAGGAATATAGTTTTGATATGGACATACTGTAGCTGGGAACGAAACAAAACAAAACCGCCCTAGTCGGAATGAATAACGGATATGGGTTCATCAATATGCAATAGTTGCGATCTTGTTTGCAGTTTGTCGTACAGTTTTATTGGAATTCAACGAATAGGCAATAACGGAAAACTCGATTGGTTTTTCACGAGCGGCCTATCTGTGACCTAACAATTGAAAACTATTGGATCGATTTCACTAAATGAATTTTGAAACTATTAATGTACACACAATTCTACATACCCATTTTGTTATATTGAATACAGCAGTCTAGCAGTTTCAATTTTTTTATCCACTACAAGGCCCTTTGACTGCGATCTCACCTGATGGTAAGTGATGATGCAGTTTAAGATGGTAGCGGGCTAACCTGTTAGGGGTGACAGTTATATTAAAGTTAAACCCATAAACTTATTCGGTTTCTACACTGCATCGTACCGGAACGCTCAATCGCTTGACGGCACGTCTTTTGTCGGTATGGTGGTAACTAGCCACGGCCGAAGCTGAAAACTCAGAAATTACAAATTCCCAAATTGACTCTGCCGGGGATCGAACCCGGGACCTCCGCACGTTAAGATAACAGCGCTCAACACTGCGCCACGGAGGTCGCCTGAAAAGCGTAAGGAGTCCCGAGGTTTAGGTATCGTTGGGTTAACCAATCGCGTATATCATACTAATAAACGCTAACCAAGTCGCGGGCATCAGCTAGTAAACTATAATAGACGATAGAAAATCCGTAAAGCTCTGTAGAACTGCAGGTAATGTTATTGTACATATTATATGTTTTTTTTTCCTTTTCTGGTTTACCGGACGAAGCCTTCCTAAGGTTGGCTAAGCCGTCATTAGGCGGCGGCGGTAGGCGGGTTAATTTGCTGTTTAATTAAAAAGCCTTTCCTAATGACTATCCCATCCTGGATAAACCCCACATTGAGGTTGCTATGCAACGTACCATTAGAAATCATTAACATTTTGTTTAAAAAAAACTACTTTTCTCTTTGTATTTTATCTGCTTACACGTAACAAGATTAAAAGGTGACAGTGCAAACTGGTAGGTTAAACAAATAATTCGGGTATCCCAACCCAGAATCCCAGAATGTACTAAAGAAAGTTACTAAACTACTGGTACTAAAGAAAAAAATGAGTAAACATAATTTAAAAAATTGAACTTTTTTACAAAAAATAACCAGTGTCACTCGGAAGGGTGTAAGGATTCTAACTACTGCCATAATATCAACATACAGCTCAAATCGCTGGGTTTAGAAAACAGCTTAGAATTTGCACTTACATTTTCTTTTTTAATATAAAAACAAAAAAATATATGTTCACTTACAGTAGACCTTAAGTATACCTAACAAATACTTATAGACAAGATGGTTCCCAAAGGACTTTCGCTATACGATAAATAAGTAATAGTGTTTTCGGAGTATCAATCTTCCCGTATACGTTTATTATCGCGTAGGCTGATAACGTACCTGAACCAGCGGCTTAAGGCTCGATGACATTGAGTGAGTTTGCTAGCTTGTGGTTGGCGAATTCACTATCTGCTAGTAAAATCACCCAGTGTAATCATATCAAGACTAGCTAACTAGCAGATTGTTAACAATCTATAGAAAAGTGGAAAACCGGGCTACCTTACTCGCTACTCGCTGGCGTGTGGGCTTGTGAGCTAGTAAACCCGTGATCAGTGTGTCATCGTCAACTATCGCAGTAGCCGACTCGCCCGCTTTTAAACTTACGAGCTAGTGGCTAGTAAACTCGCTTAATGTCGTCGAGCCTTTAAAGTGCTCTCCGAGGCTCAGCGGGAATATAAACGCATAAATTCCGAGCCCACTCGTACGTCGGATCGGATTGCCCATTTAGTTATCGATTAGACTCTAGAGTGAACGTCGTTTACCAAACACAATGGCTTGATATACGCACTTGCATCTCGGAAATGGCACCGCCATTCCCCTATCTTCAAATGGAAATGTTATCTGATAACTAAGCGGACGTTAGAGAGAGCTATGATCAGAGGAACTTTTAGTGAATAAATTAGAAATGAGAAAACCAGTAGTAGAACCAGAGTTACAAAGTAACCGACATAAAAAACCGGCCAAGTGCGAGTCGGACTCGCGCACCGAGGGTTCCGTACAAACCTGTAGTAAGTTTTACGATTTATGACGTATTAAAAATAAAAATTACGTTTGTTGTATGGGAGCCCCCCTTTAATATTTACTTTATTGATATTTAATTATTTATTTTGAAAGGTAATATACAAGTTCATATTCTGTGAAAATTTGAACCGTCTACCTGTTACCGTTTTTAATATTGAGCAAAAAAATACGAAAAAAAACACGTTTATTGTATGGGGACCCCCCTTAATATATATATTTTTTTAATTTTTAGTATTTGTTGTTATAGCGGCAACGGAAATACATCATTTGTGAAAATTTCAGCTTTCTAGCTAGACAGACAGACAGACAGACAGACAGACAGACAGACAGACAGACAGCGGAGTCTTAGTAATAGGGTCCCGTTTTTACCCTTTGGGTACGGAACCCTAAAAAGGAGTCCAATATAGTCCTTTAGTTTAAAGCAAGAATGTTACGTGGTGTTTAGACAATGCAAGCCATTTATTGCTTGAATTTTATTGCACGCAACGGGCAAGAAAATGTCCGCGTGAAAATGGACCATTAAACTTCACTAAAACTATTTAATTCTTAACGGACATCGCTTGATATCCCGTGGAAACCCTTAATTTTAACAGTAGCTACACTAGCGCTTAATTGAAATTGTTTCATTGCAATGCAAGTATTTTACTGCAATCGCAACTGATGGAAATAGTGCAGGAAAAGAGACGAATCTAAAAAACTAGAGCGGGAATCGAAAATAGCCAGTGGGTTTGTAATAATTTAACATTAAATTAAATACTAGATTAAATACTACTTGAAAAAAATATGAGTAGCTAGGAAATTTAATATAAGAAACGATTAAAGCGGTCTTCGCTTCGGTTCTACACATGCTCCCTCTCCGATCGTGTTGGATTGCCACCCTATTGATCTATGAATGTATGGGTAAGTTTAGTTCGCGCGCGAGTTGAATGCAGAGCTTATGTATGGTGATACATAAGCTCTGCATTCACTCGAGCGCGAACTATACTTGTTTTTGCGCACACACTTATGCATTTTGCGCAAAAATCTTCTGACTTCCAAGTAGTTGGCTAATGTCCACCGTGGCCGAAATTCGGTCAGGAGGACTCAAAAATTAGCTTACGACCTAAAAAATACTCCTGTTTTTCTAGTACGAAATGATATTTGCATTTAAATAGCGTTTAATAATCTAAAAATATTTAAAATGCAAATACGTAATACCTTTTCAGAGTCACGCGAAGTGTTCATTAAGATCAGATTCAACAATGAGCTTGTAGTATCTACTATCAGATTAGGTCTTTGAGCTTATATAATTAATTGCATTTAAAATGAAAAGGCGACACCAAATGATATTTATGAAAATTGTGTTTAGAAACATTTTGTTTATTCCTTCAAGTCAAATCTCTTTTCTTGCTATTTTTACTATGCTGCTACACTTATTTTCTACGTAAATTGTAGTCAAGCAAACGCTCAAAAGTTCAAGATGAAAGATTGTTATCTAGACTTTCATCTTGAGCTTTTGATGAGGTGTAAAAAATATTTTGTTAAACATTCTTTTATTACCTCATTTACGTCTGTACGAATTTCATATTATTTAGAAAAGTAAAGAAATGTTTATATATTTCGTACAGATTTTTTTCTTTTCAAGTTAAAGTAAGTATATTTTTTATTGTGAAAATTTTTCGGGTTCCGTCGTAAATAAACGGATTCCACTGTAAAGTCTATTCCGTCTGTCTATCTGTGTGACACAGCCATATCAAAAATCTATATAAATCTATATCTAAATTCTAATAAAAATATCTAAAGAAAAAAAAAGATAAAATCTATATAAAAATAAATTCCGCCATCTTGAATTTTTAGGCATAGGCACATAGGCTACTTTTTATCCCGGAAAATTAATGATTTCCCGAATCCGGAATCGAAAAATCAACTATAAAACTGTACAGTTGAGTACAGTATTGAAATCTGTTACCGCTACATGCGGCAAATTCTCAAGTAGGCTGGTACTTACTTATATTCTTTAGTCTGTTTGAAGTCTAATTTTGTAAGTGCAAGGTTGTAAAAATAAACTTGCTTTGAATCGTATCATTTTATAATGAAGGCCTTGATTAAAAGTTTTCATGAAATTCAAACCCGAGGGAGTGAAATGGAGTGTCAAAATTTTAATGGGAAAAATGCTAACAAATGACCTTTCACGCAACGATTATTATCAGTCACTTACCAAGCTGATTACCATTTCGGTTGCCTACTTGTGAGCTTTACCTACTAGAATAGCCGGCATGCGTACATCAATGCGATGTAGCCCCAAGATAATAATAATTGTACATTTATCGTGGTGGTATACTCACCTGATATACATAAGTGATGATGCCTGTTTTTTTGAAGTGAAAACTTCTTTAGCCGCGTTGAGCACTTTTTGGTAGGTGGTAAACTTGTGGATTCGCGTTACCAGATTCGCTTCGATTACGAAGATAATTTTTTTTTTTTTTTTTAATTATTCGTTTTCACTTCTATCGACAGTCCCTATGACTGCCTATTTTTCTTAAAATTCAAGTGACTTCTGACATAGTCAAAACTTTTGTTAATCTATATATATAAAATTCAAAGTCCTGACTGACTGACTGACTGACTGACTTATATATCAACGCACAGCCTAAACCGCTGGGGTTAGAAACTTGAAATTTTGACAGTAGGTTCCTTTTGTGACGTAGGCGCTCACTAAGGATGGATTTTTCAAAATTCCACCCCTAAGGGGGTGAAATAGGGGGTGAAAGTTTGTATGAAAGTCCGTCATTTCTCAAGTTATATCCATGAAACTTGGTACTTGAGCTTCTGGTTTAAAATAAAGAAATACGTCTTTCACAGTTTTTGAAAATTCTACCCCCAAAGGCGTTAAACAGGGGTTGAAAGTTTGTATGAAAGTCCTTCATTTCTCAAGTTATAACCATGAAAGTTGGTATTTGGGCTTCTGGTTTAAAATAAAGAAATACGTGTTTCACAGTTTTTGAAAATTTTATCCCCAAGGACGTTAAATAGAGAGTTTGTTCTTCAATCACGCCGCAACAGAGCAACGGATCAACGTGATTCTTTGCATGGGTATAATTGAGGACCTGGAGAGTGATATATATAGGATTTATCCCGGAAAATTAAGGAGTGCCTGTGGGAATTAAAAAAAACTTATGCCACGCGAACGAAGTCGCGAGCATCCTCTAGTCGTTTTATATTAAGCCCATACCCATAAGTACATTACACAGTCGATTTCTATATACAGCAACGTACCGGAACGCTAAATCGTTTGGCTTGTACATCTTTGCCGCTTGCTTCCAGTGGCTCCCAGCTACTCGCTTAAAATCGTCCGTTCACATACCAATTCAACAGAAAGCTTTATTTTAAGTGTCGACAACAACTTTAATAAGTTTCAACTCAATCGGTAACGAATGAAAGAATGAACACACAAATATAATTTTTAGGGGCCTAGTAAGAGATTTTGTTCCCATTCGATCGCGACAACGATCCACGAGTCGATCGTAGTTAACTACGATTTGTATGGAATTGTCAAGCGCATGACAGCTGACGCTCGATCAATTCTATATAAAATTATAGTTAACGTTGTCGCGATCGAATACAAAAAAAAAACTCGGCCTGCTGTTGCAAAAAGGAACCCTTTTAGTGCGACCTTCTGTGGCACTATATATTCTGTGTGTCTGTCTGTTATAAAATGTATGGCTGCAATGCAAGCCATGTTTACTTTACTTTACTTTACTTTGTGTGTAGTTTTATGACGTAAGCTCTCATTAAGAATACCGAGACCACCCCATACCCGTGCGGGTGTTAGAGGAGTTTCAAAATAATAGGTATATAATATTTGAGGGGTTTACTTAAGTAACATTTTACATTGATAGAGTACAAAATAAGCCACCCCCTCCTACTCAAACTAAAAATAGTTTGAGGTGGTAAGATAATATACCTACGAATTACGTACGAACCAAAGAACTCTAAATAAGGGCAGTAATAGAAAGTACTATTAAGTATTTTGTGGTAATAGTGTTGCACTTCAAGAGAGAGAGATAACTTAGTGGTTAGATACAACAACCTTCGGTTTGAGTGGTCGGGGGTTCGATCATCGGACACGCACTTCTAACTTTTCGGAGTTAAGATTTAAGGTTCACTACAAAGGCGCGGCGCGGCAAGTATTCTTTGTACAATTAAGTCACAGTGCATCTCGCCTAAGTGGACCCAACATAGTTGACGCTTCGTGCCGCGCCGCGCCGTTAAATATATTAAAATGGAAAGTCATTCATACCAAAGCTGCTCTTCTTCTGGGATGATGACAATAGTCCGTTCTTATAATGACGCACACAAAGAGATAATATAGATATGTCTATGGACGTACACTTATTAAAGCACAGCTTATGGTGGTTTATGTCGGTTCACCAACACAAGCCGACCGTTTCTTTGCCAATTTACCATTTCTAAACCTATTCTGAATCCTTTGTTGCAAGCCTACGATTAAATCGACCCTTTTGCTTCAGTGATATTCGATCCCAATCGCCTGAGGCCTTCGTTAGCACATAATCATGTGAAGTGTTAGACTTTCAATTTATCGATACGTCATGGACTATGAAGTGGGCATAAAAAAGAGATAGAACTGTGCCTTAAAAAATATACAGGGGTAATTTAGAAATACTAATACCATTTAGGGGCATATGTTGCCCTTATGTTGTCAATGAAAATCTTTGGTTCTACAGATTTTTAAGAAACACAATACATTCACAAAAAAAACTTTTCAATGTACACTCTAGACGCTCTTCAACTCCGTGCTTTCAGTAGGCAGTAGACTAGTCGAGTGATATCCGATTCGCCGCGCGCACACACATATGGCGTGGAGTAATGCCGTCTTAGAGCAGCCAATTTAAATATTTTTAGTTTTTACTTTAGTTTGAAAAAAAATATTATTTCTCAGAATTTTAAAAAGTCGTAGAGCAAAATTTGTTTAGTATTACGTACAGAAGCTACCCTTAAAAGGTTATAAGTATTTCTAAATTATCCCTGTACCCATCACCTTTTTACCTACGCTAAAAAACGATTTCATAATTCCGCACCATTATAACAAAAAAAGGAACTCTTATAGGATCACTTGTGTGTTCTGTCTGTCCGTGTGTCAAGACGCTTTTTCTCAGAAATGGTTTCATAGTCCTTTATTACTAAAAAAATATTATTGCGTTAAACGGGAAACTTTGAATTTAACTCAATAAAAAGCTTTTCAAAGCGTTATTTCATATAAAGGAACCTTCCCGTTGAACTAAGATCTTGAAATTTAGCTCGAAAATTCAGTGGATTATTACTGAACCAAATAAATAAACGTTTTGTATCAACGTACACCATACACACTCATTGTATAAATGCTACAATACGCCACGAAACTGACTTGATATTCTTGTTTTTTGTAATAGTTGTAATTTAAGGTATGATAAGGCTGGCATATAGAAATGAAAAGCCTTTCAATAAAAGATTTAAAAAAAACTGACGTCAAAGAGAATTTTAAAGGACTTATCCCTGCACTGCGGAGTGCGGCAGCTGCGGTCGACGGTCTGAGAGATAAATGCCTGTATTTCTGCAGAGGAGATGACGGGAACCATTGCGGGGTTCGTTACGTACGGTCGGGTAATTAGTTCCTTTGTGACATTGTGGCTGATGAAAACTTTATAAAGTAAGAAAAACATCCAGAAAAGAGCTTATAAACTCTATAATATGCTCAAAGAATTCATTTCTCCTAAGTAGTTCCAGTGTTTACTTTTAAAAAATGGTAAATTTATACCATATAAAATTGTTTTTTTTTATCATTTCCTGTTCTTTTATTCATTACTAGCTGATGCCCGCGACTTCGACCGCGTGGTTTAAGTTTTTTGTTATTCCCGCGGGAATCCCTTGATCTTCCGGGATAAAAAGTAGCCTATGTCACTCTCCGTCTCCAACTATGGCCATGCCAAAAATCACGTCTATCCGTTGCTCCGTTGCGGCGTGATTGACCCAACAAACACACTTTCGCATTTATAATATTAGTATGATAGGCTTACGCTTGACCATGCAATAACACCTGATGGGAAGTGATGATGGCCTAAGATGGGACGCGCTTGCCTAGAAGATGCCTATATTTCCATTTAAATAACAATTTAAGTAATATACGACAACAACATGTAACAAAATGCGAGCACAAAATAACAACCTATTAGATTTGAGGAGACATTTCAATTATAGCTGCCTACATTCAGGCGTTTTCCGTTCCGTAACATTTAGATTAATAAAGCAACTTTTCTGAAGAAAACCACACCCCCTCACAGAGGCTTTAAATCCACTTTTATATCAATTTGAATTGGTTTAATTATTAAATACCCACTACATGCCTACTACCAAGTATATTCTTGAGGGATTTCTCTTTGACGTCTTACGACTTTCCGAGAAGTTAAGACTAAAACAGACGAAACGCGGTTGATTGCGCGACTTGACGAAAACATGTTCAACCTCCTATCTAACCAAGAAAGGAAGGAAATCACTGTTCGTGGAAAATCAAAAGTATTATGCCCTAAAAAGTATACATCCGTATTCCATATACATAATTATACTGATTCGTTAAGTCCATGTGTTTGTCTTGACAAGTAAGTAGTTGGTGTTGGAAACACAACACAAGTAAGGGGTGATTTAAATTTTGAATTCACACTACTACAAATCAGACAATACACGTACCCTTGCGCGTAAAACGAGCGCAGTTATACAGTAAAGCGTTGTGTTTGCTTCAAACTTTACTAATGATAAATCATCGCGCCGCTCTTATATAATTAGTTATTACATAATTTCTGCTTGGCAGGCGCCACTTTGCGGACCAAAAGGAAAAGTTTAAAACAAAACTTTTCTTTGTAGAGAATTCCTGAATCCCAATCTCGTAAAAAATTAAAACTGTTTGTAAAGTACTTCATCATTTAAAATTAGTTGAGTAAAGGGTCGTTTGAATAAAATAATTTGTAAGGCGGCATGGTCTGCAAGGTCGTCCACGTTTTTTAGGGTTCTGTAGTATACCTACTATAAAACTATATTTTGATTCAGGGATTCAAGAACTAATTGAAGTGAAAACTTCTTTAGCCGCGTTGAGCACTTTTTGGTAGGGGGTAAACTTGTGGATTCGCGTCACCGACATGCGACATGCGCCGCGCCGACTAGCGTTGTTACGAAGACAAGGTCTTAAATATAAATATATATACTACATTCGTAATTAAACTTTAATGCCTCAGTTTTAAGGTTTATATTTTAATTATCTTCAATTTATTTATTTTAATTTAAAAATGACCCTATGACTGCCAATTTTTTTTTGTTAGAGTCGTGTCGTAGATATGTGGAAAAATTATAGCAGCATTATATTTAACGAAGTTTAATGGAAAATTCCTATAACAATACCTACTATATAACAATTCATTCAATTTATCTGTAAACACCGATAGAATCCTAGCAATTAGTGTAGAACACATTCAAATTAAACTCCAGTGCAGGATTAGTGGACGCTGCGAGAACGGTCTACTGGGCGCTTATTTGCATAAATTAAGCGCGGGCTTTGGACCACTTTCACGCAAATAGAGGTATAAATTGTCATCAGTTTCCTAATTAAGTATACTTTCAATATATTTTAAACAAAGTCTATATCTTTTTTTTATTTTATTCTACTATAAGTTAGCCCTTGACTGCGATCTCACCTGATGGTCAGTGATGGTACAGTCTAAGATGGTAGCGAGCTAACCTGTTATAGGTATGGCAGTTATATTAAACCCATACCCCTAGTCGGTTTCTACACGGCATCGTACCGGAACTTAATCGCCTGGCGGTACGTCATTGCCGGTAGGGTGGTAAATAGCCACGGCCGAAGCCTCCCACGAAACCAGACCATAATTTATAAATTCCTAATTTGACCTGCCGGCAATCGAACCCGGGACCTCCCAAATTAAGACAACAGCACTCAACACTGCGTCAGAATCGTACGACCCTGAAAAGAACTCACGACCCCTTTACGGCTTGTAAAATCAAAACAAAACCTTTAAAGTACGGACTGAAATTAAGGTTTACGGTCGCAGAGTACTTCCGTCTACGATTTGCCCCAAGTGGCTCTCGAATGAAGTGCCTGTAAGCGCCGGTCGGACGTACTCGTGAGTGCGCAGAGAACGAGTTGGAAACACCAAAATTACGCGTGGTTACATTGAAATAAAAGGCTGGTGTTAAAGCTTATCGCGCACACACTAAACACAGAGCACATACCGCAATATTAAAAACTAGCTGATGCCCGCGACTTCGTCCGCGTGGTTTAAGTTTTTTGATTCCCGCGGGAAATCCTTAATTTTCCGGGATAAAAAGTAGCCTATGTCACTCTCCAGGTCCTCAACTATACCTATGCCAAAAATCACGTCTCAACACCTGCCTCTTAAAGAATGACTTCCGGTCTGTTCGATTGAAATCAATAGTTGATGCAGCGAACTTACATTTACTCCCCCTTTCTGGCACTCACTCTTTTCCTAATTGTTCTCCATCACTTCTTGATCTCATTCTTGTTTCCTCCGTTGATCATGTTGCAAAACATGGTCAATGCGCTGCTGATGCTTTTTCATACCACGATTTGGTTTATCTATCGTATAAGTTACGCCCTCCTAAACCTAAAAGGAAAATTCTTCTGCTGCGTAATTTTGGTGGTATGGATTTAGATCGGCTAAGATATGATGCGGCGATGATAGACTGGACCAATGTCCTTACGGGAGCTAGCATCGATGATAGGGTGGAAAGCTTCAATTCACTGCTAACGCAACTTTATGATGTACATGCTCCAATTCGGCCAGTTCGACTTAAGCATCTTCCTGCTCCCTGGCTTTCTGAGGAGGTAAAAAAATTGCAGCAAAAAAAAAACACTGCAAAAGCTAAATATAAATCTAATAACTCTGATGAGAATAGGGAAAAATATAAAAATATTCGGAATCGTTGCAACAGGTTGTGTAGGGATAAACAACGACGCCATATCCATAAATCCATACTTGAAGAAGATGATTCTGGTCGAGTATGGAAGTTTCTTAAATCTCTTGGAGTTGGGAAAGCACGTCAGGATAAAAGCTCCTTAAATATTGATCTGAACCAACTTAATCAGCATTTCTCTTCTTCTTGTGCCATTGATGATGCCACAAAGTTGCGGACTAAAAATCGAATTTCAGCTTTACCCACTTCTGATGATCCTGCTTTTATTTTTAGTCAGATCACTGATAGTGATGTTAAGAAAAGCATTCGTGAGGTCAACTCTGATGCTGTTGGTACAGACTGTATTAGTCGTAAAATGATCATCCCTATCATCGATATAGTGACTCCTGTTATTAAATCCATCTTTAATTTCTCAATTACTACTGGAAATTTTCCTTCTTCCTGGAAAGAGGCTCAAATTACTCCTATTCCCAAAAAAGCTAACCCCTCTGGACTATCGGACTTCCGACCCATTTCCATACTTCCATTCCTATCAAAAGTCTTTGAACGTATTGTTCATCAGCAATTGAGCCTCTTCCTATCTAGATGGAGTCTGTTTAATCCATTTCAATCCGGTTTCCGGACAGGTCATAGTACGACTACTGCTTTAGTCAACATTACTGAGGATATTCGTCTCGGTATGGATAATCAGCGTGTAACAGTGTTGACCTTACTTGATTTTAGCAATGCATTCAACAATGTTGATTTCGATCTCTTGTTAGCTATTTTAGCTTCTCTTAACATATCTCCTGAAGTGATTGACTGGTTTCATAATTACTTGTTTGGTCGCCGGCAGCGGACGCGAGTTGATGATTCGTTATCTAACTGGTGCACGATTAATGCCGGTGTTCCACAAGGTGGCGTGTTGTCTCCTCTCTTGTTTTCAATTTTCATTAGTTCTATTACTCTCCAGTTATCTTCTCACTACCACCTGTATGCTGACGATCTCCAATTGTATGTTCAGGCTAAATTGGTGGATCTACCTGAAGCGATAGATTTATTAAATAATGATCTAAATTCTATTGTGCAGTGGAGTAAGTCATATGGCCTGAAGGTAAATCCAGCAAAAACTCAATGTATAATAATAGGCAGTCAAAAGTTGGTCACGCGGATAGATTTTTCAACATTACCTAGTATTATTTTTGACGGAACTTGTGTACCATACAGTGACACGGTTAAAAATCTAGGTATCATTTTTGACAAATTTTTGTCTTGGGCTCCGCAAGTAAGTGAGGTGAGTAGGAAGGTGTTTGCGTCTGTCGGGTCTCTTCGTAGATTGTCAAATTTTCTACCCATACCAACTAAAATAACGCTAGCACAGTCTCTTCTCTTGCCAATTCTCGATTATGCTGATTCTTGCTATCTCAATCTAAATGAGGAGTTGCTTAATAAACTTGATCGCATTCAAAATCTTTGTATACGGTTCATATTTGGACTCAGGAAATATGACCACATTTCTGAATTTCGCGAAAAACTCAAGTGGCTCCCGATCCGCCTTCGCAGGGATACTCACATTCTTTCTCTTTTATATTGTGTTCTATTCAATCCAACTACTCCTTTTTACCTCAAAGAGCGGTTTGAGTTTCTGAGTGACACTCATGGTCGCTCTCTCCGCTCTAATGATAACCTTATTTTAAAAATTCCTTCCCATAATACTTCTTTTTCTTCGAAATCCTTTTCCGTTGAAGCTGTTAGGCTATGGAACTCCTTACCGTTTCATATTAGGCGTGCGCAATCTCTAGCAGCATTTAAAAGGCTCATCAAAGCACACTTTCTTCCTCCCTGAATTATTAGATTACCTTACGTCTTTTCAAATCCTTCATCTGACTTACATTGCGTCTTCTGGCTTTTATTTTATTTTACTTCCTTATTTGGCATAATATATATTGTATGTATTTAGGTGTTTATATATTTACATACATTTATGTACATATATTTATTATTATACATTATTATATACATATTATATTTATGTATGTTTGTATGTAGGTATTGATTTTATAGTATTTTATTGTATATAATAATAGTTATAATTATAGGTAACTTAGTATTATATTTGTATTAATAATAATTAGATACTATTTCCTCCTAATCGTACGTACACCCTCGACTCGTGTTCTTTTGTAGACTTAATTCCTATAAAACGTGGTTGCCTGGAAGAGATCGCTTCAAAGCGATAAGGCCGCCATTTGTACCGATTTTTCTTTTTTTAATTTTATTGTTGTTTAAATGTACTTATTTTTTATTTTTATTTTGGTGTACAATAAAGAGTATTTCATTCATTCATTCATTCACGTCGATCCGTTGCTCCGTTTACCAACCAACAAACCAACGAACAAACACACTTTCGCATTTATAATATTGATAAGAGTTGGAGAATTTTTAATTTAAATTGCCTTTTACAAAGTAAATGTGCCACTGTAACTGGTTCGGCATGAGATTCTTACTTTTTTTTTACATTGTATTACCTCCCGCAGAAAGGGAATGTAGCACTTTTCAGCCGTTTAGATGGGCAATTCTGTATAACACAATCTCTAAAATAAACTAAAATAACAGCTCTAAATCTGTTTCTGTCCCTTCCCAAAGGGAGTATTATGAAAGGGTTAGCATATTAGCCTCAATGCCTATTTTCCGAACATGAGATGTTATAAAATGCTTTTCATGCAACACGACTTGTATCCATACTTTTATACTTATAATATTATAATTAATGCGAAAGTTTGGATGGATGTTTGTTACTCGCCAATCACGCTAGAGCGGCTGAACGGATCTGGATGAAATTTGGCACAACGATAGATTGTACACTGGAATAATACATAGGCTATTATTTATCCCGGAAAATTAAAGAGTTCTCGCGGAAACCAAAAAACCTAACTCCATGCGGACGAAGTCGCGGGCATCAGCTGGTTACAGATATTGCGGAACTTGCGGATGTTATGTGCGATCGAATTAGCGTTGCTGATGTTAGCGAGGGTTAGCAAGGGCAGTAATACATTCGGGCGCCTTCCGGTCCGGGAGCGAAGGATGACCCGAGAACCCAATGGCAACTCGATTTGTCTTTTACTCACGGAACACTTAATCCCTCGGCCGTAGCTTTAGGACTTTTGTCAACACAATTATTTTAATCACCCAAATACCTCCACGGCCGCCTACAGACTGGAAGGTAAGCTAGGCTGAATATTTTTACAATGGCAGGTGAATTACGTGACAATGGTTCTTAATTGCTGCTAGTAAATAAAATTGTTTATGTTTGCGTGCGTCTTCAAAATAATGTCTTTGATTTAGTTCTGGTTATTTATATACACACTAAAGTATAATTATATAATGTACTAAAAAAAGGGAGAAAAAGGTAAAAAGGTACTTCATATCAGGGAGACAGCATCAAGGCCGGGAGCCGCTGAATAGGCTGAAACCGGCAAACGGCGGAAGTCTGACTCTCTCATAGAGAATTACATATTTGTTCCCTTTGCCGTAGAGACCCTGGGGCCGTAGAGTCTTAGCGGCAAATTTTTTTTGCGAGATATTTCACTGCGGTTAATTGCCTCATCTGGTGACAGAATTTCAGAAAGGCTGGCTCATTTTTTGCGCAAAGGCTGACCAAGGCGGAAATGCAGCCTGCATTCTTGCCACCATTCCATGCGGGAATTATTTACATAGTAATTAGGTTAGGCTAGCTAGTTTTAAGTTCTATTTTTCTAAAATCACAATAGGACCGTATTGTGATTTTAGAAAAATAGGCAAGACAAAGTATCCGCGTAGTAGGGGGATGATGTTTTATCGTGTCGCCTAATGTGCGCGCTCAATATAAATGTGAAATACGGAGAAGTGTTACCGCCAAACTATTTCCTTTATTTCGTAGTTTATTTATTTAATCGTATGGCGTTTAGTACATAGGCGCTTTTATAAAAAGAACGCTTGTTTCGCCTGCAAGTTCGTCGCTCGTTTAGCACCACCCAGGGGACACGTGCAGGGAGGTAGAAGGTAGTTCCTGCGGACGTGAGCGACGGGGCATCCCCCATTTCGTAGCATCCCCAGCATCCCCAGCTGTTATCCGTAGTGTTTTTGCCCACATGCTACATGCATGATTTCGTAGCATTTTCGTAGATACCGGCGTAGCAGCTCGTAGCTCACTCAAATTCATTTTGACATCTTATAATAATCGTTACAAAAAAACCTAAGAGTTTAAATACTCTTAATCGAGTCGTACGCGGAAGGACGAGGGGACCCACCGCATCATCATCCCAAGAAAACTTCTACCATTATTAGATTAATGGAAAGGGGTCGCGACCCTCAGCAATGAGGAATACGACGGGGAGAGAGAGAGAGAGAAAGCTTTGATACAAAATCTAAAGTTCAATTCAAAGATTCATGCATTTCACCCAGTTTTATTATATACTAGATGATGCCCGCGACTTCGCCCGCGTGGATTTAGGTTTTTTATTCCCGCGGGAACTCCTTAATTTTCCGGGATAAAAAGCATATGTCCTTCCCCGGGACATAACCTACCTGTACCTATACCAAATTTCAGCAAAATCGGTTGAAAAGATGGGCCGGGAAAGCGTAGCAGACAGACAGACAGACAGACACACTTTCGCATATTAGTATGGATATGGATATGGATGTATCAAGCATCACTTCAAAGTTTCCCCCAAACTGTTTAACTATGAAATGTGGTGTGCTTTTGAAACTACGACCAGGATTATTGCTGTTTATCGACATGTCAGCGTCCAATGCAATGTGCGGTTTTCGTGAATAGCAAATCACAATCATTTACTATTATTCCGCGCTCGTTTGCTTCCAACGTTCGACGCTTTATGTGGCTTCGATTATGTTTCTGTTATCATGAAGTACTACGGTATAATCGTACGCAACTACGAGGATTCAATAATATAGTACGCTATACATACATATGTATACTATACTCATACATATATCATGTATAGCATAGCGTACTATGCTATACATTTCCAGTCAAAGCCAAAAGATTTTTTAATCAAATAAGCCTGCAACTCACCAGCACAAATTCTGTCATATCTTTTTTTAATTAACTTGACCACAATCACACGTGGTGAGAATTTATGACGTGGCCTAAGATGGGACGCGCTTGCCTAGAAGATGCCTACTCACTCTGATTTCAAGATACTCGAAACATAGATCTTGGAAGAGTAGGTATTCCAAACACTAACCATGCATACATAGAGATATAGGTTATATTATATCTCTATGCATGCATATATGTGTCAGGAATGAAGACGCAAAAACGATTCGAGCTTGCAGATGGAAGGACAACGATGGAAAGACGTCAAGACCATCAATTGAATTAACCATTTCTAGTTTATCTAGTTGATTGGTCAGTCAGTAGACTGTGACCTTATTTTTTTTATCCACTACAAGTTAGCCCTTGACTGCGATCTCACCTGATGGTAAGTGATGATGCAGTCTAAGATGGTAGCGGGCTAACCTATTAGGGGCATGACCTAAATTTTTCTCAATCAGAGAGAAGAGCCATTATAACTAGTGAGCCGACGAAAGGTTGTAAAAATGAATTTGCTTTTTGGAGCTAAATTGTTTGTCATTAAACCTGCATTATCTCCCTATTCAAAACTCAATGAAAATTGAATCACAAATCGATTTCGTTTGTCTAGTAGGTAACAAACAAGCACTACACGTACAAAATACATAGGCAACAATTATAGTTTCATGGATGCTGCATACACCTGCGCCAAATTGTGTATGGGGAGGCATATAGTTTGGGGGGAAGGAGGTGTTGTTGATATGATGTTGGTAGATATGTCACAGTCGGAAACAGCGCCATTTTGTCATACTGCAGCGGTTAAACATTTAGCCAGATTATAAAATGAATCAACGCTTCGACTTCTTCAATGCGGCTAGCCGTATTGAAGAACGTAACCGTAGGGTCTTAAGCCGCCGTTTTGTAAAACAGCGTGAAATTAAACGCAATTAATAATTCAATATTAATGTCAAATAAGCATATCGTAAACTCCAAAATCAGGGCCAGAATGATGTCTGAGGGCATACTACAATCGCTTAAAGTCTTTTGGGGCATCAACAATGATCTTTTATAATAAACTAGAGGGGCATCAAGCTACGTGACATTTTGGAGTAATACTGCTTTAAGCGATGGTGTAATAGGTACTTATAGTAACCCCCATGGGGCGCCGTGACCCCACGCAGTCTTGTCGCCGTTTTGTAATACGGCGTATTCTAGGATTTGGCAGCGACAGATAAAATTTCATTGTAGTTTATACTTTATTTAAACGCCTATAACATTTGCATCTTAAAAACGTTGTATATTATCTACTATCGGATTTTAATTTGGAGTAAGGCAGAAAACACAAGTGATCGGAGAGAACACGATTTGTCCAGTCGCACTATAATATATTCTACGCTGCTCCATATAAAAGTGAGTTTAGGTACGCTGACTTTTAGTTCGCCAGTAAATCTGTCTGGAGCGAGTTTTTGCTCTAAAGGAATCTCAATTTAGACTAGACGATGCCCGCGATAAGGCGTCAGACACGAAACTAGCGGTGCGGGGCGACGGCGGCAGCGGGGCGATGGCGACGGACTCCAATACGTATGACTTTGTAGTCCGCTTAGATTAAGGTATTTTGATTTCCGCAGGAACTCTTTAATTTCCCGGGTTAAAAAGTAGCCTATATCCTTCCCCTGAACACAATCTAACACCGCAGATTTCATCAAAATCGGTTGCATAGATGAGCCGTGAAAGCGTAGCAGATAGACAGACACACTTTCGCATTTATATTATTAGTATGGAAATGGATTCTAACGCTGAGTTGCACGAAACAAATTCAAAAATTTAAGTGGCAGTTAAACTGATTTTATCGCAAGAATTGTATGAAGTCTTGTGATTAAATTAGTATAATCAAAACTTAAATTTTTAAAACTTTTTCGTACTTGACTCCGCGCTAATGCCACAGAAATATATTATTTAAATTATGTGTGTTTAATGTTTATATTATAATCTTGGTTTTACCTAATTGCAATGGTAAAAGGGCGTCGCCGTCGTAAGATGAACTCCTTCATCATAAAGGATTTTACAGATTAAACATACTAATTACTTTGTACTTTTGCTTCTAAGCCAGGAGAAACTATGGAGGTATGTGGTCACATGCGAAAGCTATTTCACACAAAGGGTTTGCTAGGTTGTTTACTTAATCATTCCCCTAGTTATTTTATTAACAAAAAAAAACATACGCGCCGAATTGAGAACCTCCTCCTTTTTTGGAAGTCGGTTAATGAATTATTAACGCTTGAAGAGACTCGCCCCAAGCAGATAGCCACACTAGCCACAGTCGAAGCCTCCAACCAGACCAGACCTGAGAAAATTCAGAAATTATAAATTCCCAAATTGACCCTGCCGGGAATCGAACCCGTGACCTCCCACGTTAAGGCAACAGCGCTCAACGCTGCGCCAGGGAGGTCGTCAAAATCGTCGACATTATCCAGTCATCAACGTACTACTTGACGATAATTAACTATGTACATGGTAAATAATGTTCACTGTGCCTGTGCCCATGTGATGGTCGATAGATCTCCATTTGAAACCATCAATCCATATTTCAGCGCCATTCGATCAGCCATCATCAACCCATCACTTACGTAACAGGATTGTTAATAACCAGGGTTGCCGCCTTTGTTGTACTCGTACCTATACCTATTAACTATATTTGAAACAAACGTATTTCATAGGTACGTGAAACTACTTACTTTATTGTTATTCTCTCCTCCCTCCTTATTCAACTTTATTGTTACTTTATTGTTATTCTCATTTCGACTGTTCAAGATTTATTTAGGTAATTATTAGAAGAAACAAAAAAATAAAATCTTCAAAAATTATTAATAGTCTTGCGAGTGAGGTAACGGATCGCATTGTAATCATTAATTATAGATAGATCTAACGCTAGTCGATTGCAAAAAAGCTGCCTTAATTTTTAATTAATAATAATCATACAATAATTATTGAAATCCATATTAAAAATAAATAAAATCAATATTTGTCCATGTTGGTACTACGAGTATAGGCATTCCGAAACCATTGATCAGAGGCCCAATTTTCTAAACAAATAGTAATCATTTGACAGCTTGAAACATATTATTACTCGAACTGTTTTTAAAGGAGTTCATACATGATTTATGACGTGCAGGCATCTATGAACTCCATAGACAGGTCGAATACGTTTGACAACGATTACGATTTCCTTACACAATCGGGGGCAGATTGTGATGAAATTTTGGTAGAGTGCTCTGGGGACGCCCGCGAGAATTCCTGGCCCAAAAAAACTATACATAAATGAATTTTTTAATTATACTTCACGTGTACAGATAGTACTAAATATATTTTTAAGTACAAGATGGCGACCCTAGCAGTCGTTCGCAAATTGTCGCCGCTGCAGTACAGATGTTCGCTGGTAATCGATCGATACTCGTAAATTGATAACGAGTGACTGCCCACTCAAAATCCTATTTATTTTGAGTGGGCACTTCAGTTTTTATATCAATTGAAAGGAGATCTTCCTAATTAATGGATTCGGATTTGGAGTAATTGAAACACTAAAGGGAACTGCGATACATTATTTAATTTCAGAATATTATATTGTTAGCTTGCTACGGCAAATCCAAAAGGATTAAAGCAAAGAAAAGGATTACAGGAGGATTTAAGCAGTCTATGTATGTTTGCATGAGTAATGTGTATGTTTAATCCATACTAATATTATAAATGCGAAAGTGTGACTGTGTGACTGTCTGTCTGTCTGCTACGCTTTCCCGGCCCATCATTTCAACCGATTTTGCTGATATTTGGTATAGGGGTAAGTTATATCCCGGGGAAGGACTTTTTAAGGACTTTTTATCCCGGAAAATTAAGGAGTTCCCGCGGGAATCAAAAAACCTTAATCCACGCGGACGAAGTCGCGGGCATCATCTAGTGTCTATATACGTAGGGACCGTCGCGTCGTGAGATGTCCTAGGACAGCAAAGACTTGTCAATTTTCATTTAGAAAATTGTGTGCAAGCTCTGAAAATGAATGAACACTCATTGTTCATAGGGTACAAGCATGTGATACGCACCATCATTAATTATATTGTATGTACCTAAAACATTGCAAAAATATAAGCACCGCTACACATTTCCACCCTTTTTAGGGTCAGGGAAGGGTGTTAGCGCCTTTGTTTGAAACAGCAGTCCATTTTTTTCAACTTTACGCTACATTAAATTTCACGTTCTGTAGCGTTCCAACGTAATCACCCCACGATACAACTGTTTTTCCTTTTTCCCTGAGTGAAAGTCACCTACACTTAGCACAGCCCTATTTTATGTCACGTACATAATCACACTGATACCCTGGGTCTAGAAACTTGATATTTTTTCACCCGTTTTTCTGTAAACGTAATGTCTCTGTCATCCGCGGTCAACCATGCTCACCACTAGACCACCAGGATACTATTTATAGTAGTATCCCGGTAAAGATCCCGGTGGTCAAAAATTGGAACTAATTTTATTTCCCGTTAAGTTTTCGTTTTTATTTTATTTTTTAACCGACTTCCAAAAAAGGATGAGGTTCTCAATTCAGCGCGTATCTCTTTTTTTTTCATATATACGAGTAAGAGCTACTCTGTCACCGGGTCAGATAAGTTTGTGGGACTGTAAATACTATATACCAAGGACGCAGTCAAAAAAAATTACCTGAAATTTTAAAATATAACTTACGGACAAATAAACATTTACTTTTATAATGCATATTAAAGTATTATTAAAACGACGAAGGTTTACCAAATAGCACAAACTCATAACGGTGGGTCATAGGTACAGAAACTTCGTCTTGGCGAGTAAATGTGTTTTTGATATGATTTGGATGGGCTTCTCCGGCATTCTTCCATAAATCACTCATAAGATTAACGTACCTACATGTAAGATACTTTTGAGAAAATCATATTAAGAAAATATATGTTTTTCCCGCGACATTGTCCGCGTGAATACAGTTTTTTTAAACCGGTGGAATATCTTTTTATATAGATTCTCTAGAGTCTAGTAGAGTGATGATAGGTGTTAGCCTTGACCACAGGCCTAGACTTAGACCACAGAATAGGTAATAGTATGCGACTCATATTGAAGTGTACGAATTTGGAGTTCGATTCTGGGGCGCACACTTCTAACATTTAGAGCTACTTTTATGTGCATCCCGGGAAGCACATAAGCTTATGTTACTACTATAAGCTACTTTTAATCCCGGAAAATTAAACAGTTCCCTCGGGAATCAAAAAACATTAATCTACGCGGGCGGAATCACGACGAGCATAATCTAGTAGTTATTTTAGTTACATTATCTATCATCTCAAAAATAATCACTTTTATATGACTTTTTTGCAATAAACCTTAGGTATATTGAGTATATCTGATGCAACAGGTTCATAGATTTTGTATTAGCAGCTATGAAGGACGGACGCTTAGTGTTCCTTTTACGGTTTTGCTGTATTGATATCGCAAATATGCACCGTTGCAAAAAGAATAAAATAAATTCACCCAATCTTATGATTCAGGCTCACATCCGAAATCTGAAGCCAAGAAAATATTCCATCTACTGTATAATTTTCATTTTTATAATGCTCCCACGTAAATTCAATACACTTAATGATATTAACGTCAACTGAATCCTCGCTTCAGACACGTTTTATGATAATAGATACTTTTTACCTTCAGCTTTATATAGCCTCCGAGACTCCACTGAAACCTGATCATAAAAGCTGCAAAAAATAACTTAGAAAATGTTACGTTGGATCATGATACGGCGAGCTGAAGTAGATGTTTTATTATAAACCAACGACCTCTATTTACTTACTATATATATAATTTAATGCTATACATTTTTTTTATCTTGAAAACTAGCTGATGTTCGCGATTTACTGATTTCGCGTAGATTTAGGTTTTACCATAGGCGTAGCTTAGGTTAGGATTTAGGTTTAAACCAAGTTAATTTCGTTTCTGGGATAGGGTAGTTTTATTACTCACGAAGTCACGTACATATTATAGGTATGAGTAACTTAATCCATATGTGGTTGACGTCCAGTCAGCTCGAATGAAACGGTTCTGCTCTATACGTTTCTGATTCGAACCGCCAGGATGTGGAGTGCCCTTCCAGTGTATGTATTCCCTGCCACGTATAACTTAAATACCTTCAAGGAAAGAGTGAATAAGTATCTTCTAGGCGGGTGCGCTTCAACCTAAACCTCATCATTGCTTTGTAATAAGCGTGATTGTCGTAGAAGCGCAAGCCTATCTAGCAATTTTAAAAAACTTACGAAATGTATACAGTCTTGTAATGTCGCGTGCAAATGTTAGTTGTGTAAGTTACTTACGTTAAAAACTTACAAGTGTAATAATGGGCCTAAACAGTTGTAGCATTGCATCTCTGTGCCAAAGTTTATCAAGATTAAAGATGACATTAAATAGATGACTTCTAGCAATTAACATTTTTATAAAAACAAACGTTATTAAATAGATGAATTCTAACAATTATTGGTATTTAAAAATGCACCCAAGAATTCAAAGAGGATGGATATAGTTATCTATCTATCTATAAAATAAAATACATACTCGTATATGCCATTTTCATAAAATAAAACTATTTTTTCCAAATTCTTACCTTCACTGAGGGTTTTCTTTCACCCACGTATCTACAAGTCTTAGGTACTTAGTCTTTATCTTGAACGCAGTGATTGTGGGGAAGACGTAATCGGATTACTTACATACTTAACCTCACGTAAAAGCTTTGGCATTTATCGCTGTACCTTGAAAGATAAATAACACAATATATTACTGAAATACTACTATATTACACTATATTATTATAATACTATAATGTAATAATAATATATTATATTATTATAATACTATATTATAGTTACAGGAGAACATCTTTTTCACTAAATCAAAGGAACGATCTTAAAACAACGCGTGCTATACCCAAGTGATATTTGATTAGCTAGTATTAAAACTCTAGTATAGTAAAGCTTATAACTTAAGAATTTACAAAAACCCTAACTCTTAATACTATCAATTAGTATTCTGTGCTCTTAACTAGAAAAGAGCTGAGGATCTTCAAACGGCTGAACAGATTTCAAACAAAGAAAAACTGAATCGAAATGTATTCATCCATTTGGGATTCACAGACAGTCCCTCTATTTGCCGTTAAAACTACCACACTAAGAAAATTAGACCATTTGAATCATTTCCCTTCCATAGTCGGATAAGATGAAAACAAAATGAAAGTGTTCTTCAAAAGCACGTACTTACTAAGAAGTTTTGACATTCCGGTAACTGCGGCAATGAAGCATAGTCAGGCACTCCTTTCAGATTGAGCTGTCTCATTAGGAAAAGCTACTTTTAACCAGCTTCTAAATGGAACGCTCACATTTTTAGGTCGCTTCTGTATTAAGAAAGTAGGTTTATGATTGCACTAGCAGCTGGCTGCGTCTTTTTCCACGTTTCGCGTTATTCCAAGGACGCAACGCCCACAGACGGAGCGGAGGGGCGGCAAAGCGTGTTTTTTTTACTGAAACTCAGCTAATTTATTTTGACGGTTGAAATTGTTATAATTCAAATGGGCGTCCTCAAAATCGAGAAGCCAGCCAACACTCACCCCTATAACCGTGCAGTGCGCTGTGCTAGTACTTCACCTCTGCGCTGAATGTGAAATCGTGTTGAAGTCCTATTTAGTGCTTAATCTGCAAGTGCACAAAGCCGCAAACACTCTATGGACAAAAAAATATTTGGCAGACAAAGGTTCGCACAACTCTCTCAAACGGAGCCGCGCATACTAGCGCGACAGAACAAGACGTTTCGCACGGACGCTTTGCCCTTGGTCCCTTGTGTCTTTTTTGCTGGAACCGAAAAAATGCAGAATGCTTGTTTTGAGAGTATCTAAATACTGCTGATGAAAAGTGTAAGAAAATCTTGAAAAGAAACCAACGTAAATAATGACGAAGCTACTCGCAATAAGAGTGCTTATAACTAAGGTTCCTGCGGCTGGAGAGGGCTTAAGAAAAACACCCTTATCGGCAATTAATAAAAGCACCCTTCTTACTGTAGTATCAGGTAAGTATCTGATTCATTGTGGGGCGCATTTAGTATCTTGAAATACACACGCATTATCACAGTAGTGTTAAGACACTACTTACAATTAGACATTACTTAAAATTAGATACAGTAGGCTGTATCAAATTTTTTCGAAAAGGACTCTCATTTATCCATAGGAGGAAAAGCTGGCTGTGTGCTGAATGCAGAGTTGTGTAAAACCTTAAGTAAAACTTGATCTTGATACATATGTAACCTAAGGATCGATAGTCCAATATCAAGGTGACTCAGGAAGAAATAATTCTATAGACAAGGGAAAGGTATCATGCACCTAAACGAATACATCTATGTATCAGCATCACATTATACGATAAGGAATTTTCTCGAGGCCAGTATATCCAGACCGCTGCGGTCAAGCGGCCGTGCAAGCAGTCTTCTTGCAGGTTTTAAATGTACGTTTAAATACTGTTGAAAATGGTACACTGAAAACACAGAGAAGACTTATGAACGTGTGCGCCTTTGCCGTAATGTCATCACTCATTATGAGTTGTATTGAAAGATTCGACTACGACTCGGCTCCCTGCTCGCCTCCACACCGCTCTAGCGGTGTGCGTTGCTTCTTAGAGTTGGAATAATCTCCAGTTTTACCTTTGCTTAAGTTGTAAGCACTCTCGTTACACGGGGATTCTTTACGAATTGTTTAAAACGGTGCCTCTCAATTTTTACGATGCTCACTAAACCGACTCGCTTGCGAGTGGTTTCCTCTTTTGTTGTCCATTTCGATGAAGAAAATTCATTTTTTGAGCATCTACTAAATAACTCGTACTTTAACTCAAACAAGAAAATTATTCAATTAAACTAATTAGATAATATTATTATACCCACATTTTCCGCGTGGAAATATTGTACAAAATTTCACCAAAATCGTTTGAACAGATGGCCCTCCCTGGCAACATCCATAAATTCTTACCTACACCTACGAGCCTACATACAAAGTCAGGTAGGTACACGGTAGTTGTGAGAAACTGTAGTCTGGACATAACTTGACAGAGATTGAGATTGACGAAGGTTTCTATTATGTTTTGATGAGGGAAACACTTGTTACACACGAATGGAAATTCATTGATCAGTGAGTTTGAAAATTGGATATGCATATTAAACATGTTGATGACGGCAAGAAATGAATAAATAATTCAAACATGCAGGTAACTACCAATTTCAAAATCTAACTCTTGGAAAATGATTTTTATTCAAATTAACTTTCACAAGTGCTTTTGAATCTTCTAGTGAATCTACCTTTAGTTATAGTAGGACTTATTAATTCGTAACAAAGGAGTCCTAATATGAAAGCCAAAAACCAAGAAAAGAAGGAGTCGTAAAATGAATTAATTAGATACATTGTAATAACAGTGCACATTGTACAGGTGAGATCGCAGTCAAGTTCCGTTTGGTTTATTTACTCATTTGAGAGTTAACTTGTAGTGGATAAAAAAATAAAAAAAATAAAAAGAAATGAAAAATAGGCCACTCATTAAAGACTTCGTGTATCGTGTTTTTTTAGATTTTTTTATGACAGATATATCTACCAATAGTGTAAAAGTTATCACGACCGATCTTTACCAACTGTGTGGTGCTCGAACGTGTTGCGTGTGTCAGTTTTAGGCTGGTGCTTTATATGGAAAAATTCACCCAGTACATTCTTAAAGTAGAAAATAATTATCTATAATTTGAGCACAAACGCAGCTTTATGAGTTATGAGTCCCGAGATTCTTCACATTGGCCATGTTTCCCAAAAAGTTTGAAATTTTAGCCGACTTCCGAGCCAGATATCGAGCCATATCGGCCAAAATGGGGACTTTTAAATACATAGTAGGTAATTATAAATTTTCAAAATTTCGGCCGGAATTTCATTGTTTGACACCTACAGAGTGCAGAGAGGCGCACCGTGCACCAATTCGTGCCACGTCGAACGATTGCCATGCCGGAAATAACGGCTGAGTACTTCAGCTTTGCTACTGAAATTTTAAACTAATTTTCGTTTGATGGGGATTTCGCATTATTGGTTAAGTGATAGTGCGGTGATACCCAACGATTATGAATTCCGACAAGTATCAAGGGTTAAATCCTCTAACATGCACTTCTAACTTCTTGAGCAATCTATACTAATATTATAAACTAGCTGATGCCCGCGACTTCGTCCGCGTGGATTGAGGTTTTTCGGTTCCCGCGGGAACTCTTTAATTTTCCGGGATAAAAAGTAGCCTATGTGCTATTCCAGACTATAATCTATCTCTGTGCCAAATTTCATCCAGATCCGTTCATCCGTTGGAGCGTGATTGAGTAACAAACATACATCCATACATACATCCATCCATCCAAACTTTCGCATTTATAATATTTATTTGATATTTGATTATTTGATGCGAAAGCTTGGATGCATGGATGCATGGATGTATGGATGTATGGATGTATGGCTTGATGGATAAGAATAAGAATAAGAATAAGAATAATATTTATTTTCATAAAATGACAACAAATTTTATATCGGACCCTACCCTCTGCGCTAGGATGACCTGTATTGCAGAGGGTAGTTCGTTCCATTGACACAGGATAATTATTTCTAAAAACTAATTACTAATTACTATTGAATTGTGGTGTGAAAAACTGAATGAGTTTGTGCGTGTGTGTGTGGTGTGTGTGTGTTTGTGTGTGAGTGTGTGTGTGTGTGTGTGTGTGTGTGTGTAAGTGCACGCAATGCTATTTTATTATTTTTAAAATATTTTCAGTTGCGTCGTAGCCCTTAGGTGCCAGCCAGCTTCTAAGAGATTTAGTCAAGTTAAATTTATTAATATTATACAAATTTATACCTTTGTTAGCTCTACTGAATACATTATATGCATACGATGAGCTGAATTCAAATTGAGATTGGATGGATGTTTGTTACTCAATCACGCCAGAACGGCTGAACTGATTTGCATGAAATTTGGCACAGAGACATTATGTAGATTATTAGTCTGAAATAACACATAGGCTACTTTTAATCCCGGAAAATTAAAGAGTTCCTGCGGGAACCAAAAAACCGCTATCCATGCGGAAGTTAGTTAATTAATACAAGATGCTTTGAAAATAAAAAGTTCGATCCGTATTACTTAGGGGTCAAGTAATGGATGGTGGGAAATCCCAACGGGCACTTTGCTTGTATAGGGATAAAAATTTCAAAATCGAAAAAACAGATCGGAGGGCACCGTAGTGCGCTATCCAAGACGAGCAAACAAACAACATGGGCACGGCCGTACCATCCCTTTTTTTTTTGGAGAGCAACTCATGGTCAATTTATTGGCATAGACCTAGCTATAGCGGATCACATAGCACGTAGATACATCTGCAGTGATCAACAGATCCCGCACGCCCGAATGATTGCATCGCCGGAAATTACAATCGTGTGCGATTACGTCACACCTTCAAATGACGTAGGCAGCCAGGTGCAGCGATATATACATACCATAATATTTATGGTAGATGATGCCTGCGACTTCGTCCGCGTGGATTAAGTTTTTAAATTCCCGGGGGAACTCCCTTAATTTTCCCGGATAAAAAGTAGAGTATGTCCTTCCCTGGGATGCAACCTACCACTATACCAAATTTCATCTAAATCGGTTGAAAAACGTAGTAGACACACTGACAGACAGATAGACAGACACACTTTCGCATTGATAAAATTATACAATATAAATTATATGAGTAAGTACGTAAGTATTAGATAGGTATGGATGCGGAAGCTTTAATCAATTGAAAAAAATTCCCCGCCCACATTATCTCAGAAAATAAAAGATATTAGGTATATACTTAACTACATACCTACTAATATTATAAAAGCGTGTCTGTCTGCTTCGCTTTCACGGCACATCTTGTAAAGAGATCCCGGGTATGAGCATAGGCTACTTTTTATCCCGGAAAATTAAAGAGTTTCCGAGGGAATTAAATAACTGAATCCACGCGGACGAAGTCGCGGGCATCATCTTGTAATAATATAATTGATAAGCCCACCCGAAGTGGGTGAACTAGTGGGAATTAAATAGGTACCTACTTACCTACATCAAGTGGCGGTCAGACTCTGGTTTGCAACAATAATTAATTTATCTGCTTCGTCTCATGCCTGCCCGAAGAGATAAGGAATTTCTCTATTAATTTTCATCAACTGGCTTTAAAGCAAGTTAACTTGCCTGTATATCTAATTATAAAGTAAATTCTTATTCGCTTGTAGGTACTTCTACTATTAAAATTCTTAAATATTAAAAATAATATGTATTTTGTACTTCAATACATCAACTTATTTATAACATGCAGGACATACAGGTGTCTCCAAGGTGTCTCTTATGTTACGTCATGTTTTGACTCTACCATCCAGTTCGGAAAGCAGCTATATACACGTACCTATCGATTTTCAAAAGGAAGAGCAGCCAGAGAAGGCAGGAGGTTTTAGTCCGTAGGTCGCGGGGAGCATCCCAGTGAAGTCGGGCATGTCATAAGTGACATCCATGAGGATTTCCTCCTGCCTAGGAAAAAAAAAAGGTATATCGAATGTCTGCACACACTCATATTTCGTATAAGTTACCTACTAATAAATTATGACGTTTTATATGACATACCTACCTTGACATTCCTAAAATAAAGATTATAATAATTCTTATTTTAAACAAGAATTTCAACATAGATTTAATTTGGTCTAAGTTTGGTCTCGCTAGCGCTAGCGCAGCGGATGATAAATCTATGAATTTCAACAAGATTAATAGTAGATTAGTAGCCAAGGGTTGTAAGGCATCAATTGCAGCCCGAGATATTTAGGCGCACGAGCGCAGGGAGGGCGCCTATAGTTCGAGGGTGCAATTGATGCTTACACCCGAGCTAACTACTCTGCTTTACATCTCGATTGTGAGGTAAAGTAGGTCCTTATTACCCCCAAATGGAGCTTGTAGGTGACCAATTAGCGCTCTAGGGTAATAATGTAGCTAGAAAAGCCCGAGGGCGGTAAGTAATTAAAAAAAAACTCTTCACTCTTTCAAAAAGTTCGCGTACATCTAACCATCATACTTTTTTTAATTACTTACCGCCCTAGGGATTTTCTAGCTACATTATTACCCCAGAGCGCTAATTGGTCACCTACAAGCTCCATTTGGGGGTAATAAGGACCTACTTACCGAATATGAGAGATGTAAAATAATTTTGGCGACCTCCGTGGCGCAGTGTGTAGCGCTGTTGTCTTAACGTGCGGAGGACGCGGGTTCGATCCTCGGTCAATTTGGGAATTTATAATTTCTGAATTTTCCCTGGTCTGGCCTGGTGGGAGGCTTTGGCCGTGGCTGGTTACCACCCTACCGGCAAAGACGTGCCGCCAAGCGATTTAGCGTTCCGATACGATGCCGTGTAGAAACCGAATAGGGGTATGGGTTTAATATAACTGACATGCCCCTAACAGGTTAGCCCGCTACCATCAGACTGCATCATCACTTACCATCGGGTGAGATCGCAGTCAAGGGCTAACTTGTAGTGGATAAAAAAAATACTGGTAGCTGTAAGCTCTCTGGGTGCTACTCGATTAATATAATTAACTTTTAATCGATTAAAAGTTAAATAGTTAGTACATAGTTAGTTCCATGTGTTACTTTTATGATACTTGGCCTGCGTACCGAACGGCGAACCTTTTAAGCGAGGGGACGACAAAGGCCCAGGAGCTCATGGAAAACTTTTAAGAGTTACTTTTAACCTTATGTTAGCTTAGCCTTATGTGACAGTTTGGATTTTTGCTAGTTGGTATGTTTGTTACTCCCTCACATGAACTGATTTTCATGTGTCACTTTTAGGGCACTTGGTCTGCGTACCGAACGGCGAACCTTTTAAGAGGCGAGGGGACGACAAGGCCCAGGAGCTCATGGAAAACTTTTAAGAGTTACTTAAAAATTATCTTATGTTAGCTAATAGCTTAGCCTTATGTGACAGTTTGGATTTTTGCTAGTTGGTATGTTTGTTACTCCCTCGCGCTTTTGCATGATGGCTTAAACTGCATGAGCTGATTTTTATGTGTCACTTTTATGACACTTGGTCTGCGTACCGAACGGCGAACCTTTTAAGTGGCGAGGGGACGACAAAGGCCCAGGAACTCATGGAAATTTTTAAGAGTTACCTAAAAATTACCTTATATGTTAGCTTAGCCTTATGTGCCAGTTTGGACTTTTGCTAGTTTGTATGTTTGTTACTCCCTCACGCTTTTGCATGATGACTTAAACTGCATGAACTGATTTTGCTAAAATTTGGATTGGGCATAGCTTATGTATATCCTGAGACCTGAATGAACACGGGCTACATAATACCTATACCTCGAAAAATTAAAGAGTTCCCAAGTGGAAATCTAAAAACCTTAATACGAGGACCAAGTCGCGGGCATCATCTATTTATTTAATACTAGCGATCCGCCCGGCTACGCACGGGTAGCACTCTAGTCCTAAATTCAAATTCAAAAGTTGTTTTATTCAAATATACTTTTTACAAGTGCTTATGAATAGTCGAATGAATCTACCACTGGTTCGGAATGCCATTCCTACCGAGAAGAACCAGCAAGAAACTCGGTGGTGGCTCTATTAAAAAAAAAAATTTACAATTTCATTAATTTGTAATTACATAAGTAACCGCTGTCCTTAGCATTGCTGGAGCGATTCAAATCCATGCTCCTTTGTCATTTACGTAATCTTTAACAGTATAATCCATATAAATATTATAAATGCGAAAGTTTGGATGGATGGATGTATGTATGTATGGATGTATGTTTGTTACTCAATCACGCTCCAACGGATGAACGGATCTGGATGAAATTTGGCACAGAGATAGATTATAGTCTGGAATAGCACATAGGCTACTTTTTATCCCGGAAAATTAAGAAGTTCCCGCGGGAATCAAAAAAACCTCAACCACGCGGACGAAGTCGCGGGCATCAGCTAGTATATTATATATTATTTAGTTTTGTATAATATTATAGTCTCTTGTCGTTTCTGTACCTGCTATGCATCTCTAGACATCAATTGTTCTCACACCTAGGGCATCTGGAAGAAATCCACATTTGTAGCGATAAGATGTCCTTGTACACGTCCTTTCTATATTTAAGTTTAGTTTTAATTTGTATTTTGTACAGAATAAATAAATAAATAAATAAATAATAAGCTTTTTTCAGAAGCATACTTTTAATGGACTTTTTAAACTTGTGTAAAGGCAAGTTTAAAATAGGTTGTGAAATTTTGTTATAGAATAGAATGCTCATTCCCACGAACGACCTTCGGACTTTCTTGAGGCGGAGCGATGGAGTCACGTGCCTTTGGCGGTTTCTAGTTGGCCAATCGTGCAGATCGCATATTCTTTTGTAATTCTGAACGTGCTGTTTTACAAAGATTAAATTACTGTAAATATATTGCGAAGCTACTGTAAGAATACCTATTTCCTTGAATTTTTCTGTAAGGGATTCACGTGGTTTTAAATTATATATTGCACGTACCTACTGCCCTTTTTTGTAATACAAAACTTTTTTGAATTTAGGTAATAGTCTATACCCAATTATTATATATAGCCAGTGGGCAGTGGGCTGGTTTTACATTTTAATATTAGGTACATTGTAAGAGTACGCCCTGCCCTCACTACACCTGCCACTGCCGCCAGCCCTCAGATTTTATAGGTAATTAATCTGAGCGCCGCAGTGGTGCGTTTTTTTTAGAACTTTTTGAGAGAAACTTTTCCACCATAGATACATTGTTTTCGTATAACTTTGACTATTTACGCAGCGCACGCCACGTAAGCTCTCAGAAGACACGATTTTTTCCGACTAAGTTCACATTATTGCAATTTTCGTAAGGATCTATAATTTTTTTGAAAATAAAATATAGCTTATGTTACTCGCTGATAATGTAGCTTTCTATAAGTGAAAGGATTTTTGAAATCGGTTGAGTAGTTTTTGAGTTTATCCATTACAAACAAACAAACAAACAAATCTTTCCTCTTTATAATATTTGTTTTGATATTTTATAAATTAGATTTTTCTTTAAATAACTGAAACTTTCAGCTTCCACTACACCAGCTCTCCAGCTATGAAAGCAACATCGAGCAACAGGCATCGGTCTGATCAATGAGACTGCCCCGCACCCCGCGCCCGCCTGCGCCGCACTTGTTGCGCGCATTTCCCAAATAAACTAGAACCATAATATATTGTACTTAGTTTCAACCCTAGACCCTAGTTAGGTATGGGAGGTATCGAGTCCTGACCCCATTATAGGATATAGTATCTATAGGTATATAATATATGAAATTTTTAGTATACTTACGTGGTACTTACATAATTTTTTTTAATAATATTTTTGTAACCTCCTTTTTGTTTTTCTTGCATTTTCCGTTTTCCTAATCTTTAGATTTTTAGGAGAAATCGCTGCTATACCTACCTACCGACTCTTGTGCCCTAACAGTACATAATACCTCAATGGCCCTAGGTAACATAATTATTATTTATTTACATTCTGTTATTTCGGTAGGTTAGTTATGTACTTACTTACTAAGCTAATTGAAGATATTGTGTCTTTCTGTTTTTGTATCTGTCTATCTGTTACTTTTTCACGGCCCATCTATTCAACTAAAATTCTACATCAATGAGGTAAGTAGTAAAGTACCAGTGTAGGCTACATTCCGGGGACAAGCTTATCTAATACTACCTACTACTGTTCACCCAGGAAATCAAAGAGTTCCCATGGAACTTGAAACGGCTGTGGCTCGGTAACATCTGAGAACACATAATTTAGCAAAATATTCTTACTACGAATTTTAAAAAAACCTAAAAAGCCTTAATATAGGGCCTAGCCTATTTATAGGCCATAGCCCTATTTAAAATTACTATAGCCCTATACTATTATTTTAACAATCTTACCCATCTCTAATATTTAAACGTGATTGTTTATCATCTGTAGTGACTTGTGCGAAATGTAGTCTGTGACAACATCGATTAATGTCATTTGATTGTCATGTTATATTTGTGTCAAATTTTAATATTTTTATTCTGTCAATTCATTTCGTTCTCCATTTGGTTTCATCCAAATTCGGTTTATTAATTTATACAGGCTAAACTAAAAACAAACTTAGATAAGGTAAGAGATAATTGGTAAATTAAACTGGAGATCGGAGTACGTAAGTTCCGGCCTTGTATTCTAACCCCTAGGCCGCTAAAAGTTTAACTTCCACTGTTCTATTTGGTGATAAAACGAAAGTGACATCGGTGGAATCATGAAAAGAGCAATCGGAAAGTGGCGTGAATCAGCATCGTTGATAGTGCTGGCTAAACAGAATGTAGACGTTTCATCGAGTAGGAACGCAGGGGGCAGTAACTATGATATTTTATTGCAGACTCGGACGCATAACGCTTCGTTCTCGAACGGTGTAGTGTTTCCGGGCGGTGTTTTCGAGAAGGCAGACGCGAGTGAGCATTGGTTGCACCTCCTTAGCTCTTTCGGCTTCGGTCAGAACGATTTCGAGGGTCTACTTCGACCTGGTGCGCTAACATCTCCTATATTTGCCAGCAACCCCATCCAAAGGTAAGGATTTCTAATAAAAATACACCTACTTATTACTAAACATTTTGCTTGTTGGTAGGATAGATAGCATGAAGTGATAAATTGTAGCTAATTCTTTTGTACACAATTTGTAAACTAAACTACTTAAATGTATTGAGATCCCAGCACTCCCTGTGGAAATGGAACTTTTGTTAATAGTAGCAATTCTACAATATTGAATCGCTATGAATATTCTTTACTAGATGATGCTCGCAAGTTCATTTTGGGTGAATTAAGTTTTTTAATTCCAAGGGAAATCTTTCATTTTTTGGAATGAAAAGTAGCCTATGTCCTTCTCAAGGGATGTAACCTACCTTAATACTAAATTTCATCAAAATCAGTTGAAAAGATGAGCCGTTAAAGTGTAGCAGACACACTTTCACATTTAAAATATTAAGTAGTACCTATGGACTGTACATAAACAATTATACAGAACAATAAACATATATAATGAAATCCCGAAATTTATCACTGATGAGAATAATGATACGATCTTTAAGCAAAAACTCAATGGCTGATACATAATTGTTTCTATGAGATAGACGAGTTATTTGAATTTCAAAAATAACTGTACTCAAGGCCTCAATTGCATAACAGTTACGTTTTGTTTGTAATTACTTAACCTGACATAATTTATAATCAAATAAATATTATAAATGCGAAATTTTCGATGGATGTATGGATGGATGTTTGTTACTCAATCACGCCCGAACGGCTGAACGGATCTGGATAGATTATAGTCTGGAATAACACATAGGCTACTTTTTATCCCGGAAAACTAAGGAGTTCCCGCGGGAACCAAAAAACCTTAATCCACGTGGACAAGGTCGCAGGCATTAATTAGCTAGTTTATTATATTATACTTATTGAATTTGATCTTAAAATATTAATTGACATTATGTATATCTATTTAATTTCATTATTGTATTGTTAATACTAATTCATATGTTTAAAATTAAAATAATGAAAACTAAATGTAACCTGCAATTGCATTTGCAGCATTACAATGCCCTGACTGGGCCTCATGTAATGATTATTAAATAAAGAAATAAAAATACACCAATAAGAGAAATCTCTTGAATACAAATGAAAAATCGGTACAAATAGTGGTCTTATCGCTTTGAAGCGATCTCTTCCGGGCAACCGTTTACGTATAACGTTTGTTATATTACATTTAACAACTAGTGAAAAAAGGGTCAAGGGTGTAAGGAGTTCCATAGCCTAACCAGCTTCAACAGAAAAGAATTTCAAATAAAATGAAGTATTATGGGAAGGAATTTTTAGAATAAGTTTACCATTAAAGCAAAGAGAGCGACCATGAGTGTCACTAAGAAACTCAAACCTCTCTTTGAGGTAAAGAGGAGGAGGAGGAGTAGTAGGATTGAATAGAACACAATAAAATCAAAATGTGAGTATCCCTGCAAAGGTGCAGTGGAACTTGAGTTTTTTTGCGAAATTGAGAAATATTATGATTTCCTGAGTCTAAAATATACAAAGATTGTTAATTGAATTTATTAAGCAACTCCTCATTTAGATTGAGATGGCAAGAATCAGCATAATCAAGAACTGGCAAGAGAAGAGACTGTGCAAGCGTAATTTTAGTAGGTATGGGTAGAAATTAGCCAATCTATGGGGCGACTACTGATAAATATTATGTTATTCATGTTTTCAATGTTACGTTGCTACTATCTTATAACTACAATTCATTGTAATTCAATACACTCAACTGATAACATAATATACTTAGGTAAGAATTCATTAGAACTTAAAGGCTTGGTTAGACACAACTGAGTAATGCACAGTAGGATCATTTGTACATCATTTTATGAGTGCAACAGTTTATCCCCAAAAATCGAAAACTTCCCTCAGGATTTTAAAAACATAAATCCATGTGAATGACATCACAGGCATAATCTAGTTTTAAGATCCTACTAATATTATAAGTGTAAAAGTTTGGATGTTTGTTATTCCTTCACACCACAATTACTGAACCATTTCTGAAATTCAGAATGAAGATAGCTTATAACCTGGATTAGTTAACAAATAGGCTACATTTTATCTTAGAAAATTAAAGAGTTCCTGGGGGAACCAACAAACCTCAATCTGCAGGGCGAATTTGCTGGCATCACTAGTATGATATTATTATAAATGTTCTATTCCATGAAGACTTTTTGCCTATGTTTGTGGTAGTGCATGCACATACATTAGATTTCTTGCCACACATACTTGAACAATGTATGTAGGCACTACCATAAGCACTGCATGTACTTGAATTTGCTGTGGATTGTTGATTATATCTTGAAAGTGTAAATAAGACATAGTTTATACATCATTAAAATTATCTAGATTTCTTGACAAATTGATAATATATTTGCTTGTAATATGTCTAAACCAGTGGTAGTCCAGATATTAAATCTGAGTCTTCTGGTCCAGTTTAACTTGCCCTACCCCACAAGCGTTTTTAATTACATACACTATGCCAGACGATACTTAATCTTCCCTTCATTCAGCTTCACCAAATTGCTTGCTACTTTCAGAACCTACTTTGGGTGCTTCTCACTTAATGCTTTACAAAAACATGTTAGGGGTACGCGTAGGACAGACCAGGGTGTTCCAATTTATTTCTGACCTATATTTGATCTAATCTTATATGCATTATTAATGAATTAAATATTGATTTATAACCTTATGTATAGCTAAGAATTCTATGTGGAATTTCAGTTAAAACTAATTTTGGAAACCTCTATGACTAGTCCAAAATACTTTTGAGTATTTTTTACAGTTAAAAGTAGTTTCGACGGTACCATAGTCATCAACAACTAGCCACATACAAATTACATGACACAAACTGCAGTTAATTAATCAGCTTCAAAATTAATTTGTAACATTGGACAATTTATAGATTTTTTGCCCGCAGTGAAATCAAGCGGTCAATTAAGTACTGTGGAGCAAATCAATTTGTCTCGTAAATTAAAGTGATTATTCGCCTTAACCTTGACCTTGTGCTGGCCTTTCAAACACCTTGAACTGGTGCATGATTACATTATTTTTAAAAATAGTTTCTATATCAAGTATAATGGGCTCAGAGTAAGACTAGGAAAGTATACAACTACTACCTGTCAACTTTCTCATGAATAGTATTTTTTTCAAGGGAAATACTCTACTTTCTATTTTATTTGACCAATTCGTAGTACTATAAAATGGATTGAATTAAAATATACCACCTAAAACGGCACTGCCTAATAGCCTCATCAGTCTTTTAAGTGGTTAGCATGTCAGTCCGGTTTTTGATTTTCATGTTGGGTCAATAATATTATAGCTAATTCACACATTGTACACTGTTCCTTTCCAAGGAGTATTATGAAAGGATAGCAATTTTAGTTCTGTCATTTTAGTTTAGCTTAGAAATTGTGTACGAAAGTATTTATTTATTTATTAAATCTTTATTGCACACAAGAACACGAAAATAAACAAGACATTAAAACAACGAACTAGGACTACACAGTATGCAAAGGCGGTCTTATCGCCTAAGGCGATCTTTTCCAGACAACCTTTGGTGACAGGATACGAGAATACAAACGGGATGGTGCGCAAACTTAGCCACCTTGGGTGTTTGCTATCAAGAATTTCCTTCATTTTTAAACTTTGTCATCAGGCACATCGCATTGAGAATAAGCGCAATTAGGGAGACTTTTGAGGAGCTCGGCCTCCTTATATGCAGCTCCAAACATAAAGCAGATAGGAGTGGTATCTGGGCAGATGTCTTAGCTGACGTTGATGTCAAATACTGGCAGAATAGGGTAAGATTCAACAATTTTAGATTAACCATTTGAAGACTACGTGAGAAAAACACTGAAAGTCAGTTAAAATCCTAATTTGAGTTTGAGGTTGGAGGCTATGAAGATTTAATTATTACAGGTTTTTTTATAATTCGAAGAAAATTACATTTTAGTCATACGTCATAAGGTTAAATTAAAACATAAGTTTTTTAAGTACTCAAAGATTTTAAACTTACAATTCCACTTTATTCAAAGTTTCTTTGCCATTCCTTGTTTTTCCTGTGTAGTATTCAATTATTTTATTAGTTCATATTTTTAGAAATGTTGGACATGCAATGCATGTCTCTGATTGGCTGACACTTTTGTGTCTAACTGTTGACTAAAATAGTAGGGGAGGATTTTTTGGATTTACTACAGCGCGTCAGATATTGATAGCGTATACGCCCCACGTGTCTCTGTTATCGAATGGTATGTTTGTCTGCCGGTTTGCATGGTGGGGTTGGCCGTACGGAAGTAAAAATATTGGTAAAAAATAAAAATAAAATCGAGCGCGTCAGATATTGAGAGGAGATGTTAAGTTGGCCCAAAGGAAGTTCCTATTCAAAAGACTGACGATTCTGACGTAACGCAAAGTCACTGAAAATGCAAAGAAAACTGCCATTTTGAAATACTCGAGCGCGTCAGATTATCATACATGCGGTTCAGCTTCATGCCCCAAACGTGCTGACCCTTAATCTGGCGATTATCTCGAGGAATTTTCTTAATCTGATGATTTGAAAAAAAAACCTGTAGACGCTCCCACCGGTGAAAGGATAAATAAACATCATATAACCTTTTTTTTTTCTACCATCTAAACTTCAAAATCCATTAGGTCTCCACGACGCTCGAGTAGATCCACATTTGGCATCATTGCCTCCCCACCAAAATGATCAATAATCGCTTTTAATGCAACTTTTGTTGTACTCTGGTAGGATCTGGTTTAGCAAACGATCTACAAATATTTTTGTAAAAGTTTTTTACTTCACCTTTTAGTTTTTTACTTTTTGGTTTTGGGTCAAACTGTATTCTGTTTCTAAGTAGTCAATTTAATATTCTGGAAAAAAGTAGTCTATGTCCTTCCCCAGGATGTGACCTACCATCTGTACAAAATTTCATCAAAATCAGTTGAAAATATGGGCCTTTAAAGTGTAGCAGACAAAGACAGATAAACACACTTTCGCCTTTATAATATTAAGTATGGATTCATTTAAATTAATATAATATTAAGTATGGATTCATTTAAATTAAAGACAATATTATAAATGCGAAAGTGTGTTTGTTTGTTGTCCTTCAATCACGCCGCAACGGAGCAACGGATCGACGTGATTTTTGGCATGGGTACAGTCGAGGACCTGGAGAGTGACATAGGCTACTTTTTATCCCGGAAAATTAAGGAGTTCCCGCGGGAATAAAAAAAAAAGACCACGCGAACGAAGTCGCGGGCATCAGCTAGTAATATACTAAGGCAGAGCCGAGGACAAAAGCTAATAAGTTTAAATTACATAAATTACATTTTACAGGTGAGTAAAGATCCAGCTGAGCTTCTCAACCTTTGCAAAGAGCACAGGTGTTACCCGGACATATGGGCGCTCCACTGCTGGAGCAACTGGCTGACTCCCTCTAACGCTCGGGTGCGATTTGACACTGCATTTTACGTGACTGCCTTGAAGGAAAAACCCCCTGGCATTCAAGCTAACAGCGAGGTCGTGAAAGTTGAGGTAATTTCTATTTAAAATTAATAATTTCAAAGAAGTGAAACTTCTTTAGAAAGTAAGGTAACTAAGCTAACAGCGAGTTTGTGAAAGTTGAGGTAATTTTTATCTAAAATCCAAACATTTCAAAGAAGTGAAACTTCTTTAGAAAGTTAGGTAACTAAGGAGGTCGTAAAGTTGAGGTAATTTCTTTTTAAAATCCAAACATTTCAAAGAAGTGAAACTTCTTTAAAAAGTAAGGTAACTAAGGAAGAAGGTCGTGAAGTTGAGGTAATTTCTTTTTAAAATCCAAACATTTCAAAGAAGTGAAACTTCTTTAGAAAGTAAGGTAACTTCGAAAACGATTCATCCGCTATCTTGGATTCGAAAACAGACCATATTTTTAGCCTTATGACTTATGACCATTGGGTCATCCAGAAACTTTGAAAATGACACCCAAAAAAAAAAATTGTTCCGTCCACCATCTTGGATTGTCGTAATTAGCATCCACAGAAATTGAAAACAAGACCAATATCAAAAAATTTATGTACACCATCTTTTTAAAAAAGTATTATTTTGGAGCACAAGTTCTTATGTAACCAGATATTTTTTTCAGTGGGAAACTCCATTGAAAATCTTGGAGAGAAACAGCAGAAAGGAAGTACAGTTATACCCACCGCAAGGGTATGAGTTCCATCGACTGTCCAAATTCAATGACATAGAGGAATTAGGAAAATTCGCGAAGGAAATAAGCTGCAAGGGTAATGAACTCTATTACCCAGTTCATCTGCAAGCAAAGGATGGTGTAATACATCTTTTACCAGGTAACAAAAATAATTTTTTCTCCTACTTGCTCGGAAATTGCTTCATTATTTTAAAAAACAATAATGTACATTGGCTCTTTTCTAGCCATTAATACTTGAATAGGATATCAGATCATTTACATTCAACACAAGGTTTTTAGCATGGTAGAGTCTTAAGTCTTAACGTATCATAAGTGAGACACGTTGTCTACGTGAAATAAATAAATCATTTAGTTAAGGAGAGTCAACGCCATCTGTAGGCAATGAGGAAACGATTTCCGAATAAATTCTGTTTATTGTTTCCTCGCAAAAAGAAAAGTACTATGCTAGTCTCGGCCGAAATAGCAATTCACGGATTCGGCTAGCGCCTCGTCCTTTTAAAATCACTTGGGAAGTCCTCGGGTTCGCCTCGTCCTTACACTCCTACACAGTAATGTTTTACTCATTACTCAGCCGTGAATTTCTTTATTTCCGGCCTGGGCAGAAATGTAGTATTATCATTATTTCCCAGAGAGTATTTTCAAACTAAAAGTGGCGTTTTATCTTTCCAGGTGACTACCTTTACCCACCAAATGTAGACCTCAACAGGGTGCCGACGTCACAAGAAGATAAGACAATACTAGAACTAAGAGACACCAAGCGAACACTTCATCGTTTCGAAACATCAGAAAAAGAAGTTGTGCTAGTTGTACATAATTACTCACCCAAAAACCATATCAATATGGAAGACCAAGTCATGCCTCTCAATGTTATTACAATACGTTAGAGGATACCTACTTTCTAACGCATTCGGTGTTGGCCTTATTAGGTGTATAGGTGTACTAATAGTAGTTTTTACGCTGTAACGGTCATAAAGTAGTCGGAAATGGCGAGCTCGCCGCAGCCGTGGCCCAACAGCCAGGACGAGTACGAGCTGCTGGAGGTGATCGGCGTGGGCGCCACGGCCGTGGTGCACGCCGCCTTCTGCCGCGCGCGCCAGGAGAAGTGCGCCATCAAGCGCATCAACCTCGAGAAGTGGAACACCTCCATGGACGAGCTGCTCAAGGAGATCCAGGCCATGTCGAGCTGCAACCACGAGAACGTGGTGACCTACTACACGAGCTTCGTGGTGCGCGAGGAGCTGTGGCTGGTGCTGCGGCTGCTGGAGGGCGGCAGCCTGCTCGACATCATCAAGCACAAGCTGCGCGCCGCCAACTGCAAGCACGGCGTGTTCGACGAGGCCACCATCGCCACCGTGCTCAAGGAGGTGCTGCGCGGCCTCGAGTACTTCCACCAGAACGGCCAGATCCACCGCGACATCAAGGCCGGCAACATCCTGCTCGGCGACGACGGCACCGTGCAGATCGCCGACTTCGGCGTGTCCGCCTGGCTCGCCACCGGCCGCGACCTGTCGCGCCAGAAGGTGCGCCACACCTTCGTGGGCACGCCCTGCTGGATGGCGCCCGAGGTCATGGAGCAGAACCACGGCTACGACTTCAAGGCGGACGTGTGGTCCTTCGGCATCACGGCCATCGAGATGGCGACCGGCACGGCGCCCTACCACAAGTACCCGCCCATGAAGGTGCTCATGCTCACGCTGCAGAACGACCCGCCCACGCTCGACACGGGCGCCGAGGACAAGGACCAGTACAAGGCGTACGGCAAGACGTTCCGCAAGATGATCGCCGAGTGCCTGCAGAAGGACCCCGCCAAGCGGCCCACGGCCACCGAGCTGCTCAAGCACCCGTTCTTCAAGAAGGCCAAGGACCGCAAGTACCTCGTGCAGACGCTCGTCAGCATCGGGCCGAGCATGGAGACGCGCGTGCACAAGGCGAGCAAGCGGCAGCCCGGCGCGTCGGGCCGCCTGCACCGCATGGAGACCGGCGAGTGGGTGTGGGAGAGCGAC
Source organism: Erebia ligea (assembly GCA_917051295.2). NCBI lineage: Eukaryota > Metazoa > Arthropoda > Insecta > Lepidoptera > Nymphalidae > Erebia > Erebia ligea. Next base: position 2,271,786 of record OU785226.1, read on the forward strand.
GAGGACGACGACGACGACGAGGCGGACGCGGGCCGCGACCGCCCCATGAACACGCTGCTGCGCGCCGCCTCCTCCGACAGCGACAGCGACGAGCCGCGCGCCGGCTTCAGCATCGGCTCGGCCGAGCCCGAGGACGCGCCGCAGATGGACCTCGTGCTGCGCATGCGCAACGCGCGCCACGAGCTCAACGACATCCGCTTCGAGTTCGCGCCCGGCAAGGACTCGGCGGACGGCATCGCCACCGAGCTGGTGGGCGCGGGGCTGGTGGCGGCGGCGGACGGCGAGGCCATCGCCAGCCAGCTGCAGCTGCTGGTGGACGCGCACCTGTTCCCGCCGCCGCCGCCCGAGCCCGCGCCGCGCTCGCGCACCTTCCGCCTGCCGTCCGCCGACCCCGCCGCGCCCGCCGACGAGAAGGGGCTCGTCGGCTACGCGCAGCTCTCCATCGTCGACTGACTCGCGACCCCCCTTGCATCCCCCTCCCCCGCGCCCGCGCCGCATGGACAATAAACACTACATGTAGCTAACGCTGTGTAATCGAATTTAGATTAGGTAGAAAGCGTAGGTTCCCGAGAGTCAAGATTACCTGACGTTTACCTTTCGTATATTATCAAAAACTTTCTGGCGCACTGACATCTAAAGCGGATGTCCGATCTGACAAAATGTGTGGTTCTAATACAAAATATTGTTTGACCGGAAAACCTTACAGGATTTTCCTGTAAAGTTTTTGATAATATGCGCCCGTCCTAAAAGACACCAATGGGAAATCATTACATATTGTAGGGATTATACGAGGAACCTATGGCATAAACATAAACTATATTATTAGTCGCCCGCTCGGGTAGCTCGCGAGCCACTACAATGTAGAGCACAAACTAGGGTCATATGTTACTACAGCGAGTTAACTCGCCTAGGTCGCGTGCGGACTGAAGCTTGGTCGAAATCATCTAGAATTTAGATAGGTACGCTCCGTCAATTCGTGTGTATTGTAGATTTAGCCAAATCTCACATAGGAAGACCACAAAAACAAATTGCAACTCCGACGTAACCCATTGCGATTGAATGAATGTACAGGGTTAATTTGATAGTACATTACCGCCAAGACTGGAAATAAAGCAATTCACGGAAGTATAAAATTGTTGTATTTGTACTTTTTAAGTAATTGAGGTCGTGAATTGCTGTTTTAGGCCCTCTTGCACAATTGATTTAGATAAATATTTTAATGATGTCCCTTTTTGGCAACTACAATACGCATTTGCTAAAATGGGGCAGCATTACAAAGTTTAACTAAATCAGTTTAAATGTCCTTGTGCAAGCGGCCCTTAGAGTAATAAAACTGTATTCGATTGATCGTAATTCAGCGTTCGATCACATTAACATCAAAGTAAAATTAATCTTAACTGCATTGATTTAGAGCTCAATTACATGTATGCATAGCCAGAGCTCCAAACGGAACGTCTCGAAATTAAAATCGGTTGTACTGAATTGGTGACTTCAAATCAAGGTCTTTAAGGTCCATTTTACTTTGACGCTAATGTGTTCGAATGATCATACAATCAAGCGAACTGACATCGCGATTGGTTGAATCGATGTTGAAATCCGATCTTCCCGTATAAGAATTGGCTTAAGATCGCAGTCACGCGAAAATTTGATACGTCACGGTTCTCGTGGAGGACCGATATTATTTGGTGCGCAGTCGTGCGCCATTATGATCCGTAGCTTCGTAATTTTAAGCGCTATTTTATCATATTACGCTGTGTTCTAAGTACCTTCATAGTTTATGGGTAAATTACCTAATCATTTGAATATTGAACTACTGTAGAGAAAACCAAGGGGATTCTATTATTTGACATTTTAGCAAAGCACATTCTGACACTTATCTGTGGATTTGGCGAAATTTGGAACTAACGGAATCCACTCTGTTTTGATCCTTAAATATTGATTTTATTGTCACAACAAATAACAAAACCATTATTCAAATAGTGGCAAGTATTTGAATAATGGGAAGGGATCACGGCATTTGGAAATGAAAGGGAAAGATCATCACGATTGCACAATAATATATCAAATTGGGTCTCATTGATTCCTGCGTCACTTTTTTACTGTTAGGACTAGACCATGCGGTCCCAGCGTCACTTTTTTTACTGATAAGACTAGACCATGAGGTCATTTTGCAAAAAAATGACGGTAGTTCAACATTCAAATATAACAAATTTATTTTTAAGAGCGTAAGGAATTAATTTAATGTTAATATTATTTATAGCTCAAGCTGATAAGAAAGTTTTAATTTTAAGTATGAATCTGAATTTATAAGTTTTTTATTATTATACTCTTACTTAGTTTATACGCCGCTCTATATTTATCAAACACTGTAATAGATGTATTTTTTTATTTTCCGTCGCTCAAACATTTATATTGGAACTAGGCTTAGACTGGATACCTTGTACGTACTTTCGTACGTACGTACGTATATAAAACTGCTGTGTATCATTCGAAAACACCTAAATGTGTCTTCAATATACAATGGTAAAAGCCAGTTTGTATTTGGCGGCCCCGAGAATGATAAAATTATGAGTACCTATTACCCAAGGATCGTTCTGTTAGACCACAATGATTACACTTGTAAGCATTTACGCAAGTGACTGACGTCTCACATAATGCATAAGATCCGCAACTTACAAGACCGTTTTTTCCTAAGTTACCTGAGTAAAACTTATCTACTAAAGTGTAATTTCGGCCTTGAAAGATAGGATATAGATGAAGAAGATAAGATTCAGGAAATGCTCCAAATGATGTGATTTTCTTAAAAAGTTTATGCGAATTTACAGACAAACGCGGATACTATGTTTTATAGGTACCTACTATAGTTACATTTCGAATTCTCTCACCTGTACAGTGAACCACACAAGGCGAACCAAACGCGTTGCGAAGCGTTGCCATTATATAATAAACCGGCCAAGTGCGAGTCGGACTCGCGCACCGAGGGTTCCGTACAAACCTGTCGTAAGTTTTACGATTTATGACGTACCTATTAAAAAAAAATATTTGCCCGATAAATCAAAATCAAAAACTATTATGCATAAAAATAAATAAAAATCTGTTTTAGAATGTAGAAGTATAGCCCTTTCATATGATATCCCACTCAGTATAGTTATCATACTTTGAAATTTCAAACCCCCGATTTTCCCCCTTTTTTAATTAAACTAAAAATAATAATATCATAATCAATAATATTTTATTTTATTTTAATGATGTCAGGCCACTATTATACACAACTATTCCAAATTTCATGTCGATAGCATTAATAGTTACTGAAATAATCGACTGTGACGGACGGACGGACGGAGAAAGTCTCACCATAAGGGTTCCATTTTTACCATTTTGGTACGGAACCCTAAAAATGCAAAAGCTAAGCTAATTTATATGTGACAAGATTCAAGCGACACCGTACATTATAAAATACAAAATAAAAACGCTTTGTCTCGCGTTCGGTTCTACTTGTGTTAGACGAAGGCACCAGTTCTGCACCGAACAGCCTGCAGTGCTATACAATGTATGTACTCTTAACTAGCGTATAATAATTATTTGTATGACTCGTTCAGGAGGTTTTGAATTGCTTAGTGCCATGTATAGATTTTCTAAATATATGTAAAAGATTGTATGCATGACTAATTACATATAAACGTACCTAAGCAGTTATACTTTTTTTTTTAAATATACCGGTAACAAAAGTAAATTGTGGCCACGAAAACAGAAGTTTTACAATATTTTATAACATTTGTATCAAACAAAGAATAGTAAAGGTAAAATAAAACTTGTGTCGCCTTAAAAATATGCTGGAATAAAAAAAATATTATGGATATTCATAGAGCCTAGACTTGGAATTGAAAAACAGTTTCTAAACATAGAAAGCGCAACATTATAATCATTACTTACAGTGTTAATGCAAGCAGATGTATGAATTTATTAATTGAATATTTTTATGTTGTTATTTGTTTGTTGCTTATTTTGGAATTATTTTTTGAAATAATAAATTATAAATCCGAATTTTGCATTTTTTTAATTCTCCTATAATGTATGTCACGCACGGAATTTTCTGTAAACAGCTTCGTTACACTTGTGATTCCAATTGTTGTAATCAAATGTTCGTTGAATAACGAATCCAAAAAAAAGAATTAAATCGTATGCGTTCACCTCATGCAACCATAGACAGAATTGCAAATGCAAACTGCAATTTGCAAATAGCAATTTGCACTGGTGATAAAAAACCGATTTTACCAATACTAACTAGCAGAAGAATTAAAGTAACTTACATTGCTCGACGTGTTGCGAAGCTGAAGTGGCAAATGGGCGGGGCACATAGAAGAACCGATAGACGTTGGGGTCCCAAAGTGCTAGAGTGGCGACCACGCACTGGAAAGCGCAGCGTTGGCAGACCCCCTACTCGCTGGACGGACGACATCATGCGAGTCGCTGGGAGCCGCTGGATCCAGGCGGCTCAAGATCCTTGCAAGAGGCCTATGTCCAGCAGTGGACGTCTATCAGTTGAGGATGATGATGAACTAGCAGACGCCCGCGACTTCGTCCGCGTGAAATAAGTTTTTTAAATTCCCACGGGAACTCCCTAATTTTTCCCTATGACACTCACAAATAATGTGGCTTTCTATTGGTATCAGAATTTTCAAAATCGGTTCAGTAGATCCAGAGATTACCCCCTACAACCTCACAAACTGTACCTCTTTATAATACTATAGATTTGCGGCAGCATCTTGCAATTGCATGCAAATGTCTATTCAATTTATTAAATCGGTCAGAAACTGCTCGCAACATTTGCAGTTTTGTCAGACAAAATAACTATAAAGGCGTTTTGTTATGAAAAAACAAAATTAAGATTATTATTTCTTTATTTCGTACATAATTACAATTTGTGCTTAATTCAATATTACAAAGGTATTTCACTACGGGTCGTTCATGTGTGAATACCTACATAAAAATTATATAAAAGCGGGATGGCATAATATCGTTGGACTGTGACGTTTCAAGTCAACGACCACCGAGCGGGCTCACTTCGCTCGCAGGCTCAAGAACTTTTAATGCAGATTGCTCAAACTTTTTTTTTTATAAATCCACTACAAGTAAGCCCTTGACTGCTATCTCACCTGATGGTAAGTGATGAAGCAGTCTAAGATGGTAGCGGGCTAACCTGTTAGGGGCATGGCAGTTATATTTAACCCATACCCCTGTTCGGTTTCTACACGGCATCGTACCGGAACGCTAAATCGCTTGGCGGCACGTCTTTGCCGGTAGGGTGGTAAAAGCCTCCCACCAAGCCAGACCAGGGAAAATTCAGAAATTATAAATTCCCAAATTGCCGGGGATCGAACCCGGGACCTCCGCACGTTAAGACGACAGCGCTACACACTGCGCCACGGAGGTCGTCATAAACCTCAAAAAAAATATTGGAGTTACTCAAAGATTCCGCTGGAATTCCTCATAATCGTTAGTGGGTATTTATGTAATTATGCAAACCTCAATTTTTTTGAGTTGAGTGCGAGTTATATGTTGATGTCAGTCAGTTAGTCAGTCAGTTTCTTCTTTAATACATAGGTAATAGAAGCGATTGAGAAGAGCAGATTTGCTCGCCATTGTTCTTATTATTATATTAAAATTGTTTATTATCACAATAAAATTATAATTATTATAACATATATTGAGTTATCTTCGGAAAAATTTCTTGAGCTTGCGAACACGAGGTAGCACGGTGTGCGCTGACCCTATATGAGCGATCATACAAAGTCTGAAACAATTTGGCCTCTGCTCCAGCAGTCAGTACTTACAAAAATACGTTCGAACTAATTCTGCTACCTCAAGTCATTACAAACTAGACGAGAAATATTTTACAACAGTCAAGATTCTACTTTTTTTGCCAAGCAGTACTTAATGAAATGTAATAAGAAATATAGTTTAAACAGGTACAAATCAATATTCAATGTGTTGGTCCACAGAGAAAACATGGCAACACTGAGAAATAGAAAATAATATAAATACAAAAATCATGCTAATTCGTTTGAATGGAATACTTCAACAGCCTAAAGGTAGGATTCCTTGGTGCACCGTAACGTAACGCATCTACTATATATATTTTTCAATAGTATTTAACATATTTTGTGTTAGTTTAATACAGGCTAGTTTAATGGGTCCATAAACACCTAGGAATCCCTGCCTTATGTAAAAAAAATACCTACAATGCTGACATTACATTACATAAGTACATTAAAATTTAACATCTTTAAGCTGAGCAGGTAAATTGCATGGTAATCGTAGTCGCACATAAGACGAGACGCACGGCCAAAAATGCGAATAAAAAGTTTGATTCGATCGGTCGATGATAAAAAGTTGACTCTGCATGCTCCAGATATAAGTCTGTTAGAAGTGTATGTATTGCAACTTTAGGAAATTCCGAACCGGTAGGTTCACTTGACGATTCAAAAGGACTTCGAAGGAAGGAAAGGAAAATTTTATTTGAATAGCTTATGAATTACATCATACAATGTTAAACAGATGTACCTACTTAAAAAATAAGAACTTACGTTCAAACGTAAGTTCTTATTTTTATTTTCTGAGGTATTTTCAAAAATACCTCAGAAAATGCGCAGCGTGCGGCTCGTCTTGTAATGTGCGATTAGCACCGTTACTGGACACAAACTGGCAAATAAACTTAATTTCCTAGTTCTGTACAGTATAAAAAATTAACTCTTCAACTATACTTCTAATTTGTGCAAAAATACATAAATACCAGCTATTTATCGTAAAACTCTAGTAAATAAAGGAATTGCGTTTTCATTAATTTAATACAGACTCGTGTCTTATTGATAAGACCTTGCTTTATCAATCGATTTATAAAATAACAAGTGTATCATAGTCTACATATTATGTTTGAATAAACACGTCGATTAAATTGGTAATTGACGTAACCTTAAGTTTACTCATTTATTATGGGTATGTTCCAATATACACTGCGAGCACTGTAAGGTGTGACGTCAATTTAGTATACTGCGAAGCTATACTGGTTACTGTTTAAAACGGAACGCAGTCCAGCTGTTGATCACGTGATCAAAGCACTGAGAGCACCTTACCTCGAAAACGCCAGTGCTCACAGTACAAAAATGGCGACGATTTATGAGTCATATATTTATTTCCCTAGGATACGGCGGCAATATACTGTCAGTCCTTAACGGAACGAATTTCTCCCCAGTAAGAGCACTGAACAGAGCTCGCAGTGTATGTATCGGAACATACCCAATACCTTTTCGCACATTTTTCACACCACTTTTCGGGAGTTAATTTCATGATCTGATATAATAAACATATTTATCAGGATTGCGCTTGTCACGAGTGAGATTCATTCATAATTTACAAAATAAAAACTAAAATATATTAGGTATAGGTAAGTAAGTACATACTTACACGGTTCATCTACGTGTACTTATTAATGTCAGAAAAACTCGCGATTCACAACATACAGTTTCCTTATAACTAGCGAAATTCTAATTTTATTTATACTATCATTAAATGCTCCGAATTGAGGTATAATATATCTTATGATTACAAAATTAAGTAGGTAGGTTTTTTAGGAGACTTAACACATAATTAGTTAAGGCTAAAAATGCGTTTCAAAAGTTATAAGTAATGCTTACTTAAATCAATATTTTTGCTCTAAAAAAATAATATTATCAATTGAAAACTTAATATCAAAAGGTGTACCCAGATTTCATGTGTAATTACAGAAATCCGCGTATCGTCGCGGAATGTTCGAAAAACCTTACTCGCTATAATAGCAAGATATATCTTGTCCTTGGAATCTTCCTGACAGTAAATAAAAAATTTAAGGCGGCGAGGTACCCGCTCGCACATTCTACAATGATTGTAAAAGTCCCAGTATACTTTCGAGTTTTGACAAATATGGACAAACCAAGTTCTTGGCGATGGAGGAACGTACACTTCAGACACTTATTTACTATCATATTCCTAGAGAAATGGCGAGAACAGCTAGTAATTTGCCTCGCCATTTTCCATCTGCGCGGAAGATATTATAGTGTGTGCAAACACAGGTGCACTCTTTGTTCCTTTACTCTCATAGTCCGATGGGACGGAATATCCGACACGACCAGAGAGAGATCAGGCGCAGGACCGACGGCTTAACGTGCTCTCCGAGGCACGGGGGTGAAACACCGCTAACTTCCTAACTCCGGGCTAGTACTGAGAATTTATAAGTATAATTATTATTGTTAAAATTATACTGAGACATTGAAACGTCTACAATCATAGAACATTAATATATAGAAGAGAAGAATGTGCGAGCGTGGGAGAAACAGGTTACTCCGCCGCCTGAATAGGGATGATGACAACTCAATCAATTCAGCAACTCTTTATCAAACTTGAAAACGCACTTCTAGTATGGAAGTTGTATGAAATTCACAGTTGTGACGTCATCAAATTTCAACGCAAATTTTAAATGGTTATCAAACTTAAAACTAACCGAGGATGTGAGTTTAAGGTCTTTTGGAAGACCCTCTATTTAATAATCAGTTAGAAATAATTTATTTTTGATATAGGCATCATCCCTATTGTTCGATTTGATACGGAATAAAATTCTTAATTACACTAGATAAATATTTAGAAGATCTATATACAAAGTGACTAGGCAGGAAGCGTCTTAGGCTAACGTGTTAGTTACACATCCTAATAAGGCAATGACAAGAAGTGCTTAAAATGTAATCAACGTCGTGTTAAAAATCTCAAATCAAGGAAAACAATATAACAATCATAATATTATATTAAGTATTATTTTTAATTCAATTCCGTTTTGAAAATAAAAAGAATATATTTTTTTTAAAAGACTAAGCGCGCTAATTTGACTTTCGCGCTAAGACTAGGCGCGTTAATTTGTTGACATTTCCTCAATAATTTTGATATCGATTTGTTGTTACAATATCGATTAAAGACATCATGATTAAAAATATTTATATAATATTGCTATGAAATATAAATAATGAATGATATGATTAAAATAATCAATATATATTATTTTTAACAAACTATAAAAAAAATTGCGATGTCATATTAAAATGTTAAATGTCAAAAACTTAAAATACTAGGCTGTGTTCCGAAATACACTGCGAGCACTGTAAGGTGTGACGTCACTTTAGTACACTGCGAAGCCGTTCCTTTATAGTTAGGTATACTGGGTACTGCTTAAAACGGAACGCTGTCAGCACTCAGACAAACACTGAGAGCACCTTACCTCGAAAACGCCAGTGCTCACAGTACAAAGATGGCGTCGATTAATGACGTCATATATTTCCCTAGGATACTGCAGTAGTTTACTGTCAGTTATAACGGAACGAATTTCTCCACAGTAAAGAGCACTGAACAGTGCTCGCAGTCTATAACGGAACACAGCCTTAAATGTCAATATTCGTCTAAAATATGCTACAAACCATCAAACGTACAGCTTTTACTGTACTATTTTAACTGTCAGTTGTCAGTTCAGTTTTTTCAACTGTTTTTACTAAACACATGTTACAATATAACTAAACAGTCCAAAAAACTGTACTTGTGTAATTGAGATTCGTAATATAATAATCCGATCCGATATAAATCAGGTTTTATGGAATCTGATCGGATCGTGTAAAGAAGTTTTCGAAAGAAAGCTAAATTTTAATTACATTGGTAGTGCTCCGCTATAACTAAGTATTTAAGCAGTTACGTAAGTACTTAATAAGTTAATTTTGTACATTTCTCAAGGACCTTACATTCTTAAATACAAAAATTAATATTTTAGTTTAACAAAGGAATATAAATTGTCTGGTACTGTGAGAAAAATGCGAGACACCTCTATACATTGTACATAAGGAGTCTCCTTATCCTATGTCCTTGTCAATTGTATGGAATTGTGCGAAATAGCTAGATCGTTAAAATGTGATTATACCGCCTATGCCTGCAAAACTTTTAACATTGCCTTTTTAAATCTATTTCCTGTGTGCAATAAAGTATTAAATAAATAATACATTTTAGGTGTATGCTACCGGTACTAACTGAACCATCTCGCGCAAGCTGAACGCATTTGCATCAGTTACCTCGCGAGGCGATTCAAATGCAAATAGCAAGCTCATGTTTGGAATACTCGCATCACTAATCACTATACCTAATATCTGTGCTTGCTTTATTAAAAAGGAATAACAATATAATACTAAAAAATATAATCACAAAGGGTGTGCGTAAAAGAGAAATGGGTACATGACAATTCTAATGCATTTAAAATAGGGATGATGACAACTCAATCATATCAACAACTCTTTATGAAACTTAAAAACGCACTTCTAGTTTGGAAGTTGTATTAAATTCACAGTTGTGACGTCATAAAATTTCAATAAAATGGTTATCAAACTTAAAACTAACCGAGGATGTGAATTTTAGGTATTTTGGCCTTCTATTTAATAATCAGTTAGAAATAATTTATTTGTGATATAAGTAGGCATCATCCCTATTCAAGTGTTTTTGAATAATCATGTAATAATTTTATTAAAATAGTCATGCACCTAATTATAACGAACGCCTAAAAACTAATTGTACGTAAAAAGCGGTGACACAAAATATATCTTTACAATAAATAAAGATATGTTACTATTTAATAATCTCATAATAATTAAATATTAATAAATGCTATATTAAACGCGAAATGGAGAAAATCCTTAAAACGTGTCTAAAAGTTTTGACACTTCAGAATTGACGTTAAACCTATTTTACATTACCTAATATTACTAAATTTTACTTAAAAGCTGCTACAATCCATCAGCTAAGTGCTAATTCTATTGTAACCAATCTCTAAACTCTATTGATATCCTTTTCAGCAGGAAACAATGTGAAAGGGAAATCAATATATTTAGACCTGTCGTTTAATTTTAATTTAGAGATTGCATAGAATATTAGCACAATTTTCTGGTAAAAAATATAAATTATTGTTTCTTAAACAGTTTTTTAATACTATTCAAGTAAGAATATGTTGAACTGGGTACCACGAGGTATAAATAAAAATTAAAAAAAACTAATATTCATTCGAATATAATAATTAAAAATATATAAAAACAAATGAGTAGAAAAATAATATTTGTTTTCATTAAATCTTAAGTAATAATACTTAATGAAAACAAATATTATTAAGTAAAACATAAAACTTAAGTAACAATATAAATCAAATTTATATTGACAGTTGATACCATTTATACCTGATCTTTCTTTTATGCACACAATTTATGTGTAGGTACAGTTTGCAAAAAAATAAAATAAATTAAACAATGGCACAAATAATAAATTTTTTCAGATCTATCCTTATTTGAATACCATTGTACACATCGAAACAGTCCTAATGAGATTCAACAAAACAAGTCCAAGGACTCGATCGGGATTGTGAATAAAAATTGCTACTCATTGGATTACTTTAGAGTTTACTTTCACTTTGCTCAGAAGACACGGTTAAAACGAAACACATTTTATGTTTATATTAGCATAAGTCTGATTCTTTGTTATTCTAAGTTTGAGTTTGATCCTCGAATTAATACCTTCTGAAAAGAAACTGAATTTTTTTTTTTTTTAAATGGATTTAAATATTTTTGTTATACCCATGGCGATTGTAACGTACGACCTTTCGGATTTTAGGAGAACATCCTAAACATTTTACAAAATAAAGCATCGAAGGTCAGCTCTATACTTAAGGTTCCCACTAGTTCAAAGTAGTGACCGCAAGCTAATCTCAAACGAGTTTTTGAGATTGGCGTACGAACGCTTTGAGAACGCTCTCTGTCCCCGCTTTCTATAGTGGCGACCTTTTGTTTATATTGTGGTTTTGTCGCTGGCTTTATCAAATAGTCTTATAGTAGTTTTTATAATAAACTCCCAGAAGACATATTGGAGATGCCTCTCAACAAGTTCAAAGTTTTTGTAAAACGTAAACTAATTGAAAAATCCTATTACAATGTAAAGGATTATTTAAAATTTAAATGATAAAAAAGCATGGGAATTAACTGACCCAGCGTCTTAAATAATCAAATTGTTAATTATACTTGTATTAAATATACGATGTTTGTGAAATAATGATATTAAAAATAAACCGGCTGAGTTTGTTGTGGGCTCTTCTCAGACCAGGGCGCGTTTGGTACCCTCGTAGCTTTAGTTTTAAGATACCGTAATTGATTATCACCATCATGATTTATAAGTTTCGGACTTCAATAAGCGTACAGTGTATCTAAATTGAATAAATAAATATTGATTGATTGAGTCTAGGTAAAGATATCAATCCAAAGGAGCAATTTTTATTCACAAACTCGACACAGTAACAACAGGCACTATCACGTACCTTATCACGAATCAACGTTGCGATCCGATCAGAAAAGTTCAATGACCTTCTTCTTCAGATACTCCTTTAGCGGCGTATAGTAGTGATGACGTAGCGAGACTAGTTCCGGTTTGCGTTTGAGGTGTCGAAAAAGGGGCCAGTCGGTTTCGAAGAGCAAGAGCGCAGCGAGCGCGAGAGAGAGCCACACGAATAGGAAGGAGGGTACGAAGGTGCGCAGTAAGCTGAAGGGGCGGGGAGGGGGCTGCAGCGCGGGGGGGCGCCAGTCGTCTGCGTGTGATGCGTGCGAAGCGTGTGACGCGTACGTAGCGTGCGTGGCGCCCGATTCGCACGACGAGTGTGAAAACGCCTCGCGCGGACTGTACTCGGGTAGCGCCGCTGCGGGACAATGCACAGATTAGCTGATACGGTCTATCCATCCAAACTATCGATTAATTTATTATCTATATTCTATAATCTATACTATTATTATAAACTAGTTGATGCCCGCGACTTCGTCCGCGTGGATGAGGTCTTTGGTTCCCGCGAGAACTCTTTAATTTTCCGGGATAAAAAGTTGCCTTTCTGTTATTCCAGTCTATAATCTTTCTCTGTGCCAAATTTCATCCATATTCGTTCAGAGTAACAAATATCTATTCATCCATCCAAACTTTCGCATTTATATATTTTTTTTATTATTTATAGTCCACCTAATGTCGAGGGCTCGTTGGTGTACAGAAAAACTCAGTTGAGTTTTTGCGACAGCAAATAGATTAAGTTTGTAACTAATTGTTTTTAAATGAATTTAAAAAAAAAATCGCACTTTTCTTGTATAAATAACTAAATAGTATCAAAACGTTGAATACCCGCTGGTTTGGGCTCCTCGGTGACAGCCCAGAGGTGGTCACAGCAAGCCATCGCGATGTCCACAGTGGGGCCACTCAGCAGACAGCCACCGTCGCAGACCTCGTTGGAAGTTTCCAACGAGTGACCCAGTTGGGCCACTTTTCTCGTATAAATTACTACAGTAAAGTATCAAAATGTCATAATACCCGCTGGTTTGGGCTCCTCGACGACAGCCCTGAGGTGGTCACAGCAAACCAGCGCGATGTCCACAGTGGGGCCACTCAGTAGACAGCCACCGTCGCAGACCTCGTTGGAAGTTTCCAACGAGTGGCCCAGTTGGGCCACTTTTCTCGTATAAATTACTACAGTAAAGTATCAAAATGTCATAATACCCGCTGGTTTGGGCTCCTCGACGACAGCCCTGAGGTGGTCACAGCAAACCAGCGCGATGTCCACAGTGGGGCCACTCAGTAGACAGCCACCGTCACAGACCTCGTTGGAAACTGGGCCACTTTTCTCGTATAAATTACTACAGTAAAGTATCAAAATGTCATAATACCCGCTGGTTTGGGCTCCTCGACGACAGCCCTGAGGTGGTCACAGCAAACCAGTGCGATGTCCACAGTGGGGCCACTCAGTAGACAGCCACCGTCGCAGACCTCGTTGGAAGTTTCCAACGAGTGGCCCAGTTGGGCCACTTTTCTCGTATAAATTACTACAGTAAAGTATCAAAATGTCATAATACCCGCTGGTTTGGGCTCCTCGACGACAGCCCTGAGGTGGTCACAGCAAGCCAGTGCGATGTCCACAATGGGGCCACTCAGTAGACAGCCACCGTCACAGACCTCGTTGGAAACTGGGCCACTTTTCTCGTATAAATTACTACAGTAAAGTATCAAAACGTCATAATACCCGCTGGTTTGGGCTCCTCGGTGACAGCCCTGAGGTGGTCACAGCAAGCCAGCGCGATGTCCACAGTGGGGCCACTCAGCAGACAGCCACCGTCACAGACCTCGTTGGAAACTGGGCCACTTTTCTCGTATAAATTACTACAGTAAAGTATCAAAACGTCATAATACCCGCTGGTTTGGGCTCCTCGGTGACAGCCCTGAGGTGGTCACAGCAAGCCAGCGCGATGTCCACAATGGGGCCACTCAGTAGACAGCCACCGTCACAGACCTCGTTGGAAACTGGGCCACTTTTCTCGTATAAATTACTACAGTAAAGTATCAAAACGTCATAATACCCGCTGGTTTGGGCTCCTCGGTGACAGCCCTGAGGTGGTCACAGCAAGCCAGCGCGATGTCCACAGTGGGGCCACTCAGCAGACAGCCACCGTCGCAGACCTCGTTGTCGGGAATTGTGCCACTTTCCTCTAAAGGCGCACTGTGGGTTGATCTAGGAAGACTGCTGTAGCCTGAAATTTTTTGAAATAATAGTTTGACACTGAACAAGCTTATTTTATAACTAAAAAAAATTGTACACACAAAACGTTAAAATCGTGAATTGACCTTCCGGCGCCATCCTAGACCTCATCATTGTTTTTATTAAGCACGGTATAGTTAGTTATAAATTATTAATTATGGACTTCGTTATTATTAATTAGGGACTTCGTCCGCATGGCTTTGGGTGTTTTTATTTCCGCGGGAACTCTTTAATTTTCCGGGATAAAAAGTAGTGCCGGGATGCAACTTACCTCTGTACCAAATTTCGTGAAAATCGGTTAGATGTGCCGGGAAAGCATAGCAGACAGACAGACACACACACTTTCACATTTATAATACTAGTATGGATTAGTACGGAAGTATGGATAAACCATGAAAAGATATTGTACCAAAATCTCCAGTCATTGGCGTGGATGGTGTAGCGGGTACACTCGATGCTTTTCTCTTGCCGCCCGTACTGGACCCCTCTTCCTGGAAAAAATAAACTAACACTTTACTTTTTAACCAAGACGGTAAAATATTAGGGCATTATAGGAAAAGCTTAAAATCTAACACAGACTAGGAAATGTACAAAAATCTCGGTAGAGGAGGAGGTATGTTATTCCAGCATTTACTTGCAGTGCAGCGTTTAAATAGTATCAGTTTATACAGTAGTTTTTTTTTACCGGGACAGTATGTGAAAATCCCAAACCATGGGAGACACGTGGCAACTTTTAGTAGGTAAATGAAAATAATATTGGCACTGTTGCACATCGAGTTTCAGAAAGAGACAATCGGCAATTTCGACTTCATAGAGCGTCGTCTCTGTCGATCAGTCTGACGACATAATACATAATATTAGTGTTTGAATTAATTATGAAGTCAAACCTGCGAATCTCTCGGCGACAATAGTCCGTCTCTCTCTAATATCTCTCGTTCGGTCCTGCCGAAGTATTTGAACTTAGTACCCCAAGAGAAGAGACCGCCGCCCGAATAAACGCACGCATCTGACGATGACGGTAGTCTGTGGAACAAATCGGATTTATCTTTGAGTTACATTTGAAGAAAGAGTCTTTCAAACAAGACTCTATTATGTAAAACCTGCAGCAATCATTGTTACAATCTCATATAATGACTTGAAATGTAATAAAAAGTTGAGTTAAGTACTTTTTTACTGTAATCGATAGTTCAAAATATCAAACTTAAAATTAACAAATGACATGGATTTTACATCTTCTGGAAGACCCTCTATTTAACAACCAAAAAAATATATATAATATATTTGACATCCATATTGTTATCCACATCTAAATATATAGGTATAAAAAGAAAGGCGACTGACTGACTGACTGACTGATCTATCAATGCACAGCTCAAACCACTGGATGGAAATTGGGCTGTTTGGCATACAGATAGCTTTTATGACGCATCAGCTAAGGATTTTCGAAAATCCAACCCCTAAGAGGGTAAAATAGGGGTTTGAAATTTGTATGAAAATCGAACTTAACGTGAGCGAATCTGCGGGCAAAAGCTAGCTCTACAATACGTACGTGAAGAAAAGCATCTGTTCTATCGCACAGCACCACACGTGTCGGCACGCAGCTCCGCTCGGACATTTGAAGCCCACCGTATGCTTTTTCTGCGAAATTACACTTAAATTAATGAAAACCAAGTAAAATTTAAGTATTTATATTTTATAGTCTACTTACAGTATAGTATAGTCTAGTCACACTTATTAATATATATATAGCTGCTCGTGCTGATTGACTGATTGATCACCTCTCCTGGACAATTTTGTATGAACTTTTTTTTTATCACTTATCGTTTCGTATAGAAAACAAAAATTCATCCGGAGGAAAAATACGGAGAGAGCTGATGATTGAGGATTTCGAAGACGGATGAAGAGCACCAGCCAGGTTATCGAAGATAGGTGGGGGGTGCTCGACCAAATGTCACTCGAAACTTCATCCAATTGACAGTTAGCTGAAAAAAATTTCAAAATGGCGGATTTAAGATGGCCGCCATACAAATTTCGAGGGTGTCTATCTCGGAGAGTATAAAAGATGGAAGAGTGGTTTCTTGGCAAAAGATGATCAGGACGTGAGGGTCTACTTGATGAACAGGAAAAAAATTCAAGATGGCGGAATTTATTTTTCCATAGAAAAGGGTATTGAAGATAGGTGGGGGGTGCTCGACCAAATGTCACTCAAAACTTCATCCAATTGAAAGTGAGCTGAAAAAATTTTCAAAATGGCGGATTTAAGGTGGCCGCCATACAAATTTCGTCGGTGTCTATCACGGAGAGTATAAAAGATGGAAGAGTGGTTTCTTGGCAAAAGATGATCAGAACATGAAAGTCTACTTGATGAACATCAAAAAAATTCAAGATGGCGGAATTTATTTTCCATAGAAAATGTATGGCGAATATTGAAGAGGCTACAAGTGTAGAACTATGCAAGACTACGGTTCCTTTTCAAGATTTGTTTTTATGGAAGAAATCTCATTTTGACGAATGGTTCGGAGAAAAAAATATGGAGAGAGATGATGATCGAAGGTTCGGATGATGGGTGAGGAGCACGGTCAGGGTATTAAAGATAGGTACCTACTTAGGGGCTGCTTGAACAAAAAGGGAGGGGCGGAAGGTTGGTGGTCTTTGTTTTATGTTTTTCCTGAGAATTTTCTTTTACGTCGGACGCTTGGCGTGCTGGCGCTTCCACTGTGCTCACTAGCATAGCAGTGTGTTGTTCAGATCAAAACACGTAGACAGTAAACCAGCTGCCCGATTATGTAAGAATTGTCGATCAAATCGTAAAAGTTCGGCGTCAAAGTAAAATAAACCATAACAGCATTGAATTAGAGCTCAATTTCGTGTTTCGAAATTGAGCTATAATTTAATGCTGTTATGGTTTATTTTACTTTGACGCCGAACTTTGACGATTTGATCGGCCATTCTTACATAATCGGGGGGCAGGATAGTAGGACAGCGAGTAAGTAGACAGTGGACCACGCGGTACAATACGCGGTCCGCTGTAGCGGGCCGCGCAACCACGCGCCATACTAGTCTATTATATACCCGGTGACAGCGTCGCTAGTGTATATTAAAACAAAATAAATACAAAAACTAAACAGCCATAAAAATTAGTTCCAATTTTGGCCACCGGGTCAGGTAAGTTTGTTTGTACAAGTACTTTTCTACTAAGTTTTGCCTGGTGGGAGGCTTCGGCCGTGGCTAGTTACCACCCTGCCGGCAAAGACGTGCCGCCAAGCGATTTAGCGTTCCGGAACGATGCCGCGTAGAAACCGACTAGGGGTATGGGTTTAATATAACTGCCATACCCCTAACAGGTTAGCCCGCTACCATCTTAGACTGCATCATCACTTACCATCAGGTGAGATCGCAGTCAAGGGCTAACTTGTAGTGGATAAAAATTAAAAAAAATATTATAAGTAGATTAGTATGAGGTATATATTTTTATTAAATTTATGGAACGGAAATATTCAAATAAAAAATGATTTTAAAATTGGTTTCATTTTTACCAGACTAGGCACTTGTGTTACGGAAATTCTTTCATCAAAGGACGAATAAACAAATTTCTCAAAAGCTGGCAATACTTGGCGGTTACTCTGGTGCTGAGAATGTTCATGGGCGGCGGCAATCGCTTAACATCATTACATACTATGTGATGCCTGCAACTTCGTCCGCGTGGATTGGGGTATTTTTAGTTCCCGCGTAAAATCTCTTTAATTTTCAGGGATAAAAAGAAGCCTATGTGTTATTCCAGAATCCAGACTATAATCTATATCTGTACCAAATTTCATCCAGATCCGTTCAGCCGTTCTGTTGTGATTGAGTAACAAACATCCATCCCCATATGGATGGATACTTAATATAATACATTTATTATATTAAGTATAGAATAGATCACTAGGCTATCACCACTTATTTATAGACTAGCAACAACAACTTAGACTCACTTCTGGGTAATTCAAATGCACAATGAACATCCGTCCCTCAAAGTTGATCTTGTGAACCTCGGACCACTTGAAGTGATGCGTTTTCCTGCTGCCTTGGAACGTCAGGATGCCGCTGTGGTTTATGCCAAGGTACAGCTGGTTACTTCTGTGATCCTAGAACAGCGAAGACATCGAATTTCAAATTTTTTTAGGGTTCCGTAGCCAAATGGCAAAAAACGGAACCCTTATGGATTCGTCATGTCTGTCTGTCTGTCTGTCTGCCCGTCCGTATGTCACAGCCACTTTTTTCCGAAACTATAAGAACTATACTTTTGAAACTTGGTAAGTAGGTGTATTCTGTGAACCGCATTAAGATTTTCACACAAATATAGAAAAAAAAACAATAAATTTTGGGGGTTCCCCATACTTAGAACTGAAACTCAAAAATTTTTTTTCATCAGACCCATACGTGTGGGGGATCTATGGATAGGTTTCCAAAAATGATATTGAGGTTTCTAATATCATTTTTTTCTAAACTGATTAGTTTGCGCGAGAGACACTTCCAAAGTGGTAAAATGTGTGTCCCCCTCCCCCCCCTGTAACTTCTAAAATAAGAGAATGATAAAACTAAAAAAAAATATATGATGTACATTACCATGCAAACTTCCACCGAAAATTGGTTTGAACGAGATCTAGTAAGTAGTTTTTTTAATAATTTAAAACTTACTACAGGTTTATACGGAACCCTCGGTGCGCGAGTCCGACTCGCACTTGGCCGGTTTTTTTATGTTATAATCTTTCAAAATCTTTTTTATAGTGTTTAGTAGCAAAACATAGTTTTGGATAGAAGCAGGAGTTACTTTGCGGAAGTCCATGATAATGAAGGAACTAGAAGTTTAATTCGGTATAATCCGCCTCAGTAGGTAAATCTATATGGCACAGTGTGTATCTTGCACTTGTAGCTGGTGATATTCACCACACCACACAAATCTTCCAAATTATTCTCAACATACGTTTCACTCCGACACCGGAGCATCTTCAGGAGATGTTGACTCGACAATGCACGATTGTAAAGTGACGATCGTGTCTCATTATTAGCTTTTCTGTATTACCTTCCTGATACCATTTTATTATTACAATGATACAAATTTTAAAATCATTAAAAGGTTCCCTAGGTATATAGTTTTCGGAAACAAATACCATTTACGAAAATGTAACGATGTACGTCTGTAATGTAATGTAATCAGCGGCGCAAGACAGCGTAAGGAAGCCCCTGCAAGAGACCCTTGTCCAGCAGTGGGCATCTATTTATGAATAAGTTAGTGATGACTGCAAAGACTAGATAATGGAACTCATAAAATTGATCAAAGCCTGACCAGCAAAATAAAAAACTTGTTTGGAGGCGCCACTATTGCATTTCTCAAGTAATCTAAATCCATACTAATATTATAAATGCGAAAGTGTGTCTGTCTGTCTGTCTGTCTGTCTGTCTGCTACGCTTTCCCGGCCCATCTTTTCAACCGATTTTGCTGAAATTTGGTATATAGGTAGGTTATATCCCGGGGAAGGACATAGGGTACTTTTTATCCCGGAAAATGAAAGAGTTCCTGCGGGAATCAAAAAAGCTAAATCCACGCGGACGAAGTCGCGGGCAGCATCTAGTCTAGTAGTATATAAAAGGAAAAGGTGACTGACTGACTGACTGATCTATCAACGCACAGCTCAAACCACTGGACGGATCGGGCTGGAATTTGGCATGTAGATAGCTACTATGACGTAGACATCCCCTAAGAAAGGATTTTTGAAAATTAATTCCCTAAAGGGGTAAAATAGGCGTATGAAATTTGTAAAGTTCACGCGGACGAAGTCGCGGGCATAAGCTAGTGATCATATAAACCTTTGTGCCACTTTTTTCCCCAATGTGGCCAAGTTTTTATTTATCTGGTCAGACTATACGTACTTTGACAGGATGTGGGTCAACCCCATAGGTGTCGAGTTGGCAGGCGATTTTGAGGAAAGTCTGCTCCGCCTCTTGTGTGGTCATGCCTTTAACGCCGCTCGTGCCGCCTGGCGAACCCTCCACTGGCTCTCGGTGTAATTCCTATGAAAACCACAATAACATCGCGATCTCTCTTTTTATGACCCATCTGCTAAACTTAATTTTTAGCATATCTTTAATGTTATTTATTGCCGCCTGTCTGGCCTAGTGGTCTCATAGTGGGAGTTCTCGGGTTCGATCAGCAGCAGCAGATCCCAGCAGGATCAATTTGATAATTTTAAATTTCTGAATTTTCTCGAAAGTAAATCTGCAAATAAAGTTACGGAAGTTGGCGGTGTTTCACCCCCGTGCCTCGGAGAGCACGTTAAGCCGTCGGTTCCGGTTATTATCACTAACATGATAATAGTCGTTAAAGCCCGCTAACCCGCATTGGAGCAGCGTGGTAGGTCTAACCTCTAATTCCCTCTCTCCTATGAGAGTGGAGGCCTGTGCCCAGCAAGTGGGATGTTAATGGCCTGTAGAAGAAGAAAAATTTTTTCTGCTCTGGTCTAGTCTGTTCGGAGGCTTCGGCTGTGGCTAGTTACCACCCTACGACGATGCTGTGTTGCAACCAATTAGGGGCATTGATTTAATTTAACTGCCTTACCCCTAACAGGCTCGCTCGCTACCATTTCAGGCCTTATTCTTTGTCTACATCATAAAGAAAACCTCTGTGCACAATACAACAACACAACACAACAACAACTTTCAGGTGTAGGGGTTTGGGCTGGGCATTGATGAATAGGGATGATACCTATATCAAAAATAAATTATTTATATCTGATTATTCTTCCAAAAGACCTAAAATTCACATCTTTGGTTATTTATAAGTTTGATAACCATTTTAAAATAGAGATTAAAGAAAAAAAGGGTGTTGAAATTTTATGACGTCACAACTGTGAATTTCATACAACTTCCATACTAGAAGTGTGTTTTTAAGTTTGATAAAGAGTTGCTGATTTGATTGAGTTATCATTATCCCTATTGGCTATATTGTACAATATGATAAACAGTGAATGAGTGAGTCGGGACAGAGATTTGGCAATGTTGTGCAATATGATAATCTATACTAATATTATAAATGCAAAAGTGTGTCTGTCTGTCTGCTACACTTTAACAGCCCATCTTTTCAACCGATTTTGATGAATTTTGGTACGAGATAGATTGTCCCGGGGAAGTCTACTTTTTACTCTGGAAAATTATGGGGTTCCAGTTGGAATCAAAAAATTTAATCCGCTCGGACGAAATCAGGCATCATCTTGTCACTGAAATGATAATACTTGAACCTACCTGTATCCGTGCTTCAATGGAATCAGTTTGTCTCAGTAAAAGCCTCATTTCTGTCACATAGTTCCCAACATGTATGCTTGGGTCGTAGTCCCCGAGCTCAACTATGAACAGATAATAAAATAAAATAGATATTTATTGCCAATACACAACAGTTACAGTCATTTTTAACTTTGGTCTCCACACTAGGGAACCTGTATCGCGGAGACCATATTATGATTACCTAAGTTTAGACTTAACCGAATAATCATACTGATATTATAAATGCGAAAGTGTGTTTGTTTGTTGGTTTGTTGGTTTATTGGTTTATTGGTTTGTTGGTTTGTCCTTCAATCACGCCGCAACGGAGCAACGGATTGACGTGATTTTTGGCATGAGTATAGTTGAGGACCTGGAGAGTGACATAGGGTACTTTTTATCCCGGAAAATTAAGGAGTTCCCGCGGGAATCAAACAAAGTTAAACCACGCGGGCGAAGTCGCGGGCAATAGCTAGTAATAAATATATTATTAATATTTGAATATCGAAGACTTTCAATTTGCAGAAATATCCATACTATTCCATAATAATTATAAATGCGAAAGTGTATGACTGTCTATCTGAATAAAGTTTACCTCTAGTGCAAATTTGTGATTGCACAACATTAGTAATCAGATGATTTGAACAAGTTATGATTAATCAATTGCATAATGTTTTTCAATCAATTACATAAGGTTTTTAAATCATTATGCATCAGGATTTGTTTAGCATTTGCTAATTTATGGTGGCTTGTCCCGCAGGTTAACAGTTTTTCACTCAAATTGGACACAGCAAAAAAATATTACATTAAAAAACTACTAATGTTTGTTAATTTGTTAGCTAAGTGTTTGCACATTATAAACTTTGTACCTGCAGTGGTTATTGATACCTTCGTGAAGGTTTCTATCATAAAATATGCAGCGCAAATCGATTTGCAATGATTAAATACATCTTCTAATAATCTAATAGTTCTTGATAAAAAAAAATTCTATACTAACTTTGTATAATAAGAGCACCAAGCATAGCAGCTTCATTGGAAGTGCAATATAACCTCCCGTGTAGAAGATCCCTTTTCAGCTGCAAATATATCTGGAACCTGGTCACATCCTCTTTTAGTAGAAGGGGATTTGGAGGGTAAAACTTAACTCGGAAACTAAATAGTATCGGCGAAGCATCTGCAAGGACATTGTTATTTGTAAATTACATAGATTAGTATTTTCTAATTAAGTCAAATGCTTGAAATCAATATACCAGCAAAAATATACTTTAAACACATGAACAATGAGCACTGTATAATAATACATACTTACATACTAATATTATAAATGCGAAAATGTGTCTGTCTGTCTATCCGTCTGTCTGTCTGTCTGTCTGTTATGCTTTCACAGTCCATCCGTTCAACCGATTTTGATTAAATTTGGTACAGGGATAGGATGTATTCCAGGGAAGGACATAGGCTACTTTTTATCCTGGAAAATTAAAGAGTTCCAGCGGGAATCAAAACAACGTGGATCAACCACGTGGCCGAAGTCGCGGGCTTCATCTAGGAAGAAATATGTTATAAATGTATTTTTTACCTTTAACTTGTTTCAGTATTAGCTTAGCTAAATGTAACCAATGCTGAAAAAGGAAAACAGATCATTTTAACATTTCATATTTACTGTTTTCACACATCAAGTGACATACAAAAGAAAAGCAAAATTACACAAATCTCAGTAACTTTTACAGAAGCAAAGACTGAATGAAGCAGACATGTCAGCTTATATAAAAAAAAGTATTCCTATAAATTTCAAAACTGGTTTTGATAATAAGTATCGTTTTTAAATTTTATTTTTATTCAAATAAACTGTTAAAAAAGTGCTTTTGAATTGTCAAATGAATCTACCACTAGTTCGGAATACCATTCCTACTGAGAAGAACTAGCAAGAGACTCAGTGGTTGCTCTTTTTTTTAAAAGGCATTACTTATTATGTATATTTAAGTATATTTTTAGAAAACCCAATACTACACTTTGTTTACTAGCTCCTAAAATATAGAAAAAAATATTTTGAATCCCTCTGCAACCAAGTCAAGCCATCACAATCAGATGTTTTTGGGATAAGTAAAGTTGTTTTTATGGTTTTAAATCAGTTAACATGAAAAACTCTTATGCTTTTTTCATCTAGCCACACTTAAGTGCGATCAGTTATCTCTGATCAGCCAACAATTGATTTGCTCCATCGACTAAAATACATTGTAGCAGTAAAAATACCATAAATATAGCAATATTTCCTGTAATTGTGCACCTGGTTTCTTAGGAGGCTACTCTAATGTTTAGAAGTCCCCAAAAGACTCTTTATCAATTAATTGAATAAAACAATACTTCTTTATGCATGCTTAGAAGCTTGTTAACATGATAATATGATAATAATTGTTATAAAATTACTCTCATCAATACTGACAGTATTGATAAAACCACCACTTTGGTTAAAACTATCCAGATTGTTATCCAATCTAAGCTATTCTCATAACTGCAAAAGTCTGCCTGTCAGTTGAGGTAAGTGATGGGTACAGGGATAGTAAATATTTATTTGGTAAAGCATGGTACAATAAAGGTATTGTAATGCATTCAAGTGATGGACATAAGCTACTTTTTATCCCACAAGAGGTTGAACTGGAGGATGAACTTGACACACAGGTGTCATTCTAGGCATGAATAAATTATTATTATTGCTATATTACATAGCTCACCTTCTCTTGTTTGGCTCACTTGAAATTTCTGAAAAGCCTTTCTTACTGCTAAATGCAGTCTAAGATGAAAGTGGGGCTGTGGACTTTTGGGAAGGGTAAAATATTAAAATAAATAAATCATTCACAAACCCTCTGGCCTCCAGCATCAACATAACGCAGTCCAAAGTAATCTGTCTCAGTAAGATTCAATTGTTGACATACATGTTCCAATAGAAATTTGCCTTTATAGCTTGGCTGGAAATATAACAAACACTTTTAATAGCCAAAAAGTCAGCAAGTATTTCAAGTAAGAGTAACTTTTAGATTTAGTGCAGGAGGCTTAAAAATTGAAGTATGTATAACATTTTTTAGAAAGAACCGATTATTTTTTTGTTATAAGACTAATGATATAACTATATAACTGTAATCTTTGTAATACGATCAATTCATGATTTTAATGCTCTCACGATATTAGGACCTAAAAGTCTTAAATATTATACTTACGTGGAATTCACATTCTGATACATATTAGGACCTAATAGTCTTATTATTATACTTACGTGGAATTCACATTCTAGAATTTCTGTATCTTCTAGTAAACGAACAGTACATTTATAAACAATATTACTGTCGCCTCGACTTTTAAACATGCTGAAAACACTAAAAATTTATTTTTGTTTTATGTGTGTGCAGTGACTATAGAACTACGTTATTTGTTAGCTAATCATTTTAACATGACTCTAGTGGGTTTCAAACTAATCATTTCTAGCTATTTCTCGGCTTCTTTATTGTAATAAAACAGAATTAAAGCCAAAAATTGTTTTGTAAATCTTGAAATAATTTTCAACCCCGATGCCGCTGGACAGAGACCACCGACCAGAAACAGAAGACAGAGACTACAAAGCAAAGAGTATAATAATATACATGCTACAAAGAGAATATATGAAGTAACCACAGAGTACATTATATATACTGGAAGTAACCAAAGAGCCGCTGGATCAGAGACTAGTACATAGAAATAGTATGTATTACAACGTGTTGTATGAATATACATACTATTTCTATGGACTAGTACTACTTCTCTTTATAACTCTGTGTACTACTACCTAACCGTGTACCTAACCAGAGAGACCACTGGATATTTTTCAGGTGTTTTTCAGCAATTTTCGATATGTCAAATTCTGACAAGTGACCACAGACCTCACCAAAACATTTTTTATTGCTTTCTAAGTCTGGGTTCTAATTTTAGAGAGACAACTTTACGATGAACGGTCGCAAGACAACCAAGGTATTATTTCAATTTCACTGACAAAACTGTGGACAAAACCTTTGACGAAACCCGTTTACAACCGCGTTAAAAAACCATTCAAAAACTATAAAAATCATAGAAGTTTGGTGTGGGTATAATGTTTCTAGATTTATCGGATGTACGGTTACGAGTTCTGAGTTCTAACAAATCATTCAATCCATTCGTTTCACTATTATATTTTTAACCTGTGCACACCAATCACCATTTTATTTATTTAAATAGGATACCTACTCTCTGAATTAAAATTCCCTACTCTCTGAATTAAAATTCCGGATTAGTAATGTACCTAAATATTTTAATAAAATAATAATTAAAAATATAAAGACCAACCGGAATATTTTTGAACGAAAAACAGGCTATGGCGTCATACAATTTTGGGTGTTGTCGTATGTAAAAACAATTATTGGACTCTAACACTATAATAATTTGTAAGGACTTTGCATCTTTGCATTTGCTTTCTAAATTTTGTTACTATTTTAATTATAGTTATCATTCTCATAGAATAAGAAAAGCCATAGGACATAAGTTTTCCTAAGGCTTGAGACTTCCATAGTATTTTTTATTTTTAAATTCCATTTGAATGGGTTTAGTATAATTAAATAGCTAGTTTATACATCTATGCGCATAATAAAATATCTTATCTTCCTTTTTACATAATATTATTTGACTACATATTATTATTTGACAATAAATATACAGATGGAAAAAATTAAAGGGCCACGGAAGAAAGTAAATTAAATATTGAATTATATAAAATTTCACTCAAACGAGACATTACTTTATTTTTTTAAATAATAATATCTGCATTCAAACATTTTTCTAAAAGCTTACCTGAGCTGGGAATAGAATCAACTAAAAATGCAAAAAATAATAAAGTAAGAAATTTATAATTTCTGAATTTTCCCTCTGGCCTGGTGTGAGGCTTCGGCCGTGGCAAGTTACATACCACCTTACCGGCAAAGGCGTGCCGCCAAGCGATTTAGCGTTCCGGTACGATGCCGTGTAGAAACCGAATAGGGGTATGGGTTTAAATAACTGCCATGCCCCTAACAGGTTAGCCCGCTACTATCTTAGACTGCATCATCACTTACCATCAGGTGAGATCGCAGTCAAGGGCTAACTTGTAGTGGACAAAAAAAAAGTCATTATTTTATTGAACCTAAACTAGTACACCTCATCGATTGGATGAGGGTCTACGATGAGAATTAAATCTCTCAAACAAACGTTGCATCTTAAAATTAAGGAATACCATGAAATCTAACTTTCCAGGTCCATAATTACGAGTATACCCATGCAAAAATTTAAGTCGATTCGTTGCTCTGTAGTGGCGTGATTGAAGGACAAACCAACAAACAAACACACTTTCGCATCTTAAAGACAATCATAGTCTTTAAAATAAATATTTTGCTGGAACTGAAAGTATTTCATTAATCATTTAAGGCGGTTATTCTTGAGACGGCGCGAATTGTGAGGAAGTTCCTCTCTCTGGAGCCCTGACCACTGGTTGCTTGGGCCTATAAGGCCCTGCAGTGGGTGGAAGTTTTATAGGATTATTTTAAGTTTAAAATAATCCTATAAAACTTCCACCCACTGCTGATGCCCGCGACTTCGTCCGCGTGGATTGAGGTTTTTTGGTACCCGCGGGAACTCTTTAATTTTCCTTTTTCTTTTCTTTCTTTTTTTAATCTTCTTTATTATTATGCGCGGCAGAAGTACATTAACAGCGCGGCATTCAAAGCTGTAGTCTGTGATTCAACGCTTTATTATTGCGATTGCCGCTTCATGTTTGTACTTAAAATAAAATGGAAATTGAATATTGAATATGGCCACACTAATAACCGGAAGTGACTGTGAACCTTTCCAGTTTCCTTCCAGGCGAAAGAAAAACCATTTCTCGTCCATTCTGTTGGAGTCTTTCTCGGATATTACACGCTATCCGTGGTGAGTGTCAAGAAGACTATAAAGTGAAGTGCCAAATCCCAAGTGAATTGTATTTCCTCTCTAATCTCTAAAAAAAACTTGTGTTAGTATTAAAGTTATTTTCACCACTACATAAATTCCCCTCGGCTAGGAAACTTTTTCATAAATATGGTGTTGATTTGACATTCGGAAAAGTTGTCTTTGTTTCATCCTAGAATTTGACCAAGCAGTTATCACGAAGTGCATATAATTAAAATACTTATTCATTTGTTAGAATTACAACTGGCGTTTTAATTGTTCTAACTTTGAAATTGTACTTGCTTACGCGTCATACTTCGTTGCCGGCACATGTCACCACGTGGTTGTGATTCACTTTATTTGTAACTCTAATCACTTATCGTGTAAATTTTTTTAAGCTGGAATATCCATATTTTTGTAATGTCTCTTAAATTTATCTTTTATTTCTATGTTTTAATTTCATCTCGCTCGTAATGGCCGACTTCCATTGTGAAATGTCAAGATAGGGCGAGGCGGCCATGCGGCCGCCATATTGCCGGTAACATAAATTCGCGCATGAGACGACCTTGTATTAGTGCAACACAAGTCCCGGTGTTTTTTTCAGTCATAACAATCAGTATTCTAATCGGTTGTCTTTCTTCTATTCCAGACTAACCAAAAATGGGCAAGGAAAAGATTCACATTAACATTGTCGTCATCGGACACGTCGACTCCGGCAAGTCCACCACCACAGGACATTTGATTTACAAATGCGGTGGTATCGACAAACGTACCATCGAGAAGTTTGAGAAGGAAGCCCAGGAAATGGGCAAGGGTTCCTTCAAATACGCCTGGGTGTTGGACAAACTGAAGGCTGAGCGCGAGCGTGGTATCACCATCGATATCGCTCTGTGGAAGTTCGAGACAGCGAGATACTATGTCACCATCATCGACGCTCCTGGACACAGAGATTTCATCAAGAACATGATCACGGGAACTTCGCAGGCTGACTGCGCCGTGCTGATCGTGGCGGCCGGTACTGGTGAGTTCGAGGCTGGTATCTCCAAGAACGGCCAGACCCGTGAGCACGCGCTGCTCGCCTTCACGCTCGGTGTCAAGCAGCTGATTGTGGGTGTCAACAAAATGGACTCTACTGAGCCCCCATACAGTGAACCTCGTTTTGAGGAAATCAAGAAAGAAGTGTCCTCTTACATCAAGAAGATCGGTTACAACCCAGCTGCCGTAGCTTTCGTACCCATTTCTGGTTGGCATGGAGACAACATGCTGGAGCCGTCTACCAAAATGCCCTGGTTCAAGGGATGGGCAGTGGATCGCAAGGAGGGTAAGGCTGAAGGCAAGTGCCTCATTGAAGCCTTGGATGCCATCCTGCCCCCAGCGCGTCCCACAGACAAGGCCCTGCGTCTTCCCCTACAGGACGTCTACAAAATTGGTGGCATTGGCACAGTGCCAGTAGGTAGAGTAGAAACTGGTATCCTTAAACCTGGTACCATTGTTGTTTTCGCCCCTGCCAACATTACCACTGAAGTTAAGTCTGTGGAGATGCATCACGAAGCACTCTCAGAGGCTGTGCCCGGGGACAATGTTGGTTTCAACGTCAAGAACGTCTCTGTCAAGGAATTGCGTCGTGGCTACGTTGCCGGTGACTCCAAGAACAACCCACCCAAGGGTGCCGCTGACTTCACAGCACAAGTCATTGTACTCAACCACCCAGGTCAAATCTCCAACGGTTATACACCTGTGTTGGATTGCCACACAGCTCACATTGCCTGCAAATTTGGTGAAATCAAAGAGAAAGTTGACCGTCGTACTGGTAAATCCACTGAAGATAATCCTAAATCCATCAAATCTGGTGATGCTGCCATCGTCATCCTTGTGCCTTCCAAACCTTTGTGTGTGGAAGCTTTCCAGGAATTCCCCCCTCTTGGTCGTTTCGCTGTGCGTGACATGAGGCAGACGGTAGCTGTAGGTGTCATCAAGTCTGTTAACTTCAAGGAAGCTGGTAGTGGTAAGGTCACCAAAGCTGCTGAGAAGGCCACCAAGGGCAAAAAGTAGCTAGTGCTGTTAACAGCTAAATTCTTCATTCAACTGCGATACTTCATTCACCGAAAGGTGTTCAGAAGGAAAAAAGGGCTACACACTCATTCCTTTTCTATATTTTTTACAAGGCTTATACAGTAACATTATTTTATAATTTATAAGGTTATACATATTATATCTTAAATATTTTGTTACGACTACAACTAAATGTAAATTCATAGAATAAAAAGGTAGCCTCCAGTAATAATAAAATTGGTTTTATTTAAACTGTGTTTTTATTGCAATATTATATACCTACATATTATAATAATACTTGATTTAAAAAATAATTTGATAGGAAATTCAGGTCATAAAAGTTTTTAAAAACTTGGTTCAGTGCACTTGTTATATAATTATTTTCATGATATACCTAGGTATAATAATATATGTACATATTGCAATAGATCATTTTTATTGCACTAGATTGCATATAAAATGGCAAGTCATATAAATTATTATTGATAGGATTCAGAATATTGACCTACAATAACTTTGTATTGGTAGGTAGGTAGGTGGTCTTAGATAAATTTTATTGGTACCTATGTGGTACCTAAACCTATGTAGTTTTGTACCATGAACTTTGTAATAAGGGTGATCTAGGTACCTATGTACAGCTTTTAGTTTTTCGAGGTACATATAGGTAACTAATATTGATTTACATATGAAATGTAGGTATGTTTTTTAAATTTCCTTATAAGTTAGGTAGCCTGCGACTGCAATTTCACCTGGTAAGTGATGCAACTTGGTAGGGGTATGGCAGTTTCGGTAACTAGCCATGGCCAAAGCCTCCCACAAAACCAGACCAGAGATGTGTCAGAAACTCTCAAATTGCCCCTACTGTGGAATGACCCACCCAGGGACGATCACTGTGAAGGTTTTGTCTAACTAATACCCACCGTACTACCAGGGGTAGGGTGGGCTTCAAGTGATGTAGGGTCTTGTGATTGGAAAACAAGTAGAATGTAGTGGCCATTCAGATTTATCCTTGGACAGTATAAATGATTACTGTAAATGAAAACCATATTTTGACATTGATGCAGCTGTGATTAAGATTACAGTGTGTTCCGTTATAAGCACTGCGAGCACTGGCAGTGCTCTTTACTGGGGACTTTCAGTGCTCTCAGTGTATTTCGGAACGCACCCACAATGCATACATAATTGAACAGCTGTTTTTCAAAACAGTCAAATTGGCTGCTTGTTGTGAAAAACTAACAAAATAAGAATCCTTGTATGTTCTGTCAATAAATATTACTTTTAATCAAGATCACAGCAATGAAAACTACACAATAGTAAACTGTAGCTAATTTAATTACATAATATTATAAACAATAATTTTTCTCTTAAAGTTAAGGCTACTGAGTATCAGTAGATTCTCTCATGGCTTCTTCTCGTTCAAGTATCATGTTAGCCCATTCTTCTGCTTGTAAACGTCTCTTTCTTTGAACATAAGGCCCATAATACAACTTATGGACGACAACAACACCCGAGGTTATTGAAATAGCCATCAACACTTTCACCATGGGACTAGAGGATTTGAGCCAGGTCTTAAGAATACCCATTTCTATTGCGAGACAGGATGTTCTGTGTTATTATCAACTTCTTTTTTCTTTCTTGGAAAATGCTGATCGAATAAAGGCCGCCAGATATAGACCCCACTAAAGACACCTAATACAGTGACCAGAACAATTTGACCTCTAGTTATGCCACGGGGTTTATATATTTTCATATTTCTGCGACGGTATATAAACAAGTTGACACTAAGTTTTACTCTCGAGCTTTATTTTTGAAACATTCTATTTTAAATTATTTTATAACCTATAAATTAAAATATACTCTTTGGAGCCATCCGTTAAGTTCTCACTTGACACCATTGACACTTCTCGATAATATGTTACTTGTCTCCTTGTCTCTGCCATCCGCATCAGGCATGGAGGAAGGAATTACGACTGTAGTCTTCATTATTCTATGGCATCAGGCATATTAATCTATGATCCGCATTCTGGCATGCCAGCCTTTGATTTTGTAAGATGCCAGCCCTAAAGTAGGGTGTGTGATGACCTTATTTCTTTATTAATTGGTGATGCCAGCCACAGTACGCTCAGAGCACAGACATACAAACCAGTCAGAGCTGTGAATAAAAAATTTTCAAAAAAAAAATAAAAACCGACTTCAAAAACCACAAACACTAAAAAGTAAAAAATAATTTAATTTATCATACAAGAGTTAATTTAGTTCTTTATTATCATTTTTTGGAGTCGGTGCCAATGTGGAGTCACGTCAACAATAATGAAGAGTAGGTAGACGGTTCATGCGGCTAATTGGTACCGGCTCCAAAAAATGATAATAAAGAACTAAATTAACTCTTGTATACATAATAAATTAAATTATTTTTTTACTTTTTAGTGTTTGTGGTTTTTGAAGTCGGTTTTTATTTTTTTTTTGAAAATTTTTTATTTCACAATTTTTTCTGTATCAGAACCGAACCAAACTCTCATCAAACTACCCTTGAAGTACATCCTTTCCAATAACAAAAGAATCATCGAAATAGGTTGGCTTGATATTGAGTTAAGCGTCCATTTGTCACGCACACACTTAATGCAAATCTAAGACTTACATGATTTTCTCATGGATGCCATTGTCAGAACTGGACCAAATTGAATTGGGACCCACAGATTGGGACCACACGGGAAGCACCAGCTTTCAAATAAAAAAAGAATCATCCAAATCGGTCCACCCAGTCAAAAGTTCTGAGGTAACAAACATAAAAAAAAAATTAAAAAAAATACAGTCAAATTGAGAACCTCCTCCTTTTTTTGAAGTCGGTTTAAAAACCATAGGAAAAAGCTACGGGAAAAAACATAGGAAAAATCACCTACCCCACCCCAGCCTGCAAAATATTGATATTTGTAATAAAAAAATACTAATCAATAGATTTTCAATAGCTCAATAATTATTCGACTACAATTTTAAAGGACAACCTTTAAAATTGCTCACCTTAAATTATTTAATTAAAAATCAATAAAGTCGTTGAAAAAAATTAATTTATCCATACTTTCAAACTCCTATATCTTTTGATGTATACAATATTTTAAATTACTCAAAGTGTTAAAAAACTGCTCAAGTTGCATTTATAGTTGCTCAAGTACATACAAGTTACAAATAGGCTACGCCAGAAGACTCACTCCGACGCCCCTTCAATCAGCTTCACCTACTCGACCTTCGTTTCGCTACGGAGGTCGCCGGCTCGCTTCGCTCGCCATCTCTCCCCTTCGCTCCACTCGGCCTCATAGGCTTGCTTCATTCAGGACCTCCTTCTCGAGCTTCTGGCTTCGCGCTTCATAAAAACACTCTAGGGGTAGGGCAGACAAGACTACGTGGAGTCGAATTTGGCCAATTCGGTTCTGTCACACTATTCGACCTAGTCTTCTGGCGTAGCCTATTTGTTAAGTAACTTGTATGTACCTACTTCAGCAATTATTAATGCAACTTGAGCAGTTTTTTAACACTTTGAGTAATTTAAAATATTGTATATATGTTACGCTCAAAGATCAAAAACGCTCATTGAGCGGAAAAATAGCTCACAACGCGATGTGGTCACAGTAAAACATCCACATAGCGAAATTCGTGTTATGGCTCTAATGAAAACGCGCACGACGCGTTGTGGCAATCAAAGAAAGACCAAATAGCGAAATTCGTGTCGTGGCTTACATGCTATTCGATCTCAACGCGTTGTGGCAATGAAGAAAAGCCATGACGCGTTCGGAGCATTCATTGTGCTAACCATATCACGACGGACAGGTTGTAACTTGTCGGTGTCGGCTCGGGTGCAAAGACGCATTGAAACATTTTATTCATTTCTTTTCTGTTTATGAGAGTGAATTTTAATGTCAGCGCTAATTATGACGAATAAAAAAGAATTGTTTTACGATAAATTACGTGAGTTTGTGGAAACTTCTGATCGCAGTTTTATTATGACTAGGTACAGAAAAATATGAAATGTTACTTATTGAAACAAAACAGTCTCAACTTCTTAAAAAGAAAAAGGAGTCTTTGTCGTCGAAGCAGTATCGACGTCTTAAACGATATGATGTCTTAAAGATTGGTGATACTGAAAAGTTGGTTGAAGCTGGAATAGAAAGCTCAACTTCAAAAATTCGATATTTCTGCAAAACAGATGAATTGTTTGATATTTTGGAAAAAGCACATACTAACGTCGGAAAGTATGTGCTTTTTCCAAACTAATATTTCAACGACATCTACCAAAACGTTTCCAGCCTAGGCCTGGTAGGATCTATATCGGAAAGTAGTGTGCGTTGTAATCAAATAGTATTCCATACGCGTCATGGCTTTTCTTCATTGCCACAACGCGTTGAGATCGAATAGCATGTAAGCCACGACACGAATTTCGCTATTTGGTCTTTCTTTGATTGCCACAACGCGTCGTGCGCGTTTTCATTAGAGCCATAACACGAATTTCGCTATGTGGATGTTTTACTGTGACCACATCGCGTTGTGAGCTATTTTTCCGCTCAATGAGCGTTTTCGATCTTTGAGCGTAACATATATACATCAAAAGATAAAGGAGTTTGAAAGTATGGATAAATGAATTTCTTTCAACGACTTTATTGATTTTTAATTAAATAATTTAAGGTGAGCAATTTTAAAGGACAATGTAGTTGAATTGAGCTATTGAAAATCTATCGATTAGTATTTTTTTAATTACAAATATCAATATTTTGCAGGCTGGGGTGGGGTAGGTGTTGACAACCTTAACTGTATTGTATTCTGCAGAGCGATCGGCTATAAATTGTCGCAATCATTAAAGGACTGCATCAATGTCAAAACATGGTTTTGGCTTCACGTATCACTGAGACTGTCCGTAAAGGATCGTTGAGGACAAAAAAATGTGATGACATTGATGCATTGAACTATCCATAGAATTAATGTATGGACATTGCTGAAAATCGGTATCACCTACGACTTTTGAAGTAAGATGTCGTTTATGGACCATGACAAAAGTGACGTCAAACTAGGCTTTCATTGATACATGGTGGGAGGTGTTTTTAGCGGTGACTTATGGTGTCCAATAATCGTTTTACGACTCTTTAATAACTAAAATAAATATAATATAAGGATTAAAAAGCTCGAATAGATTGTTTGTTTGGTAAAAATAGAAAATACTATTATTTCAAGTAAGTAGGTATGCTATATTGGAATGGCTTCTAGGCAAGCGCGCTCCACCATAGGCTGCATCACCACTTGCAAGCAAGTCTGATTGCAGCCAAGCGCTGGCCTATACATTTAAAAAAAAAAAAAAAAGGCTTCAAAATGTTATTAATGGCATTTATGACAGTCTGAGAGGAATATTTTATTAGACCGTATGTACATAAGTCTAGGTAATAAAATATTTTCATTGGCAGTATTGCCAACTCACGCTATTAAAAAAATATAATAATTGTACGACCAAATACATACCAATGCTATTCATTAATATTATGTAATAATATTACATCCATACTAATATTATAAATGCGAAAGTGTGTCTGTCTGTCTGCCTGTCTGCTACGCTTTCATGGTTCATCTGTTCAACCGCATGTTCATCAGCATGGGCCGGAGGTAAAATTTTTATCCCCCGATTTTATCCACTGACAAGAGATAAAATTAACTTATCCACTTCTCAGAGCACGGCAACAGCCGGGCTAGCATGGGCCGGAGATAAAAATTTTATCCCCCGATTTTATCCACTGACAAGAGATAAAATTAACTCGTTCTTGAATCGCCTACATATCGGACAACATTTTTCAAAAATTCATTTATATTCAAGGCCATTAGCTTGTGGAATGAACTGCCCTCGCACATTCATCGAGCTAAATCTCTTAATAAGTTTAAAATTGACGTAAAAAATCATTACATGTCTCTCTGTTATCATCAATAGCGACATGTTTAATTTGTCCGTTATTTATATGTGTATTTATTTATGTATTTAATCTTACGTATGTCTATTTTATTTATTTTGTACATATTAGTGTATTAATACGTTATTATTTTATGATATTGGTTAGTTTATGTATCTATTAGTATTTAAGTTTATTTTTATGCACCACCTCCCACTGTCCACTTGTTCATTTTCTCCGTATCGATAAGGTTGTCTGGAAGAGATCGCTACTTAGCGATAAGACCGCCTTATTGTACCTACGTCTTAAGTTTTCATATTTGTTATCTGTTTCGTTTTTGTTTTTGTGGTGTACAATAAAGAATATACAATACAATACAATACAAAATTAACTTATGTACCCCTCAGAGCACGGCAACAGGGGAGAGGAGAAGTTTATCCCCGTTTAACATTTCACGGGGACTCGGGGGACTATTTATCCACCGTTATTTATCGTTTTTATTTATTTATTTAGGAATAAATTTTTTATCCTTTCCTCGGGGAGAAAATTGTCTCGGCCCATGCTAGGGGGGCAGGGGAGAGGAGAAGTTTATCCCCCTTTGATATTTCACGGGGACTCGGGGGACTATTTATCCACCGTTAATTAGCGTTTTTATTTATTTATTTAGGAATAAATTTTTTATCCTTTCCTCGGGGAGAAAATTGTCTCTTCCCATGCTAGGGGGGCAGGGGTAGGTTGTATCCCGGGGAAGGACATAGGCTATTTTACCCGGAAAATTAAAAAGTTCCCGCGGGAATCAAAATATCTTAATCCACGCGGACGAAGTCGCGGGAATCATCTAGATTCTAGTTATTTAAAATTAAAATTAACGTTAAAAAAAGAATGAAGTAAGTAGGTAGGTAGACATGTACCTACTTCCTTTTTTTTTTAAATCTTTATTGAAAACAGTACACTATAACTCGCGTGGAATGGTGGCAAGAATGCTGGCTGCATTTCTGCGTTGATTTTATTGGGCATTCTGTGAATAAAATGAAAATATCCATAGACAATTTCAGTATCTCGAGATATCTCTAGCTTATGGTATCTTTGATTGCATCTCTCGGGTTACTAGTCTCTGGATTGCATCGTAAAAAGAAAATTTACTAACATGCGCGCATGGCTTCTTAAAATAAAGTATTTTGTATTATAATTACTATTATACAAAGCCAAATAATAAATTGAAAATCACAAGACACCACAGACTCTAAAATATTACTTAGGAAAATAGTTTACGCAGTTAAATTTGGAAGACTGTCAAGTCTACTTAAATTGCTAGATTACCACATGATTACCATAGACATTCAAATTAGTCGGATTATAAATAGGTCTGCACTACCAAAATATTATGTCTGTGCAAAATATCGATATTCAGCGTTCGTGACTAGTAATCTGTGGTTTGCGACCCATTGCTACAATCCTGAAAAAGCTTACGTGAAGCCGGCTTTATGGACTGTATCAATGGATATCCTTTTTTGGATGTGATATTGCGACAATTTTTAGCCGATCGCTCTGCTGGTTACTAGTCTCTGGTATTGTATTGACAACAGACAGAGGTTGACCAATGACCATAGTCTCTGGAGGTTGACAATAGAATCACCGAAATAAAATAAAATGTGAATGTGAAATCAATAATTATTTTATGAAATATTCTATTTAATTAAATAATTGTGTATCTTTGTTGATTTAAAATGGCAGAACGACAAAGAAATTTGCCAAATATACTTTTAACTGGTAATTTTTAGACTATAATCTCTTTGTATTGGAGGGTTATCTTTTAGCTTTCTTAAATTTATATTATCCCTTCTACTTAGGTACACCAGGCGTTGGCAAATCAACTATTTCCAAAATGCTATCTGAGAGAACGAAGTTTTCATGGAGAGAAGTATCAAAACTTGCAGAAGAATACAACTGTTTAGATGAGTACGATCCAGAATACCAGTGCCCTTTTATGAACGAAGATAAGGTAAATAAACATTATTTGTTAGTATAGCAACTCGCGCTTATAGCCCTATATAGCTTATAAGCTTAATAGCTCACGGGCTACATACATTTTCATCTCTTCTCTACAATTTTCTTAAATAATATGTAAATTAAGTAAGTAATACCATAATAATCTGGCCTGGTGGGAGGCTTCGGTCGTGGCTAGTTACCACTCTACCGGCAAAGACGTACCGCCAAGTGATTTAGTGTTCCAATACGATGCTGTGTAGAAACCGATTAGGGGTATGGGTTTAATATAACTGCCACACCCCAGCAAGTTAGCCCACTACGATCTTAATGCTGAGATCTATAGAGCGTACTATGGCTTGGCTCAGACTTTGCTTAGAGTTAAAACGAGATGGACTTAAGTCAATAACATAAATCTGTCTCGTTTTAACCATGTCTTAAGTCTAAGCAAAGTCAAAGTTGGCTCTATAGATCTCACACTTAGACTGCATCATCACTTACCATAAAGGGAGATTGCAGTCAAGGGCTAACTTGTAGTGGCATAAAAAAAATATAATATTGATAATGAAACATGATGCTCTGCATTCCTATAAACCCACTTCCCCCTAGATTCTCAGGCCTGGTATCCACCAGAGCAGAGATGGGTGGTGAGGGATCATCTGATTATTCCGCTTAACACATATCCACACCCATCACTGCTCTGGTGGATACAATTTGCCAATTAATTATTGTCAAATGTTATCAATCTTATTCTTTGCCTCACTACGTATTCATATATGATCAAATAATGTTTTCTGATGATTTTAGTTATTAGACATAATGGAAGGAATGATGGCAAAGGGTGGCAACATTGTGGACTATCACGGCTGTGAGTTCTTCCCCGAGAGGTGGTTTGATGGTGTTTTTGTTATAAGAACTAATAACACCACATTATATGACAGATTATCTGCCAGGTAAAGGACCTATACCTAACATTATTATTCATTTTAACAATATTTAATTTTTCATATAATACTAGCTTTTGCCTGCGACTTCGTCCACATGAAATCCACAAATTTCAAACCCCTATTTTATCCTTTCAGGGGGTGTATTTTCAATAATCCTTTCTTAGCCAATGTCTATGTTATAATAGCTATCTGCATGCAAATTTCAGCCCGATATGTCCAGTGGTTTGAGTTGTGCGTTGAAAGATCAGTCAGTCAGTCACCTTTTATTTTTATATATTTAGATTATAGGACAGAAATATTTATGAGTAAACTACCTACAAAACTAAAAACCAAAGCCATGGAGGTCTGTTTATTGCCATGTCTCACATATGCATGTCAGACATGGCCATTAACCAGAACCAACCTAAACAAAATTCAAATATGCCATTGGAAAATTGAAAGGAGCTACATGGGCCTCAAATTCAAAGATGGAGTAAAAAACAAGCAAATAAGGAAAACCACAGGGGCCAAATATGTAGCAAAGAAAGTTCTCCATCTAAAATGGAAATGGGCCGGTCATATTCAGAGAGTACAAGTCGAGAGAAGGTCGAAGATGACAACAAACTGGTACCCCGTTTACAAGAAACGCAGGCCAGGCAGACCACAGAAGAGCTGGAGTGACGACATCGAAAAAGTAGCAGGCACTACATGGAACAGAGCCGCTAGAGACAGACAGTTATGGAAAAAGTTGGAGGAGGCTTTCATCGCTGAAAGCGGCCCTTTTGCTAACACACAAAATATTAAAAAAAATAATAATCAAAACCTATAAATTATTTTAACTTTATATTTAATTTTTTGAATTCTTTTTTAAGTCATGTTTACCCTGTATAAATAGATAGTTTTAGTTCTAAGTTAAACAAATTAGGCTAAGCATGTACAAAACAGCAAAAGGAAAATAAAGCAATTTTTATATTTAGATTAAGATTATAAACTTTTGATATTTGTTACTCCTTCACACTATGTTGACTGAGCCAATTTGGCTGAAAATTAGAATGGAGACTTATTATTATATCCTGAATAATCTATGCCTGAATTAACACAGACTACATTTTATCCCAAAAAATTAAGGAGTTCCCAAGGAATCAGGAAAACTTAATCTATCTCTGTGCCAAATTTCATCCAGATCCGTAGCAGTAAACTGGTGCGTCAAAGAAATGCATATTAAAATCACTACTTTGTAACTCTTATGCAAGTCTCCCGTAAAACTTGCAGTTCATTGTTTTAGAGGCTACACAGGCAAGAAATTAGAGGACAACATACAGTGTGAAATATTTGAGACACTGTTGGAGGAGGCTCAGTCTTCCTACAAGCCGGAGATAGTCCAAGAGCTTCAAAACAACACTGAAGACCAGTTGCACACCAATGTGGACACTATTGTGCAGTGGATTGAGAGGTGGAAGGAAAATAATATATAGCTTTTTAAATTTATTTGTTGTTATTATAGAATTCCCTATCCATAGATAGTAAAACGAATAATTCTGACCATAACTATATTTTTTTTTTGCTTGAGTTTTTTTTTAACAGTTCCTTATCGAAATAGAATGAGTAGGTACTACTAAAATTCTACATCAATGGTCGAGTGTATCTTTACAATTTTTTTAAAATTTATTTATAGACTAGCTCTTGGCTGCGATCAGACTTTCTGGAAGTAGTGATGCAACCTAAGGTGGAGTGTGCTTGCCTAATAATAATACTACTAATCATACTAATATTATAAATGCGAAAGTGTGTTTGTTTGTTGGTTTATTGGTTTGTTGGTTTGTCCTTCAATCACGCCGCAACGGAGCAACGGATCGACGTGATTTTTGGTATGAGTATAGTTGAGGACCTGGAGAGTGACATAGGCTACTTTTTATCACGGAAAATTAAGGAGTTCCCGCGGGAATCAAAAAAACTTAAACCACGCGGGTCGCGGGCATCAGCTAGTTATCGCCTACTATTTATTAAACTTCGAAAGTTTGGAAGGATGGATATTTGTTACTCAATCACATCAGAACGCCTGAATGGATCTGGATGAAATTCGGCAGAGGGATAGATTATAATCTGTAATAACACATAGGCTACTTTTTATCACGGAATTTTAGAGTTCCCGCGGGAACCAAAAAACCTCAATATTCGCGGACGAAGTCGCGGGTGTTTTGACGACCTCCGTGGCGCAGTGTGTAGCGCTGTTGTCTTACCGTGCGGAGGTCCCGGGTTCGATCCCCGGCAGGGTCAATTTGGGAATTTATAATTTCTGAATTTTCCCTGGTCTGGCCTGGTGGGCTTCGGCCGTGGCTAGTTACCACCCTACCGGCAAACACGTGCCGCCAAGCGATTTAGCGTTCCGGTACGATGCCGTGTAGAAACCGAATAGGGGTATGGGTTTATAACAACTGCCATGCCCCTAACAGGTTAGCCCGCTACTATCTTAGACTGCATCATCACTTACCATCAGGTGAGATCGCAGTCAAGGGCTAGCTTGTCGGCTAGTAACTAACTCATAAAATAACGGAAAACCCTGAACAATTGTTATTTAATAAAAATATGCATTTAAAAAAATTTACTGTTACTGATACAAACAGATATCTAATTTTTAAGGTTTAGCTAACGCTCATCTGATTGAGTTTTATAGTGAATTAATAAAGTTCTTGTTGCATATTAATTGTTTGTTAGGCTGTTTTGGTTTTTGTATTGAGATTTTCTTATTCAGTAGATAAAATAAGTAAATCGAAATAGTCACTATTTAGTAATGTACAGTTGCTAAATGAAAGTAACTATGCAGTCCAAAGAAAATATTAATTCTAGAAATACCTAATTCAAATAAAACACAATTTTATTATAAATTATTCCTAATTTATTTCTCGTAACCACTGAAATAATATAAGAAATGCATTGAAAAATTACTGTATTTAATTAATTACATATAGGGTTTATCTATGAAAAAGCTTGGTTGGTGTATATTAATGTAAAGTAGGTAAACAAATAGGTACATAAAATATTATCTCACTCTCTCATACAACAAAGTACCACCCAATTTTTTTAATTGATAAATCCCAGGTAAACTTGCTCATAAATAAATGGAATGACACCAAAGCTTACACATTTTTTGAAATACATTGATGATTGATGATAGGCACTCCTCAATATGCTCTTGTACTACATTGTAGTCTTATACAAAAAATAGATTTCAATATGTGCAAGTGAATACACACATTCATTTAGACGTTTCATTCACACACAGATCTTTCATGGAAAGTTTTGCATCACAACTGTTTACAATTCATCCTTCTTGTTTCCTTTCTTGTCAAAGCCTTTAAGGTCACTTGAGGCATTGTCGGATACGTATTTGATGAAGTCTTCAACTGTACGCCCACCCTGTAATTAAAAAAAAGAAACATTAGTGTGTGAGACCTTTACGCGCGGTATACGTAACTCGCCATTGACGATGGATAGACGCCAAATATTTTGTCTAATCATGGCATCAGCCCAAATGGCTTCTAAATCTGTTCTCGATCAAGCGGCTTGATGTCATGGTGTACGGATTTTGGGCTCACGATCAATAAATATGTCTTTACTTAAATTGTGGATTATGATAAGCGCGA
The DNA here is from genome assembly GCA_917051295.2 of Erebia ligea. Taxonomy (NCBI): domain Eukaryota; kingdom Metazoa; phylum Arthropoda; class Insecta; order Lepidoptera; family Nymphalidae; genus Erebia; species Erebia ligea. Next base: position 2,314,222 of record OU785226.1, read on the forward strand.
AATATCCTTTTGTACTATTGTGCCAAAAGGACTTGTCCAAGATTGGGCCTTGAACATGAACCAAGATGATTTTAATACACGTGAATAGAGACCCTTAAATATGGCTTATAGAATAATTTACACATTTTTAAAGGACCCCAATTTGGAGAAAAATATATTTTTATTTTGTGGCTTTTTTAGATCTTTGTCTGAATCACGTCTGAATCTTATCAACAGTAAAAAAAAAAAACTTGATTGTCTGGTCACTTATGTCATAGGGTGATTGTCAAATGTCACTGTCAGTTTTGTTTATCCTATTTTAATGGTGGTTTATTGTTGTTTAATGTGTATTATTATTTTACGAATGACTCAAATACTCAAGTAATATTTATTAATCTTATAATGTTGTATGCACTATGTAGTGGAAACTGGGTAGTTTATTGAAATGGAATATTAATAATCACAAATAATGCGCATAACCCAAGTTTTAGTGTTGCCATCCATCGAAAAATATTTTCTACAAACGATATTTTTCAAAATTAATTTTAAAAAAACGGGGTTTTCTAAAATTATTATTAAAATTGCGTTTAATGTTATATTTTTTTCTCTTTCACGTGATGGCAGTTTGGTTCTGGTTCATTGACACTCAGAATAAAAAACCACCCTCCATACTGAACTGGGACATGTCCTTTGGCTTATAGATAGAAATACTCACAATCAAACTGCTGTACTAAAATATCTGAGTTGCTCTTCCGTCGCCCTTACAGAATCTTTTTACTACAATATCACATTAGAATTTAGTAGATTTGAAAAATACTAAAATATAGAATCTTTAATCTATGAATCTATCTTTATGGTACTTTATTATACCATTTCAATAATAGATGGCGGTCTCAGAATATCTGTTCCGTTTAGCGGCAATTTTAAATATGGACACTGTGAAGGTACATTATAATTACTTCTGGCAGGAAAGAGATGTTTAATGAAGATGCTCAGTCTGAAGAACTCTCAAATACCACCTAAGGAAGTCCTTGATCAAAATTAAAATTTATTCATCTGCCCTAAAACAATAAAACTCCTCCACTCCTGTTTATTAATCCTTTCACAAAATGTTGTCTATAAGAGATTGCTTTAGCAATAAGACCGCCTTTGCACGTTTCTGTGTAGTTTCTTCTTTTTTAATTGTATAGTGTATATTATTATGTGTGTGCAATAAAGATATCTAAATAAATAACACTCACATTATATCTGACGGGTTTCTTGTTGGAGTCTTTGGGCTTCCAGTAGATGGTGGGGAAGCCTGACACCTCATAGAGGGACTTGGGCCAGTCATTGGCGGTGGCGTCCATCTTGACGATGTCTACCTCCTCGTCCTTCAGCTGTAGAACATAACATTACAATATTATTTTTTTGGGAACAAAATTTCAATGATGCTGATATATATATCAAACAACTGATGATAAATGATGCTTTAAAAGTTTTTAAAATTAAAAGTGTCTTTCATCCAGATTGATTCAGTGTTTGCTCAGTGAAAAGGTAACAGGCAGTCATACTTTCGCATATGCCCGCGACTTTGTCCCACGTTGATTTAGGTTTTGAAAAATCCTATGGGAATTCGATGCAATATTTGAGCCAAATTCTTCAAAATCGGTTTAGCACTTGAACTTGAAAAAAGGCAACAGACAGACAGATGAACATTCACATATTTTGTTATAGTAGTATGGATTACAGAATCAATAATTATATGGACAGCCTGAATACAAAAATGTAGTGTATAAGTGTGATACTGAAACGAAATGTATACGTCAAATTTAACGCATCGCCTAGTAGTGGAAATTGGTTTTTACAGATAAGACATAAAAAGCAATGACACAAACGCGTCAACCTCCTCGAAGTTCTTGTCAACCTGCTGTTACCTGATGTCGTTCTTACCTAGCACTCCAATGTGGCTAATCCTTTCGTACATTATCAGCTCTAAACTTATTTAAAACTAGCTGATGCCCGCGATTTCGTCCGCATGGATTTAGGTTTTTGGGTTCCCGCGGGAACTCCTTATTTTTCCGGGATAAAAAGTAGCCTATGTGTTATTCCAGACTATAATCTATCTCTGTGCCAAATTTCATCCAGATCCGTTCAGCCGTTGGGGCGTGATTGAGTAACAAACATCCATCCGTACATCCATCCAAACTTTCGCATTTATAATACATATTTATATTTGATGATGGCTCGACTGAAGACCTCCTTGGCGCAGTGTTGAGCGCTGTTGTCTTAACGTGCGAGGTCCCGGGTTTGACCCCCGGCAGGGTAAATTAGGGAATTTATTGACCGAGCGAAGCGAAGGTCTCTGAGTCTACTTGGGTGAATTGGCACTTGTCCGTCCGTCCGTCTGTCAGAGCCTTATAACTTCTGAATTACTGAACGTAATTACTTCAAATTTAAATATACTGTGTAAACCGATGGCCTCCCGCCGAATATGGCTTAAAAAGTTATAAAAATCTTTATTTCAGGGGGGCTCTCATAGAAGGGGGGCTTTCAAAGTGGTGATTTTCTGACGTCCAAAGATGACCTCAGAACTCCCAATTTTCTGAAAGGCTGAGCCTGAAACTTGATTAATTATTTGAATTATATCCTGTACTTGAACAACAAATACTAAAATTAGATAAATATTATAAGGAAACGAAGTTATTTAATTTTTAATGAGCTTACGTATTTTGAACAAACTTCACAATGTTGTCACTAGATGGCGCTCTGTACTAACTTATTCGTTTGTGCTTAAAAAGAAAAGGCTGAGCCTGAAACTTGATCACTTATTTGAATTATATCCTGTACTTGAACAACAAATACTAAAATTAGATAAATATTCTAAGGAAACGAAATTATTTAATTTTTAATGAGCTTCACTATTTTTAACAGAACTTCACATAGATGGCGCTCTGTAAGTTTATGGATACCGCGAGGTCTCAGTTCGGGGCGAACCACTAGTAATTTTCCCTGGTCTGGCTTGGTGGGAGGCTTCGGCCGTGGCTAGTTACCACCCTACCGGCAAAATCGTGCCACCAAGCGATTAAGCATTCCGGTACGATGCGTTGTAGAAACCGAATAGGGGTATGGGTTTAACATAACTGCCATGTTCCTAACTGGTTAGCTCGCTAACATATTAGACTGCATCATCACTTACCATCAGATGAGATTGCAGTAAAGGACTAACTTGTAGTGGATAAAAAAAAATGATGGCTCTAAATATATTAAGCTCCCTGGAGACAGGGACAGTACACACCTTCTCCCCAAGCTCCTCCCACACGGGCGTCAGTTTCTGGCAGTGTCCACACCAGGGAGCGTAGAACTCGATCAAAGCATCCCTGCCGCTGTCCGTCACCAATTCCTTGAAGTTCTTGCCAACAGCCACTTTCACTGGTCCATCGTTCTTCTCTGGTATGGGCTCAGATTTGATGAAGGGCTCCAGTTTGCCGTCTACGAGGTCCTTGGCGAAGGTGACCAGGTTTTCTGTGCTGTAATTATTGAAAGGGATTATATAATACTAGCTGATGCCCGCGACTTCGTCCGCGTGGATTTAGGTTTTTCGGTTCCCGCGGGAACTCTTTAGTTTTCCGGGATAAAAAGTAGCCTATGTGCTATTCCAGACTATAATCTATCTCTGTGCCAAATTTCATCCAGATCCGTTCAGTAGTTACGGCGTGAAAGCGGAACAAACATACAAACAAACTCACTTTCCCATTTATAATATTAGTAAGGATTATATTAAATCTATATCAAAATTTTAAGGGAACTGCATGTTAAAGTTGGTGAATGAATCTCAGAGATAAGTCCACACCACAGGAGTTAAGACCCAAAAGTCAAATCTTTTTAGGGTTCCATAACAAAAGGTCTGCTGTCCATCTGTCTGCCTGTCACCGGGCTGTATCTCTTGAACCGTAACAGGTTGACAGTTGAAATTTTCACAGAGGGTGTATTTCTATTGCTGCTATTACAATAAATAATAAAAATAAAATATAATAAAAAAGTATGGGAAATACATACAAGAAACGTGATTTTTGAGCGCCTTTCATTGTGTTCGACATTTTGATCTTTAAAAAGGACATTGTGTTAAATCTTGTAAGATGGTACGGAACCCTTCCTGTACGAGTCCGACTCGAACTTGGCCAGTTTTTTGTAAAACATAATAATTTTTGTACATATTTTATTTAATGGTTACTTAAACAGTGTAGCAGGTCCATAAAATAACTTCATTATTTATGTTAATGTTTCCTTAATCATAAAACCAGTTTGTAGTAATATGTGCACCAACAATAAAAATAACTGAAGCTTGAATATCTACATTATTCAGTTGATAAGGGAAAGAAATAATTGTTTTCTGTTGCTACAGAAGTGATAAGCCAGTAATTAAAATGATAATAGGAATATGTTAAACATTTTACGCATTTTCTAAGGTTATGGGGATGTTAGTTTGCGTGCAAAAGTATATACATTTGGAAAATGGATGATATTGACGGTGCAACCTTTAATTCAGGAGTACCTCTAGCGTGACTCAACACTCGAAAAGTTATCGTTCTTTTTATTAAACTGGCTGTATAGAAAAAACCTGAGCAAGTGCAAGTCGGACAGTACAAGAATTAACATTATGCACTTTTAAAATACTTGCGCAAAAGTAACGAGAAGCGGTCAAAAATTACGTTACTAGTATTGTAATATGCCTCTGTTTTTAATTTATTATTTATTTATTATCTACTAGCTGATGCCAGCGACTTCGTCCGCGTGGTCTATGTTTTTTTGATTCCTGCGGGAACTCTTTAATTTTCCGGGATAAAAAGTAGCCTACGTCACTCTCCAGGTCCTCAACTATATTCATGCCAAAAATCACGTTGATCCGTTGCTCCGTTGCGACGTGATTGAAGGACAAACCAATAAACAAACACACTTTCGCATTAATAATATTAGTATGAAGTATGATTTTTAAAAAATAGCGGCAATAGAAATACACTCGGTGAACAATAATGATAATGAGATTGAAGAATATCTGAAGCGACAATTACCTGAACTCAGCGCTCATGACGAATTTGTTTCCGTCAAGGTCTTTGCCAGCGACGACGGGTTTGTCGCCCTTCGCGAAGTCGATGCCATAGTCGTTGAGCTCGTGGATGAAGTCATCCTTGTCGCTGATCGCGAACGTCACTTCCGACAGCTCCTTGGCTACCTGTGGAGTAATTTTTCGATTTTATAAATTACTAGATGATGCAGACTTCGTCTTTGTTTTTAAATATAAAAAAGGGCTTGCGCTTGACGACAATCATGCTTAATACAAAGCAATGATGAGGTCTAGGTTGGAGCGCGCTAGCCTAGAAGATGAAGATGCCTATTCACTCTTGCCTTAAAGGTACTCAAGTTAAACGTCCTGGCGGTTCGAATCAGAAACGTACAGCAGAACCGTTTCGTTCGAATAGACTGGACGTTAATCACATAAGGATGCCTACGCTGACGGTTTTTTGCTGTTCTGTGGTAGAACGGTGAAGGAAGAACAAGGAAGGTTAACAAATTCCTTTGCACACTCCAAAGTATATCCAATAAAAATCCGATAAGCAGGCTCCATTGCGTCGGTGCTGTAGGCTATGCAGTTTCACCTGCGTGAGTGATTGATCGCCAATGATTCTTTGAGTCGTCCGCGTAAATTGAGGTTTAAACTCCCAGGGAAACTTTTTTATTTTCTGGGATAAAGAGTAGTCTTTTTCCAGGCCCTTTACTATACAGACAAACCAAGACTTCCGTATTTATAATATTAGAAGATTGATTGCATTTATTTGAATTAAGAAAATAAATAAAAAGATTCTATAATATGACACTTTTAATTACAATTGGTACCTGTACTGGTTGGTATAAGAGATGGAAAATAATATTATTATTGAATTGAACAAATCAAAAGGATCTAAATAATGTTTAACTTGTGTTCTAGTAAAAAAGAAATTCAATATTTCCTTCAAGTATTTTCTTAAAAATGCTCAGGTTGATTTTTAGCTCATCAAAATAAACGTTTACAATTCGGTCTCCCAAAATTTTGCAGAACCATTCTTAGTAAGGATTCTGTATACTAGATCCTGACTTGTCCTTTCTATACTTTTCGTACTGTTTTTGCATAAAATAATATACCTTCAGAACACGATTCCTCCAGTAGTTGGTGCCCTTAGGGTTCTTGACGTAGTCGACATCATAGTAGGCGACGACCAGGGGGTTGGTGAAATCATTGATGTTATCCTTCTGACGGAAGCCGACCAGGCCGTGGCTATAATCAAGAATTTAACAAGACTTCAGTAAAATCTTCAACTAAAGGTGCACTGACTGCGCCATGCAGGTCATAAATGCGTAGCACTCCTTACCCTTATTGAAATAACCCAATGCCCTCCTTGTTTCACGTTGCTATTCCAATCGCTTGTACACCATTTGTTGGTTGTAACCTATATCTAATCTTATACTCAATCTGGCAACTTTTCAGAGAAATGCCGAACAAGCAATGCTTGCAAGTCGAACATTTAAAGGCCGAAACATACCGGCTACGTACGCTGCAATTTAGTAAGGTTTGTCTAGCTCCGTGTTCGAGCCCACCTTAAAATTAGGCGGCACGCAATTCTATCTCATTCTTTCACGCGTAATGAATGAATATGCATTCCTTTCTGGTGCGACTGAAATGGGTAGTGTCTAGCATTCTATAGGCTTTCTTTGTCTTTGGCTCATCCCCTTACAATTAAGTAAATCGTCTCTTAGGATTACAGTCGAAGAAAAGGATAGGCTACCTATTATCCTAATAGCATCTATATTATGGATAGTGTTATACTGTATGAATACTAATTTTATAATTTTATTACAGTGCTTCACACACGAGGAAAGTTTCTAAACTTACTTACATACATATCAAAAATTTTCGGAACCGGCAGGATTTGAACCTGCGTCTCTCTGGGAATCGCGCCCTGAGCGCCTTGACCACTCGGCCACGGTTCACTTACCTGCCAGTGACGAAATATGAGATATTCATCTTTAATCCAGTCTTTTTACGCGACTGTCTATGCCATCCAGTAGCGATATATTAAAGTATCGAAACTACTTTCAAAGGCCCATATTCGATGGAACTCTTTGAACGAGTAATGACAAATTTTGCGTTTTACTAATTTTATAATTTTATTACATAATATGTATGAATACTCACTAGTTCTCCTTGATGAAGGCCTTTAGCGATCCTTCGCCGCTGTACACGACTGACGAGTCTTCAAACTTGTTGTGCATGCGCTTGGGACGGTACAGTACCACGTTGTTTCTGTGAACAAATATCATATTACATCAAAAACTACTTGCCTAACTGTGGTTTTGTATGGTAGCAGCTTTTTAACAAAAGTATAGTAGGTATGTAACAAGATATTTTATTTACTAGATGAAGCCTGCGCAACTTGTTTGTATTAAGGTTCATTAAAAATCCCTAGGAAACACTTGGATCTTCCAGGACAAAAATAGGCCTAGTCCCGAAATGCAAGCTACATCCGATTAATCTTTGAAATTTAAGCAGATTCGGTTTATTAGATTGTGAAAAGATAATAGACGGACAGGGCTCACTTTCGCAATATTACGTATGTATTTTGTTTGTCCATGTACATGCCGAACGCGGCTCTTAGTAGCTGTGATACAAAGATCAAGCCTATGTCTTTGTCTGAAATACAAATTACGTCTTTATTCAATTTCAGAAACATTGGTTACGTGAATAGTGTGAAAAGGATAGAATTGGTTACGTGAATAGTGTGAAAAGAATAGAATTGGTTACGTGAATAGAGTGTGAAAAGGATAGAATTGGTTACGTGGATAGTGTTAAAAGGATAGAATTGGTTACGTAAATAGTGTGAAAAAGATAGAATTGGTTACGTGAATAGAGTGTGAAAAGGATAGAATTGGATACGTGATGTAATTAATCGAAAGTGTATCACTTTCGATGTAATTAATCACTTTCGATTAATTACATCAGCATGGATTTAAAGACATTGGACACACAGAGCACGACGAAAATATGTCGAACGAAGTTCTAAAAGCTGTGATCCAATGCATGGCAAAGAAGCAGTATGGCTTAATTATTGCGGAATTTCAGATCTTCTTTCTTTACACGGTTCAGTACGCTGGTTAAAGTATTTTTTGTCATGTCTTTATTTACAATAGTGCCAACTGCATACGACATAATTGTGTATCTCCTTTGTTGATAGAGTATTTATTGCACTACTCGTGACTAGCAGTATAATAGGTCTATCATTAATGTATTACTAGTATTTTATGCATTATTATAGCATAATAATATTAATAATAGCAATACTTGTGACGTTGTTTAAGTATAGTATACATTTTGCATCTTTTTACAGTTTCTTAGGTCTTTATCATGCGATCAGTCGGCGAACTATGAGCGTTGAGATGATAAATTAAATTGGCAAGAATTTTAACGACCATCCTATTCTACCTCATATAAATATTGTTACTCTGCGTTTTAGAAATTAAATATCATTTGCTTCAAAAATCATCGATAATTCATCGGTTGCAAATTAGGTAATAGCGGAAAATTGCAGCAATTATAAACAATTTCAAGCAAAACGAGGCCTATCCGTATCCGCGGAGTGGCGGAACTTATGTTTCATAAACAAATATATCAATCGGTTTCGACTTGAATGGATAATGGTTTCGCAAAATAAGCCTTTGGACAAACATAACGCGCCGACGATTGTGGCATTATTGCGAGTCGCGACGGTGCATATCAGTTGATTGCGTTGGTTAAGCAACGGTGACCTATTTTGATAACTGGATGATTTTTTTTGTCTCACCAAATATTATAATTCATGAAGCTGCAGCCTAAGATGGAGCACGCCTCCCTGGTGCTATTTGCCTATCGCCTAGAGAATTACTTAACTCAATGGCGTACCGCCATCGTACCGCATTTGAACTTTTCCTCTGTGTAATGTTAAGCTGTCGGTTCTGGTTATTTCACTAATATACTTAACTCACAATAATCGTAAAGAAACCGTGAGTTGAAGAACCTGTTATTATTCCAAGAAGACCATTATGTCAAAATGGAAAGGGGTCGCGAGTCGCAACCCTCACTAATGAGAAATAGGACGCAGAGATGTCTGTCTGCTGCGCATTATATTATGAAATAGTTACTTATTATAACTTATTTTTTGTTTTGGGTTAGGTTATGAATTATATTATATTATGAGCGGATATATAATTTTATCCGTTTAATAAAAATCTACATATAAAAAGCCGCGAATAGAACGCCAAAAGCCGAATATCTAATACCGGCATTGATAAGTTCGGTTTTACGATAAGTTAGATAAATGTATCTTTCAAAACAAGTTGCATCCTCTATGTTTATAGATAGATAATTATTATAATAGACTTTCAAACAAAGTTTCATTTTTTCTATCAATTGCAGTTTATCTTGAAGCAACTCCTACATGTATCTACATTAAACAAAATTACTTAGCTCCTAAACTTAGCATACAAAGGGGTTCGAACCTTTTTGTATGGAAGCTGGCATAGCGACCCGCCGCCATTTTGATTTTTTTTCGAAATCGCGGCGCACGATGGAAGTGGTATGTATGGATAGAAGACATATAGACGAACAAATAATGTCAAGTAACATAGTATCCCAAAGTGTCACGTTACCGAGATATTTGGAGGTAAAGATAGACATATGAGGACAACGACAATCATTAAAAATAGACTTATTACGTGTCTACAGGCGTCAGATTGTATCCAAATAATCGTTCCCAGGTTGATTATTATTATTACTGTTTATTAGAAGAGAGCAGGTACATTACATACTACTCGGAGCACGAGAAAACTACTACTAGGTATAATAATTAATTATTTGCCTACTAAATCGCATCGCATCGCAATGAAACGCTATATTATGTCAAAGTATCTCGCGCGCGCGTGTTGGCTTGTCTACATATCTAACTAGCTGCAATACTTACCTACTTAAAAAAATGTTTTTAAGCTAAGTGACATGCGACCAACGCGACATGTCGACTGCATTTCATTGCGATGCGTTTTAGTAGATAAATAATTAATAATAGTATGCAGTAGTTTTCTCGTGCTCCTAGTAGTATGTAATGTACCTACTCTCTTCTAATCAATAGTAATAATAATAATCAATCTAGAAACGATTATTTGGATACAATCTGACGCCTGTAGACACGTAATAAGTCTATTTTTAATGATTGTCGTTGTCCTCATATGTCTATCTTCACCTCCAAATATCTCGGTAACGTGACACTTTGGGGTACTATGTTACTTGACATTATTTGTTCGTCTATGTGTCCTCTACCCATACATACCACTTTCATTGTGCGCCGCAATTTCGAAAAAAAATCAAAATGGCGGCAGGTCGCTATGCCAGATCGGTTCTATCCCCAACATCAGTGACAGCTTGAGGGTTTTTAACATTCCAAGTATTATAAAACTTTAATGCTATAAATCGTCTTTCACATTAACGGCTTGCCAACCCGCATTGGAGCAGCGTGGTGGGTCTAAGCTCTAATTCTCTCTTTCCTATGGGAGCGGAGGCCTGTGCCCAGCAGTGGGACGTTAATGCGCTGTAGTGGTGGAGTGGTGGTGGATTAACTCACAATGATGGACCCATCAGTGTGATGTGAAATAAGTCCACTCAGATGGGCAGCAGACCCCACTACAATAATTATTTTGTTTGGGGATTTTGAGGATGGTCTAATATGATAAATATGTTTTGAATTGAATTGAATTACCTACCCCAGTTCTAACCCATCCTGTATGCATATCATGTTCACATTCCTAGCAATATTATAAACTGTTAGGTTTATAATATTGCTAGTGAGTTGTATAATATGTGTATTATGTTAGCATTAGTATTAATTATTAAAAGGTATTCAAGTCCAAGGACATTACTACAGATGATAATAAACTTCATTTGTGCAAACTTTTAAAATGTTAGCACCAATTTAGTTAAAATTTATCAGTGTTACTAGGTACTTGACATAATATAATTACCAGCTGTATTTAATTAACAAAAAAATCTACTTATCAACCAATACTAATTAAACACATTTACTTTACATTCAATTTTATTTTGTTTTATCTACATGAAAATGTTTAATTTATCACTTTAGTAATAAAATTGTACACTTAAAAATTATAAATTTTGCTATGGCACTCTGCTCTCTCTGAATAATGTTTGTATCAAGCTGACTATATTGACTTCTACTTGAGGAGCAGGAAATATCCTTGAGTTTTGTCTGCTCTATAAAATATTCAGTTACTCATACTAATCTGTATCTGAATATCAAGTACTACTTACTACTTACTTACTTAGACTATTCAGTACTATTATATTCATGATTATTTATTTAAGGTTTCACATGTTAGGTTTAGTCACAATTGATTCAAATATTTCAGTGTGATACCAACAAAAACTGTTCTAATTTTATAATCTACCAGAATCATAATGATACCCCACCCATGACTTTTCACCATTTTACTTAAGTTTTTAAAAATCATATATGGGAACTCTAGTATTTTTAAAAGAAAAAAGTAACCTGTCTGTCAATTTAACTGATTTTAGCATCCTCAGGTTTTACTTTTAAACTTGCCTTTACCAAAAAAAGCTTATTGAAGATTATGTAAATGATAAAAGAGCATGGAAATGAAATGAAAATTCTTTATTGTACACCAAGAAACACATGTACTTATAAACAATAAAACTAAGCTATGGTACAAGTGGCGGCCTTATCGCTTAAAAGCGATATCTACCAGGCAACCATGGATTATTTGGAAGAGCACCCAGTGAGTTTCTTCCTGGTTCTTCTCAGTAAGAACTTCATTCTGAACCAGTGGCAGATTCACTCAAACAATTCAAAAGTACTTGTCAAAATCTACTTGAATAAAAAACATTTGAGTATGAATTTGCTGATTCGCTCTGAAAAGGTAACAGACTAGTACGGGACAAACACTCATGCCAGTCTTACTTCAGCTACAAACTTACTTGTATCCAGCCTTCTTCAGCACATCCTCAGCAGAAGAGTGTCCGAAGGTGACTTCCTCCCTCATCTTGTCAGCTGTCTTGAGGAATTCTCCCTTGAGGTCAGTCTCCTTCTCGAAGAAACCAATGACTACCACTTCATCCTTAGCAACCATTGCTTCATAGCTGGCCACGTTGAGCAAGTCCCTGGAGCTTGGGCCAACTTGGGCACGCATGAATTTGACAATGCCATCTGTGGAAAGGAAATTTCTACTATTATCTGTTTTATCCTTGCACATGACTAAACAAAAGAGATTTCAGGCTTGTATGCATGTTAATTTAGTTATCCATAACATAGGGACTACATAAAGTAGTGGGACATATTTCTCATAGAAGTAAAATTCATGTAGGTACTAGTGTATTGTTGGCTTTGGATATTTAAAAGATATTTTCAGTCTATTTAAGTTAGTTATTGGAACAATTTTTAGTGAAGGCGAAAGATTAGTTTCTTGAATCAACTTGATTAAAAGAAACTTGTTGCTGATTTAAATGAAGTGAAAAAAAATTTTTTTAGTCAGTGCTAAGTACTTGCTTCATACTTAATATTTTATTTATTGTAAATACACAATCATAAATATGTTGAGTACCGTTATCAGATGATTGATACCAAAGTAGTTACTGGTAAAACTTCTTAGTTAAACAAGTCTCACATGTGCCTAGTAATTAAGTCGTAAGTATATACATACTACAATAGTATGACTTACTGGATTCTCTAGGACCATTGTATTCTTGTGAGAGTTCTCCTTTTCTGAATATTTTGAGTGTTGGGTATCCAGACACTGAGAACTTCTCGCAGGTGCTTTTTCCACCCTCAGTGCAGTCCACTTTCGCCAACGCCACGGGAGGGTCATCAGCCTTCAAAACGCCGGCAGCGTCCGCGTATTCGGGCTTTAACCTCTTACAATGGCCACACCTTTGAGAAAATGAACGTTAAAATACATTAAACTTGTAAGTATGAGTACATATAAAGGTTGTTCACCCTAAATTTAACTCACCATGGTGCGTAAAACATGACAAGAGCTGTATCATGTTGGGCTATCGCACTCTCGAAGTCCGAGTCTGTAAGATCAAGCACATCTTCTTCGGTGGCCTTACATACGTAAATTACGGCTAAATATAAAACTAATTTAAGTGATGCTAGCATTTTAAAACTTTCACTGGGTTCTTTTTATTCCGTGCACTATTCTTCGCCGACTGAGTGAAGCTATTCGAAGAGGACAGACCGGAAAAATACACGTATCAGCCGAACTTGACATTTGTCTGGAACAGCGTTGGCTGTTTCTGATTGGTTGCTAACGGATGCATTCACAAAGTAGTCCCAATTTTCCGTTACGATTTAAAGAAAAGAAAAAACGATATTTTAATAGTTATATTCTGTTATTTTCTAAAATTTTCTGTGTTTTTAGTATTGCAAACAATACACGTCGTTATTTTAAATTATAAAAACGATAACCGATAAACAGGAGAGTTACCGATTGATTGTTCCCAGGTCCAACACTATCAACGTCAAGCACACTCAAGCATTGTTTGATTGTTAATGGTTTGTCAGTTGGCTTTGCTGTCAATTGGAAAATGGCAGCGACGAGTGTTGTCGTTCTCGACAGAGGCAACAATACAACTTGTACCGTAAATCTTTTCGGTAAGTTTAATTTTAAGAACAATTTCCGTAAACTATGACCAAGAGGAAAGATATAGCTGAAAGTATTATTTAAAGTTTACGATATATACATGAGAAAAAGCCGCATAACCTGTAAAAGTTTTTTTGTTATTATTTTTGTATGATGCGCGGAACTTTTAAAATTGTTATAACGCTGAATCGTTATTAATGCTGTTTTATCTAAATATTAAATTATTATCGTATACTGGCTAAATAAATGCGCAAGTTACTTGAATTCTGTTGATCGTATCGAGTATAATAGGAGGTACTAGTTTTTTTTTTCAATGAATAGACTAAGAAGTTGTCTGACTCCGGCGCGACCTTGGCTATTGGATTGTAGGAAGTCAACTGTATACTTGCTTCTAAAATTGTAAGTGGTTATTTGATGTACTCACAAAAACTGTTCATAAGCTGTCTAGCAACATTAATAAATAATTAGGAAGTGATTTGTGTTAACATTGTTAGAATTAAAAACTTCATTACCAAAAGTTGGTTTCTATTCCACCCAAAAGTTTATCTCACATCTAAATGTTTAGTTACTTAATTATTCTACTTACATAAAATATTTTCTAGACAAACTGAGTTTGTTATCCTGAGTTTTATTATACAATATTTTATTAAACTCAGGCATAATATTATCATAATTATCTGAGGCTATATTTACTTTTATTAATAATCAATAGTAATTTTTATTACTTTTACATTAATCATTTGTCTCAATGACAAAATAGCTTCAAAGAGCATTGACTAAAGTAATGTACCTACCTAGGAAATTATTGAAATAAAATATACTGATCTCCTGAAAATAGCACAGACTTCGTACAAAGTTGAAACAAATTCAGATACATACTTACCTATCTAAGTAAGTACATAATATATTGTGCTGTATAAATTCAATAAAAATGCTTAATTTACTTCATTCTTCATACTTACATAAATAAAATATTTATAATTACGTTTAATAATGAAAGTAAGTAATAATTATTATCAATCATCATCTTTATTAAATCAAGTTCACTTGAAAGGTATATTGTTTTAAAAAGTGTAATCCACTATCTATATTGATATGATAAACATGGAAAAATCATACTTTTTGAATATTTTTGTAATGTAACACTCTATGTTATCTTATCTTTTATATTTTTAACAACCTCCCTGGCACCGTGGTCAGTGCTGCAGCTTTATGAGACAAGGTCCTAGGATTTATTACTGGCAGGGCTAATTTTGGGCTTTATGCGTTCATAAATTGATATTTAATTATTTATAATTGGTCATTGATCTGATCATGTGGAAGGCTTCAACCAGAGTTAGTTACCACTCAGACAATTGGGCCCCCATACAATGTGTAGATACCGATACAAGGTATGGGTTTAATAAAATTGCCTGGTACTTTACAATATTTTTTTTATTCTCTTTCTACATACCAACTACTGTAGGAGAGTCTTTAATGGTAACTATTTTTCCTGCAGGTGCTACAGTGGTATCATGGCGGGTTAACAATCAAGAACAGTTATTTGTAAGGTTAGTAGCATTTTTTGACAATTTCATGGCTCAAGGCGAATTGTGGCGTCAAGCGACAACGTGTTTTACTTTGTCTGATGTTTCAAAGTAAAATGAATCTTTGCACTATATAATGTACAAATCGGTTTGGACTTTAGATCATCTTATGCATGACCAGTGTCGAAACACAAATTCACGCGCGTATTTTCACGATAATTTGGCCGTTGGACCATAGTGATTTCATTAGCAGGTAACCGAGGCATTCGTGAATTTGTGGCTACTCGTCACTTTGACTCCATTGATTGTATGTATTTATGATTTAACTCTCCGTCAATGTGCCATGAGCCTTAGTTTGTTAATAATTAACAACAAATTAATTATTTCAGCGTAATTTTTCAAAAGATGTGGTGTTTTAAATTATAAGACTGGGCTCAATTTTAACTAAAAATTCTACTTTACTTAATTTTAAGCCGTTAAAATAGGCTTCGTGGAGACGAATTATTTACGAAGATAAACCAGAAACCGGTACAAAACACTACGCGTTTGTTGGGCGTAGAGGCGTATAGCTAAAGGTTTTTAAATAGATAAGAGTGACTAGGCATCTTCCAGGAGCTCGCTACGTTTTTGACTACATTATCGTTTTTCTTTGGCGCGATTGTAGTCAAAAGTAATAAAGTGATTCATTCAACAGCTAAATTTAAGGGTCCGTACTCCGTATTAAGGTAAAATGATTGCTAACAATCGCAGTCAGCCAAAGGCGTAGCCAGGATTTTGTTTAGGGGGGCATGCCAAGAAAAACTTCTGGTAAGTACCTACACAAGTTGCTAAAACGTGTAGGTATAAACAGGAAAAATGGTTGCCCAGCAACACAGTATTCCACTGCTGACAGTGGAATACCCTATAGGCTATAATTATAAAAGTATATAAATTCACCATATTAAATTCACCATATCAAAAATACTAATCTCTATTCATCTATACTGGTGGCAGGGAGATAGAGTTTAACGCTTTTTCGCCATGTACCTACGATTTTTCCAGCCCTGTGTGTTTAGCATGCGCACAACGAGATTATCTCGCGACGAGAGAGAGAGAGATGTTGTTGTTGCCGGCAAATTTTTAATTTACCCTAACATGCCCAAAATGCGGTATAAGTATTACAAGAAAAAAATAGTCGACATGTGAAGGTTCGTAGAGAAAAATACCACAGATAAGAAATATTACTTTTATCTCTACTTTTGACGTAACGAGACAAGTAACCATGTTAGCTTCGGTAGACAGAGAGAGATAACGGGTAGACATAATTTTACTCGTAGTGCGCATGCTAGCCATACAGGTCTCTGCGTTTACCCTTTCGTAAAGAACTTACGTTCTGAAAATGAGGCTAGATAATTTGAAATAGGTCCACGAAATCAAAGCCGCGGGCGGATGCTGGTGTAAAATATTTCTTCAAAAAACTCGTCAAGATAGAATTATTACGAGTGTAGTGGGTAACACTGGTAACGCAATCAAGCTTTTAAAGTCTCAAGAAGACAAAAGTAATTCGCTTGTGGGAACTGACGATCGCGTGACGGTCTGCTGTACCACTACCCGGTAATGTATAAAATAACATCCCATCAATATTCCGCTGGAGGAAATGAGACGCGAGCGGTAATCACCGTCTCTTGCCCAATTGACGGATATGTCAAATAACCATGTCATAAATCTTTGTACCTACATACTCGATAATGTTGGTGGTATACAACGAGCATACTTGTTAGAAGTTACTTGTTTGAAGTTGTTGTGTACAGCACAATAGTCAGGGAGAAGATTGAAATCCGATGGACCTGGTTTACAAAGTTTGACTTTGAAACCCGTTAGTTATTGAAGTAGCATATCGTATTATATAGTAGTATATGTATATCGTACCTATAGATCAGAACCATAGGGACCCATTGAGGGACGAGTGGCCTAGCTGTGACAACGCATATCAGTCGATTGCGAATGTTAAGCAACGTTGACCCAAGTCGGTAACTGGATGGGTGACCGAATTTGGAAGATCAAATTTGGTCTTTTCGTTTCCTTCGTGCCTCGGAGAGCACGTTAAGCCGTCGGTCCCGGTTATTATCACTAACATCTGATAATAATCGTTACAAAAAGATTGAGTTTAAATGCGTCGAGCCGTATGCGGAAGGCTGTGGGAACCCACCGCATTATTATCCCAAGAAAATTCCTACCACTATGTAATTAATGGAAAGGGGTCACGACCCTCAGTAATGAGGAATACGACGCAGTGAGAGAACCATAGACCTATAAATAGAACAAGCTTTTTGGTTAGTAATAGGGGAAGTTCGCTTAGTTATTCGTAATGTCTGTCCTTCCTCTCATTTCGTTTCGTTTCTCTGAGAATTCGGAAGCTTAGTAGAGTTCCTACAACCATTTCCAACGTAGCGCTTGACCCTTCCATCTTATATAAAGAAGATTTTGAATGCCATCATCAAACTGCACCACAAACAGCAAATAGTATTGTAGTTTGTTTGCGTTAATAAATGAGATTATAAAAAATCCCCGACCGTGAATACCTACATCCGTGTTGAAACGAGCGCCTTGCGCTAATGAGGCTGCGTCGATTAGTCAGGGGTCTGAGCCTTCTGGACCAGCGGAACGAAGGTTCCCAATTTGAATAATGAGTCCTCCTTTTCATCCGTTTTTCAGTTTGACGTTTGCCTTACTGAAGTTGCTATTTCAAACAAAGTTTTATTACCGGGTAGAAAAAAACCGGCCAAGTGCGAGTCGGACTCGCGCACCGAGGGTTCCGTACAAACCTGTAGTAAGATTTACGATTTATGACGTATTAAAAATAAAATTTACGTTTGTTGTATGGGAGCCCCCCTTTAATATTTACTTTATTGATATTTAATTATTTATTTTGAAAGGTAATATACAAGTTAATATTCTGTGAAAATTTGAACCGTCTACCTGTTACCATTTTTAATATTGAGCAAAAAAATACGAAAAAAAACACGTTTATTGTATGGGGACCCCCCTTAATATATATATTTTTTTAATTTTTAGTATTTGTTGTTATAGCGGCAACGGAAATACATCATTTGTGAAAATTGCAGCTTTCTAGCTATCACGGTTTATGAGATACAGCCTGGAGACAGACAGACAGACAGACAGACAGACAGACAGACAGACAGACAGACAGACAGACAGACAGACAGCGGAGTCTTAGTAATAGGGTCCCGTTTTTACCCTTTGGGTACGGAACCCTAAAAAAGGGCTTCTGCTAATCTGCCCCCTAGCCAAGTTACATACGTTTCGTGTCTATTCTCTTTCTATAATCGATAACGCTTTAGCGAAAGCGATTAAAAACGCTAACCATAGACTATTCACTTATTTTATCTCCGCTAGAAAGAGAATAGACACCAAACGTATGTAACTTGGCTAGGGAGGCAGGCTGCTTCAATCTTTTAAAGATCTGAATTCTGCCTTCTGGACCAGCAGAAAACTTCCTAATTTGAATAATGACCCCTTTTTTATGCAGTTTATGTGAAGTCGCAATTTAAACAAATATTAGTTGGGTTTCATTTGGTAGAAACGAGTGGTTTCCTGTATTGAGGCTACGCTGATTAGTTTGCGGTCTTGTGCCTTCTGGTCCAGCGAAATTAAGGTTCCCAATTTAAATAATGCAATCCCTTTCATCTGCTATTCCCTTTGACTTTTGGCACCGCCAGTTTTAATCAAAGTTGTAGATACTTTAATAGGGTAGAAACAAGTAGCTTCGCCTTCTGGACCAGCTGAACGAATGTTCCTTGCAATTTGAATATCGTCCTCCTAATCCTCCTTTTCATCTATTACCATTTGGCTTAGCAAAGTTGCAATTTAGACAAGTTTGAAGAGTACCACTGTTATAGCCTGATCCTTTAACTAATATTATAAATGTGAAAGCGTACCTGTCTGTCTGCTACGCTTTCATGGCCCATCTGTTCAACCGATTTTGACGAAATTTGGTACGGAGGTAGGTTATTACATCCCGGGGAAGGACATATGCTACTTATTTACTAACCTAACTCTAAATCAAAGTCCCCGCGGGAATTTCTAAAATGTAAATCCACGCTTACGAAGTCGTGGGCATCATCCAGTAATTTTTAAATGAATACCAAAAGAATCTGCTATAAAGTCGGACTGTCATGTGGATTTGCTATTTAGTAGCGGTTAGCCAATTAGACGTACAAGTAACAACTGCCAAACCTCTTCCAAATTAGGGCGCTCCATATTAGACTGCATAATCGTTTTAAATCATCCTTTCATCATTGCCATCAAACAAAAGCCTGACATTGAAAAAAAAAGGCTCTATAATTGCACTATGCTAGGGTTCTGACTATTATAAAGATCCTTGCCAGGTGTTAGTTTGCTACAAATGGCCCTGTATATTATAATAAAAAGAGATTCCTAGAGTTCCCTCTTTATAATTGTGTTAATTGTATTATCAAATGACTCAATAAATTAAACGACGGATACAGTTTTATTATCCAATTTGAAATTACCGTGTTACAAATAGCATGCCGAACGATCGAGCTTACATTTTATACCATATAAAATTAAGTATATCTGTCGCAGTGCCCTTTATAGAGTAATTAGGAAATGCCGATATAGATGCTTTGCAGATAAAAAACTGTAATTGCTTGCATTTCTAGGCTCAATAGATTAAAAAAAGCGTTGGTCTCGGAGGGTGTACAAAGTTAAAGCTAATTCCTGTGATCTATTCTAGCAGCCAAACCGTACTGCCAGTTATGAGTTTAGCTATTAGGTTTTCATGAGGATTATTGAGGTATTGTGGTTTGGTCTTCCGTATAATTGCTACAACCTTCTTCCATGTAACCTCCAAATATTTATATTTCGAGGTCCTTGAATATTTGCGTTATGTGTGAGTTTTATGAACCTTATGATTCTATATCCTATTTATAAAGTTCCAAAATTCACTACAACTCACAACATAAGATCTCAACGCGCTGATAAAAATTGTGGCAAATGTCCACCGTCATCTACTGAACACAATAGCGAAGCCCAGCCTACTTGATCATTATTATTTATAGACTTGCTTAATTCTCATTCTATATCTGCAGACAAATTTGCATCAAGATTTTGCAAGCGATTTTGATAATGCCTCGAGCATTGGCAAAGCTGTTGTTTGCCTGTGTTTGCTTTAGCCTATTCTTGGTTACTGGCAAAGTGTTGATAGTAATTAATAATTATAAAATACAATTCATGTAAATGTTATCATTAAATTGATCTCTGTTGTCTATACTAATGTTTTTTTTATTAACTATTAACGGTCCAACAGAAACAACAGAAACAGAGATGGCTTTTATCCCGGAGACGAGCATGGTCTACTTTTTATCCCGAAAATTCAAAGAGTTGCCAGGGGGTTTTTAAGTACCAGTATCAAAAACCTAAATCCACGCAAATTGTGTGATGTTTGTGCCACAATAACACAAACGGTTCAACTTAATAACTTTCCGGATTTTTATCTCTTTCACCTCCTTATTCCTTGAGGCTTCTACCAGAATTTCCAAGATAGTTAATTCAAATTACTTTTTCAAGTCCGTTTAGTTACTAGCTAGGCCATTCAAAGTTATCCTATCGATTAATTGCAAATGAGATCTTTGCATTCAGTCGCAATTAACTTCGAATCAATTTGGAGTCACGTATTGCGCGGATGCAATTTGGACTGGCGACAAAAACGCGTCTCGGCCGCGGGTGCCTAACAAACGAGCGCCTGCTAATGATTCTAGTTATGTGTCTAGGGTTGGAAGTCGCCGAGTATGGGGCTTAATGGTACTTTTTATACGGGTAAATACATTTACTCTTAAAGGTGAGAATTATGGCATCGTTGTTGCTGTGAAGGTGTACGTCAGAACTAGGCAAAATGATGGCTGTAATAATGTTTAAGATGTATCTACAATGTAAAGTTGTAAAAAAAATGAGTTTTGAAAAATAATTTCACTACAAAAATTGGATTTACCACTTCTCATAATAAAATCTTATGGTTAAAGCTACGGTTAAAGGCAAAAGACAAATAAAATAAAAATATATTAATTTCATGTAAACCCCCCTTCAAAAGCAAAACCTTAAAATTCAAAAACCAGATTACCATCGATTTGGAAAGAAAAATGTACTAAGAAGATGCCGACAAGAAACTGCTAGAAATATAAAAGGCAAGGGGACCCTAGGGTTTATGGATCATGGTAGCAAGAGAGAACGATAATATGCAATAATAATCTAAAGTAGATAGTTATAATATTATTTTCTAATCAAATGTGGGAGAATACCACAGAATACTAAGCAGTCAGCATGCTCTATAGATAGTTAATTATAAGTAATAGGAAAATGTCACGGCGTAAGAAGACTGATAAAAAGGAGTAAAAGGAATGAAAATCTTACGGCGAATGGCGACGGCACGTTCAATTAGTTGCAATGTAGCGAAGATTTATTTAATTAATTACTTATTATTCGAACTTAATTTTTATATGTTTTTGTATAATTTGGAGCAAAACCAACTTAGCAAAGATTGCAAAAAAGCAATATTCAATAGAATATTGTGATATAAAAGCATCTTTTTTATCACATATACACCCACTGTTCTAAAACGTTCGTGCGCACACAAAATGTATAAATCATGGATTTCGCCTTACAATTATTGTTTAATTCATCAGTTCTCTTTATTTCAAGGTAAAAAAATATATTGATCACTGATCTGATAGTTTACTTTACTTAATATTGTAGAGTTAAATAAATAAATAAAGCCTTTATTTCCAATTAGTAGCATTATTTAAGAATTGTAGAGTTAGGAAGATATTATTTCGAAATCAAAGTCTAATATTTAGTGGCATGATGTGCATATTATATTGTATTATAATTAATTTCATCATCAGAATAGCTTGGGTCATTGATATGGTAAGGAGATAACTTCTTTAGGTTTACCACAATAAACATTGTTCTAGATGAATGAGGTCCGGCAATTTTTTTCACGAATCCACCATTACGTCGCATTATAAAATTAAATCACCTAGGGAGCCAGCGTATCAGCGCTCGTGTCATTGGCAAAAACTATGCCGCTTTCCGTTTTAATATTAAACATAGTTGGTGAGCTTTTTGTGCGGATGCCGGAGGGACGTGACGCGCCGCTTGACCCTTTTACGCCGGGATTGCGGCGTGAAATGATTCTGAAGAAACTAATGGATGGATTCGATATGCTTCAGAGTTCGTAATTTTGAACGCAGCGCCTAGTTTGGTGCGAAATATTTTTTGCGAGGCTTTATTGCTTTAATTTTGTGATTTTGATGATTTTTGATCTGTTGTGATTTGCCACTATTGGGTTTTGATGTGAGGAAGTGTGGATATCTATACTAATGCAAAAATTTGGATGGATGGATGGATGGATGGATGTTTGAAACTCAATCACGTCAGAACGGCTGAATGGATCTGGATGAAAGAGCAACGGCGAAATTATTATTGACCACATTTACTAAATCTTGATTGTACACAAGTAAGGTAAAGACGAAACTAATTTGCTTATTTTTTTAAATTTTATCAAGTATTCACCTTAATTAATTGAACCTAGGTAAAAAAATAAAATATTAAGGGAATCTTTTTTGATTACTTAGATCCCGTTTCTCAGTTTAGTGTTACCATTTTATGTATAATCTACCTAGTAGCTAGAATAAATCTGAATTAGTAGATTATTTTGTATCGTTTTAAAAATTGTAATTATTTCGTCTGAATAATGTTTGCATAAATAATAGTATCGCTCTTTTTTTTAGTGTATTTTATATAATTTAAGTGAATTTTCTTGCATACATTATTTAATAATCTCTAACAGAATGGTAATAATTGAAAGAATATTATGGCAGCACTGATGCTGATTGTCTGTGGTTGTGCCGAATGTTTTAATGGTCTGTGGTTGTCTGTCTTTGTTTTTGTGGCTTTCTTCCGGTTGTCATTTTTAGAAGTGGCATTACCACGTATCCTACAAAACTTTAAAACGAAATATCTTTTTTTTATAGGCTCATAAAAAAAAAATTCTAGCTGCTGTGAGCTTCATAATCGACGCTTATAAAAACATATTTTTTTCACACGTGTACATAATTATTTTTTCTCAATAATATTGATGTATGGAAGTTCGCCGTTGCTCTTTGGCACAGAGATAGATATAGTCTGGAATAACACATAGCTGCTACTTTTTATCCCGGAAAATTAAAGAGTTCTCGCGGGAACCAAAAAACCTCAAAACACGCGGACGAAATCCCATCAGCTAGTGAATAATAAGTTTATGTATGCCTCTATATTCTGTTTCGGGACTCCAATAAGCTTTTAAGGAGTGTACGTTTTGATCAATATTATTAGGTATTTAACAGATCTAGACTATCAGTTTAAACCGCATTTAACATTCCTAAAAGTATATGTTGTAAAAAAGGTTATTGAGATAAATTTTAGCTTAGCATTCTAATGAGCGAGCTCAAATCCGCAACATCGCTAAGCCACTACCAACAGAGTACAGACACACAATTATTTATTAGCGCAGTGTAGCTAGCGGGTAGCTCGCCCCATCTTGTTTTTGTGGTCGCGTCTGCAGCCCCGAGTCGCCACTTTCTTCCCACCCCCTCCTTCCAAATGACAAATGGCCCTCCCCCCGCTAATGCCCTGATAATTTTATGCGGCGATGCAGGGCCAGTATGGCCGTGTGATTACCAGTGATGCTAGCTACCGAGTCATCTTGATTTCTATGTAATAATGATAATAATATTATGTGACAGGGGTGGCTCTCGGCACCTTATTTTTTAATGATCGATATCTATATCCTGAAAGTCCCCGCAAATTTATTGTGCAAAGTCTTAGTTAATTTGTGAAAATCAGCAAATAAACTAGTGTCACAGTATTGATTTATTCGTCGATTGTTAGATTGTTTTAAAGGTTGTTTTTTAAAGAGATCTGATAGATACTTTCTTACAGTCTTCGAATTTATCATCTCATCATGATAATATTGTTTTATTTCATGCTTCTCAAGTAGTATATCAAAAAGTGACTAATTTAGCAATTTAAATTGCGATGAATTGAATTGCAGCTTGCTCAGTATTCATATTCGCGGTTCTTTGTACCTTGATGGACGTGCTCGATTAAGATCGCAGTTTTGAGGAATCGATTATGATAACGGGTAGCATATTACCAAGTTACATCGCATAAACAAAGCGTTGACATCTGCTTGCCGATCAAGTATTCATATTCGCATCTGGTAGTGAATTGATCATTTGATGGTGGTGTAAGATTAAGATTTGTGTCTTAAAAGGAATCGAATATGGAGAGTAGTCCACTCGACATATCGATCTCTCTTGTGTTTACCCCATATTCGCGGCTCTTCATCGGTTTTGAGTGAAGTGAATAGTTATGACATATGATTATCCTCCTTATCTTATATCTTGTTAAAACAACGTCTGCTAGTCCTTAATGGACGAGTAAAAGGTCAATCGACATTAATTCGATATATCGCATCACAATTCACATGCTACTACATTAGTACATATATGAAATCCGCGGTGCATACTTCATAATACAGATGAGGCTCTGGTCAAAGTATTCAATAGAGATCTTAAAGAATCGAATAATATGACATCTAGATCATTCGATGTATCGCATCTCTATCGGCTACCACATTGATCGACGCGCGTCAATGGTCCCAAGCTTCACATTATTCACCTCTTCACGGATCAGTGCACGCTGAAACGGGTTTATAGCGTCATTAGATGGGAAATCATTTTTATCATCAGACTCCTTATTTGGCTCTGTTATGGCGTAATCTGTTTTAATTGTATGGCGGTTCCCATTTCTTCTGGCTATCGGATGCATGCGTGATTACTGATTGGATTAATTGAATTAAAAGCGGAATTTGTCATGTGTAACGAATAGTCTGATTACACGTCTGTCGACGTCGTAGCGGATTTAAAAAAAGGTGTTGTTGGATGTGTTAGTCAGAAGAAAACCTAACACAATATAGCAACTATCCACAAGCGCTTAGAATAAAACAAAGCCTTAAATCCTTGGGATAAAAGTAAAGTATTATATTATACCAATTTTAAGGATTTACTAATCTATATCTTGATGACGTCAATATGAGGACATTTTGACTATACTCTTTCGGTAGTAACATATTAATATCATTGTTCTCTTTCAAACAACGTCACCATTCAACAAGTAACTAAAATAAAAACATGTTGATGAACCTAACTGATACTCCACCAGGCTAAACCTTACTACATCTCCCACATGAATCTTTTATCTATTTTACGTTTCCTTAGATTTTGAATTACCTTTAGGTGAAGTGATCTCACTTCGACTGCAAAATGCGTCTTCCATTGAAATGGAGCGTACTATGGAGATAACCATAGACCCAACAGTAGCAACGTAATCAAAAGAGCAACAAAACGGACTAGGAATGTCCATAGACCTCAGTCACACATCATTGCCCCTGTATAGCCACCCTTCCTATCTCTTTCCACTTGCTCTTGGCTCTACGAGAGGGTAATTAAATAGTATTATATATGTTATATGTATTTAATGAATAACACTTTCCCTGTGCTTGTACAGTTCATTGAAGTCAAGCTCAAAAGATGTAATTTTATTACTTAAAATAAATTATTGCTTCACACTTATACACTTCATCATTATTTGAAAGGTATGTATAATTTTGAACTTCAGTTATTTATCTGTGGTTCTATTAATTGATATTAATTTTGTACGGTCTAAGAAAGTTCATAATCTGTATTCTGTAGCTTATACTTTACATTCAGTTCTTTAATTTGAAACGCTGATCTGATTAGTTAGGGTTTAGCACTATATGAGGTTTTCTATGATAGCAAATAGCAATCCAGTTTTTCTTGGAACTGCTCAGGCCCCGGAATATTTGCATTTAAAGCGATAATAATCGAAGTAATGTTGTTATTACATATTCTTCAATTCCTTCTCATCAATAATTGGAGATGAACTATGCAGTTGATTACATAATTAATAATCTTCATTTCGATACAATTACAACTACATACACAAGAACAAATACAACTCGTCATAATTATCTGAACCGCATATTTTAGATTATAGATTGAGCAATTATTGCCACAGAAAAAGTTGGAGGTCCTTTTTGGGCTAATTAGAGCGTGTAGTTCTATCGATGCGATCTTGTGCTTGGTCTTATTTAATTGCTCTCAGCGAACATTGCACTGTTTTGAATTAACATTAAAATTAATAAAATTATCTAAGAGTTAGGGCGCCTTCAAATTTGCCGCAAAGTGCCGCGCGGAAGCAGCGCGGCTGCAGCGCTGCGGTCGCGCTGCGGTCGCGCTGCTTTGTAAATCCATATAAATAAAAAACACGCGACTGCAGCGCTGCACCCGCGCTGCGGCCGCGCATCAGTTCATCAATCGACTAGTGACGGGACTGCGCACGTATTTTTGTTCAAGTCTAAACATGAACGAAAATCAGGTAGAAGAATTTATCGATGAGGATGGGATTCGAAGTCCGACAAGTACAGCAATAAAATCGAAAAGAAAAAGGCTTGGGAAGAAATATGCATTAAAGGGGTTCGAACCTTTTTGTATGGAAGCTGGCATAGCGACCCGCCGCCATTTTGATTTTTTTCGAAATCGCGGCGCACGATGGAAGTGGTGTGTATGGATAGAGGACACATAGACGAACAAATAATGTCAAGTAACATAGTACCCCAAAGTGTCACGTTACAGAGATATTTGGAGGTAAAGATAGACATATGAGGACAACGTCAATCATTAAAAATAGACTTATTACGTGTCTACAGGCGTCAGATTGTATCCAAATAATCGTTCCCAGGTTGATTATTATTATTACTGTTTATTAGAAGAGAGTAGGTACATTACATACGACTCCGAGCACGAGAAAACTACTACTAGGTATAATAATTAATTATTTGCCTACTAAATCGCATCGCATCGCAATGAAACGCTATATTATGTCAAAGTATCTCGCGCGCGCGTGTTGGCTTGTCTACATATCTAACTAGCTGCAATACTTACCTACTTAAAAAAATGTTTTTCAGCTAAGTGATATGCGACCAACGCGACATGTCGACTGCGTTTCATTGCGATGCGTTTTAGTAGATAAATAATTAATAATAGTATGTAGTAGTTTTCTCGTGCTCCTAGTAGTATGTAATGTTCCTACTCTCTTCTAATAAATAGTAATAATAATAATCAACCTAGAAACGATTATTTGGATACAATCTGACGCCTGTAGACACGTAATAAGTCTATTTTTAATGATTGTCGTTGCCCTCATATGTCTATCTTTACCTCCAAATATCTCGGTAACGTGACACTTTGGGGTACTATGTTACTTGACATTATTTGTTCGTCTATGTGTCCTCTACCCATATATACTACTTTCATTGTGCGCCGCAATTTCGAAAAAAAAATCAAAATGGCGGCAGGTCGCTATGCCAGATCGGTTCTATCCCCTTTATTGACAATTTCACAAACAAGACTCCAAGTGAAAAAAAATGAAGCATGTAAGTATAATATTATGTATTGTTAACACAACTACTTTATATTTTCGTTGTTTCGTATTAAGTAATAGTAACACAGAGCAGTGTTTCTTCGTCAGAGTCCATCGTGAAAATAAATATAGGTACAACCCTATGATGTTCGAACCTCGCGACAGGAGCGCGGCCGCAGCGCTGCAGCCGCGCTGCAGCCGCGCTGCAGCCGCGCTACGCTTTGCGGCAAATTTGAAGGCGCCCTTATGACCGTCACGTAAACTACTTTTCTGTACGTACATAGTACATACAGACTTAAAATTTGGAAGTTGGGTTCCTTATATGGTGTAGACATCAGCTAGTAAACGGTTTTGAGAAAATACGGGGTGTATTAAGGGCTTGAAATGGGGGTTGGGAGTTTGTATGAAAGCCCTTTGTTTTTGAAGGTAGAGACTTGAAAATCAGGTGTAGGTTAGGGTTAGTTTTAAAATAATAATAACCTGTATAAGCAATTTTACGAAAAATTCACCCCAAAAGGTGTGAAATGGGGGTTGGAAGGTTATATAAAATTTCTATGATTTTGTATGTAGACATGAAAATCAACATTTAGAAATAATAAAAACCTGCATAACGCAGTTTTCCCTAACTAATGAATTAAAAGTTAATTTGAGTAAAATATGTTTTCTATTATATTGAAAAGTTTTAGTCAGTTCAGTAGAACGTTCTATGAATCAAAATAATTTTAGTAAGTAAAAATAAGATAAAACGCAAGAGGAATGCTACTAGCATCACCGCTGACCTCCGCGTCACACGCCACTGCTCTTGAATAGCCACCTCATATCTCCTTCCACTTGACTTAGATTCATCTGAGGACGCTGAACGCTTGCGAGGCGATTTATCTCGAACTTCCTCGCTTTTAAAGCTTGGTGACGCTGCTGAAACGATGTTTAGAGAGATAATGAACTACGGCTCTTTCGAAATATGTACTCAAATTATATTTTATTTCATAAAATGGTAATGCTAAGAAATTTTAATTGAGTAGGTAGGTTGATGCAATTCTTGAAATAATTAAAACAAAATATTTAAATTTGAATTAAACTCAAGGCTGAGTTTAAAACAAACATGAGGTAAGAGATTAAACTAAAATAATTTATTTTCAAAACCTGTGAGTTTAAGACAATTTTAGACATAAAGGTCTTACACATCACCATCACGTCATCATTATTGAGGAATTAAAAAACAGTCTTGTATTTATATTGGGAATTACACTATGAATTATGGTAACTATATCGTAAAATATTAACATTTATTATTATTATTAATATATAAGGTTAAAGGTAGATGTCATAACCTCATTTCAGTATACCGAAGTGCACCTCAATCCAGTCATTACTATCTAACGTTTTTGTCATTGAAGTAATATGCTAGTATGCTGTATTACAATTTACAATGAAGGGTGCAAGGTCAATGCGTTAAAATATGCGTGTATGTATATAAATATTTGAAAACTTACAAACATTTTAGACTTTCGGATACCTTGTGAGTTGTGGCTTAAATGAGTGCATGATCGTTTTGCGGCATGAACATGGCGTAAACTGTTTTAGTGCGCTCAATAATCTTTGATCATTTAAGTACCTACTTTTTTTACATTACCTAAAGATACTAATGAAACAGTGTTATTTCAAATCGAGTTATAATAGTAAACAACCAGCTGGCAGAGCGCAACCTTGATCGCCGACAAATTATTCGTTCTCGCACATGTTCCTAAATATAATGAATAAGGTTTTGTCTGTTCATGTAATGAACTTCTAAATATGCCCTATTACCACAAAACAGAAAGCGTTATGTCCCCGTTGCACGTGTTTTCGCCGTCAATGTCCAACAGAACACATGTTCTGATGTTCCTTTTCTTTTTTTGCCTCCCTGTGACACCCAAGACATCGATTGTTACGTGTTTCATGCGTTATAGCATCCACACACGTTGCAACTCTCAACAAACTTTGGAATTTGTAAGAAGCAATAAATTGGTGACTAGATTTGTGCACGCGGCTTTTTCTATTGTCTTTAGATTATAATTAAAATGCAAGTTGTCCTGATTTAGCAGCCGAATTTTGTTTTTGTACTTTTGTATTATTCAATGTCCTATCTGAATGCCTTTCAGCCAGATTCGTCTGCAATGAAATTGGTACGTGTAAAGATAGATTATTTTATAAAAGAACGACTATGAAATATAAGACTCGCCGATCCCATAACGTTTTAACTGATCAATTTGTGCTTTAGTAATCCTCCTACTCACAATATTAATTGTATGATTGACTACAACTTTGTACTGATTGATTTACTACAATTTACATCTCGCTAACTTAGTTATGATTTATTCCATCTCTCAAGTTTTGTGTTTACCGTCTCTTGCTAATTACCTTGCTTGGATATGATTTATAGCGCATACGTATAGACTCACTGAGTGAACATACCTACCTATTTGTGTTTTGACCTTTGACTACTTCGAAATAAATACTCAAATAGCAGTGCTTAAGATTAATGTAAACCAAGTATTTTAAAATATTTTTAGTAAGTGTAGTCTAATTCACTCATTTTGAACTTTGAAAAATCAATATTTACTAAAGTACTAAAATTAAGTATGTTTTACTGTAATCAAACTAATAAATGTTTATCATTGATACATAATGAACTTTAATCTCACCTTTCGCATCTCTGGATGTGGTAATGTACACAATTTTCTTACCTTATTACCATCCTACGCCTAGGTTGCGTGGTTATTATAATTTTCGTCAGTTCGTGATAGCTAGCTCATTTTGTTTGGGCGTGTAATTATGTATGTACTTTCAAGATGCCATCGGATCTAATCACGCGATTGTCGACTCTGTGCTTGAGATGATTAAGTTAATCGTGGCAACCTTTTTTTTTCTTCATTCCGAAGTAAGGAACACGCGATTGGTTTCTAAAGCTTTGTATGACATCACCAGAATTTGTCTTGTGCGTCCTTACATGGTTGCATCGTGTATGATCTATTGGTTACTACTTGTGAACAGCTGACATCCGTAATGATCGTATGACGTGTAAACGCCGAAACTTTTCCATAAATGGCAAGTGCAAATAAAGTACACGTGTATTAATCGCGGGAGTTATTAATTATACATTAATAGATATACTTTGAAATGAAAAATGAAATTCATGAATTGAATGTGTGAAATGAAAATTTTCATTTCACATATTTCATTGCTAACATTAGCAGCGCCCTCACAGAGCCTCATGACCATGTACTTAATGATTAATATTATGTATTAGCAAGTAAGGACATGTACAGGATAATGTACCTACATGAAAGCTATCATTGTACATTGTAGGTCCAAGAAGGACCCGAAGACGTATTTTACCATAGCAACTTTTGTACGTTTAGCCAATAATTTTATTAATCCTTTATCTTGCTTTCCTTTAATCTAGAACTAGAGCCTAAATAGTCTGGATGTCTAAATAGTAATATGACACATCAAAATTCAAATGCTTCATTCTTTCTCTAATGAGCTTATCGTAATAGGTGCACTGACAAATTGTTTTGCGATTAATTTTTTCGAAAACCTCTGTGTGAACTATGAACCATTTTGATATCTATGTATTTAATTGTGTGAATCGGGGTAGGATTTCGAAGATTGCGACTATTTACACTAGCGGCACGCTATGATGGCCGGTTGACACATTACAATAGGTCAATTTATTCTCGAACAAAAAACAATTAAGTTTTTTTAAATTTATGAATCTCTGCACATCACTATCGTCATAGCTATCGTCAATAAAGTAATACAATTATTTCCTTCAAAGTCGTTATCAATTAATACGGAACGTTTGTCCAACCGGCCATCATAGCGTGCCGCTAGTGTAGTCAATATCTGGTTCTTACAATCACCACAGTCCATAGATATTATATATTTTGCGTATTATATATTTTGCGCAAGGCAAATATTACATCCGTAACTTCTCAAATATCTGAAATTGCTCTACTTACGAGTAGTATAGATAATTGGTTATTTGACTACTATTCAAATAAATTATTTTTTAGTGATTATTAAATAGAGGATCTCCCAAAAGTCGTAATATTCACGTCCCCTGTTAGTTTTATTTTGAATAACTATTTTAAACTATCGATTAAAGTAAAAAAGTGCGTCGAACTTTGATGACGTCACTATTCAATATTTCATACACATCCCATACTAAGCACGCGTTTTGACGTTTGAAAAAAAAAGTTGCTGATTTGACTAGTTGTGAAATACCCAATTCTGTAGACTTAAGCATCTCCGCAACGCATGCCCAAGGTTGTAATCAGCTTAACAAGCGGGCGGTAAGTCGAGCCGGGGAGGGCCTTATTAATCGCCTGTCCGGAGCATCTGCGGTCCAACCGCTGACCCCTGTCGACCGGCTTTGTCGCCTCCTAGATGTTTGTCTCTGTCCGCTTCTATATTTTGCCTATTTGTTAATACTGCATATACACCGAGCTTACAATGAAAAACCTGATCGATCTGTGATCTCGTTAATCTTTCATGATCTATCCTTTTATTGGAAAATAATACTTACATATAATATTTTTCTTTTTCTTCGTTTAGACTAGTATTTATTGGTTCACTTCTGTTTTATATTATGATATGGGTCCTAACTCCTAATCTAATGATTGCTCTGAAATCCTTAAGTGCACAAAAATTAACAAGTACATATTTATAATGCTACTAGAAGATGATGCCCGCGACTTCGTCCGCGTTTAATCAACATTAAGGTTATTTGATTCCTACGGGAACTAGGTATTTAATTTTCCGGGAAAAATGCCTACGTCCTTCCCCGGGATGCAAATCTATCTCTATACCAAAAAGTAAAAGATGTAATGCTATAACTTTCCTCACATAACAATATTATGATAGGGATGGCTTGAATTTTTGACATTAGAATTTAGTAATCGACATTTTTTATATCACTTACCGCAGTTTACTATCAATCATCAATATTCTATCAATTATCATTATATTTTTCAAAATTGCGCCACTGTTGTTTAATATCTGATATATATACTCAGTCGGAATGTACCTAAAAGAAAGGTTTTGCTTTCGGAAATCTTTTGTTCCCATAATGGACATCCGTGTATCGTTAGTGGATAACCGCAAGAAGTGGTAATTTCATAAGCTCTTGTTTTATATACCGTTAAGATTGATATCTTCTTTTGATCACAACTCGTATTCACTTTGTTTTTATATTTATATTTATTTGGGTTGCGAAGAGCCAACTCTTATTATTACTATTTACCATTTTTTTGGTATTGTAACATACCTACCTATAACATAACATATACAATATGTATTGTAACAACATACATACCTACCTACAATCTTGATGTTATACCTGAATGTTTAATAGTATTATGGGCTATGGCCGAATTTTGAAACGTCTCTTAATTTTACAGAGGTTCGTTAGTAATAAGTGAGTATTTTGTCTGTATGAACTAAATATAAAAAATATTCTTATGTTTTAAGATATTTTTGAAGAGAGTCGTCAGTCCAATAATTATAACTACAGACTATGCTGCGTAGCCTAAGATCCAAGATCAAAATAATAATATAACCTTTAATCCGTTCCGCCTGGAGCTCACTACATACAAATAACTAATTTATCGAGTGGTGTGTAGTTAGATGTACAGATAATTATGTACATAGTAATTGAGCTCATAAGTACGATGTAGATGTTTGATAACAGACAAGCATTTCAAAATCCGTGTGCTGGAGCACGTGCGGCTGTACAGCGCCTACGCTGTTGGCTAGATGGAAACTCGAATCACTTTCAAAATCCTATGCGCGGCCGTGGCTACGTCGAAGGTTACCAATATGAGGTATAACCTTTATGTTAGGAAGTTGACTTTTTTCCCATATACCTGTTCCTCTCTATAATGTAACACAATATAGTAATTGAAATTATTGACAGTGGTTGCTTTGCTGGAAGGCTACCATCATTGATGTTTTAGTACCTTCTATTTCAATGGCTCCTATCTATAATTTCAAAATAGGTTCCTATAGTCCTACAAACTTATCAGACCCGGTGACAGTGTCACTAGTAGGTATATCTGTGAAAAATAAAATAAAAACAAAACCTAAACAGGCATAAAATTAGTTCCAATTTTGACCACCGGGTCAGCAAAGTTTGTGGGAACATGCTTATTTCAAAATTTTTGATAATTTAGCAAGAAGATATTTATTTAAATAAGAACAAAATTAAAAAACACAACTGCCCTGTCACATAGAATTAAAAAAAAATTATAGCCAGTGTCACTCGGGATGTAACGATTTTAACGATATCCCATATACATCCAAATCTTCCCCCCGATTGGGTAAGGAAATCGTAATCGTAATCGTTTGTCAAACGGATATGTATAAGGAGTTCATAGATGCCTGCACGTCAAAAAGCATGTATGAACTCCATAAACAGTTCGAGTACATTCAAAATGTTGTCAAATGATAACGATTAGCTTAGAGTTTAGACAATTGGGTCTGTTCAGGCATTTAGAAGTTATGGTCGAATAAAGAAACTCTCTTGCTGCAGTATACATTAACATACATGAACCCTGAAAACATTACACTCTTTTTTTTTGGGCAGCCGTGTAATAATAAATTATGCCTCATTCATATAATAATATGTACTTAGATTATTTGTCAGTCGTTGAACTTGACGGTAATTTTTAAAACGTATTTTTATTTAAATATTATTTAAGAGAGCTTTATATGGAGATTCTCTTTTTTTGTTGTACAGAAGTTTTTTTTTTTATATCCATTAACAAAATAATTCTCTGCATGCCTAATTAAATTGTAAGATTTCAAGTTTTTTTTCTATATTAGGTACTTACATGAACACAACTTTATCTTTTTTATAAAATATAAAATTACAACATAAAATTACAATATAAAATTAAAATATACACATCTTTCTTGTTCTCTTTTAATAAATAATGGTTAACGAGTCGGAATTCATTAACAAAAAAATGTTTTTATAGGAATTATATTCGCATTTTAAAATTACGTACACTTTAAGGTTATTTGTCCAGGTAATTATGAATTTTTATCATCATATAGCATGTAATGATATCCCCGGAGCCTAACCCTAATTGCACCCTCCAGCCTACGTTGTCGGGTGTCGCATCATTGTGCGAGCACTTTTTGTTTCCTTCGCTGTAGCAACCTTTATTAACTAGTTCTTCTTTTTTTTTTTTAAATATAAAACAGGTTATGGGCCTCTTTTAATATGTCAAAGTAACACGTTTGAAGCCATTAACTCTGGGGCGCTAAGTATCAGTAAGTTTAACTGCGATTCTTGTAATCATGATGCTGTAACTCTTGCGGTAACTGCACAAGACGCAGAGTTCTAACATGCAAAATCTGTACGATCAATCGATAGTCAATTTTTTTCTAGTTAAATGTGTTAGATACCCGTTAACGTTTAAGTGTTAGAGGTGATATGAGTTTCATCTGGAAGTTTTACTCTTTATATTATAATAATAGGGTATAAGATGTCCTACCTAACTTAGCGGATTTTTTTTCATCAGTTACAGATGAAAAAAAATCCGTAACTACTCCGTACTAGAAAATGAACATTCATGGTGTAATTCTCTCACATCAGCTTTTTTATTGTGTTCGATGTTGTGCTGACACTCGACTTTGTGTAATTGAATCCTACTGATCTTTAATCTCTATGTAATGAAATATGTAAAATCGGTTATGCCAGTGACCTGATAAAAGCTTTCAATTTGAACTCAAAGAAATCCATATTGGAGTATGTACCTACTGCAATAAGTATGTATGCAATAAGTACTGCAATCTCGACGACAAATTATAACGCTTTGTCACAATGATATGAAAAGAAGCATAATATCCATGTTCGCTTTTAATTGCCATATTGTATTTTTTTCTAATTGTGAGAGAAGTTTTCTAGAGATTCCGGATTCTTGTATAGAACAGTATCTCACGGGTGGGACAGTAGCTGCGTGCACTTGAACGCGTTTTTCTTAAACAAATTAGCCACACTTCATTACGCGGCCAAAGTTTAATTTGAGACTAATTGGATGCAATGACTCCACAGTTTTAGATATAGTGCGCGAAATTTGCTGATTTTTGAAATAAATAAATCGTTTAAATGCTGGAAAGCTTTTCTCATGTTCACACGTACATTTACCGCCAAGTATTCATCTGTCAAGTATATTGATTGCAATAGGTGGTAATTAACTCTTTGTATTTTCTTGCTTCCATCATCACAGTCTGTCATTTGTTTTATTAGTTCTAATTAAGCTTTTTAATTACTAACTCCCGCCATTGATATAATTGGTAGATTTTTCCAAGAACCCAATTGCTGAAAACCTCAAATCGTTCGTATGGATTCAGGTTTATTAAAGATCCCGTTACATCTGCAAATCCTCTCAGAGAAGGTAATCATTATAGCTTGAAATTGATAGCTAGCTATAGAAATTGAGCTTTACTACGTTTTACTTTACTAGTTAGTCAGTTTTCCACTTTATATTCTAGATAAATAGATGTTTGTTGTACAAATGACCATGACCATGATCTTAGTGAGCGGAAGTTTCCAAATGCATTCCATTAATTGGTGCACCTAGACCTACTTTTAAAAACTACTTAAACATACACATTGCCAGCTTATCCTGATGATATACATCTTCGACGTTTATAATTGCCACGATAACCTAATTCCGCTCTTTATATCCGAGCTCACTTAATAAAACCTACATGTAATTGACTCTACAATTTTATTGGGAGTGGAATTTTTCGAATTTTATAACTTCCCGCCATATCACCGACGCGAATGGATATGGGCCGGACGGTATATTAATGAATACCACTCATGGATAACAGGTTCTATTCATTACTCTCGGTGTAATTACATTGTGAGCTTATCTTTCAATGGCCTAGCTACTAGATGTAACGGACCAGCTAAAAATACAAATTGCCGAGGAAATTGAGAAGGTCCTTGGTAGGTAAGTGTCTACAGCAATACCTACGCATTGCTAATTCAATAGGTTGCATTTAATTATGTATGTATTTCGCGTTATATACGTTTCTTATTTATTATGAGTTTATACGGGTTATAGATTCTATAGGTACATATGGCATATAATATATTTTTGGCATTTCCATTTTAGGCGAGCCCGTACACTCGTAGGTACAGTGTAGGGGAGACCGGGGATGGTTGGCTATAGGGGCAGGTAGACTAATCAACAATAACTCGCCACTATCACGTGTTTTTCATCAACCAATTATGAGTGACGATGCCTCCCCGCGACCCGCTAACTTGTGCGAAGTGAGCAGCCGCAGTCGCGCGGGGTTCGTGAGTGGCATCACATTTTGTCTTTTTGGCCTCGGTAAGTGACATTTTTCGTTCTTACTTTTTTTGTTATCGTGTCTATGAATCTGTTAGAAAAAATGTAGTTGTTATGCCTAATGTAAATATGATAGTTTTATTCTATATTACACTGTATTGCTTCCATGTTAGTGCCAGAGTTTGCATATGATACCCAGGTAAAATTCAAAATGGCGCCAGGGGTTGGTTGACCAATTTTTTTCGGGGTAGGTAGACTTATTAGTTTAGTTATTAAAAAAAGTTATTCTTTATGTGTGGGCTAATGGTTATTGTGCATCATCAATGTAAACACTATTATGGTCTCTCTCACATACTAAATTACAAATGTATTTTTACAGAAAATGAGGACGTACATAAGAAAATCTGAAAGGGGTGATGTACCAAAAGATATCCTAGAAAGAGCTTGCCAAGCAGTAATCTTCGATAGTAATAGCATAAACGCCACATCAAAGAAATACCAAATTCCATACAAAACGTTGCATCGTAATATAACTAAACTGAAACATAAGCTAGAAAATAATCCGAACCTCAGGAGAGCAGATTTGACCCTGGACACGGCGGGGTACTAAAAATAAAAGTTTATGATAGTCACTAATTTATGTTAAGTAAGTAAGTAAGTTTATGAAGTACAAAAATTAATCTTACTTATTGTAAATTTAAGTTTTTTTTAAATAGTTTAATGTGACTGTTACCTTTAGTAAAGTTCTTTATTAACCGAGAATGGATCTCAAATTTAAGTTTTTTTATAATTAAATAAAAAGTTTCTATCATTTAGTACATTTTAATGTTTTATTTTATACTTATCCTCTTTATTTACACTAATTACTGCCTAGGTCAACCTACCCCATGCTTATGGTCAACTTACCCCGGATATGGGGTAGGTTGACCAAGCGTCAGGGGTTTAGAAAATCGACTAAATAAGTATTATAATGATACATATATAGGTTATAGATTAGTATTTTAGGTACCTGAATAGCTCTTCTATCTGTATCAACTGTTGTTTTTGTTATATTAAGTTAAAAATCAGAGATATACGAGCTTAAGTGAAAAGTTAGTCAACCATCCCCGGTCTCCCCTACACTGAGATATTTAGCATTTTTCTATGGTGCTGTTTACAAGCAGTACCTACCATTTACAAGCAGTACCATTTACATACGAGTATTTTTAGCTGTGTAGGTATACTAAATTCATACTTAACCAGATTAGACTACCATCATAATTTATTACTTTATAGTTGAGATTTTTTTTTTTTAATTGAAAACAAAACAATAGAAATTAAAGCTAGCTAGCCTAACCTAATTACTATATAAATCATGCCCGCGTGGAATGGTGGCGAGAATACTGGCTGCATTTCCGCGCTGGACAGCCAGGCTGATCCTTTGCGCAAAAAATGAGCCAGCCCTTCTGTCACCAGATGAGGCAATCAACCGCGGTGAAATAGCTCGCAAAAAATTTTTGGCACTAAGACTCCACGGCCCCAGGGTCTCCACGGCAAACGGAACAAATATGAAGTTATATAAGTTGAGATTGTAGTTTAGCGGATATTTGTCATTGATGATGATGAAAATTCTCAATTGATTGCAAAAAACAGTATCAATGCTAAGCTCTAGGTGACCGCAAAAAGGTTTGTTCACGATAGGGTACACTTCGGGTGTCATTCTTGGTACTTCACGTGAGATGTAGCAAATTCTACAATAAAATAATGTGACGAAAAATACTAAGAATAGTCATTCGCAGTACATGCGTTTAGTTGGTAGTTAGCAGCATCACACGAGAACATATCTGATAACAATGTTGAGAAGCGCATCACAGCTCGGCATTAGTTCAGATTGGTTCAAGAAAGCGCGGAACAATAGGCTGGGAGACCCGTGACATTGTTTCGATGCGCCACTTTTTGCGACACTCGCCATACGTTCATAACGGATGAACGCCTGCGCCCGTGATGATTAACTGCTGTCAACCTTCAGATTTATTAGTCACTAATCATCATTAAGTGATAATTTTTATTATATTGCGTTATTGTTTCAATAATTTTTTGACTTAAGTAATTATTTTTAAACTGATATTCAATTTACAATATACAATGTTCTTACCTTTTTTCAGTGTACCTAACTAATCTGCAGCCATTTTCTCTAACTCAGTGGCTATAAAAAATTTAAAGCCACTGACTTATATTTTTTGACCAACTGCCTCGTTGGTCTAGTGGTCGGCACGTTCGACTGCGGGTTCGAGTCCCGGGTCGGGCCATAATTGATGATTGGGTTTTTCTGACTAGAAATTCTCAGTACTAGCCCGGAGTTAGGAAGTTGGCGGTGTTTCACCCCCGTGCCTCGGAGAGCACGTGATTCGCGAAGCCGTCGGTCCCGGTTATTATCACT
The DNA here is from genome assembly GCA_917051295.2 of Erebia ligea. Classification (NCBI taxonomy): domain Eukaryota; kingdom Metazoa; phylum Arthropoda; class Insecta; order Lepidoptera; family Nymphalidae; genus Erebia; species Erebia ligea. The sequence goes on from OU785226.1 coordinate 2,353,773, forward strand.
AACATAATAATAGTCGTTAAAGCCCGCCAACCCGCATTGGAGCAGCGTGGTGGGTCTAAGCTGTAATTCCCTCTCTCCTATGAGAGTGGAGGCCTGTGCCCAGCAGACCTCTACTCCACATTAATGGGCTGTTGTGGTGTGGTGTGGACTGTGGTGACATATATTATTTATCCATTGAAGGTTTGCTATGAAAATGTTATTTTTACATCATATCAAACCTGCAATTGATAAAAAGTCAGTGGCTTTCACTTTTCATGTGAAAGTTAGTTTGGATTATAGCAAACTATAAACCATGGTGTGTTAACGATAAACGTTAAATTATATTTTGTAGGATGCTAAAATGTCTTACCTAATAAAATTTTAAGACTCGGGCCTCTGCCAATAAGGCAATACCGATACGTATTTCAATTATCTGAATTAATTCAGGAAACACAATGGCTAATTAAAACTTTAAAACACTTTGTCGATAATAATTGCAGCAAAGGAATCGATCCGCATAGCCACATTTTCTATACCCATTGTTTCCAAAGGAGATGGCAGGGACGGAACGAGTTCGGGCGGTGTGGTAAAAACTCGACCACTGCCGAAGGGAATCAATTCCCTGGGAATGTATCTGTTGACTGCCGCCCTCCCCCCTCTCTCTTCTGGAAGGAATTCCAGCTGGAATCCCTAATTAAAACTTTATCTAGTCCCGCCTATTTTCTGGAACCCCCGTATCTTAAAATGCTTTAACAAACTCGTGATCGATCATTTTCGACTGCAGATAGGTTTGTCAAAATCTTCTACTATAAGTACGATACCACGATACGTTTATAGTACGAACCACTAGAATTTTACGATGCCACCGACTGGTTTTTGAAATCCCTTGGGAATTCTTTGACTTTCTAGAAAGAAAATTAACCAGTGAGTAGTGACCGTCTTGAAGTTGCGAACTATCTCTGTACCAAATTTTCGACAAAATCTGTTAATAGGATGGGCATTTACAATGTAGCAATGGATCGTTTTACTTCCTAGGATTGACTGTAGAACCACAATCATACTTCATACTAATCTTATAAATGCGAAAGTGTGTTTGTTTGTTGGTTTATTGGTTTGTTCTTCAATCACGCCGCAATGGAGCAATGGATCGACGTGATTTTGGTATGGGTATAGTTGAGGACCTGGAGAGTGACATAGGCTTCTTTTTATCCCGGAAAATTAAGGGGTTCCCGCGGGAATCAGAAAAACTTAAACCACGCGGACTAAGTCGCGGGCATCAGCTAGTCATCTAATAATGAAGACACTCGTCTTCATTATTAGATGACAGTTTAAAATATAATCAGATTATTCCTACCTGAAAATAACTAAATAAAAAGGAATTATAAATCCAAAGTCCACAAAAAACTCATCAGCATTGTAACTAACACAATGAATCATAAATTACAGGTTGCATTATAATATCAAGATGGGTGCACCGATATACATACGAGTAATATAATATAATAACCGCATGCACTTGACATTATGTTAGCAGTAATCCACTTTGCTAACGACATTGTAGCTGTGGCCTGCAGTTAACGAGGAGACACTTACAGAATATTAATCACACTATAGATTAACGTGGCCATACGTCTCCCTTTCAGAGAGACTATCCCCTTTTTAACAAACTTCAAAAAGAAGAATGGAGGGTTTGCCCTCTAGTGCACGCGTTTACTATGTTTTTTTGAACAGGACTATTGAATCTTTATTTTGTTCTATGATGGCAGCCTCGTTGGTCTTTTGGCTACCTTAATCGGCTTAGTAAAAGTAGCAATCCGAAGTTAGGAAGTTGGCGTTGTTACGCCTCGTGCCTTGGCTTGGAGAACACGTAAATCCGTTGATATGGACTCCCATATCAATATAGTGTGTATATATAATACTAGATGATGCCCGCGACTTCGTCCGGGTGGATTAAGGTTTTTTGATTCCCGCGGGAAATCCTTAATTTTCCGGGATAAAAAGTAGCCTATGTCCTTCCCCTGGAAAAAACCTACCTCTATAACAAATTTCAGCAAAATCGGTTGAAAAGATGGACTGGGGAAGCGTAGCAGACAGACAGACAGACAGACACACTTTCGCATTTATAATATTAGTATGGATAAGCTTAAAAAGGGAGAAAGGGCTCTCTATTAGACTCAATTTAATTTTGCATGGAGCCGATCGGATCTTTTGTTTTTTTGATGAATGATAGATTTTGGTTGCCTGTTGGTCTTGAGGCTACCGTATGGGGTTTAGCAAAAGTGGCAATCCGAAGTTGGAAACTGCCTTGGCCAGCGGGCTTGGGGAGCACGTGAAGTCGTTTTGAAGGGAGTAGAGAGTGCATCTGTATCTGTGCACTATAATATCCACTGCGCAGATAGCACGTCTCCGTCAAAATTAGCTGCAGAAATTCGACCAGAAGAATATTATTATGACAGCTTTTAATAATGGTAAATATGATAGAGTCTTTCTTAATGAGGACAGTGGGGCATATAGTAGGTATAGGCGCCCGCTGGACAACAAAACGTGCCATTTTACAAAGCTGTTGCTCGTGGTGATCAGTATCTATTGGTGTTTTCAAAAATTTCGCACTTCATACTTGAACAAATAAATAAATAACATTATTTATTCGTTTCGTTGATATCTTTTAAGAGCAAGCATAAATAACAATATTATAAAAGCAAGAATAAAAGTCAAATGTCTGTTCTAAACAGTAAATACCGCCTTTTCTCTATAACTATACAGTATCCAGGCCCCGATTGTGTAAGGAAATCGTTATCGTAGTCGTTTGTCATACGAATAATTCAAACCTGCACGTCAAAAAGCATGTATGAACTCTTTATACAGTTCGAGTAATACGTTTTAATTTTAAGCTGTCAAATGATTACGATTTGCTTAGACAATTGGGCCTCAGGTTATGGTACCGCGGACTTTTGGTATCCCATTGATAAAATTAGAGGTTCCAATTTCTGTCCTTAAGTAGATGAAATCCGAAAGTGTCTCTAATAAAATTAGGACATGACAGTGTCCACCGCCATCATATAAAAAAACCGGCCAAGTGCGAGTCGGACTCGCGCACCGAGGGTTCCGTACAAACCTGTAGTAAGTTTTAAATTATTAAAAAAAAACTACTTACAAGATCTCGTTCAAACCAATTTTCGGTGGAAGTTTGCATGGTAATGTACATCATATATTTTTTTTAGTTTTATCATTCTCTTATTTTAGAAGTTACGGGGGGGGGGGGGGGGGGGGGGGACGACGACGACACACATTCTACCACTTTGGAAGTGTCTCTCGCGCAAAAAAAATGATATTAGAAACCTCAATATCATTTGTGAAGACCTATCCATAGATACCCCACACGTATGGGTTTGATGAAAAAAAAATTTTTGAGTTTCAGTTCTAAGTATGGGGACCCCCAAAATTTATTGTTTTTTTTTCTATTTTTGTGTGAAAATCTTAATGCGGTTCACAGAATACATCTACTTACCAAGTTTCAACAGTATAGTTCTTATAGTTTCGGAAAAAAGTGGCTGTGACATACGGACGGACAGACAGACAGACAGACAGACATGACGAATCTATAAGGGTTCCGTTTTTGCCAAATTTGGCTACGGAACCCTAAAAACGTCGTTTGATTATACATACTTTATTTTATATTTCTTTCTAAATTCATCTTGCAAAAGTGTCCCATTTTGAGCCGGAGAAATATGGCCATGTTCGATAAAACTATAGCTGATAACAATGCTTAATTAAAAAATAATAATACGCTATTATTTTATGGAGCACCTGTTAAAAAAATATTTTATGACGAGAATGACATAGCGTGTATGACGAGATAATTCCAGCTAACTAGGAATTAAAGTTGAAAAAGTGGACCACAGTTTTTGTTTTTCATAGCTCCCGTCATTGTTTGTCCCTTCCACCTTTACTCTCGAGTTCTATGCATACTATTCTATTGATAATAAACATAATGAATATTATGTATGTTTACATTTTTTATAATGCGCTGAAATGTCGCTTATTATATTTATCTTTATAGTAGGTATATTCATTTTAATCACGCTTTTTAACGCTCAAAGATTGACTGAGGTGATAATGTCGAATAGCTTTCCTTATGTGAAATTTGTTCATTTGAGATGTAAAGAATTTGAGTGAATAAAAAACTTGCATTCTTAAAAGGTTTGCAATGGAATTGCAGATTCGATTGAATATAGAAGAAATTCATTCCGCATTTTCTCTAATAGTCTTGCTCCTCTTTTGGCATCATCATCATCATCATCTACAATGTCACAACACATCGCAGGCCCGCTACCGAGCATGGGTCCCTCAGTATGAGAAAGGTTTAGGCCATAGTTAACCAAGCTGGTCAAGTGCAGTTTGGCAGACTTGAAACACGTTTGAGCACATTATGGAGAACTTTCAAGCTTGGGTATTGGTATTGCTTAATATATCAATAAATTATAGAGTTAGAACAACGTAGGTGTTTCAAGATTAATTTATTGCAGCCATATTGCAGTTATCTATTGGCGTTTACTTATTCGCAGTCTGTAATCGAATCGATACTTAATTTAATCTTGAAAATACTTATCTGGAAATTATTCGAACTCGTCGGATGAGTCATGCCATTTAATATCTTTAAGTAGAAGTTATGCTTTCGTTGCTTATTTGCTTCAGCAAAAATGTAAACGAGTAAAAACTACTACGTTATCGTAAGTAGTGGCCGCGAATGGATTCGCTTAATTAAAAGGTATGCAGCGAGTAATGGTGTAAAAATTGGTCAGATTATCCCGCAATACGAATATGCGCGTTCTGTATGGTGACATCTGCCGAGAATCGACGTCGCCTGTCCACTCGTCACAGCCTCCGAAATGCTAAAAATGGCATAAATAATTTATACGCGGCTTGCTGGACTCCGTTTTTGTCGCGTCGTCGACCTGACCGCTGATGCATTTATAATATAAGGGTGCTTTTTGCACAGTCCCTCAGCCGCGTCGGAATGCAACCGCTAAAATTGATCTTGTTCCAAACGTGAGCTGGAAAGTAAATAGTATTTGCACGACAGTTGAACTGTCGCGGCTCACATCGCATTGTCTTCATCTCTACACGTCGATACTAAAGTCTGAATGGCTTTTTTTCATTCATAGTAGACTTGACTTTTCTATAATCACGGCTGGTAGAACAATGATAAATTGAATTACCTATACTACACTTGGTTTGAAGATATTTGATTTAACGTATCAAAAAAAATCAGTTGCAAAACTAAATTATTCTTTCAGGTGCAGAATATAAACTGTTTTTTAATATAATTTATACAGATTACATTCAGACTTGTGCTGAGTCGGCAATATAATCGGTGGAGCTTTTTAACTGAACTTAGTTTACTTTCCTGGAATGATCTGCATACCGGTTTGTACTGCGAATCAAAACAAGAAACTGCTAATACTGTAATTTATTCTTGTTAATCTATTACCGTGTATGCTGTTGGGTGTATAGGAAAGTTCTAATCTACCTTGTTTTTAACATTTTGACTGCGGATGACGATTTCATAAAAGTTTTGTGAATTTTAATATAATCCATACTAATATTATATGTAAATGCGAAAGTGTGTCTGTCTGTCCGTCCGTCTTTCTGTCTGTCTGCTACGCTTTTCGGCCTTTAATCTTCTCAACAGATTTTGATGAAATTTGGTATAAACTCGTATTTTTTTATTCAAATAAACTTATTAGGTAGTGCTTTTGAATCGTTGCGAATAGAGATAGATTGCATCCCTGGGAAGGACACAATTAAGGGGTTCCCGCGGGAAAACAAAAATTTAATTCACGCGGACGAAGTCGCGGGCATCATCTAGTATTTTTATATCTTGAAGCCTAAAGTGAAGAATCCAAACTTTTGCGAAACAGTATTTTTCTCATCTTAGCCCTAATTGAAACTGCTTTGTAAGAAAATTCAGCAAGCTTAAACTTTTTCCTCGGTAAACTTTCTGGTATTCCGACAATCTTCTTTGAACCCTTTTGCAACGGGAATGAATGACTGATACTTTATAAAGTTTTCTTGTACGCTACAATATTTATTTCTTTTTGTTTCAGTAAACAGGCAGTTTTCGATGGCAAAAGGGCGATACGAGGAGGAATACCGTTTGTGTTTCGTAAGTGTTTACATAATATTTTTTTTTACAGTAGAAATGCGACGTAGCATTATCCTAATTATGTTTTCCAAAAGACTTATCATCATTTCAGTTTTTGAGTCCGTGTAACTAAATTGTCACTTTGTCAAAAAATTAGGCGTGTTTTTATAAATCTATGGTTTTTTGTAGTTTAACCAAAATAATATTATCATATATAAATTATATATTATTTCATTGTATTTGTTAGATTGTTGAGGCTACCTCATTATTACAGCTTATCAGGGATTATTTCAGAGTCAGCTTATATTTAAACGAAGCGCCAATTTTTTGCAATAGCAGTGTCCGAGCTCTTGGCCAGCAACATTTACGCCAGCAAATATGGTTAATCATAAGGCCCTGAGCTTACATTGCTTTGGACAATTGCAACCAAGAGTGAAGACAAGACCTGCTCCCCAATTGTGTAAGGAAATCGTAATCGTCAAACGGATAATTCGACCTGTTTAAGGAGTTCATAAAGGGGATAGAACCGATCTGGCATAGCGACCTGCCGCCATTTTGAATTTTTTTCGAAATTGCGGCGCACAATGAAAGTGGTATGTATGGGTAGAGGACGCATAGACAAACAAATAATGTCAAGTAACATAGTACCCTAAAGTGTCACGGTACTATGTTACTTGACATTATTTGTTCGTCTATGTATCCTCTATCCATACATACCACTTTCATCGTGCGCCGCGATTTCGAAAAAAAATCAAAATGGCGGCGGGTCGCTATGCCAGCTTCCATACAAAAAGGTTCGAACCCCTTTAGAGCACCGATAAACGCAGTGTAGGACGACCTCCAGCCCGCTGGACCGACGACTTTAAAAAGGTAGCGGGAAGTGGGTGGATGAGGAAGCCGGAGGACCGTGTGTGGTGGTGCGCTCACCAAAAGGTCTATGTCCAGCAGTGGACGAATGCAGGCTGATGGATGCCTGCACGTCAAAAAGCATGGATGAACTCCTGAAACAGTTGGAGTATTATTATAAATTATAATACGTTTTAAGCTGTCAAATGATTACGATTTGCTTAGACAATTGGGTCTCTGTAGTCAAAACAATCACAATACCTATCAATATATTCGTGACACTCTCGGCATAGCGATTATGATCGCTCACGAGCAATCGCCACTTTCGACTTCAGCTAGACGACAGCCTAAGGAATGGAACACACCAGACCCTCCTCACCTTCTGATTCCTTCTACTTTGCCTCACACAAATTCAAGATTATGTTATATACCTTCACAGCTCAGTTCGGACAATGGGCTTTTGGTCCGCAGCATGGTTTCGCGCGGGTCGCGCGCTGGCACGTGGAGAAGATGCCAGAGAGACTGCCCAGCGGGGACGTGGAAGCAGTCTTCAGCCTTATGGATGACGAATTCACGCACTCCATGTGGCATTTCCAGTTAGTACCTTAACCTTAACTTTGACTTAACTCGACACTCGACTCTACCTCTGTCGAACGTAAACTTTTCACTTCGATCAAAAAATTTCCGTAAAATTATTGTATGCAAAGTAGTTCATAGAACGTTCATTAAAAAAAATGCTCGGGCAAACCCACTAAATAAAAAGAAAAATATTTGACACTCACTCCCTCAGGAATCTCACGATAAAACTAAAAAAAAATATAGCTCGAAAACTACCAAAATCGCTGAACATACATGGGGTATTTTTTGATAGGTCTAGGTAAGAAAAATCAATTTTTTTCTTTGGACGCTACTATTTTGACCACCTGTATATTATCAGAGCTCTCAGAAACATATCTGTCCCTGTCACCTTAGAAAGGTACGTCAGATCCGGTAACATTCTGACAGTATGCGGTGTGTCTGTCTTAGTACGAAATAAAGAAGCAGAGAGCTTTTATGGTGCACGTCTGAATTTTTTTGTGACAGATATCATACTAATATTATAAATGCGAAAGTGTGTTTGTTTGTTGGTTTGTCCATCAATCACGCCGTAACGAAGCAACGAATCGACGTGATTTTTGGCATGAATATAGTTGAGGACCTGGAGAGTGACATATAGGCTACTTTTTATCCCGGAAAATTAAGGAGTTCCCGCGGAAATAAAAAACAACTTAAACCACGCGGACGAAGTTGCGGGCATCAGCTAGTTTCTGATAAATGCGGCTGGCTTCAATCCTGTTATCATACCTTTGTTTGCTCGTTTGCAGGTTCAGATTGACGTATAGACTGATCTTACGAGAGAAGGAGCTGCACTTCAATATAGGCGTGTACAACCCGAGCAAGGAGCTGACGTTCAGTTGTCAGCTGCTGCTTCACACGTATTTCAAAGTGCCCGACGTACGACGCTGCCAGATCACAGGCATGCACGGCTGTATGTTCATTGACAAGGTAATAACAATAATTTCATTTATTCCAAAAGATTCTAGAAGACAGCGGCCGCCAAAGAAACTAATGTCGTCGAACCCGGATGGGCGTAAAAGTATCGATCGACCAAACCTTCAATGGTTAGATGGGGTTAACCAAGATGCAAAGCGGATTGGTTTAAGAAGATGGAGAACGAGCGCGAACGATAGAGATAGATGGAGAAATCTTCTGGAACAGGCTCGGGCCCATATAGGGCTGTAGCGCCGATGATGATGATGATTCCAAAAGATATAAATCGGAGTCAGTTATGACCGATTCTGTACAGACCGTATCTTATTTAACTGGCCTTACTGCTCTGGGCTCTAGCTCTTGTAAGCCTAATCGAAGCGCGCTGCTATATAAGACGAGCTATGGGAGGATGACTTTTCCAGAGAATCTTTTAGATGTAGCATACCGTCTTAAGTCTTGTCAGAATATAGAATTTGTCGTTTCGGACTAGCAGCAGGGGTCTTCCCGTGAGGGCCAAGCGGGCGTACGGGCTTCGAGGTCTGGCCTCATTACCCGGGCGAGGCGCGGGGTAACATTGTACCCCGGTGATTTTCTTGTAGCCGTGTGTTGGCTAGGGCTTGCCTTGCAGGCTGCGGGCCCCTAGGTCTGATGTGGTCTGTGGTGTTGGGTCTAGGGCTTGCCTTGCAGGCTGCGGGCCCCTAGGCCTGATGTGGTCTGTGGTGTTGGGTCCGCACTGCGGGTGACGTTGTCACCACCGCGTGCAGGACCCGTGTATCTCCAGGTATCTCGGCGCTGCGGGCAATGGGATCTCTCTCGCGCGCCGAGGAGCCGGTAGACTCCGCGTTGCGGGCGATATGGTCGCGCGCGGATTCGGTCTCAATTCCGGTGTGTGTCGCGTCGTCGTCGTCGCTACGATCGTCTGCGTTCCGCATTTCGGACTGTTTTCTTAAACGTTGTTCCTCCTTCAGACACGGGAGGGCGCGGTGTACCAGGAGACGCGCGAAGTGGTGACCATCAACGAGTGGACGGACCGCATCTACCAGAACACCATGCAAGAGCACATCATCACTAACGTGGTCAGCGGCCGCAAGATGCGGATACAGAAGTACAACTTCCCCGACACCGGTGAGCCTTAGGTCAAGACTCAAGGTGGACACTGAACAGTCCTGGCCTTCAGTTCAGTCACTTTTTTTCGTCTCATCAAGAAAATTGCGTTTCACTTTCATAAAGTCATGTTTTCTATAATGGCCGTTATTAGGTACGAAATCAATATTTTTACAAGCTGTGCAATGATTGTGGGTTTGTTTAGGTCAAATCTTGCAACTTAATTTTAAAACAGTTATCCCCAACAGATTGAGCTGAAATTTTTCATGCATGTTTAGTTTAGATGACAATGCATGGTAAGCAGGCTATGTGACGTCATTCTAAATCAAATATGGCGAACTCTAAGATGGCGGACTAGTTATTTTTTATGCGCCCCCATAATATGGGTATCAATAAAAAGTATTTGCTAAGAATACGAAAAATAAAATGACTTCACACTAAATTTAACATGGCGGACGATAAAAGCTTGTTTTAAAAAAATATTTTTAATGCTTTAAGATTAATTATTATATTCAATAGTGTTCTGCATGCTAAATGGCGGCATTAATAAATGGGTAAGAGTGGCACGCGTCGTAGTGGATTAGAGCGACCTATATGAATCATTCCCTTGGCAGTGATCTGGAACCCTTGGGCGGAGTTCGCAAAGGAGATCCCCGACTTCGGCGACGACGAGTTCCCAAACATGGTGTGCGTGGAGGCGGGCCGCGTCGCCGCGCCCATCGTGCTGCTGCCCGGCACCGCCTTCGAGGCGAGCCAGATACTGCAGGTGAGCGATCACCCTAACAATTGTGTGCCTAGTAGATAGGAAATTTTCTTCCTATTCGATCGCGACAACGTTAACTATGATTTGTATGGAATTGTCATGCGCTTGACAGCTGCAGGCGCTCGATCAATCCGTACTAATATTATAATGCAAGTCTGTCTGCTACGCTTTAACGGCTCATCTGTTGAACGATTTTGATGATATTTGGTATAGAGATAGGATGTATCCCGGGGAAGGACATAGAGTACTTTTATCCTGAAAAATTAAGGAATTGCCGCGGGAATAAAACTTAACGCGGACGAAGTTGCGGGTACCATCTAGTTACATATAAATGGTAGCGATCGAATACGTAAAAAAACTCGCACTCAGCATGCTGATCATCAGAACCTAAGGGCAGGGCTACACCACTCGCCCACGTGACCCGAGAAAACTACCACGAGGTATACTAGCTTCTAAGGTGTCAAACTCAGTAGGCTGCCACACGCCGCCAGCCACGCATGTTCACGATTTCTAAGACGCGCGAGTATTCGAAATGCATTCCGCGAAATTGTTGCGAGGTGAATGACTGCCGTGATTCGAAGGCAGACAGTGGTTTATCCTGTTTAAACTACCAAGAGACGAGGAAATATAGGTCTGATAAAAACAGATTGTACACACAATGTACACGCGCTATAGGTCTAACAAAAACAAGTGTACACACAAATAATATTGCAGACTAAAACTATATACCACCATATTATTGTTAAGGCCCGCGTCCACTAGGCTCGCCGAGCCGAGTCGAATCGAATCGCAGAAAGTCGCCTCCTATATATTTACTATGTAACTGCGTCCATTAGCGACGAGCCGCGGCGCGCCGAATCGAATCGACCGCGCGAATTGCTCGACAGGCGAATTTCTTCGCCGATGCGATTCGATTCGACTCGGCGCGCCTCAGTCGACGCGGAGAAGCGGATGCGCGCCAACGTATTTTTTGGTTTCGATTCCATAAATCTTTTTATTTAAAATGAATGAAGAATTATTAATATCACTGGTCCAACCATATACAAGTAAAGTCCAAGTAAGTCTAGCAAAACTTGAAATTTTTCGTAGGTTAGGTATACGAAAATATTGAAAAAATTTAACAGGATCCCTCTTCAAATCTGGATATAAATGATGAAATTCGCCATAGTTATTTCTTTTCATATTAATAATATTTGGGAGCACGCCGCGCCGTTTCCTTTTTCTATTTTCCTCTTCTTCATCAAAAAGTATTTGAAATAAAAACATCTCTTCATACGAGCTGTCCATGACGCAAAAACGACCTAATTTGATGAAAAGTTGCGATGAATGAACAATTCGATTCGATTCTTCAGAGATGGACGCACTAGGAATAAATGCGACTCGCTTCGATTCGACGCGTTTCTGCTGTAGTCGACGCCAGGCTTTAGACTGTCTTCATGTTTAACCACAGCGATAATTAGTTAGGTACTATAGATACTGCTTTACACCCACTACCTATGCATGTAAGCGTAAACACATTGGAGGTGGGTTCATTTTTGGTTTAGTGACATCTACTAACCTCATACAGTATCGAAAGGGGTTGTTTCATCTTGGGCCAGGTACTTGTACAGTATTCCAAAAAATAGTATAAAATCATAGAAAACTAAATAAAATATGCTTTTTTGCAGTTTTACAATGATTAAGAGGTACAAAAATAAAATGTTTAATTAGGTACATTTGTAGAATAGCAACTCTCGCAGCGCATCCATCCATCCATCTGCTGCTGTTGGATATTTTAAGGTTAATTCTCATTTCTCAGGTTATTTTTATGTCAAATGTCATCATGACACGTGTAATATACGTCAATGTCAAAATGGACGCGTGTTGTTGTGCCATTATTTTGCAAAATAATTTCGCATTGTACCTCGTAAATTGAACTTTTTAGTAAGAAATAAAGAAAAAAATGTTATTATTTTATGACCCCGAACATTTTAAAATACCGTACAAATACCTGGCCCAGGCTCCATATAAATTTGAAACAACCCCTTTTAAATATACATACTTACCGGATAAACTCACGTGTTATGTCGGAAATGCCCGACTAGTTTCGAACCCGTTCGGGCCCTTATTCATGACCCTGTTCGTGCGACGCGGTCGCTGCTCGACTGCGGACTGCATACCGTACAGCTCTCTGCGAGGGGTGTCGAGGTGGTAATGCGTCCTCTCCCGACCTTCTTCACTGTGGTCGTCATTGTGATGTTAACATGTCGAACGGGTTCGAAACTAGTCGGGCATTTCCGACATAACACGTGAGTTTATCCGGTAAGTATGTTATTTTATTTATTATCCACTACAAGTTAGCCCTTGACTGCGATCTCACCTGATGGTAAGTGATGATGCAGTCTAAGATGGTAGCGGGCTAACCTATTAGGGGCATGGCAGTTATATTAAACCCATACCCCTATTCGGTTTCTACACGGCATCGTACCGGAACGCTAAATCGCTTGGCGGCACGTCTTTGCCGGTAGGGTGGTAACTAGCCACGGCCGAAGCCTCCCACCAGGCCAGACCAGGGAAAATTCAGAAATTATAAATATATATATATATTTATAATTTAAAATGAAAATTACTCACGATAGTTTAAACGTTAAAAAGTATTGAAATTGTTTTCTTGTTTCCAGGTGATGTAGGGAGCAATCGCCTCCCCTCGCAGCCGTCCACACTGAAGTCAATTCAAGTGAATATTCTTACGTCTATGACAATATTGTACCTCCAACGTAACGCTAGGAGATACTAACTAAACTGAATCTTCATATCTTTGTCTGTCTGTCTTTGTAACTTCTTTACGGTCAATCGAATAACCGATTTGGTTTAGTAAAGTCACACATAATTTAATTATTATTGCTGTATTTTTACGATCCTTCATAATATCGATGTAAAACTGCTTTGGTATATTCCAATGATATTTTACCATAGATTTTACGTTCACATTACGAAAGAGTAAGAAGGAAGATACAAAGATAGACATTTTATTCCTAATAAACATTCCAATAATACTTTTATATCTTTAATAAAAATGAGTGCAAATCTCTGTGTTAAATATTTAAAAAAACACAACAAATAAGGTCTACATTTTGTTGAAAAAATTGGCGTTTAAATAAAATCTTTGATAATTGGAATATCAAAATTAGTATCAAAATCCAGCTTTTTGGGAAATTTTCAAAACGAAGTGCGCTCTGTAAAATTTCGATTGGTTGTACAGAAATAAGTTTTATCTATGGAATATTCATAAAGTAGTTTTCACTTCAATTTTCTTGTCGTAATACATAAAATAATTGGTTGTCTCTAAGACTTGCTTCCTTCTTCGTCTTCCTATCTTTATTCTTTGTAGTTATAAAGGTTTTCTATTAGTAATGTTCCTGTTTTAAGTATGTAACGAAACTATTTTTAGAATTACATTCCGGTGTTTAAAATTTTAATATAGACTTAAGACTAAATTTAATTTTGCCGGCGACTTTTGTCTCTAATATGCGTAGAATTATCAATTTTCGTAAAAGGGTTGGTTTAAAATTAAGTAAGTAAAGCATATTTCAATATCCAGTTTTCTTTAGTCGATAGAGTAAAATTACGACTGTAAATTGTGAATTTTTATTAATATAATGTTCATATTGAATCGATTCAATTTCAATGTAATAATAAATCGATATCATGATAATATCTTTCAAATAATTAATAGATATTGACTTTCAATGACACAATCACTATCAAAAACAATTTCATTCACTTTGCTATTCTAATTGATACATTGGATAAAAAAATCATAATAGAATATTGGTCTTCAAATCAAATTTTTGTACTTTTATTCTATCGTACTAAAGTCTTACAAAGTATTGAAAATTTACTCTATCAATATCTTCGTCGACTTAATGTAAAATGTTTTTTCAAGTTCATTATAGACGTATCGTATCGACATAATAAAATAAAATATAATAATTTATATTTACTACCATTCACTCGCATCACAAAATACTCAAGACAATATTTTTGTTTAGTAACTTATTTTTATAAATGTTAGCTGTTAATGCAATGCTTTATAATAATAATTTATGAATAGTAATGTAATAGAAGAATAATTTTGATTACCTACAACGATTTCACTTCGCCTCATTTGTCGAAAGTCAATACCTTGCCTCTTTTACTTGATTTCTGAGTTAAAAGTAAATCTCAAAGTAATTGGATAGTTTAGGACAAATCTCGCGCGTCGCGAATCAAGGCGCAAGTGATTTAATTAAGAACCATAAAAAGAGCGTTGGTCCTTTTAATCGATGATTTATATTATGATCCTAAAACTAAATCGATTTAAGCCATTCATTGATCAGCATGATTTGAGCAAAATAATTAAATAATAATAATTAATGTACATAAAGCCGCACGCACAATTTGTACAAATTGACATTGTTTTTTTTTATGTACACTGTATTTTGTACTTTTTTTATACGTTTTGGAGGCTTTTAAAGTATACGACAAATAATATAAGAGAATGTACTTAGGTGTAATAAGTTCCTTATTCTTTTAAGAATAAAATGCAATTAAATGGGTACTTTTAATAGTTGTAGCGTTTTGTAAGATTTTCCACAAGAATTGTTGAACAATGTTATAAATAATAATACCAATGTATTTCTATGTACCTACTTGCTAAACCGTTTTATGGTAAGTAATCAACTAACATGATAAAAATAGCATACTTTCATCAAAGTATGTATACTTAGTAATAAAATCAATTCAGTGACATCGAATTGTAACAAATCTCTTGTAACATTATGGATATTAATATTGGTGATTTTAAACATCGAAAATTAGTTAAACCTGTACTTCCATAAGTGCAATAAAGTGAAGTAATTAGAAAAATACCTATGTGTTTTCTTGCTAATCCCACCATCACCCTCCTTGCATAATATTATAGTCAATCCTCCAGGCAGATTTTATACTAAGAATCACTTAATTTTGCAGTTAATATTATTTGATTTTATCAAATTGGTTCAGGAGTTTTAAGGTTTAAGTAATAGGGAAATAATGAACCCACGACCATCGAATATCGATTTAGGAAGTCGAATGTTTCAACCATTGCGCTATCACCGCTTATAGGTACAGCATTAAACCTAACCCTTTCAATATCAAATATAAATTTATAATATTTACTAACTGATGCCCGCGACTTCGTCCGCGTCGATTGAGGTTTTTCGGTTCCCGCGGGAACTCTTTAATTTTCCGGGATAAAAAGTAGCCTATGTGCATTCCAGACTATAATTTATCTCTGTGCCAAATTTCATCCAGATCCGTTTAGCCGTTGGAGCGTGATTGAGTAACAAACATCCATACATCCATCCAAACTTTCGCATTTATAATATTTATTTGATAGTCTGGCATAACACATAGGCTACTTTTTATACCGGAAAATTAAGGAGTTCCCGCGGGAACCGAAAAATCTCGATCCACGTGGACGAAGTCGCGGGCATCAGCTAGTAATATTATACTTCCTGTGGAAAGGGACATAACTAGATTTAGATCTGCCATTTTAGTTTAAAGAATTTGCTAAGTTGTGCCATACAATCTAGGTGATTATAAGAATACATAAAAAAACCATTTTAACATAATCTCATTTAATCTATAACCTAATAATAATTTACTTACAACATCTACACAGAAGCTTCACTAGTTTCACTGCTAGGTTTCACTTCCCAAACGCCAATTTCCTTCAGCATATCCTGTTTCGATTCAAAATACTCTTTGTACCACATGATGTGATCTATCTTTTCCTTCACTGTGTAAAAGGCGTTTTTGGAAAGGCCAACGCACACTAGTTCCATGAAATGTCGGATTGGTCCTTTGGTCGGACACCAGCCTTCTAGATGTGTGTCTAGGAATATGTGTTCAGAGAAGTGGACATTCTTCTCTTCTTCCATTCCTGTAATGCAAGATGTAATCAGCAGAATATAACCAAATCCATACTAATATTATAAAGTCAAAAATATCTCATTTCTCTATGTAGGCTCTGCATAGAGGGCTGTCTGTGATACCTAAAAAACATATAACTAATGATTTTAAAATACCTATTCAATCACTTGAAGGGGAAAGCTTTAGATTTAAGATACCGAAACTGATTATCACCATCATGTTTTACCTACCTACCTAATTTCAATAAATAAATATTGATTAATTGAGAGGTAAGCCATATTTTTTTCGGCTTTCGCTTTCATATACATGGAGCTAGTATTACTACAAAACCCTAAAATGGTTTTCAAAATGTTTGGTTACCTTGTTCATTATTGATAGGGAACTTCCACACTTTGCCCTGTTCAGTCCACATAATCATCTTCTGGTAGTAGTTAGCTGGAGGCTGGGACGTGGCTAGCATCAGTTCTCTTTGGTTGAGTTGCTCCCATACATCCAGTTTTGTTCCATAGTTTGCTTCCTTTGCTTTGAAAATGCCTAGAGGCTCCCCGTTGAATATGTTGATTGTGTTTGCTTGAGGTAAACTGAAATAAAAATAAAACATTATAAAATCAAATATGGCATGTACCACGATAAAGACATTCAATGCAACTGGGTGGAAATACTAACAAATTATCATAGAATTTATCGTGGTATGTACCTGATTTTTATAATATGTCGTAAGTAAAACTAAGAAGTAAGTCTTAAATCCATACTTTTACTAATACTATAAATGTGAAACTGTGTATTGGTCTGCCTGTTACAATTTTTACGAACCATCTGTTCAATCGATTTTGACAAAATTTGGTACATAGATATCCTGGCAAATCAGCCCCCCGATCATGTAAGAATGGCCGATCAAAACGTTAAAGTTCGTCGTCAAAGTTTATAAACCATAACAGCATTAAATTAGAGCTCAATTTCGTTTCCCATTCTTATACGTTTAGGTATGTACGATACTCTAACCGTCTAACATATAAGAATGGATACACGAAATTGAGCTCTAATTCAATGTAGTTATGGTTTATTTTACTTGGACGACTATCTTACCGTTTTAATCGGCCATTCTTACATGATTGGGGGGCAGGAAGTTAGAATGAGGTTTTTCAAAAACCTAAATTGAGACATAAATAAGAAAAGCAAATCATCCTATGCAGTCTGGACATGTTCAAGTTCAGAGTTATTTTTAATTGTCACAAAACATATATTTCAGCTGAGGGAGGGACTATGTGGCCTAGATGCCACAACGCATATCAGTCGATTGTGATTGTTAAGCAACATTGGCACTGGTAACTGGATTTACCAAATTTGGTCTTTCCGTTTCCCCCATGCCTCGGAGAGCACGTTAAGCTGTCGGTCCTGGTTATTATCACCATCATCAGATAATAATTATTAGAAACCTAGGAGTTGAAAATTCTAATTCGAAGTTGAGAAATAGTACTCTAAGTCGAGTCGTATGTGGAATGACCTGGGAACCCATTGCATTATTATGCCAAGAAAACCCCAGCCATAATATGATTAATGGAATGGGGTCATGACCCTCAGCAATGTGGATTATATGATGCAAAGAAAAAGAGAGAGATATTTCAGCTAAAACTCTTAAAACAAAATACTGTTTGTTACCTTTGCCTCTGCCTTGGTCTTAGCTCCTCCTGCAGTTGTTTCCTCTGGCCGTAGCGAGTCTGAGCCTCTGCTCTGGACTTCTCGGCCAAGCGTTTCACTTGTTGGCCTCTGGTCTCCCTCGCTGCAGGCTCCTCACTGTCCTTCGATCTGTCCACTTTCATGCCTACTATCAAATCACTGAAAAACAATTGGATATTTAAACTAGGTAAGTAATTTATTTTATTTTTATCTTCAGAAAAAGAGACAGAAAGTAAGGACAGCCTAAAACAATGCCAAGA
Organism: Erebia ligea; assembly: GCA_917051295.2. Taxonomy (NCBI): domain Eukaryota; kingdom Metazoa; phylum Arthropoda; class Insecta; order Lepidoptera; family Nymphalidae; genus Erebia; species Erebia ligea. The sequence continues at coordinate 2,372,011 of OU785226.1, forward strand.
ATTGAGAATGATATATTTATGCACTGTAGTGTACAGGGAAAGAGATGACAGTGTCGGCCGTAATAGTCTTTTAACTAAACAATACTTAAAAAATATTAAACATATTTTTGGCAATTTAAGTAAATTATCTTGTTATTATAAAAAATTCAGAAAAACTCATAACTCTTTCATGAAATTAATACAGTGATAGGTTGCAACCAGAAAAGGACATGCCTATGTCCTTTTCTGGTTGTACTTTCCCAGGAAACATATATCCATTCAGACCAAAGTCCCAGATATAATCTGGTATGTAATAAATTAGTACCTTAGTGTAGTGGAAGTCTGGTTGATTTTGCCGAGAACTTTAGATAGCAGCTCTGCTTCTGTCTGCTTGACATTGCCTCCAATTGCCTGGGCCACTTCTGATGCGGCTTTGGTTATATTTTGTTCTGAAATTAATTGATTGAACATCAAGTATAGTGTTGTATTAAGTCAAGCTTTTGTATAAAAAGAGTGCTCCTGGCATGTGGAGTCATAAAACGTGGGATCAGAGAGTTCATATTGCACCTGAAACTTAGGCCAGAAAGTGCAAGGAAGTGCACAATATTGATGCACTACTCTGTTAACACATTTTATGACTCCACCTGCCAGGAGTGATCGGACAGGGTATAGTATATTTTATACATTGCAATGATCCTTATTCTGGGGGAAAACATGTGATAAATAGGGGCCTGTAATGGCATAAGACTTGAGAACTGAGACGATGAATTATCCAGGTGTTGTTGTTCAGTTTGGTTTAACTCATTCATTAGATACATTGATACTCTCTCTATGACTATATAAGCCTATAAGGTTTAAAATGGTCGGCTCTTACTGCTTTGGTTACATTATTTGTGGAGATATTGAAATTGCTTACCAATTTTCTCCATTTTCACTTCAATTACATCAGGCTTTGGCCGTTTCGGTCTCTCTGGCGCTGTGGTGAACTTTTCACGGTACTCACTATCGGATATCTTGGGCTCGGCCATCATTAGCTTCAGGAGAGCCTGAATCTTTTCCGTACTAGATTCTGTTCCAGCCTCCTTCTTTTCATCTTTCTGGTCTTTTTGTTTGATCTCTGGCATCTTAGCGTCATGTTCTGGAGGTTTATCAGACAAACATCTGACGAAGAATTTAAGATCACGCCTAATTCTTAACCTGCAAGGATACATTTTGTAATACATAAGAAGCCTATGAAACCGTTGTAAATTTATTTGATTAAAGTAAAACGTACTTTACCTGGAAAGCATCTTGATCCTAATAATTTCTTAACTTAAAATCTGTGCATTTATTACAAAGAAAATCAGATTCCAAATCCAAATTCCAAATCCAAACTGTTTACAAAATTAAAGGCATAGACACGAAGAATTCCACTTGTCAAAATCTAAATGACATTGACAGGACGAAAAGAAAAAGAATTTTGTCTATGGTGCATATTTTTTTGAAACTTTATTAAAATAGATTCTAGTTTTTTGGCCCATGCTAGGGGGGCTGGAGCACCTGGAGTTGCGAAGTGAAGATCTAAGTCAGCTGTCAGACCAAGTCGTACTTAATTCCTAATTCCATGGTCAGACGTTTCCTTCGTCATTGGTCAGTCAGACCACCCAGCAGAGCGATCGGCTATAAATTGTCGCAATATCACATCCCAAAATGTCCTAAAGGATAGGTATCCATTGTTACAGTCCATAAAGCCGGCTTATATTTTGGTAGTGCGGACCTACATATTTATAATCCGACTAATTTGAATGTCTATGGTAATCATGTGGTAAGCTAGCAATTTATGTAGACAGAAGCAGTCTTCCAAATTCAACTGCGTTACCTATTTAACTAAGTAAGTAATATTTTAGAGTCTGTGGTTTCTTGTGATTTTCTATTTAATAATTGGCTTTGTTTTTTAATAAATATAATTTGAATAAATCTAAGAAGCGATGCGCTTATGTTAGTAGATTTTCTTTTTACGATGCAATCAAAGATACCATAAGCTAGAGATATCTCGAGATACCGAAATTGTCTATGGATATTTTCATTTTAATCACACTCACAGCTGATTAAAATTTAATGCGCAAAGGATCAGCCCGGCTGTCTAGGTTATATTATTCTATGCGGCTGTCCAACGAGGAAATGCAGCCAGCATTCTTGCCACCATTCCACGCGGGCATGTTTCTAGCTTTAAGTTCTATTGTATTGTTTTCAATAAAGGTTTAAAAAAAGTAGTAGGTACCTACATAAAGTTTCACTATGTAGGTACTAGGTACCTACTTAACGTAATTCTTTTTTACCGTTAATTTTAATTATAAATAACTAGATCATTCCCGCGACTTAGATTAACATTTGTTGATTTCCGCGGGAACTTTTTAATTTTCCTGGTAAAACTAGCCTATGTCCTTCCCCGGGGCTACCCCTGTACTAAATTTCACCAAAAATGGTTAAACAGACGAACCATGAAAGCGTAGCAGACAGACAGGCAGACAGACACACTTTCGCATTTATAATATTAGTATAGATTTAATATTATTACTTATTTTCTTAGCATTGGTATGTCGTACAATTTTTATATTTTTTTACTAGCGTGAGTTGGCAATACTGCGAATGAGAATATTTTATTAGCTAGACATAGAACGGTATATTAAATACCTAATAAAATATACCTTATGGTAAATCGTCAATAAAATGTCTTAAATTAAATAACATTTTGAAGCCATTCCAATATAGCATACCTGATGGCTTGAAATAATATGTAGTATTTTCTATTTTTACCTAACAAACTATCTATTCGAGCTTTTTAATCCATAGATTATATTTATTTTGGATATTAAAGAGTTGTAAAACGATTATTGGACACCATAAGTCACCGCTAAAAACACCTCCCACCATGTATCAATGAAAGCCTAGTTTGACCGTTGACGTGACGTTTGTCATGGTCCGTAAACGACATCTTACTTCAAAAGTCTTAAGTGATACCAATTTTCAGCAATTAATTCTATCGATAGTTACTGGCACTGCATCAATGTCAAAACATTTTTTTGTCCTCAACGATCCATGGACAGTCTCAGTGATACGTGAAGCCAAAACCATGTTTTGACATTGATGCAGTCCTTTAATGATTGCGACAATTTATAGCCGATCGCTCTGCAGCTAAAGGCTGTACCTAATGTCATGCCCACTCTCCCAAAATGTCCACATTAAAAATATGATCTATCGTAAACCTGATATCTAAATCATCATAACTTCAGCTCATTGCCTGCTGCTCTACTGAGCACGAGTCTCTTCTCAAAATGCGAAGGGGTCTGCCATTATCCACCAAGCTGGCCACGAGCGATTTGGCACACTTCACACATTCCTACCTCAGAACATTATGAAGAGCTCTCGGGCGTGCAGGTTTCCTCAAGATGTATTCCTTCACAGTTTCTAGCTGAAGTGATATTTAATTTCATAAAACGCTTTTTAGCGTAGGTATACTTACTAATTTCAAAAAGTTAGTTGTGCGTGTCCGGTGATCGAAACCCCGACCATCCGAATGGGAAGCCCTCTAAAATATCACAGCTTTTTTATAGAGCTGTATCATTCTTATTAGAGAAAGGTAGAGAAGGTATATCAATGAAAGAAAGTTTGTCGGACCATTGGCGTTTTATTGATGGACGGGAGTAATGAAAATGATATACTTACTTACTTACTTACTACGGTATTATGTACAAAGATGTATATGATATGACGCCATAATATGCAAGGTATGCCATTTAATTGAGACGGCTGAAGCCGGAAGTGCCTACAGTTCAATGCAATATTTTCGCGGCTGAGAACAAAGCGCAAGTTAAATTGCAAAAACAATAATTTATAAGTAAAATAAGAGTGGCATAATTTTTACTGTACTTGCGCAGACCCCGGTATCCACCAGAGCCTAGTTTTTTTTAGCGTACCAATATTCCATGTACCAAACATTATTATTGATAGATGACGTGAAAAAATTATCACGTCATTTATCAATAATCTGATTGGTCCGCTCTTTAGCTCTCACTCTTTAGCCACCACAAAGATTGAATCGACGCGAGGGGTAACATTCCCCTTTTTGGACGTTAAAAGACACCCTTCCCGCACCTCGCAGCTACCTCAGAAACCGTCTCCATTAAACTGTACACCTATTTAAATACATACCTAGGCACCTGCAATTTTTTTTATAATTTTGTATTAAAAAATCTAGGTAACAAAATAATCAACGTCAATTCCGTTGACGATTACACCGACTTTAGGCATTAGCCTAAGCACCAAGCTTAACATTAAAATCCTTAACATAAATCTAACTTTATATCACAATAAGTAAACTTGTGCACTAAAATATACAAAGGTAAGTACCCATTTTATTGTACTCAAAATTTAAAATAAACTAAATTAAAACTAAATCATTTTTTCCCCGTGCTAAGTATGGCAAACCTGACTTTATTTTATCAAATTTTCTATCCACTATGTCACTGGGAGTTCGAGGAAGCAGATTTGGACAATACTGGATTATTGCCATGATTAATCTGTAAACCATTTTTAAAAAAAGTTTAGTTCTTCGTGTGCCCTATTCAACCATTTTACAACTTCGCAACAGAAAAAAGTTAAATAGTTTTTCACTTGCCCCACACAATAGTCTTGCTATTTTTTGTGGTTTAGAAAATCAATTCAAAACATTATAGGTAAACATTAATGATAATAAAAGTAAGTAAATTACAAATTAAGTAAAAATCTCTCCAAATACCTAGCCAACTGACGCAAATATACAGAACACTCACAGACTAATAGACCAAGAGATGATGAACGATTACTTCTATGTATTATACAAGCCAGACTTTTACCGTATATTAAAAAAGGCTTTATAAACACACTGAACAAAACGACCATTCACTAATAGTCATAACAAATCAGCACCATATTTAAAACGAATACTCAACATAGATGTCAAACTAAACTAATCATTATGACTCCGCTTACTGACTACATTACACATGAAACATACTTAAATATGTCATATAAAAACCCGATCTTTATGCAAATTGCATATTATAGCAAATTTAACATCTGCTTCTGCAGAATATTTGAATTTAAGGGTCAAGGCACACTGCAGCGAGTAGAAGGAACGCGAAAGTTCGTCAAATTAAATGAGTATAGGTATAGAGTGAGTCAGTTCGCCGCCCGCTATCTACGAATCGCATTAGAACGCTTACTTTTCTACAGCAACATGCCTTGAGCCTATTTATTACTACTAATAAGTAATAATATTATATCAATATAAAAATTAAGTCAAAAATGCTTTTTGAGCAAGTAGAGTATAATACGAATGTATCTTAATTACCTATTATATTTTTACTTAAAATTAAATCATTATAACATAGACGACACATAAACGAAACATACATTTCACATCGAATGGAATAATAAACATTTTTTGACAAACATAACACAAAATTTTGGTACAACTTCTTGTGGGGTTCTTCGACCAATAAGAGATCAATTCACTGGAAGCTCGGAAAAAGAAGAAATTTCCATTTCTTCAGTTATGGAAGCATTCATTTCTGAGAGCTTTCTTTCGGCACTATTAATACTTTTTTTTAACAAAATTACTCCCAAATTCATACCATAATTTTCATCCCGAATGTATCAAGCAAAATAATAGCCGTCTCTTCGACTATATCAATATAAGTACATAATGCAGTGTGATGTATGTAATCAACCGTTATGTACAATATTATGGCACACTTAAATCACTTCCTGTACAATAATAATAGTATTACGATAGCACCATTCGTATCAACAGAATGGGAATAAGGCACAATGGCAGTATATTAAATGCTTTTTGAGGTCCCACATATACTTACGAAAAGAGATAACCTTTCCATATTAGTACATGAAATTAATAATATTTTGTATGCCATGTTAAAAATGCAACTCACTCTTTCTTCGTGTACAAGTAAGACACCCCTAACGAAACGAATACGAACTGTGTAGACAAAATAGGTCTACATTTCCACTTACAAAGAGTTTTGACAGTTGCTTAACGCCACTTCCAATGCAAAACAGAAACTTACTCAATTTTCTCGCTCAGTCTTTATGCCATAACATCTGCGGAATTGAAGAGCCTGACTAAGTATTTCTAAAATCAGCTATTGGTCAAAATGTATCAGTGTCTGCAATTGAGGAATTTGCAGTGCAACGCATTGTTGAATAAGGAGAAGGAGAGGAGAGGTCTAGCCGCACATTATCAGTTACCTACGTCATAATGTGTACACCATAATACATATTTAAAACGCATTATGTTTATGGCGTGCAAACGTGTTCAAACCTAACTTCCACACAGACTTTGGATTTGTATGTCATCAATATCAAATCAAAACTATGTTAATCTTATGCACACAAAATATCATCTTTACAAAAAACTAGTCATAAAGTAGCATTACCAAGTTAACTTTTCATAAATCTGTCAAACTTTTATTGAGATATCAAATCACAATCCATGTATTGACCATAAGGACAGATAATTGAGTAGCGTCTCTCGAGCGCGCCACATTCAAAACTAAGTTTGATTCTTATTTGAATGCGAACCAATCCAATTTAAATGTTTCTGTTCAAATAAACTCTTACGAGTACAAGTGATTTTGAATCGTCAAGTGAATATACAACTGCACTGGTTCGAAATGCCATTCCTATCGAGAATAGCCATATAAAAGCCCGAAAATATCTATCTAATAATTCTTCTAGTTTGCCCGACTTCGATCAAACTTAGTCTGTATGGAGCATGCTTGGGAGAGCTCGTTAAGCTATTCTTCACTACAAAAGTTACACTTAGGGTGCCTTTCCATGCTATGCTAAGCAAATCTCTGGTGGAAATGGAATCCCTTTCGCCTTGTACCATCCTGATACTTATAAATAAGTAAATAAACAAGAATGTACTGACATATTGCATCCCCGAGTGTATGTGGGGCCCCGTCCCGTCCTTTCAAGCAGTTCACTATCACTATCATAATCACAGCCGTATTAGGAACTAAGTTTGACGAAGCCGAAGTAGGAGTAACCCGGTCGAAGCCACAAGGTCCTGTTCTGTTCCCTTTGGGCCATGTTGACGGTGTCTCCTTTATACAGTCGGGCTATAGTGTGGGCTGAGCAGGAGATCTGGGCCTTGCTGAGAGGACGGGGACTGGAGTCGTCCCCGGTGGCACAGGTTGTTAGTAACCGGGGCTCAAGATTGGGCTGTCGGGCCCAAATGAAGTAGCAATTTGGTGCATGAGTTAGGTAGACTACCTGAAAAAGAACAAGTACCTTTACGAATGGTGATTTGGAGTCGCAAGAAAATAGAATGAAAACAATAATATGAATAGAGCTCTTCAACTCTTTTTTTCCTTAACTTTTCTTATAGATAATTAATTTATTTCGCCAAAGCACAAGATTTGATATAGGCGCATCAGCGAAAGCTGCCTAGCCTATTATAAATAATAATAATAACTGATTTTGACAGATATAATTTTAGAATAATGTTTAATTAAAATTATTAATCCATACTATCCATACTAATATTATAAATGCGAAAGTGTGTCTTTCTGTCTGCCTGCTACGCTCTCACGGCCCATCTGTTCAACCGATTTCGATGAAATTTGGTTTTTGGAATTTGGTTTTGAGTAAATTTTATCCCGGAAAATTAAGGAGTTCCCGCGGGAATCAAAAAAACTTAATCCACGCGGACGAAGTCGCCGGCATCATCTAGTGTAAAAATAAATGAATGAATACCCTAACAGGTTAGCCCGCTGCCATCTTAGACTGCAACGTCACTTACCATCAGGTGAGATCGCAGTCAAGGGCTAACTTGTAGTGGAAAAAAAGGATGAATGCCCATGAATCCCGTGGGAACTGTTTTCAGTTTCGAGAGTTGAGATATGTTTACTGCTACGTCATAGAAGTCTTTCTATGAAAGCCCACAAACCCACAAATTAATTCTTGGAACTTATCTATGGCTGAGAATTGAATTGGGGAAGTACCCTATATAACTTCTAATGTGCTAACACATTCAATAAAATTATTACTTAAACAATTATACAGTATGATAACAACACTAACAATAATAAACAATCATAGTGTTAGAGACATGGCATACTAAACCCATACCCCTATTCGGTTTCTACACGGCATCGTACCGGAACGCTAAATCGCTTGGCGGCACGTTTTTGCCGGTAGGTCGGTAACCAGGCCAGACCAGGGAAAATTCAGAAATTATAAATTCCCAAATTGGCCCTGCCGGGGATCGAAACCGGGACCTTCGCATGTTAAGACAACAGCGTTCAACACTGCGCCATCGGAAGTCGTCGATGTTATAACTCAGTAATATTAAACTAACTGATTGATATATAATATCATAACAGACTGACCGGCGCCAAAATGAAAGTTTGTGTTTGGGTTTCATTTTCTGTATCAATTTTCTATACTAAAATTCTACATAAATAATAATTAATAGATCATTGATGTAGAATTTTAGTAATGCCTATTACCTACCCGTCAAAGTAGCGCTAGCGATAAAATCCATACTTCCATACTAGTATTATAAATGCGAAAGTGTGTCTGTCTGCTACGCTTTCACGGCCCATCTGTTCAACCGATTTTGATGTTAGATATTGGGATAGTTTGAATCCCGAGGAAGGACATAGGCTTTATATCCCGGAAAATTAAAGAGTTCCCGCGGGAATAAAAAAAAACTTACCCACGCGGATGAAGTCGCGGGCATCATCTAGTAGGAAATAAAGGTCTAAGATGGCTATAAGGTTGTGGCAGTCTCCACGTGATGGCGCTACTCGTAGCATATGAAGTAACCCCAACTAAGTAACAGGATCTGAATGGCGCTAACGAAGTTTCCACCAGAGGGGACCAATGGCAGGACACCAAGGGTTGGACCAGCGGTCCCCGGGCATAACATTCGCCAGGAGAAAGATATAAAATTCGTCTATGGCTAGTTACCATCCTATCGGCAAAGACGCGAAGCTAAGCTATTGGGCGTTCGGACAGCTTTGGGTGATACATAATATATAGTATAGTGTATATATAGTATAGTGTATATATATATATATATAATGAATATCTAAATTCTATTAAATGATATCTGAATTCTATCTTATATATATATATATATATATATAAGATAGAATTCAGAAAGAACTTACTTGTGCGTAAATAAAGTACAGTCCACTCTCTTTGACAGTGAAGTAATTACTGTTTAGCTCTATTTTGGATTCGCTGTCCTTTGACGACACTTCCATATCGCGAACCCATGGGCCGATGATGGCTGTAACAAAGAAATACACATTTAGATCGCAATATCACATAAGCTCACTTCGGCGGTGTTCCTTGATTCTAATATGGGATTATTCTGGGTTATTTAAAGGATGGATCTACATATCGGCGCCATTTTGTAATACGGCGGATTCTAAGATTTGCCGGCGGCATTATATTATAACAACAGCTGATATGTATATAACATAACAGGTTAGCCCGCTAGGTACCATCTTAGACTGCATCATCACTTACCATCAGGTGAGATCGCAGTCAAGGGCTAACTTGTAGTGGATAAAAAAAAAATGTACAATGTGGCTAATTCTGCTGTGAGCAATCTCTGACCTAAACTGATAGGTCTAAATCTACTGTTGTCTTTTTTCACAGGGAGTGCTTAGACAGGGATAGCAATATATTCAAAGTGTTAGTTTAGAGATCGTGAGCAACAGAAATAGTCCAATGGCAATGACTAATATAATAAAATACAAAATTTTATTTTACCTAAGTAGGTATTATTAGGTTCCCTTATTTAATCTCAACGACACAAAAATATTATGAAAGCTACTCTGTGACAATCACAATAATTAATTAATCATTTGCAATTATATTACGAGTATTGGCTGACTTTTAGCGAATGTTTGAATGGATTGATGGATGTTTGTTACTCAATCACGCCAGAAAGGCTGAACGGATCTGGATGAAAATTGGCACAGAGATAGATTATATTTATAGTAGGCTACTTTTTATTCCGGAAAATTGGAGTTCCCACGGGAACAAAAATCCTCAATCCACGCGAATGAAGTCGCCAGTACTAAATAATCTTATCAACGTAAATAAAAAACAATACATGAATACAAGCATCAGCTGATATCCGCTCGCGTTGAATGGAATTCTTATGGAATCCCATTAGTCAGTGTTCCCCATAAGATAAACGGATGCTGATGTGCTGTGTCAGCATTCTATTGTATTGTTAGCCAATCTTATAACTATCATACTCGTGCAAGTTGCAACGATAAGGCACTATGTCGTCCTATGTCGGCAGCAGAAACTTCTTTCCGAACCGGTGGTAGAGTCAAAACATGACGTAACATAAGAGACACCTGTATGTCCTACATGTTTTAAATAAATGAATTGAAGGTCGTGACCCCTTTCCACTAATCGCAATACATCTAAGGGGTTTTCTTGGGATATTCATGCGGCGACTTTAGCTTAGATTTAACTATTATTATAAGTGATAACAGGCTTATCTATATATGTAAAACACAAAAAATGTTTCTACCTATGTCCGTTATAGACTTTGAAACTATCTAAATTCTAACCAATGTGCCCCAAACTGGTTTTAGAGAGGCAATAATGCGAAGATGGTTTTAGATGTTTTTTTTTGTTTTCTTTTTTTAGCGTAGTAGCACACGCCGGGTATCCGTTAAGTAGTAGGTATATAACAATAGTTTTTATACGTATATTGCTACGATCCTGAAAAAGCTTACGTGATGCCAGTTAAATTGACTGTAACGATCACAATCCATAAGGAAAATATACTTTGATGATATTTTCCTTATATGGATTTTATTATGGATATTTTGGGATTGCGTAAGTTTTTAGCTTATCGCGCCCCAGATGTCAAAATATACATATTATAATTATTAATGATAATGATAACTGATATTTTTGTGTATAATATCTAAACATGTTTAAGAATAAGAAAATACAATGATTAATACCATCGGGTCCATTTAAAAAGATGCCTATTCTCCAAGCCAAGGAGGAAACTAAAAGAAATTCGGATCTCCAAAGTCAGGTAACTGATTTTCTGGGACAAAACGTAGCCTATGGCTTTCTCTGAAATGCAAGCTCTGTACCAAATTTCCTCCAAATCAAATAATTTAAACAGCAACACTACAAGTGGCTGACCCATTAACTGCCACTTGTTCTGTTCTTCAGTTATACCACTTGTTAGCACTATTTACTGCGATGATCGAACAAATTGCGCAAGATATTAATTGCTTTCTTTGGTGAGATATCTGATTACTTCTAAGTGTTGATTAAATGGTGGAGTGCAGTTGTTACTGTTTGTCTTTATTTTCGTACTTGAGCCATTATTCATTCAATTTAAAGTAGATTATTATTAGTGGACTAGATTATGCTCGCGACTTTGACGACCTTCCTGGCGCAATGTTGAGCACTGTTGCCTTAACGTGGCTGGTCCCGGGTTCGATTACCGGCAGGGTCAATTTGGGGATTTATAATTTCTGAATTTTCTCTAGTCTGGCCTGGTGGGGAGGCTTTGGCCGTGGCTAGTTACTACCTTATTAGCAACAAAGGTGGCTGTGAAAAAGAAATCCGCCGTCGCATCGGGATGGCGAAAAGTGCCATGTCTCAACTCTACAAACTATAGGACAAAAACATATATCGCAATGGACGAAGCTGCACCTAGTCCGTACACTTGTCTTTTCCATATTCCGAAATGGTGCCGAGACGTGGACTCTTAAATCAGCCGACCGAAAACGGATTGATGCATTTGAAATGTGGTGCTGGAGACGGATGCTCAACATTTCTTGGACAGAACACAAGACTAATGTCTCGATCCTATGTGTTATTCCAGACTATAATCTATCTCTGAGCCTTTCATCCAGATCCTTTCAGCCATTCTGGCGTGATTGAGTAACAAACATCCATCCATCCAAACTTTCGAATTCATAATATTATTTATCTATAGAAGTATAGATATTAAGTATAGATTACCAAAAACGGCAATAGTTAAATCTTACTATACCTAAACGAACTCTACTAAGTTGGGACTTTACGAAAAGAGAGCTTTGATCTTAAACCTGCACAGAGGGAGATTTTTTTATCATTTGATTTGGTGATACGAACTACGAACGCGCGACGGCGGGTGCGAGGAGCAACCTGATTTGATTTTGTTCATCAGTCACCCTTTTGTTTCGCGTGCAGCTTGAAAGAACAGTAGAAAGAAAGAAAGAAAGACTTCTTCTTACTTTCTTCTTTCGTTTTCTTTCTTTTCTGAAAGAACAGTAGGTACCTAGACCTAGGTAAGTTCCTCCAGTCTCTAGTAAAGAGACGGGCCCTATTTACTTTAGACCAACTGTACTGTTTTACACTGTGCCTATAGCCCTATATTATACCTACTTTGTTATTATTATATGTATAAAACTAATAGACAACAGCTGAGTCGACTTCAATGAATGAAAGAAAAAGGAGTTACATAACAGTCTGATGTTTAATTGCTCTGTGAGATTAATTGCTTATCCCCCATGACTGTACTTTATAATTCAAGCTTTTTCTATGGAACTGTACCTAGTTACTAAGCCAGCTTGCAATACATGCTATTAGAATATAGACTTTATTTTCTTGAATGAAAAGTCGAAATTAGGATATTTCTGTGATTGTATGTTGATTCATGTAATATGTAGAGAATGCAAATATTATAAAGGCTTCGAACACACATCCTGTGGTATGCTGCATATTATTATCATAGTAACGGCCATACTTGGATTGTTGTTTTAAATTAAACATAACATAATAAAATCAAACAAAGAATAAGTAATATAAGTTTTAAAAATAATGTTTTGTTCAAATGTGACTACAATTATTTACTAAGGGTACATAAGTAGAATAATTTTTTAATGTATTTATTAATAATTATAGTTAGATTAAACAAGTTTCTGAATTGTTTCAAAATAAACAGATGTTAAGTGTGATTTTAATTAAAAAGAGTGTTATCTGATATACTTACCTTGAGTTCCAATGTTTAGTTCTCGTATGGCACCATTAAAATGAACAACCAGAGGCTCTGCAATTAAATAATTAAATTTATTTATAACAATGCTCCAGAGGATGTAAGTTAGTAGGCAGTAAAGTAATATGATATATTGTTATACCTTTTTGGAAGGCAGATAAGTCAAACGTTGGCACTTTTTCTTGACTAGGATTCTTTTTGCTCGAGTCTACAAGTAGCATGTCTTCTCCAAGGTCTTCAACATAGTATCTTTTAGGAGGTATTTCATTTTTAACAAAATTCCTGCCCTCTCTGACCTCAACGCCTTTAGAATAAGGCTTAAAATCGGATACTAGAGAGCTCTGTACTGGTCTATCCTGGTTAAGGACTCCTTCTTTTATATTCTGTATCAGAAATTGTTCTCTCAAGACATCAAACTGTCTTCTCAAAGATGATATCTCATTACAGTAGTAAAATGCTATAGAACAACTAGTTATCATACAAATTACACTGAGCAAGAAGCTCAGTATAAATAGCAGCTTAATTTTCTTAGAAGACGCGATGGACAAAGTTGTATTTATGTGAACGCCGACGTCCGCAGGCTTCTCTAAAATAGGAAAAAAATATAAAAACCAGTTCTTTGAAAACTTGCGCACTACACTTACAACTTTACGAGTTAAAAGAATTTTTAATAAATAAAATCACCTGTATTTAAATGAATAACAGTTCCGTCTCGATCGTTTACTTTATTTTTCCCCGTGTTCAAGTAAATATTCGCTGCACCTGCCGAATTTAGTGGGACACCTTCGAGATTTAATTTTCTGTCTCCGTCCATTGTAATTGTTATTTTGTTTACGATAGTACTATGCTAGTAGGTACGATAAAATGCTGTTCACACAATGATCGGTGTAGGCGTCGCCGTTCCTAAACAAAGGAAGTAAAGCTTAATAAAAGTTCGCACAGCGTACCTACGATAACCGAGACTTGATAACAACAAAAAATTCACAATACTACATACCAAGGAGATAGAGACATTTGTTTTATTTTATTTAATAACTAAAAGTTCACAATATCACTCCAACAGTCACTAAATTTTTCTTTATTCATTAAAAACTAGTCTTTAACTACCGCACCAAAACAAACAAAAAAGTAAATAACACGAGCAAAACTTTCAAGTTGTTCGTTTGACTGCCGGCCGGCTGGCATTGGAGCGCGCGCACGGTTTGACCGCTACACAGTAGACGCGCCAAATTCAAACTGCGGGGAGGATGGGGCGATGAGAACGGAATGTAGGCCGATCAAGACGCATAATCGCGACCGTTTTGCGCTGGGAACTCGAAAGGTTTTACGATAAAGTTTCGCGGTATCGTACTTATAATCGTTCTCATTTTTATAAACAATCCAATATTGTTAACTTCAGCAAATATTTTATAGTTGAATAACTGAGTCTATTATACTTATTAGGTAATAGTCACATGCACACAGCCTACATGACGATTAGCATGGCCAGTGATAATTAAAACATAGATTTATAATAATATGTAAAACATGTTAATGTGGCAATCGATTAATTATAAATTACAAAATAATTAATTCATTTTTAATTTCGACATTTAAAATAGGGACCCATGCATTAAAGTACTTAATCTTCCGTACCTACCTACTTTATAAGTTAATCATTTATCTCTATGCATATAACATTATACTACAAAAACATCGCTATTATATACTTTGTTAACATACAGGTATGTTAACAAAGTACTACTAGGTAGGTATATATTGCTTTTGAGCAATAGGTACACTTAAAAGTATATTAATAATAATAGAATGATTAAGTACTTAGTTATTAAATTAAAATATAAAATAACCGCCTGTGCAAGCCTAAAAAAATTAATTAAACTTCATTACTAAAGAGTAGGTACAGCTCTAAGTACCTACCTAGTACCTACTACCTACCTATCTCAGCCGGGGACATAATATTACTTTTTAATAATTTCTAATATAATTTATTCTTAACAATAATTAATGGTAGAGATAACAATTAACACGTCCCCGCCTGCGATACTTTAGCATTGAATTTTAGTTAAGTTTGTAAAATTCCGCACTTTCTTAAAAAAAGTATGCTGATTGCCATCGCCGATTGCCGATCACAACCCAAGCTTTAAACTCAGTATTCAAAATTCGAAGCATGGTCTGAAAATAATTATTGTACCAGCTGCCCTGATGGGTTGTCTGGTTAGGGCACATTTTCAATGGCTCGATTTGGCTTCGGCTCAGAGTGCAATAATCGGGATGATGACTCTGGCAAAATCAAATTAAATTATTTCTTATGACAAGTAGGTAGGTATGTTATTTAAGTTTTCTGGCACCTCCCAATTCACAAGGTGCTGCTTTGGAAATCCCACACCTGAAAATATATTTCCTCCGGTTTATTTATCCATTCACCAAAGGTTCTCTGTAAGAGATTGCTTTAGCAATAAGACCGCCTTTGCACATTTCTATGTAGTCTTACTACTGCTTTTTAACTGTATAGTATACTGTACATTTTGTGTGTGCAATAAAGATATCTAAAACTATCAGATGCCCGCGACTTCGTCCGCGTGAAATAAGTTTTTTTAATTCCCACGGTAACTCCACAATTTTTTGGGTTAATATACCTATGTACACCTATGACACTCACAAATAATGTGGCTTTCTATTGATACCAGCCGAGCGATCGCGTAACTTCTGCATCAATCATTGTTACAGTATCAATTGTTGTAATTGGCTGAATTTATGGCATTTCTTGCTGCGTCAATGGATTATGTCCAATAGTGGAAGAGTGTTAACCAATCAGAGGTGATTGCGATGTATCAATGATTGATGCAGAAGTTACGCGATCGCTCGGCTGAATTTTCAAATAAATTTCAAAATCAGTTCTGTAGATCCAGAGATTACCCCCTATACAACCTCACAAACTTTACCTCTTTATAATATTAGTATAGATAAAATAAATCTATCTATACTAATATTATAAATGCGAAAGTTTGGATAGGTGGATGGATGGATGAATGTAAGTAGGTATGTATTAATGGATGTTTGTTACTCAATCACGCCAGAACGGCTGAACGGATCTGGATTAAATTTGGCACAAATATAGATTATAGTCTGGAATAACACATAGGCTACTTTTTATCCCGGAAAATTAAAGACTTCCCGCGGAAACCAAAAAAACTCAATCTGCGTGGACGAAGTCGCGGGCATCAATTAGTAAATAAATAAATATAACAAAATAGCGAAGACTGACGACCAGCGATTTGCTGGGAGTCGCTCACCACAAGACGATAGCACAAGACCTTATAGATTAACAATTCCATTCATGACCAAGACGTTTAACATTGCACGTCGATTGAAACATCAACACCCAAAATGCCCAAGATCCTGAAAAAGTTGCAGTGTAAATAATACCAATGTAAACAGAACTTTATCAGAATTCTAGACAAAATTAGAAGGACGAATCGGGCGCGTCTTGGAATGTCTCGCATTTTGCCCGTATGTTAACATTCAACATCGCAATATCTACTTGGTATGCTCATGTGTGATGTTTTATGTTCGCCTCAGCACATCTTATGATCTTAAATTACTTACGAGCTCTAAATATAGAATTATAGAAATCCGGTAGAGTATGTTATTCTGCCATATTTTGGCGCCAGCTGGAGTTATTAGGATTATAGCCATATTAATTATGTAGGTAAGTACCTACTTCCGTAATCTCTAGTGCCTGAGTAGATTTTGCTTAGAATTCATTCGTCGAAGACCAATATTAACAATATTATGTTAACGATTTTTTGTTATGTAGGAAGCTCTAGGACTAGAACCAGAACATATTATAGGAGGGTGAAGTGTAAGTCTTAACTAACTACTTACTAGGCTTACACCGATATCCTATTAGGATTTGTCTAGAGTCTAGACCTTAGACGGAATCCTAAACCTATGCTTATGTACCTAGGTACACCGCTTTACGACTGTCAGTCAGGCACCCATTGGCCCAGCCTATAATAATGAATTAGAAAAATAAGAGAATTGACGTACCTAGTGGTAAAAAATAGGCGCCCAGGTAGGTATACTCCCAAATCCCTACACGCAAAGCTCAGGTAGGTATGAGGTAGGTAGTATTTTGTGAACCTAACTAGTTGCCACGCTTATAGTAGGTACCTAATAGGTATACAACTCTGAAAACTTAAAGTTGTACCTACCTACATTATAAGTTTATAACGGTAAGTATCAAAATCAAAAGTTAATATTATGCATCTTCTAGGCAAGCTCGATCCACATAAAACTGCATCACGACTTGCCAGCATGTTTGATTGCAATTTGCACCCAAGCGCTCGCCTATTAAACTATGAAAACCTTTTTTTATTTTCTATGAAATTACCTACGGTCTAGCACATTGATAAAGATCGTTACTCTGTGTTAGTAGCACGTGTGTGTAATGTACTTACTTACCTACCTAGTATATTATCTTATAGTTAGTTAACTCTCTATAACATACTCGTAGGTACAATATAGAAAATGTCCCCTCTCTCCCCTCTACGCAACCTTTTCATCGGAAGAGAGTAATGCTTCATCTTCCACGGGCCAGACGCTCACGTGCTTGCATGCATGCATTTTTTAATACTCGGAATAATTTATTACTGTCTTGTAGCGTGGCACGAAAATACGTTGAAGAAATTCGAGCTCCGGTAATGAATCACTTAGACAGGGTTGTCACGTCTTCTCAAGTGTTGGTAGACGGATTACAAACTGTGCTTTTACAATATAAAAAAACTGGGACATGGAATACGGAACAGTGTACTTTTGGAGTAGGTATAGGTACATGGTATAGTGATCCATTTTTTGCAAAGGAAATACAATACAACAATATGGAACAACAAACTCTCCGTCTTTAATCTGCGGAGAACACAAACACGGAAACTTGTCTGTCTTTGTAAAATTGTTGGCAAAGCTGCCGAGCGATCGCGTAACTTCTGCATCAATCATTGATACATCGCAATCACCTCTGATTGGTTAACACTCTTCCACTATTGGACATAATCCATTGACGCAGCAAGAATGCCATAAATTCAGCCAATTACAACAATTGATACTGTAACAATGATTGATGCAGAAGTTACGCGATCGCTCGGCAGGTTAGTCCTGACCTGGTAGTACTTATTTTCTTCTAATACCATGCAAAAGCATACCTATATATGCATCTCTTTAGGTTTAAAAATGGGTAATTGGGTTGGATGACGTGGCCTATCCATCATATAAAAAAGAGCTGAATAAAAGACAAAATTGTTACTTTTTTTGTATTTGGCAGGCGGCAGCCCTACACATCCACTTCCCTGATTCATAATTATAAAGTTTAAAAAAATGCAAAGTTTGCAGGCAATTGTTATTATACAAACAGATAAAATTGTACACTTTGTTACCATTAATCATAATCATTCATGTAAGTAGTAATGCTTAATTGTATAAGCGGAACAAAGCCTCATTGACATTTTTCGATCTGATTCACTGTTTTCTAAACAATGTAGGTACGATACGTGCGTAAAGTCATAGGTTACTCGGTATTTCAGTACATATTTGGGTCATATTATTAGATTTGGTCCCGTTTCAAGTCCTGAATTCTTGAGAATCTCATGCTATAAGATCTGTAAAACGACAAAGGAAGTGGATACAATAAATTCCTACCTACGGAACCCTGAAACTTCAATCTAGAGTCAAGATTAAGTTTTCAGCGATAGTTTTCAGGGATTCTAGACGGCCTGCAGAATTGATTATATAAACAATATGGTCCAAGAGCTGACAACGAATTTCGGGAAGGTCCTAAAGGCAAGCTGAAATTGTGAAAAAATATAATATCGTCAATTGGCGAATCCAGTCTGGTAGATAGAGCGTTTGCGGTTATATTTTCGTATGTCGTACTCATTTGAAAACTTTATTCACGTCTGGGAATTGTTTAATACCGCAAAATTTGTCTGGCGATTTGCAGGTATTACTGAAATTACTCAATAAATACGTGATTAAAATTTTAGAGTTCCAAAAGTATATTTTTTGGAAATTTTAATAAAATATTTTTGAAGGTGTCTGGTAATACTTTAACCGACAAAAACGTCTCGGATTTTTCTTTCGAATTCAGCTTGCCAAAAAGACCTTCCCGAAATTCGTTTTCAGCTCTTGGACCATATTGTTTATAATCATTTCTGCAGGCCGTCTAGAATCCCTGAAAACTATCCCTGAAAACTTAATCTTGGCTCTAGATTGAAGTTTCAGGGTTCCGTAGGTAGGAAAAGTAAAATTTAAAAAAATACTAGTTTCGAATGAAAATATGGATTTAGCCTTATAGTCCAGGCGAATTAGCTTGTATTGAAACGAAAAAAAAACAAAATTGTTAACAGGATGGGAACAGTTGGAAATGGTAAAGTGGCGTATAATAAACGTAAAAAAAATAAATGCGTGAGCAGGGGCGTTTCCAGATAAACATGGGGGATGAAAAGGGGTGGAATTTTGGATTATTGCGATTTCCGGCGAAAGTTGAAGTTGGAGAGAAAAGTGTACAATAGAAAAGTGGTAGATCATAAAAAGATCTACAACTTTTGTATGAATGATTTTTTCACATAACCTCAAAATCTCCGAGTAAAATGCGAAAAACCGCTTTTATCGTTTTTTATTTTTCATTTACACAAAAATAATTTTATTTTGACGAAACTTGGTGAAAGTATACCTTTTTGTGTCTGAAATATCCACAAATTTTTTCAGATAAAAATATTAAGAGACTTCCGAGATAATCACGATTTTCGGCCCAAAAAAATATTTTTCAAATTAAAATTCTCCAAAAAATTGTCGTAGAGACTTCTTTTAAGTCGCAATTTATTCGTTTTGAGTTATACTTTCTTGTGAAATAACAAAAAAATACAGTCCCCATTTAGAAACATGCTCAAAAATTGGAAAAATCAAAAACTGAATTTTGCAACCATCCTTTTTTAACTAAATGTTAATAATTTGTTTAAATTTTCAAATAATTCTTAAAAACTAATTGCACTATTCAATTGTACGGAAAAAAATACAATAGATCCTTAGTTTTATTATTTGATAAAAAACTTAATTTTATATTTACATTAACAATTAGTAAATGAATGTAGTTTACATTAATCGAGATTTTTTTTAATACATTTGTAAATTGATCATCTCTTTCTTCAATATCGCTTCTATTTGTAATTTCATTATCTTCTTCTTCTTCAATATCGCTCGGATAACCTGAGGATTCTTCTGATAATTGATTTTCAGTGATTAAGCAAAGGCCCGGCTGCTCCTTTCCTTTTAAAAAACATTAAAGGGGGACATAACCTAATAACTAACTAATTAACATAATCTTAAAATGACAGATTTTAACTGAATATATACTGCACTGCGAATGACTGTTTCTTTTCGCGCAAAATCTTTACATTTATGAATTCCTAACCTACAAAAGTAAAATTTGAGAATGCATGACAAGAACGCGCGAAGTAGCTAGTAAATACAATACTTTACAATGTATGTACATGAGTATATCAAGTATATATAAAGCATATAAAGTGTCACAACTACAACAAAAACAAAATAGTATATATAATAAAGTGTCGCAATAACAAAGCTTATATTGACTGTGAAGACGCTACACGTTCAGTTATTTAATTCAAATAATAATTTTATTTATCATACCTGTTACTCCAAATTTGTATGCTTGTATCAATAAAATGCCTTGTTGTATCAATGAAATGCCGTATTGGGAATAATGGCGTCTTCTGCGTCTCCAGCTGGCTTGTAAAGTGATGCGTACGTGCGCATCGTACGCGAGATGTGGTTGTCGAAAGCACGGGCTTCGATGTACTGATTTATGTACAAAATTTGTGTGGTTCAGACAATTGTTTGAATGTTGAAAAAATTTCAGAAGATTTCGATGAATCCGAAGATAATTCTGCTGAAAAGGAGCAGCCGGGCCTTTGCTTAATCACTGAAAATCAATTATCAGAAGAATCCTCAGGTTATCCGAGCGATATTGAAGAAGAAGAAGATAATGAAATTACAAATAGAAGCGATATTGAAGAAAGAGATGATCAATTTACAAATGTATTAAAAAAAATCTCGATTAATGTAAACTACATTCATTTACTAATTGTTAATGTAAATATAAAATTAAGTTTTTTATCAAATAATAAAACTAAGGATCTATTGTATTTTTTTCCGTACAATTGAATAGTGCAATTAGTTTTTAAGAATTATTTGAAAATTTAAACAAATTATTAACATTTAGTTAAAAAAGGATGGTTGCAAAATTCAGTTTTTGATTTTTCCAATTTTTGAGCATGTTTCTAAATGGGGACTGTATTTTTTTGTTATTTCACAAGAAAGTATAACTCAAAACGAATAAATTGCGACCTAAAAGAAGTCTCTACGACAATTTTCCTAAGGAGAATTTTAATTTGAAAAATATTTTTTTGGGCCGAAAATCGTGATTATCTCGGAAGTCTCTTAATATTTTTATCTGAAAAAATTTGTGGATATTTCAGACACAAAAAGGTATACTTTCACCAAGTTTCGTCAAAATAAAATTATTTTTGTGTAAATGAAAAATAAAAAACGATAAAAGTGGTTTTTCACAATTTACTCGGAGATTTTGAGGTTATGTGAAAAAATCATTCATACAAAAGTTGTAGATCTTTTTATGATCTACCAGTTTTTTTTTGTACACTTTTCTCTCCGACTTCAACTTTCGCCGGAAATCGCAATAATCCAAAATTCCACCTCTTTTCATCCCCCATGTATATCTGGAAACACCCCTGCTCACGCATTTTTTTTTTTTAATGTGTAGTATACGCCACTTAACCATTTCCAACTGTTCCCATCCTGTTAACAATTTTTTCCTAGTAATAGTGTAACTTGCCTGGTCTATTAGAATACATCTTTTAAGTGTTATCTTGACATTATTATTCGACGAAAATGTCTTCAGAGTTCAGACAACAAATATTTTGAAACTCATTACCAACGCAAGGAAAATTTTTATCTCAAGATGCTGCCTCTATCCTAAACACACATTTCATCTCGGCATTCACGCAAGTACTTCCGGAATCATAATAATAAAATGAGTAACAGCTAATGTAGGTACCGCCGCGCCGCGCGCAATACCGTTATGGAGATCATTTTTAGGTCGTTCATATTGACACAGTAACACAAAGTAAGTTGAGATGAATGATCTTGCTACCGCATTTTTGCACAACATACCTATAAATTACAACGAAGTACTTGAAGAGTAGTTATACGCATATACATAGGTACGTATACCTATACGCATTGTCTTTGTAATCATGCATTACAATAATGTGACTAAACCCTTTTAATTCTGAGACCGTTTGGTACCTAGTGGTCTTCCAATGGGTGAGAATTTTTCCTTGTGGCTTCGTTCAAGTTAAAGACTAAAAATGCACAATCGGTATTTCAAGCTTTTTCACTGTCAAAGCTTTGCCGAAGCTGCTCGAAGTTTTTAGCAGTTTTAGCTTAGACTAGGTAAATAAACCTCAAGAAATTCCTAATTCATATCCATATTCTCTCGATAATTTATTTATTTCGCTAGACCCATCGTTTAGGTCTAAGACCAACCACAAGTTGACTGACTTGACTCGTATTTAACTTACCGACTTACTTACCTTTCACCTTTTTATAAAACCACACTTCTGTACCTTTTTGCCCAATTCATGTTGCCAGTAATTCGGAAAATGTTTAAAGTTTTCTTTCTTTTTTAAATGTGACGATACACACGCATCATTTCGACGAAAACGAAGCGAAACCATGCCATTCCAAATGAATCATTTTGAGAAAATAGAGTGGGTCAACCTATATTCCACTAATAAAATATATGTAATTACTAATTGGGCAAAATCCATACTAATATTATAAATACGAAAGTGTGCCTGTCTGTCTGTCTACTACGCTTTCACGACCCACGTGTTCAACCGATTTTGATGACATTTGGTACAGGGACAGATTGCATCCCGGGGAAGGACATAGGGTAATTTTTATCCCGTAAAATTAAGGAGTTCCCGCGGGACATAGAGGTATAATCAATAATGCCGCGGGATTAAAGTAAGTATACGGGTCATAAGGGTATAATAAAATGTAGACGATCATATTATTATGATATACTTATCTACAGATAATCATCCTGAAAATTCGTTTAGGTAATTAAAGAATGATTCATTTAATTACCTAAACGAGTGCCGAGCGAGGGACTAGTGTTGGGACAACGCATATCAGTCGATTGCGATTGTTGAGTAACTGGATGGGTGACCGAATTTGGTAGTCCGAATTTGGCCTTTTCGTTTCTTCTGTGCCTCGGAGAGCACGTAAAAAAGCCGTCGGTCCCGGTTATTATCACTAACATCCACCACCGATCTGATAATAACATAACGATAACATCTGATAATACCTAACCGTTAGATAGAACCGTTAGATAGAGTTGGATTAGTACTCTCAGTTGAGTCGTATGCGGAAGGACATGGGAACCCACCGCATTATTATCCCAAGAAAACCCCCGCCATTATAATATGATTAATGGAAAGGGGTCAACTCACGACCCTCGGCAATGAGGAATAGGACGCAGAGAGAGAATTACCTAGATAATGTTTCCCAAACCGTTATTATGTAAAACTTGCATCAATCATTGTTCAGTCTCAATTGGTGTGAATTGAGACAATTCAAGCTTCTTGCTGCGTCAATGAATTTTGGCCAATAGCGGAAGAGTGTATACCACAGCCTCCTTTACTCTACAGGAAGCTGTTGTGTTAATCAAACACAGGTGTTTGTGATCGATACACTGTAGCCTGTCATTTTTATTAAGGCCGCGGTAGTAGAGCCTTGGCCCTTGACCACACACATACTGGACAAAAAACAGCTACAAGAGCTGTGTACAAGAGCTACAGTTAGTCTATAGTCTATTCGGATTTCATGTTTTACTACAGAACTCTACAAAAGTTGAATGAACCTCAAGATATGTGTGTATTTTTTTCACGTAGGACGGCAATTACGTAAAACGTTACGTTAGTCATGTACCTACTTACCTGAGCGGATGACCAGTGGCCTCTTCAATATAACCTTTTACGCCAAGCGTATCGTGTGTCTGCCTCGTTGGTCTAGTGGTTAGCACGTTCGACTGCGGCTGACGAGATCCGCGTTCGAGTCCCGGGTGGGCTATAATTAAGTGTTGGGTTTTTCTGACTAGAAATTCTCAGTACTAGCCCGGAGAGTTAGGAAGTTGGTGGTGTTTCACCCCCGTGCCTCGGAGAGCACGTTAAGCCGTCGGTCCCGGTTATTATCACTAAAATGAAATGCCAACCCGCATTGGAGCAGCGTGGTGGGTCTGAGCTCTAATTCCCTCTCCTATGAGAGTGGAGTGGACTGTAGTGGTGGTATTGTGTCTTTTGTTTTTGTTACTTTGTTCAAAGCTCTCTGAAGATAATGATCTTCAGAGAATTCGTATATTTTCGAAATAAATTCTCACTAAAGAGTTCATTCACTGGTACAAACTCCAAATACACATTTGGATGCGGGTTATCGTAATATTTATCAAACAGTTTAGCATAACATCCTCCGTTAAGTATATCTTTGTTTAGTTATTTTAGGGAGAGGTGAACTTTTTGCCTTTCTTTTCCTCAATTTTCTATATAAGTAAATAGGTCCGGCCAGCAGTTCTAAAATAACCACGGTACCTAGTTATACTTTATGCTTTAATGCCACTGTAAGGCTATTGACATTTGTTATAATAAATCTGTTTATTTTAACAAATGCCTTCCGTCGCCGCATAGCCGTCATAACCTATTCTGTGCTAAAACGATAGAAGGTTCTGGGTTCGATTCCAAGCAGGGGCGATTTATATTTGCTAAATAATTGTCTCTCGTGTCTTCGATAAAAAAACACACACCCTAGTTTTGAAGTATTTATGCTTTATGCTATTTTAGTCAAGATAATTTTACTGTCTCAAGTTTTTAGCTATCTACTTATATTACCTATCTCATAACCACAGCTCTTAACTGAGTATATTCGTTTGCGCTTATTGCCTAAACTTTCATTGGCAATGTCCCAAGTAAAGCCACCCTTAGCTATTAATTCAGCCCCCGTGTTGGCACTACGGGTAGTATTTCTATACATCTAGTTTTACCCCTGGCATTGAAATGGGATCACGAAATGCTATGATTTTCTAACTCACAATTTGGTAGGTACATTATTTTCTCCCGCGATATAAGTACCTACTTACTGCGGTTTGCCTTATTATAATCATTTAACTTTCCCTTAACTTTTCAGGTATAATAACTGTTCTACCTATTCTGTGGTATAATTTAGGATACAAATATTATTCATGCGAAAGTGAGTCTGCCTGTCGGTTTAACCGATTTTGACCGTGGATAACTTAAAACTTATCATCGACGGAAAAAGTCTCTCCGTCATCAAAAAAGACTCTAGAGTCGACTAATCAGATTTCCTCATAAAGTCTAGATTAGGTCTATGATATATTAGGTTTAGTTCAGTTTTAGAGTTCAGCAACCATCAGCAAAGTCCTCTTATTAGGTACCTAATCAATGAATTCCATTCTAATGTTATAAATGCGAAAGTGTGTCTGTCTGTCTGTCTGTCTGTCTGCTACGCATTCCCGGCCCATCTTTTGGACCGATTTGGCTGAAATTAGAGACTGAATTACCTAAGAGGTAGGTTATGTCCCGGGGAAGGACATAGGCTACTTTTTATCCCGGAAAATTAAGGAGTTCCCGCGGGAATCAAAAACCCTAATCCACGCGGACGAAGTCGCGGGCATCATCTAGTTTTTTATATGCTCGCACTAGAGATGAATAAAATAGAACCCTTTGTTTAATATTGATAGCTGTATCCTGTGATTCCTAGTTCTTCAAACGGTTCCGGGTAAACCATGATATTAGTTGGTACTGGTAGCCCATCGACCATTAGGTCAAGTATGGTCGATGGTGGTGGCCCCTTAACTTTGCGTAGATCTGCCTGGTAAGTTAAAATCTGTATGTTCCTTAAACACAGTTAAATTGCCTCAAGCCACAGCCTCAAGCCTCATCAAATGTATTCTATGATTTGCAAAATCCTACACGCTTTTATCAAGCTATCTATTGATCTTCAACCGGTTATTTTGGTAGACTGTGTTGGAGTTTTTTACAGTTATCCTGGCATGTGTGTAGACGGCTCAGACCGTTACTGTCCTTTGCCAAACTAGGCCAGCGAAAGCGTTGACCGATTCATATAGGTACGGTACCTACCTACCTACTTTAGTTAATCAATAATTACAAATCATTTTCTTACTGTCCAAAACATAAGGATTATTTTGCAAGACTACTCTTCTACTAATAGTTAGTACCTACCTACTTGTAGAGCCAGCGGGCCACGGAGGAAAAGTAATATGTTTCACTCAACGGAAGATATAATATCTCTCAATATTAGTCTCAACTAGTTCAAAGTTTTTGTAAAACGCAAAGGAACTTATTGAGAAATCCTATTATAATGTGAAAGATTATTTAAATTATATAAGTAACTAGCTGACGCCCGCGACTTCGTCCGCGTGGTTTAATATTTTCCCGCTTTTCTGTTGAAATTTTTCCTGAATTTTCTTTGCTTTATACCTCACGGATCCCGAGACCTTTCCAACGAATGCAAAACCGTGGAAATCGGTTCATGCGTTCTGGAGTTATTGCGTCAGGAAGGAAAACCCGACTTATTTTTATATAGTAGATAAAAGCATGGAAATAGATATACTTACATAGTTGGTTTGTGAGATGGTGATAAGTCAAAAAAAACCGGTGGTGTTTGTTGTGACTTCTGCCCTCTTCTGGCCCCTATTCCGTTGCTATCAAAAAAATTTCAAAAAAAAAATAAAAACCGACTTCAAAAACCACAAACACTAAAAAGTAAAAAATAATTTAATTTATTATGTATACCTACAAGAGTTAATGTAGTTCTATAAGTAATAACATTTTTTAGAGTCGGTACTCGGTACCAATTAGCCGCATGAACCCGTCTACCTTTCATATGTATTCTGACTTCTGTGGTCTACCTACTCTTCATTATTGTTGACGTGACTCCATATTGGCACCGACTCCAAAAAATGTTATTATAGAACTACATTAACTCTTGTATACACAATAAATTAAATTATTTTTTACTTTTTAGTGTTTGTGGTTTTTGAAGTCGGTTTTTTTTTTTTTTTTGAAATTTTTTTATTTCAAAATTTTTAGTGGCCCCACTGTTTTAAAATACAGGGTGTAACCAGAACGAGATATGCTATGCATGGTTAAAAATACTGTTTACAAAACTATCACACTGATCGCGAGCAATTTACTCTTATCCATTGAGGAGTTCCGTTCTCCATCTCCGGAGATATTCATCAGATCTTCACCAAATTAAAATGGGACCACCTCTGAAGTATGACCTACCAAACAAAAAAAGAATTATCAAAATCGGTTGATAATTGGCGGAGAAATCGCGTAACAAACATACAAGAAAAAAAAAAATACAGTCGAATTGAGAACCTCCTCCTTTTTTTGAAGTCGGTTAAAAAATGAAAGCCACTCTGTCATACGTCTATTTATTATCCATTGAAGTTTTGCTAGGGAAATGTTTTTTTTATTTCATAGCGAACATTCAATGGATAAAAAATAAAGTCAGTGGTTTTCATATTTTGATAGCTTTCGATAGCGATCGTAGCTTTAGTTTTTAAGATACCGTAGCTAATTATCACCATCATGTCTTAAACTTTGCATACTTAAGTAATTGACCTTAAAAAAGTGTAGGTACCTACTGCGTGTGGTCCCAATTATACTTACTTTGACTTAAAGACCCTTTCCGTTTTCACCTCACGTGATAAGTTGATAACACGAGAATAATTTTAATTAACTAAATAGTTACCTAAATACTCTTATCATAATACATATATTATTGTATTGCCCTACTGCCTGGACTTCGGTTAATTTTTTCAATGTTGATCGCCCTGAATATGGCAACTTACAGCAAACTGCATAGGTAGATTTCTAACTCTAGCCACACGAGTTTAAAGTACTCTGTGCTCTAGCGTAATGCACTACTTATTATGTTCTAGGCTTCTAGCTGATGCCCGCGACTTCGTCCACGTGGTTTAGTTTTTTTTATTCCCGCGGGAACTCCTGTGTCTTCACTTTCAGGGTATAACGTAAACCGGGAGTAGGTATATACCTAATCAAAGCGTAAATAAACCACAGCGTAAACTATCTCCACAGTTCAACCATGTGGCGTGAAGGAGTAACAAAAATCCAAACGTTTAAACTTACATACAAACAAACTTTCACATTAAGTACCTAATATATATAAAGGTAAGATAATATTATGATCATTGATATGATGCAATTTCCATTATTATATATTAGGTAATTATTTCTTGCATATTCGCGGAAAATGAGGGATGCTGACGGCTGTAATCAAATAACGTTTACTATTTGAACCTTTGGCCATACGTAGCGGGCAACACCATAATATTTATTTAACCTTTGAAACGATTATATAACTTATATTATGTATGTGTTATGGAGTATATTTCTATGAAGCTTTTTATTAGATTTGTTTCCTGTAATTAAATCTAGTTGTCGTAGGTCATTTAATACTGAGTCGGCTTTATTTCTTTGCATCTACCTATCTAGCAATATTGGAAAATGTGGGATCTATGCAAAATAATAAGACACCCGATATCGAGACTTTGTTTACGTTAATAAGTAATTAATTATTATTGTAGTTATGTTGTAGTCATGTTGTAGTAAAATAACAATAAGGGAGGCCTCTTGGCAGTTCCGTCACTCGACCGTGCTATGTACCTACAAGCACGCTGTCCCCCGGGCCGAGGTTTCTATGCAGTTAGGGATATGGCGGATCTCTACGGATGTCAACTAATTTGATTTCGAAACAAAAGCCGCTGAAGCGCAACCTTAGGACCAGCCCCCCAATCATGTAAGAATGGCCGATCAAAACGGTAAGTTCCCGGACCGGATGTCCTCGCCGACCTGGATGGCCTGCTTGGATTCTGGAGTGAACTCGGCTGGCTGGAGTGATCCAGCGGGGAGTCGCACCAGTGGTTTCACGCACAGCGGACGACTGCGCCCAAGTGCGGATAAAAAATCCCAGGACAATGAAGAAGAAGAAGAAGAACGGTAAGTTCGTCGTCAAAGTAAAATAAACCATAACAGCATTGAATTAGAGCTCAATTTGTGTATCCTTTCTTATACGTTAGAGTATCGTACATACCTAAACGTATGCCAATGCTGTTATGGTTTATTTTACTTTGACGCCGAACTATTACGATTTGATCGTCAATTCTTAGCCCTGTCCTGTAGCCCTTTTTCTCGTACAACCTTGAACCTGCATCTATTATTTTTACAATCTGAATATTTGTGATTGGCTGAATTTGGCTACAATGGATTTGGCCCTCATCTCCAGTAAAATAGTCTTTCTTCTGGAATAGCATAAAATGCATTTTCACAACTTGCGGTTCGACCTCGACAAAAGTGCGTGCGTGGCGCGGAATCTACCCCCCGATTGTGTAAGATAATCGTAATCGTAATCGTAATAGTTTGTCAAACGGATATGTTTAAGGAGTTCATAGATGCCTGCACGTCAAAAAGCATGTAAAAACTTCTTAAACAGTTCGAGCAATAGGTTTTAATTTAAGCTGTCAAAATATTACGATTTGCCTAGACTGATTATGATAGACTAGACTGATCGAGAACGTGATAAGCGTAAGATAACCAATGGTCTGAAAGCCGGATATACCACGACCTTCACCGATCTGTTAACCAGATGAAACCTATTTTTAACCGACTTCCAAAAAAGGAGGAGGTTCTCAATTCGGCGCGTATGTTTTTTTTTATGTTTATTTGTTTAATAATAGATAAATACGCCTAAAGTAGCTTGCTTATCAAAATCCTGACCAGGCTATTTTTAGAGTTAACAGATCCGTGAAGTTAACTATGGTTACTACCATAGTCCATAAAAAAATATTAAAATTAAATAATTTAAAAATAGCCTGGTCAGGATTTTGATAGGCAAGCCTTTTTAGGAGTATTAATCTATTATTAAATAAAATAAAATATGTTTCTTCTGGTTAACAGATCGGTGAAGGTCGTAGTGTATCCGGCTCTTAGACCACAAGGATTTACGTCAATCCGGCTCGATCTCAACCTTGAATCGCGATGAACTTCACTATGATAAGAGTGCTTAAAATGCGTTGCCGAAATTATTTATCGGTAAACAGCGTAATATAGAGGCAGTCCATGGTCGCGTTTTGATAACCACGCCAGTCTGAGTTACAACGACGAATAATCTGAATGTTGTTGACGGAATAATGGTCCTGATAAAAAACTGCTCTATAAACACATATAACCAAGGAAGCCCTGTGAAAGCAGCAACAGCCGTCATTGACCGTAGTGCGCTGCTGAACAACTGGCAACGGATTCTGGCACTTACACCTCACAGCCGTCATGTTGCGGTAGTAAAAGCTAATGCCTACGGCCACGGAATAATAGAAATTGCCCGTGAACTCAGTGATGCGGCGGATGCGTTTGGGGTGGCGCGCTTAAGTGAAGTGCACGTGCTGCGTGCCAGTGGAATTGTTAAACCAATCATTTTGCTGGGAGGATTTTATGATGCCACCGATCTGCCCGTGATCGCCGGAAACCGTCTTCTGGAAGTGGTGGTTCACTTTGAAGAGCAGTTGCGGGCGCTAGAACAGGCTGAAATATCTGCTCCGATAAAAGTCTGGATGAAAATTGACACCGGGATGCATCGCCTGGGTGTGCACCCTGAAGAAGCAGAATCCTTTTATCAGCGCCTCTGTCAGTGTAAGAACGTGCAGCAGCCGGTCAATCTAATCAGCCATTTCAGCCGTGCGGATGAAGACGATCCGGCGCCGACTGAAGCACAGATTGCCTGTTTTATGGCCTTTGCTGAAGGCAAGCCGGGTGATAAATCTATTTCTGCTTCCAGCGGGATTCTCTACTGGCCTCAGGCGCATTTCGACTGGGTGCGTCCCGGGATCATGCTTTATGGTATTTCACCGAAAACGGGAACTGAAGCTAAAGAATACGGCCTGAAGCCGGTGATGACCCTCAAATCCCGACTGATTGCTGTTCGAAGACACAAAGCTGGTGAACCAGTAGGTTATGGCAGCACCTGGGTCAGTGAACGCGATACCTGCATCGGGGTGATTGCGATCGGTTATGGTGATGGATACCCGCGAAGCGCCCCGTCAGGCACACCGGTTGTCATCAACGGTCGCCGCGTGCCCATCGCGGGCCGGGTCTCCATGGACATGGTTACCATCGATTTAGGCCCCGATTGCAGTGATAAAACAGGTGATGAAGTGATTTTGTGGGGTGATTCACTTCCAGTTGAGCATGTTGCATGTTTTACTGGTATCAGCGTTTATGAGCTGGTCACCAAAGTGACATCACGCGTGGAGATGGAATATCTGGATGATTAAAATACGACGCGATATGGTCTGAGAGTGAGCAAAATAGCTAACCTCCTGTTAGTATCGATTGTGTCCGACTATATGAGCACGCCTATGGTGGCAAACATCTTAACGCTGGTCGAGTATTTTGAACAAGATGCCCGGAAAGATGAAGCCGCAATCGCAGTTTATTGACAAAAGCTTAATTCGTTACCTTATGAAATATAAAACGAAGTCTCTAACTAACCCAGTTTTTTTTAATCAGCAGTAAACCTTTCCAAACTTAATGCGGTTTCAGATTAATTTCACCAAACAACCCGCTCGGTGGTTGAGTCGGACTCGCACTTGGCCGGTTCTTATCTGTAACCTAAAACATAATATAGTGACTGCTCGAAATACTGGCAAAGTATTTCGTCAACATCAAAGAAATGCTACTTCTGTGCATAGTATAGGTAATTAGTAGGTAATTAATAGTGTTTGACGTTAGTTTGGCGTAATATGAATGCGTCTAAGTTTTTTTTGGCAGAACAAGGAATTTGCCTACTACGCAAATTAGAAACGTGATCGCGAATAATTACGTCAGTACTATAGGTATGACGTACTTATTGGATTTAACCATGGAGGAAGGAATTACGACTGCCGTCTAAGGAGGTAGGACTAAAATAAAAACTAAGAATACTATATTT
Organism: Erebia ligea; assembly: GCA_917051295.2. Classification (NCBI taxonomy): domain Eukaryota; kingdom Metazoa; phylum Arthropoda; class Insecta; order Lepidoptera; family Nymphalidae; genus Erebia; species Erebia ligea. The sequence continues at coordinate 2,404,277 of OU785226.1, forward strand.
TATCCAATTTCTGTTTATTACCATCACCTAAGTGTGAGTGAAACAAAATATCGCTGTTTGTGTCTATTCGATTAGCAACTGGTCACAAGGTTCAGATTGTCAAATTATATCTTTTATCTTTTAATACTGTCAAATTCAAAATACCCTATTCTTGTACGAATAATACGGGTCGTTAACTGTACACATAATTTTGTTGCTTAGTATTTGTTTGTTTACATTCGAGGTTACAGAAAAGATTTTTAAGAATTTCTTTATTTAAAGTAAATTTCTAAGGTGCATAAAGCTCTAAAATCAAAGCCAAGTGTCCACAAAAAATGTATTGTGCCTTTGAGGGACATAAATCCAATAGTTTAAGAAAATAAAATGATACAGAATCTGTCGGGTTTCATCGGTGAGTTTTGGCAATGGTTCTTGTTTAAGACTAAGGATTTTACTAGTAAATAGGTAAGCAAAGGTAAGAAAAAGTAAATAAATATGTTTAAGTACTCAATTACATACTTATTTAATAATAATAATGATATTTCGCCAAAACGCTTTTAGGTTACTAGTGCTGTGAAATAGATTATTGATAATTATTGCACTAGTACGTACATACGAGTATTATGTACTCTCTAATCTCTTTGTTGTAGATTTCCTTAAAAATGAACTAATAAATAGGAAATGGATAGAAATGATAAAAAGACCTAATAGGATACCGCGGCATAACAGTCGTATTTGCTCAAAACATTTCACAGAAGACTCATTTTTGCCAAACGAATACACCAAATGTAGGCGACTGAAATCAAATGCTATACCCACTATAAATTTACCCCAAGAAATAGGCGTTATCACGACAAGAAAGTTTAATATTTATAAATTAACTAGCTGACCCGGTGAACTTCGTACCGCCAACTTATCTATAAGAATAAAACAAATAAACTATCCTATCTTTTAAGTTAGACCAAATTACAGATAGTTACGAAGTTTGATCAAAATCGGTTCAGTAGTTTCAGGGTTTATCCCGAACATACCTACATCGTGACACGAGATTTTTATATACTTATATAAGATCGGATATTATATTGTACCAATTTTTACCCGACTACGACAAAGCCCAAAGGAAGGGTTCTGGAGTATGATTTTAGCTGTCGATGGTATTTAGCTATTTACGAATGTTCCTCCGTTACACCTTCATGAAGCAATCATAATCAAATAATTACGAAAGTTGGTGGTATTCTCTAAAATTGATTTGGTGTAACGATCGCAATGGCTTCCACTCTCCCGCTAAAGGTTAAAATGCATTAATACACCAAGAACGCCGTAAGTGCAGCCAATCAGAGGTCATCACGATTGTTACACTGATGCAATAATTTTTAGATAATACGAGTTTTTCTAATTAGAATTCTTTTTCTAATTTTTTTCTAAAACATTAGATATTTGCGGTATTATACTGTCATCATTTCATTTTGAAATGGGATATTTGGAAGACGATATTTTGGGCAAATTATATTCTTTGTACATGTAGTATGTAAATAAAATAAAATATATTGAAACTTACTAACTAAACTGCATTTTAATCAATAACCCCGTGCGTAATTAGTATAAGGAGTGTGGTGCCAACCACGTAAAGATTTTTTTTAGTTTTAACTAATTTAGTAACTAGTAATATAGTTAAAATTTTACCTTCTTTTATAAATTATTTAGTTGCTATTTGGGTTTAAATAAGGTTATTTATTATTATTTTTAGTATTAAATAAATAAATAACAAGAAATTTGTAATCAATAAATGTACTACTTTGATTTCAGTAAAGTAGTTAATTATTAAAACTAATCTGTCGTACTATGCGGGCTAGTTCGGGTTGCTAGATTCAAGAAAATTTTGCGACAGTGGCGCCCCTATTTATTTCACGACTTTTTTGCCAAGCTATCTATACTTATAATAAAACTGTAACAGGTCCAATTCTGTACATTGAAGATATTTTGAAAATTTTTTTTGGAGGGCACTCATTATTCGATACTGAAGCCAAATCTGTAATTTTTTTCATTTTTGTCTGTCTGTCTGTCTGTCTGTCTGTCTGTCTGTCTGTATCTTGGCCGCGCATCACGCCGAAACTACTGAATGAATTCAAACGAAACTTGGCACAATTTGAGCCTATACTACGAGGTAGGACATAGGATACTTTTTATCCCGAAATTCTACCCCCGAAGGGGTGAAATAGGAGTTGAAAATTTGTATGAAAGTCCTTAATTTCTCAAGTTATAGCCATGAAACTTGATATATGAGCTGCGGGTTAAAAATGAAGACATACGTGTTTCACAGTTTTTCAAAATTTCACCCTCAAAGGGGTGAAATAGGGGTTGAAAGTTTGTATGAAAGTCCTTCATTTCTCAAGTTATATCAATGAAACTTGGTATACAACCTACCGGTTAAAAATGAAGAAATACGTGTTTCACAGTTTTCGTAAATTTTACCCCCGAAGGGGTGAAATAGGGGTTGAAAGTTTGTATGAAAGTCCTTCATTTCTCAAGTTATAGCCATGAAACTTGGTATATGAGCAGCGGGTTAGAAAAGAAAACATACGTGTTTCACAATTTTTCAAAATTCCGCCCCCAAAGGGGTGAAATAGAGGTTGAAAGTTTGTATAAAAGTCCGTCATTTCTCAAGTTATTTCGATGAAACTTGGTATATCCACGCGGACGAAGTCGTGGGCATCAGCTAGTAGTACCTATGGCTTGTATATTTTTATAATTATTGTTAAAATCTGTCATCACCTATCCCGAAGGAACCCTATAATTTTTGGGATAAAAATATTCTCTAAGTTAGGTATCCCAGGGCAGAAAAGTATGTCAAGTTGCAATCAATCCATATTGCAACTTGATAGTAAGTATTTACTGGTTTGAACGTGATCGGCTAACAGGCAGCCAAAAATAAAAAGTAACTGTATGGATACTGTTTTAGGCTCTTTATGGATACTAAAGCATTCTCTATTTTAAGATTGTTTTATACAAAAATCATCATTTATATTTCACAGATTACGTATGTTAGACAATAATATAAACGACTGCCACCCATCACTAGGAAAATCCTACCTAGTGACAAACTAAAAACACAATCTTACTTCTATAGTCTTCATTATTCTATGGATTTAACTTAAAATAGGCTTGTTGATTTTGCTGTAATTGTTTACGACTTTAACAGGGACGTCAAGATACTGTCATCTTAAAATAATACTGCAAGGTAGTAAGCCTCCTGCCGACGTCAAACTACCGGTGACCGATTTATTGTCGACAGAAAATTGCAATACTTAATGAAACACTTACGTGACACGTCCGCAATCGGGTAAAAACTAAAAAGTCGGTTCATTTCCGCCGATCTGATTGTCGGTGAAGTCATGATTTGTGCTTCCGAAGATTACCAGTTAGGTACCACCACAAAGTGACGGATGTGTGCCAAGTGGTGATAAAGTCGGCCCGATAATCGCACCTACAAAAAGTCAGAAGTGGGCGTAGCCGCTTAATTTTATGGCTTTGTCCATCACGTTTTAAGAAATCCAATAGAACCATTTTGTTTTCCTGGCTTAGGTAAGAAGTATAGGCATTCCTGCCATCAGAGTACCTATATCGGTATGCCTGCTATTCCTACATAGTAGGAACTTGCATGAAAAGGTAGAAGTTGCATGTAAGACGGAGTGTCTGTTAAGATCGGGTCCCAAGTCCCAACCCCAAGTCTCATTTTTGTCTACTAATTGAACGCAATGACGTCTATCAGTTGACCTACTTAGTAACCTACTACAAACAACGTAATGTTATTTTGTATTGCGAAAAAAGTTGTTTTTTTCCAATTCCTTATCATTTTGTCTAACAACTACGAACATTACTATCTTAACTAAATAACAACAATAGTCTGCGTCACAAGAATGTGTATCAGTAGGTATAATTTTTATGCATGCATTGGCTGCATGTGCCTAATGCCTATCTATCTACCTATCTAAAGTATGCAGCAAATTAGACTAAGAGATAGCTGCACTTTTGGTTTCTTTGAGCGCTCATTTCTAGCGAAAGGCCCATCTGCATGCGGACAGACTTTCACTTTTGACATCAGTGGAGAGCTCTACACCCACCTAATAATAATAATAATAATTATAAAAATAATAATTCTTTATTTACAGATAAAAATCCAATAATATATTATAAAATAATAATAATAAATAAGTACTTATTTGAATTGAATAGATTAAAATAAAACTGGAAAACTTATTTCTAGCTTCACTTCCTATTTGCGTCCCGGTGGACACGCCGCCAGTGGTCAAACATGTCCTGACATATGCTCACCGATGATCTCAAGTATGACGTTATTCGACTGTCGAAATCTGCTCCAGAAGGAGGCTATGCGATTACGAACAATCGCGAAGAAGTCAGGAACCCTGAACTGGAATCAGGAATACTGAATCAGCCTTTGTGGCGATAGTTACCAAAAGTGCAGAACATCTCCTTTAATAAATGGGCTCACTGCAGCTGTGCTGGCGTTAACGATGATGATGACGAGAAAATAATATTTTTGTTAATTTATGCACAATTATAAATAAAATTAATATAATAAGTTAAACTATCCGCCCACCTTACCCCAACAAGGGGCAAGATGGGGTCTTTTTTACCTGACAACAATTAAAATTTTTAACATACTAGCCGATGCCCGCAACTTCGTCCGCGTGGTTTAAGTTTTTATTATTCCCGCGGGAACTCCTTAAAATTTTCCGGGATAAAAAGTAGCCTATGTCACTCTCCAGGTCCTCAACTATACCCATGCCAAAAATCACGGCAATCTGTTGCTCCGTTGCGGCGTGATTGAAGGACAAACCAAAAAACCAATAAACCAACAAACCAACAAACAAACACACTTTCGCATTTATAATATTAGTATGATTACAATTAAAATTACAATTAATACCATATCCACTTGTTTCAGCAGCCCAACATGCCGCATCAATCATGAATCAATAAATCAATCAATATTCATTTATTCAAACTAGGTACACTGTATACACTTGACGTCCTAGTACCTACTTATAAAACATGATGGTGATAATCAGTTACGGTATCTTAAAACAATAGCTACGAGGGTTCCAAACGCGCCCTGGTCTGAGAAGAGCCCACAACAAACTTACCCGGGTTTTTTTTTTACTTATCACGATATTAGTCTTCATATCAAACAGGTACATAATATGTAGGGTACTTTATTTTACACGTGCTCTTAAGTACCCTATCACACACTGTTGTTGATGTGGGATTATGAGTCAAACTGCTATTAGCTACGAGTACTAAAAGGTAATTTGTAACCAGAAACAAAGTCACGCCACAGAGCTAAATGGCTGTTTGGTAGCCGTGAAGGTACTTTAGTAGAGTCGTTCTAACTTTCTCGACTCGTGCGTAAATTTTTTTTTTATCCACTACAACTTAGCCCTTGACTGCGATCTCACCTGATGGTAAATGATGATGCAGTCTCAGATGGTAGCGGGCTTATCTGTTATGGGGCGTGGCAGTTATATTAAACGGTTCGGTTTCTACACGGCATCGTACCGGAACGCTAAATCGCTTGGCGGCACGTCTCCGCGTCATTGGACAGGTACTATGTATAAAATATAGTATGTATTATCAATTTTAAGACTTTTGCAAGATGGCATAAAGATACCTACTCAAACTATACCCAATACAAAACTTTAAAATTGGATCACTTTACAATCATATAATTAAACTTTTAATTTTGTTCCAATCAAAAAAATATTCATCGCACTCTGGTTTATTAAGAGCAAAAGTTTTTCTGTGTATGAAAATATGTATGAAAATTTCAGTTTTCTGCATTGTTTTCTAGCATTATCCAGACCACCGAGTAGTAATTGGTTGTATGGTCTGTGATCCAGACCGAACCTATGATGGTTCGAAAATACGACAAAACGCTTCCACAAAAGGTAGGTAGGTACCTAGTGCTGGTAGTGCCCCGTTCCTTTGGCTCATCTTGGGGGGGTTTCTGTGTGGGCAGATAGTATACATATACTCACTCTGTACTCTGTAGATAGAGTTTTTATACCTACTTAAATGACTTTACGCAGGATTAAGTTTATGATATTATTGTTTACTAGATGATGCCCATCCATGCCCTTCCCCGGAATACATCATATCCCTGTACCAAATTTCATGAAAATCGATTGAACGGTTGGGCCGTGAAAGCGTAGCAGACAGACAGACATACTTTCGCATTTATATAATACTAGCTGATGCCCGCGACTTCGTCCGCGTGTATCGAGGTTTTTCGGTTCCCGCGGGAACTCCTTAATTTTCCGGAATAAAAAGTAGCCTATGTGTTATTGCAGACTATAATCTATCCCTGTGCCAAATTTCATCTAGATTCGTTCAGCCGTTGGGGCGTGATTGAGTAACAAACATCCATACATCCATACATCCATCCAAACTTTCGCATTTATAATATTTATTTGATGAGTATGGATTTCTATGAGGTCAATATGTCAAAGATACGGATTACAGACAGCTTGGTATGCTTTCGAAACAATTTTTTTCCGTTCACCTATCACCTATCCTATTAAACAATGATTAGGTACCTAGTACCTACGCACTAAGTAAAATAATAAATTCTTATCCCCTTCATCTCTTTGAAACAGCAGGAAAAGCGTATAGTTCGCTAACTTCCTATCGATTCCACAAAATATGCAAACGTTAGTTCTAGAAGTCACTTATACGTACGCTACTTATGGGCCGAGTGCCACGACCACGACCTTCATCGATCTGTTAACCAGATGAAACATATTTTTTTTATTTATTTCAAATAAATGTTTGTTACTCAATCACGCTCCAACGGCTGAACGGATCTGGATGAACTTTTGGCACAGAGATAGATTATAGTCTGGAATAGCACATAGGCACAGGGAACTAAAAAACCTCAATCCACGCGAACGATGTCGCGGGCATCAGCTAGTAATAGATAAATACGCCTAAAATAGCTTGCCTATCAAAATCCTGACCAGGCTATTTTTAAATTAAATACCTAATTAATTTTTTTGGCAGGTTTATTGTAGGCAATGCTATACCATCGCGTTTGTTATAAAATTACCTATATTTTGATATATATTATAACTCAAGTGGTTCCGATCACGCCATCATAGGTAACTTAGTCCTACGGTAACTTACATAGTCCATAGGTAACTTCACGGATCTGTTCAAACCGCTTGAGTTGGTTAACAGATCGGTGAAGGTCGTAGTGTATCCGGCTCTTAGTTTATTGCGTAGAAACTTACAAGTGTAATTGCGGCCTTATTATCATGATCAACAACACAAATCATCTAGCTGTTCACGAGGTCCTAGGTTCGATTCCCGGTCGGACATAAAAAAATTTGTTAGATAATGCGTTTTTTAGTTAAGAAATTCTCAATGCCAGCCCGGAGTTGGAAGCTGGCGGTGAGTTATCTCTGTGCCTCGGAGAGCACCCCGGTTAATATCACTAATAATATTCAGATAATAGTCGTTAAAGCCCGCCAACCCGCATTAGGAGCAGCGTATAGTGGGTCTAAGCTCTGATTCCCTCTCTCCTATGAGAGACAGGAGAGTGGAGGCCATGTGCCCAGCAGTGGGACGTTAATGGGTTGAAGTGGTGGATCATGATCATGTCAACTCATCGCTGTACTACCTAGAACGGGTCTTCTCTCAGAGTGAGAAGGACCTCAACACCGGTCTCACCTTAGCATATTATGGAGGACTTTGTCCCATCTGCCCCGCTGGGTTTATGGAAGACTTTATGGAGAACTCTCGGGCATGCAGGTTTACTCAATATACCTACTTACCTTTATTTTTAAAAATAAGAATACATATCTGCATTCAAACATTTTTTAAAACGGCTTACCTTAGCCGGGAATAGAACTGGCAACTAAAAATGCAATAGTACATTGTTCACCGAGGGGAGAAAGTGACCGATTACTATCGAGGGTGTAGTTTGAGGCCCGAGGCGTAGCCGAAGGGCCGCAATACACGCGAGGTAGGAATCGTACTTTCTACCGAGTGATACATAGTGCTTTATACTACACCTGCGAGGAAAATAAGCGATAATTAGTGATTAAACGAACTTACAAAGGTTTAAAATAATAAATAAAGTAAATATTTTTTATTTCAGGCAATTTTACAAACCCATATTCAAAATACAGAAACATAAAAAAAAAAAAAAAAAAAAAAAAGAAAAAAAAGAAGAAAAAAAAAAGAAAAAAAAAAAGGTTTAGGTTAATAGTTAATAATAGTTAATAGTCCTTAATTAGGTTAGGCTAGCTAGCTTTAATTTCTAATGTATTGTTTTCAAAAAATTAAAAAAAAAAATGACGTTCTATCCTATCTACATATATGAGTCGCTTCATTCGAAGCTTCACTATCACAACTAGACTACATTTTGAGGATTATTTCAATATTGATTTCGATATCGACAATCGACATCGATATCGACAATCGACATCGATATAGACAATCGACATCGATACCGACAATCGACATCGATACCGACAATCGACATCGATATCGATTATCGACGTCGATGTCGACAATCGACATTCACCATATTATTTGACTTTTCTATGTCAAATATGGTGAAGCTGCTTCTAATATTATATTTCCTTAAGGTAAGACATCCAAATTCTCAACGTCCATACCATATTTACTTAAAATTAAAAAACAACAGCGCGTTAGAAATGGATTTTCATACAGTTTTCTCCCCGCTTAGCACGTTAGAAATGAAATTTCATACATCTTTTCCTCCCGCTTAATTGGTTTGTAGCAATGACGTACCTACTTTCTACCTCGTTTTGACAAAAGCAAGAGGGTACTTTCCGAGCGGGTGTAGTATAAAAATTATTTAAGTCACTATTATCATTGATAAGGATAAAACCTTTCGAACCCCCATTGTTTTAGGAATGAAATCCTAATTAATAATTCGATTTCGTAGCTATTGAAATAAGTGTAGGATTTTTTCATCCTGTATAAGTGCCAGGGATTCGCATTTTGTACCCTGGAATTCCCGAATGAAAGACCCAAGTCTTTGACCACTAGTCTGTAGTTTCGATTATGTGTACCTACCTGTAAATTCAGTGATGTAGGTAAGATGTAGATCTCGTAAAAAAACGGTGCGCTCTCGCTAAGTAACGCAGGAAATCTAGGAGATTCCCAATATGCGCTGAGGATGGCCAGGTATTTTTTTATTTCACTACAAGTTAGCCCCTGACTGCGATCTCACCTGATGTCTCACCTGTAAGTGACGATGCAGTCTAAGATGGTAGCGGGCTAACCTGTTAGGGGTATGGCAGTTATATTAGTTTAAAACCCATACCCACAGACCAGAGAAAATTCAGAAATTATAAATTCCCAAATTGACCCTGCCGGGAATCGAACCCGGGATAGAACAACGCTCAACACTTCGCCAGGGAGGTCGTGAAAAAAAGTTAGGTACTTATAAATCCTACATAACCCGACTTCTCCCCCAGTAAGTTGGGTACCTTGTGAAGATTTCCCCCCATCAACAAAAAACGGCTGAAGATTTCTGTAAGTAGGTATTTCAGTTGCCCTAAATTGTAATTAAGTAGTACCTACTTTGTTCGGGATCAGTTTCTATGGCATTCGTCTCAAGTTTCCATTAGAATTGTCCACTTCCATAAAACGACAAGGCTCAAGGTTATTGAAATTTGGAACAAGGAGTCAGATATCTGTGTCAATTGAACACTTTCATTGTTTGACCCCTTTCTAAGCCTGCCCCCCTATTACGTAAGAATTGTTCATCAAACGTTTAAGATTTTTGTCAAAGTAAAATAAACCATAACTGCATTGAATTAGAGCTCAATTTCGTCTGCCCATTCTTATACGTTTAGGTATGAACGATACTCGAACGTATAAGAATGGATACACGAAATTGAGCTCTAATTTAATGCCGTTATGGTTTATAAACTTTGACGACGAACTTTAACGTTTTGATCGGACATTCTTACATGATTGGTACCCTGGTCTAGATCGATCTGATTGATATTGGAAGCCGTTGCAGACAAAAATGGAATATTTTAAGCATTGATTTTAAGTAGGTTTGTTAGGATAGAATATAAGTTATCATTACCTTGACCGAATTCTTAGCTCAATGTTGACTTTAGATTGTATAAGTACCTAGGTTAAGACCTAGGTAGATAAATCTTAAATTAGGTACTAGGTAAGTAGTATGAAAGTCCCTCCCCCGAGTCTGTCTGTTCGCGCTTATATAAGAAATTACTGTAAGAAATTATTTTCATACGGTTTTCATTATTCTTAGAGACTTTATTTCTGACTAAAAAGTTCAATTTACGAGGTACAATGCGAAATTATTTTGCAAAATAAAAGCGCAACAACATGCGTCCATTTTGACATTGACGTATATTACACGTGTCATGATGACATTTGACATAAAAATAACCTGAGAAATGAGAAAACCTTAAAATATCCAACAGCAGTCAGATGGATTGATGGATGCGCTGCGAGAGTTGCTATTCTACAAATGTACCTTAGTCATTGAGGTATTATGTACTAACGTACTAGAGAAGACACCGCGAATGTAATCTGTGCTGAGTCGCGAAGCACGCGGCGGGTGCGGGACGCGCGGGGTGCGCGCGAGTATGGTCATAGATGAGACACGCAGAAGTGACACTACGTATTTTCTGCCTATTGGGTTATTCAATGAGACTATGTACTTTTGAATTTATGCAGTGTGAAACTGCATAAAGTGCACATATGAAATAAGATAATAGTATACCTAGTTTCATAGACGGAAGAAAATAATTAAAAAGTAAAAACAAAAAGATATTCATTTTATACAACTTTAAACTTTTTATTAGGAACTGTTGACACTATAAAAGAAAATGTTATAACTACACCAATCCACCTATCATGCTAAAAAATAATAGTGACATTTTTATCTTATTCTACCTTATCATTATAGAAATGAAGTGAAAAAAAAATCGTTTCCGTTTATATAATAGTTATTTGTGTAACAAGAGAGCAAAAGTTTTTTTTGTTAAATTTTTAAAGTTTTACAGTAATTAATTGCCGAGAAACTAAAGAAGTTTCAAAATGGCACTGACTTTTTTAAATTTTAGTACCAGTTTCCTGTTTTGTGATTCTAGGGATCCTCAGATATCGATTTTGAACGAAATCGGTACAATAACAAAGAATTTCAAAATGGCGCTGACTTTTTTAAATTTTGGTAACAGTTTCCTGTTTTGTGATCCTAGGGAGCCAATATTGATTTTAACGAAATCGGTCGAATACCTAATAAAAAAGTAAAATGTAAAATGTATGATCGTAGGTGTCTCATCTGTAGGTAAAATTCACTTTTAATCTATGATATTCCGAGAAATGGTGGAACGTGGGTGAATAAGTAGAAAAATATCTTCAAAAATTTGTTTGGTTTGTTTTCGTTAACGTTTTGTTTACTTACCGATGATATGTCACGCCACAATCTTTTTTTATTTACAGTTGTATTATTTTTACACGTTTTTATAACGCACGACGGCATTTTAAAATTTTCGTGCGAGCACAATTTCGACACGCGGCCGCGAAGAGCGTAGGCGAGAGACTAAATAAGGTGAAGCCGGCCGGCCGCAAAGCATGGCGCAAATTTGTTGTTTGCGGCGTCGGTTCTAGTACTTGTACATATAATTCAATGACCTTAGTAAACATTTTATTTTTGTACCTCTTAATCACTGTAAAACTGCAAAAAAGAATATTTTATTTTGTTTTCTATGATTTTATACTATTTTTTCTAATACTGTAGGTACAAGTACCTGGCCCAAGATGAAACAACCCCTTTGGCAGTCATAGGGACTGCCGATAGAAGTGAAAACGAATATTTAAAATAATTGAAAAATAAAAATTAAACTATAAACCTTAAAACTAAGGAATTAAAGTTTAATTACGAATGTACCTAGTATATTTATATTTAAGACCCTTTGTCTTCGTAACAACGCGAGGTGTCGGTGACGGTGTTGGTGACGCGAATCCACAAGTTTACCCCCTACCAAAAAGTGCTCAACGCGGCTAAAGAAGTTTTCACTCCAAAAATAAAAATTGGAAAGAAGGAATACAAAAGGCGGCCTTATCGCTTAGGTAGCGATCTCTACCCTGCCTTATTTATTATTAGCTTACCTTTTCATGTTGGGTTTTCACCAATTGATAAACCAAGTATTGAAGGCTTAATCCCAGAAAATAACATTAAACCTAATGTGGGATTACCTATATGGCCAACTTCCTATCAAAAATATCGGCCTGAGATCAAAATCATGACCCAAGTTCTTGGCTTTGCTTGTTTTGTTGGATTGGATTGGCGACAGTTTTTACGTATTAATAACTAGCTAATGCGACTTCGTCCGCGTGGTTTAAGTTTTTAATTAATTTTAATTTTTTTTTAATTTTCCGGGATAAAAAGTAGCCTATTTCACTCTCTAGGTCCTGAACAGTTTACTATACCTACCCATGCCAAAAATCACGTCGATCCGTTGCTCCGTTGCGGCGTGATTGAAGGATAAACCAACAAACAAACAAACACACTTTCGCATTTATAATATTAGTATGATGTGGATTCAAAATGTTAGGAAGTTAGAATGTGTCGCTAGTCCTAAATAATATTGATACGGTGCCTAGTGATTTCGAAAAGCAATTATTTCAATCAGACTTTTCCTATGCACCATCTAAATACACCAAACTTAGGTTTTTAGGTACAAACATGAAGTAGGTAGGTAAGTAAATCACTTTTAGTTCATTACGAACAAGAAATCTATACCTACTTAGTACTTTGATTTATTATTATTACACACAAGAGACTGTTCGAGAAAAAAATATATCGGCCAATTCGCATCATGAAGAATGTTTGTTCAAAAGCTGTAGGCGTTTATTTAGCTGACTTTATTCTCCTGACACCTTGATTGCTAGTGCTTTTATAACAGGCAAACGGCACTATGGCAATTATCATTTATGGGCTGAAACCTTGGATAGGTACTTACAAGGGATCTGGATCCCCAAAAAAGGAGGAATTCCATTACAAGTGCTTTTGAATCGTCGAGTGAATCTAATCTCGAAATGTCATTCCTACCGAGAAGAACCAGCAAGAAACTCGATGGTTGCTCTTTTAAAAAACAGACCCCAATTTTGCAAAATAAATGATTTATGATTTATACTAACCCTTAGTAAGGAATGAATAAGCGACCCGACAAGAGTTGGTGTGGAATCTCTATCACTAGGGTGACGGGTCACAGTGGAATTTATGAAATTTAATCTATTTTGTAAAGAAAATATAAGTGGGTAGCATATTATTCTTTTGAATTTTCAGACCCTGCGAGTTTGCTGTGCATTGGTACTGGTACTGTAGGTACCTACTTATATGTGTAGAATATTTCATTCTATTACTATCTTTAGATATAGAATCATGAATCTGGTGCTATGCAATTAAGGTCTGACCCACTGGTTAACTGGTTGCAATGTGTGCCCATTTATATCTCACTCTAGTTGTTCCGAACAAGGCGTTCTGAGAAATCATTAAATGCATTCAACACGTTCCCCGTAGAGCTATCTTTCGTTGAGTAGACCATACTAAGAAGTAAACCTAATAATCATATAAATATTATAAATGCGAAAGTTTGGATGGATGTATGGATGTATGGATGTATGGATGTATCATGTAAGGATGTATGGATGTTTGTTACTCAATCACGCTCCAACGGTTGAACGGATCTGGATGAGATTTGGCACAGAGATAGATTATAGTCTGGAATAGCACATAGGCTACTTTTTATCCCGGAAAATTAAAGAGTTCCCGCGGGAACCGAAAAACCTCAATCCACGCGGACGAAGTCGCGGGCATCAGCTAGTTAAATTATATTAATACTAGCTGATGCCCGCGACTTCGTGCGCGTGGATTAAGGTTTTTGATTCCCGCGGGCAATCATTAATTTTCCGGCATGTAACCTACCTCTATACCAAATTTCATCTGAATCGGTTGAACAGACAGACAGACACACTTTCACATTAATTATAATATCAGTGTGGATATTCTGGGCCATTGCCCAATAAACTGAAGCAGGGTACTTGAAAGGTCGCATTATTCGTGTAAACATAAGCACGTGGAGAACGTGTTTCCGCCTCCCGGGTCCGATGAGTGACGTCACACGTCACGTTGGCAGGGCTCCCGAATTGACGTAGGCGGCCCCTAGTACCCTACCGCCTGAAAGTTTCATGATGATTTCATGCGTAGACAGTTGACTACGTCGAGTCGCGCGGTTGAATTGGCCTGGGGGGTTACTACCATCGCTTAAAGCAATATTATTTCAAAATAACAGGTTTATGTCACGTACCTTGACTTCCCTACAATAAGGATTATAATTCTAAAACACAAACGTCAAAAATATTAAAACAATACGGATTTAAGCGATGGTAGTATGCCCCCTGATTATACCTATGAAAATAGGCGAATTCTTACTTTCGTATTCTCCTGTTGGCTGTTTCCTGCATTAGAACCATTGAGGTATTATGTACTAGGACCAGTTTTAAAAATTTTGCAGGTATAATTTTTTAATAGACTTGGCAGATCTATCGTCGTCGTCGTTTATAGCTAGGTATTATTGTTTCAAAATTACAGTTTTACCTTGAATGATATATCTCTAAAATAAGGATTTTATTTCGAAAACACGAACGTCATACATAAATATTAAAACACATGGTAGTTAGTAGTTACCCACCCAGCTGTGATGTGACTAAATACTTTTTTGTTCTGTTTTTTTTAAATATATTATAGGCTTACGCTTGATCACAATCACACCTGATGGGAAGTGATGATGCGGCCTAAAATGGGACGCGCTTGCCTAGAAGATGCCTATTCACTCTTGATTTAACGATACCTATCCGGATTGTAATTGGTGGGACACAGTTTTTGGTATAGTGTTCCAGACCCTAGCCATGCGAATAAGGAATGAAGACGCAAAGCGCTTCGTGCGTGTGGATGGAACGTTGACCACATAGGGGTGAAAACTTGCACGGCGTCTTGCGGTACGATGGTAGAAAGGTGAAGGAGGCACAAGATCGAAAAGCTCCCAAACACACTCACCGAAATATATTCTATAAAGAATACCGATAATAGGCCAGCTACCTTACGGCGGTGATCCAAAGTTTGGAGTTTTGCCAGAAGAGGTGAATCTTCGCCAATCAATCTCCTAGCCCGACGATCTACGGCGTCAAGAGCCGCCAGCTGATCTTAGCAGAGCCATCATAAAGGTGACTGCAGTACTCCATGCGCGACCGAACTTGGGTTTGGTATATTAGGCTGCTGTTTTCAATCCAAAGCGTAATACTTTTAATATACCTACACCCTTAGCACATAGCGTAACACTGATACAAACGTAACTTCAGTCTTCGTCCATAATATTATGAAATAGTGTAGTATTTCTCAATAGTGTAAAGTACGTATTACTTTTGCGATAATAGAATTTCACAATTTATTATTTCACTGTAGGTACTTTATAACTATCTCTTGATAAAAACTTACCTTAGGTGGTTTTAAATATCTGTCTATCCTGAGTTTAGTTCCTAGTTATTATCGAATAAAATTCTAATTATCTACCACCTATATCATAGACAGGTACTTAAAGTATATATCACCTGTTTTAAATAGGCACTAAGTACTTCGTAAGTAAATGTGGAATTTATGCATAGGTTACACACACGGAGTAGTTACACACCTCTCCAGTTTGCTAGGTACATTATATTAATATTAACATAATATATTAAGATTTCCTTGCTAGTAAGTATAATATAAAATGTTTATTTTTAGTTTCCATGCATTTAATGCATACAGACTACAGTTTATTAAGTTTAGTTGAAGGCGCATGTGAAATGGAATAATAATATCGTAATAAGCATATGTTTACATAATATTAATAAAACATTATTAATGCTAATGATTTACTCAACATTTGCTATTTGTATCTAACAATATATATTAAATAAATATATGGACAATGGACATTACATAATATTATCTATTTTGTGGCTTTTTATTCCGGAAAAGCGAATCGAATAAATTACCGAAGAAGTCTGGGCACAAAAATAGCTGGTATCCTGGAGATAAAATATATACTTAGTCTGGACAATTAATCCTGCAGAGAAGAGTTCCCACGGGATTAAAAAAAAACAAATTCCACTCGAAGGAAGTCGCCCGCATTAGCAGCTACTTAGTAACAAATATTTTGAAGAGACATGGTTGCGAGAGATTGACTCTACAACCAAAACTGATTTAGCCGCGAGACACATATATCGATAGTCGATACCAATCGATCACATATCGTCTCATCACTGAGATGTTTTATTTTCACAAATCTTCTCAATTGCTGATCTATTGATTGCAGCGTTCAGCATTCGGCGTGTTGTTTGTCGGCGAGTGCAGGCGTGCGCGTGCGCCGCGTGCCCACAGATCGCTTCGTTTTGCTCCACTCGGCTCTAGTCCGTCTCGCCGGTAACGCGTATAATCCCTGTCTTTCCGACCGTCCTTAGCACGTGCGCCCTTAACCAGCCGGCCTTCCGAGAACTCGACAATGGGCCGATAACGGCTAATTGCTGCTTGTTTTCTATCTAGTACTGAATAGATCGTGAGTGCAGTGTCCGAGAGGGTGTGATGGCCGAAAACTGCGCGCTTATACCTGAACCGGTAACAATGTACACGCAGACGGAGGCGTTGAGAGATGTGAAGGACTTGTCGAAGAATTTGATGAGTGGAGACTTTGAAAGACAGTATGCCAATGATATGACAGAGAAAGGCAGCAAAAAGTGGCGAGGATGTGTTATTTTCGGGGTTACTGTGGGAGCTTTGGCGGTGTGGCTATTGGTGCTCACGATTGTTCGAGAGGTGCAAGTCCAGAGACTCCGACAGGAGGTGGACGAGTTGTCAGCGAACATGATCGCGATGTCAGCAACAATCAAGTCCTTGAACGAGAAGCTCACCAACAACAGGCTTTTTAATGAATTCAAAACCTTGGAGGACACGGTGAGTACGCATGTATTGTTTACCTAACTGTGGTATTCCATAAGAAGATAATGTGTGCACATATAAACATGCCATAGATAAAGTTGGAGCTCTAACAAATACTGTATGTTTACTGTCTACTCAATAAAACGAGTTTTTGGATAGGTCTGATGTTACATTCTAAATTTAACGGATTAGGTAGATTATAGATAGAAACTATAAAAAAGTTGTTTATATCAAGTATACCACCTTGAATAAGTTTCATTAATACCTGTATTTTCTCATTGTCTTGATACTAATAATTTGTCTTTTAAGTATGGTGCATTTAAATATGATTAGCAATTGAGAGTTGAGACTATCAGCAAATCGTTGAAAGATAGACCATTATAAATTAAGTTGGAAATATTTATTCTATTGGTAGATAATAATATGTACTCTATCGTTAAATACGCTTTATTTAAATAAGTAAATAATTACTCGAGCAAATGACTGCAACTGCGTCGAGAAACTCATTCAGTCGTTTCTACTAGGAATTCCCTTCTTCTATCCATAATCTTTCATCGATCTTTAAACGGACTTTAAAATGACATTAATAAAGCGTCTTTTTCATTGTTCCTTAACATGTTGAATATCTTGTTTTGTGAACATTAATGTAGAATTTTAGTAATGTTTGTTTAGGTTTGTTCTCTTCTCTAGGTTGCTAACATTGCTAATTACCAACTATGTACTATCTGCAAACAATTCATTTTACAACTTGTTTCTTGGATAGGTACTTTGCATAGATCAAGCTTTAATGTTTGTTTTAAAGTCTGTTACACGTAGGTAAAATACAATGTAGGTGAAAAGGCGAATTTAATACCTCGAGGTATTCTCTTCCAGGTAACATTGGCTAGGTAGTATTGGTATAGAGTGATAGAGCAGTGCGTAGACTTTTTTTTATCCTCTCGATTGGTTATTGTAGATAGGTATTAGTTGTTGAAAGAATAAAAGATTAGGGGATTAAGAAAAAATAATATCATTCCTCTTTTAGCTCAGCCTGTTTCCAGCTTTGGTTAGGTTGGCAATGTTGATAAAAGATTGCTTCAGTTCATTAAGTATAACTTCATGAATTATTGAAATCAAAAAGACAATCGCACCATTTTCGCTTCATAATTGCATATGCAATCAATCCATATAATACAGGAAAGCAATTGTTAAGTTTAGATTTATACGGAGAAGCAATAGAATAAAAACGTAGTGGTGAAGCAACTATTATTTAGTGGTAGCTGGAGACGACGGGATTGGAATTCTAATTTGCATTTTATGTAATAGCTAGGCAATTAATACCTCAAGCAAGATATGAGATAATAATGTCGGACCTAGTCAAGGTCCCATAACCACTCGCGATGATTATTACAGTCATTGCAGTCAATTGACTCGATGACGTGACGACAGCAGTAGGTATAAAGCAATTCAATTCATAATCGTGAACTGTTAAATTTTGTCATTGAGCGCTCGTAAAAAATTTCCTGTCCGCCGCTGGTCGAATGGCATTCGTATAATTGGTACTAGATGGCACAATCTTGAAAAACACTTATTACTTCAATATAGATAAGTACGTCATCTTTTGTATCCGTCTTTCGCATTTATAATATTTTATAAATGCGAAAGTTTGTCTGTCTGTCCCATCTTTTCAACCCCTTTTGATCAAATTTAGTATAGGTATAGGTTGCACCCCTGGGAAGGACGTTTCACATTAAGTACTTTTTATCCCGAAAAACGAGTTCCCGCGAGAATAGAAAAATAAATAAGTCGTGGTCATCATAAATAATTAGTTTTTTTACATTTCTTATGATATAACTTTCGTTATATCATAAGATTTAGATTTCATTTATAGTTTGTTTATGTCCTAGTTGTAATTAAATAAAATGATATAGTACTTTCGTTATTCTTTTTATCTCTCATCATTTAATGGTTGGTCTTCCCAAAGGGAAATGTATCCTGGCCCGCCCTTCACTTTCCTTAATTTCCTATATATGATCCCGGATCCGGCACCAAACTTCCTCGGTACCTATCTTCTTCAACCAGCCTGCGGACTCATCTTTTTGTAAATACATACTTACGCATTGTATTGTGTGTAGCAACACTACTTTGTGAGGAAATTTAATTTAAAATATCTGGAATTTTACTTTTCCTGGGTAACTTACATCCATTACACTTACAGTCATTTAAATTCGGTTGTTATCGCTGATTATAGTTTATGTAATTCTTGAATGCAGGACCAATTCCACGTTTTAAATGGATTTGGATTTTCTGAAAGAGTTGATAAAAAGTTTTTGATGAATGATATATTGTCTCATATTTTGCTGTTTTGTGTTTACCTTGCTGCTACGAGTATGTGTTATTCTAGGAGCTGTTCATTGCCAAATTCGCCAGCATCGACTGTAAAATTAGGAATGGCATCATTATTTTTATTTGCAGCGAAACAATAATAATGAACAAGAGTTTACGCAGTCGTGCCAATCGCTTACGACGTAACAGTAAATATTTGGTCGTAAAATGTTATACATGTGTGATTTTACGCAATTTTAGCCCAAAGTAGTGTAAATGTTTACTTGGCTACTCATATGTAAACCAAAGCTTGGTTATGGACAGCATGAGAATGCAGAAGGAAGGCATTAACCACATGTTTTGAAGTAGGTAATTTTAAATCATAAGAAACTGGGAACTGGATTTTTTCTTAAACTAAAACACGAAGGCACAAGTTAATTCCTTAGATTTAGGATTTAGAAGACCAATCCTAAATCTATGGTTAAATCGTACAGAAAATCAAATCCTTACTAATATTATAAATGGGAAAGTGAGTTTGTTTGTATGTTTGTTCCGCTTTCACGCCGTAACTACCTACTGAACCGATTGCTTTGAAATTTTGCAGACGTAAAGTTAGAAGTCCGGATTAAATAATAGGGTACTTTTTATCCCGAAAAATTAAAGAGATCCTGCGGGAACTGAAAAACCTTGATCCACGCGGACGAAGTCGCGGGCATCAGCTAGTATTTTATAATTTAGCTTATTTAAGCGTGTACCTTAAAGCAGTTAGATTGAGAAAATGGATTCTCAGTAACAAGTAATTCAATCTGATTACTTAAATAGGCTAAAGGCTTTCCGCCTCAGAATTGTCCGAATATGGGCAATACATCCGCATTTGTATACATTTCACGTTTCTCCGATTTGTCGAAGTCGATATCTTTATGTTATGTTTCCATTGATATCTTGCTCTATCTCGTATCTATCGGTGCCATATTCCTCATTGCTGGCTTGGGTCATCCTTTAATCCCAAAACTGAAAGGTTTTTTGAAATAAATATAATGCGGTACGTTTCCAGATCCTTTCAAATATTGCCAAAGGAGAAATTTAATAAGAATACATTAAGTTAAATTGTCGTGTTTTTGCATATTCACGTTGTTTACGTTTTCCTTAATTCTATGAATAAACATAAGTATAGTAATATGAGTAAAAACGATAGTTTAAAGTAAATTCAGAGAAACTTTCGCGTTCTCTGAATTCTTCCAAATAACCCCAACCTTTAAGGGATTTTACTGATTTATCTTTATCAATAAGAAGCAGCTGTTTAATTTTTTTTTAGCAAGATTCCAAGTAATTACAGTTTGTCTCTCAGGGACAAAGTGTAATTTTGAGCTATAACTGCTTAGCTTAGATAAGTAATAAATAATAATTCAATAAATAAATTGTTTATTGATCTAAAGAAACATATAAGTAAACTAGTATGGCGCGTGGTTGCGCGGCCCGCTACAGCGGACCGCGTAGTGGACCGCGTGGTCCACTGTCTACTTACTCGCTGTCCTACTATCCTGCCCCCCGATTATGTAAGAATGGCCGATCAAATCGTAAAAGTTCGGCGTCAAAGTAAAATAAACCATAACAGCATTAAATTAGAGCTCAATTTCGAAACACGAAATTGAGCTCTATTTCAATGCTGTTATGGTTTATTTTACTTTGACGCCGAACTTTTACGATTTGATCGACAATTCTTACATAATCGGGCAGCTGGTTTACTGTCTACGTGTTCTGATCTGATCAACACACTGCTATGCTAGTGAGCACAGTGGAAGCGCCAGCACGCCAAGCGTCCGATGTAAAAGAAAATTCTCATAAAGGAAAAAAAAACAAAGACCACCAACCCCCCGCCCCTCCGTTTTTGTTTGAGCAGCCCCTAAGTAGGTACCTATCTTTAATACCCTGACCGTGCTCCTCACCCATCATCCGAACCTTCGATCATCATCTTACTCCATATTTTTTTCTCCGAACCATTCGTCAAAATGAGATTTCTTCCATAAAACAAATCTTGAAAAGGAACCGTAGTCTTGCATAGTTCTACACTTGTATATTCGCCATACATTTTCTATGGAAAATAAATTCCGCCATCTTGAATTTTTTTCCTGTTCATCAAGTAGACCTTCATGTTCTGATCATCTTTTGCCAAGAAACCACTCTTCCATCTCTGATACTCTCCGAGATAGACACCGACGAAATTTGTATGGAGGCCATCTTAAATCCGCCATTTTGAATATTTTTTTCACTCACTGTCAATTGGATGAAGTTTCGAGTGACATTTGGTCGAGCACTCCCCACCTATCTTCAATACCCTTTTCTATGGAAAAATAAATTCCGCCATCTTGAATTTTTTTCCTATTCATCAAGTAGATCCTCATGTCCTGATCATCTTTTGCCAAGAAACCACTCTTCCATCTTTTATACTCTCCGAGATAGACACCGTCGAAATTTGTATGGCGGCCATCTTAAATCCGCCATTTTGAATTTTTTTTCAGCTCACTGTCAATCGGATGAAGTTTCGAGTGACATTTGGTCGAGCACCCCCCACCTATCTTCGATACCCTGGCTGGTGCTCTTCATCCGTCTTCGAAATCCTCAATCATCAGCTCTCTCTGTATTTTTCCTCTTAATGAATTTTTGTCTTCTATACGAAACGATGAGTGAAAAAAAAAATGTTTATACAAAATTTTACAGGAGAGGTGATCAATCAGTGAATCAGCACGAGCAGCTATATATATATTAACTAGTATGGCGCGTGGCTGCGCGGCCCGCTAAAGCGGACCGCGTAATGGACCGCGCGGTCCACTGTCTACTTACTCGCTGTCCTACTATCCTGCCCCCCGATTATGTAAGAATGGCCGATCAAATCGTCAAAGTTCGGCGTCAAAGTAAAATAAACCATAACAGAATTAAATTAGAGCTCAATTTCGAAACACGAAATTGAGCTCTAATTCAATGCTGGTATGATTTATTTTACTTTGACGCCGCACTTTTACGATTTGATCGACAATTCTTACATAATCGGGCAGCTGGTTTACTGTCTACGTGTTCTGATCTGAACAACACACTGCTATGCTAGTGAGCACAGTGGAAGCGCCAGCACGCCAAGCGTCCGACGTAAAAGAAAATTCTCATAAAGGAAAAACATAAAACAAAGACCACCAACCCCCCGCCCCTCCCTTTTTGTTTGAGCAGCCTCTAAGTAGGTACCTATCTTTAATACCCTGACCGTGCTCCTCACCCATCATCCGAACCTTCGATCATCATCTCTCTCCATATTTTTTCTCCGAACCACTCGTCAAAATGAGAATTCTTCCATAAAAACAAATCTTGAAAAGAAACCGTAGTCTTGCATAGTTCTACACTTGTAGCCTCTTCAATATTCGCCATACATTAACTATGGAAAAATAAATTCCGCCATCTTGAATTTTTTTCCTGTTCATCAAGTAGACCTTCATGTTCTGATCATCTTTTGCCAAGAAACCACTCTTCCATCTTTTATACTCTCCGAGATAGACACCGACGAAATTTGTATGGCGGCCATCTTAAATCCGCCATTTTGAAATTTTTTTTCAGCTCACTGTCAATTGGATGAAGTTTCGAGTGACATTTGTTCGAGCACCCCCCACCTATCTTCAATACCCTCTTCTATGGAAAAATAAATTCTGCCATCTTGAATTTTTTTCCTGTTCATCAAGTAGACCCTCGTGTCCTGATCATCTTTTGCCAAGAAACCACTCTTCCATCTCTTATACTCTCCGAGTTAGACACCGACGAAATTTGTATGGCGGCCATCTTAAATCCGCCATTTTGAATTTTTTTTCAGCTCACTGTCAATTGGATGAAGTTTCGAGTGACATTTGGTCGAGCACCCCCCACCTATCTTCGATACCCTGGCTGGTGCTCTTCATCCGTCTTCGAAATCCTCAATCATCAGCTCTCTCTGTATTTTTCCTCTTAATGAATTTTTGTCTTCTATACGAAACGATGAGTGAAAAAAAAAATGTTCATACAAAATTTTACAGGAGAGGTGATCAATCAGTGAATCAGCACGAGCAGCTATATATATATTAACTAGTATGGCGCGTGGTTGCGCGGCCCGCTACAGCGGACCGCGTAGTGGACCGCGTGGTCCACTGTCTACTTACTCGCTGTCCTACTATCCTGCCCCCCGATTATGTAAGAATGACCGATCAAATCGTCAAAGTTCGGCGTCAAAGTAAAATAAACCATAACAGCATTAAATTAGAGCTCAATTTCGAAACACGAAATTGAGCTCTAATTCAATGCTGTTATGGTTTATTTTACTTTGACGCCGAACTTTTACGATTTGATCGACAATTCTTACATAATCGGGCAGCTGGTTTACTGTCTACGTGTTCTGATCTGAACAACACACTGCTATGCTAGTGAGCACAGTGGAAGCGCCAGCACGCCAAGCGTCCGACGTAAAAGAAAATTCTCATAAAGGAAAAACATAAAACAAAGACCACCGACCTCCGCCCCTCCCTTTTTGTTTGAGCAGCCCCTAAGTAGGTACCTATCTTTAATACCCTGACCGTGCTCCTCACCCATCATCCGAACCTTCGATCATCATCTCTCTCCATATTTTTTTCTCCGAACCATTCGTCAAAATGAGATTTCTTCCATAAAAACAAATCTTGAAAAGGAACCGTAGCCTCTTCAATATTCGCCATACATTTTCTATGGAAAATAAATTCCGCCATCTTGAATTTTTTTCCTGTTCATCAAGTAGACCTTCATGTTCTGATCATCTTTTGCCAAGAAACCACTCTTCCATCTTTTATACTCTCCGTGATAGACATCGACGAAATTTGTATGGCGGCCATCTTAAATCCGCCATTTTGAATTTTTTTTCAGCTCACTGTCAATTGGATGAAGTTTCGAGTGACATTTGATCGAGCACCCCCCACCTATCTTCAATACCCTTTTCTATGGAAAAATAAATTCCGCCATCTTGAATTTTTTTCCTGTTCATCAAGTAGACCCTCATGTCCTGATCATCTTTTGCCACGAAACCACTCTTCCATCTTTTATACTCTCCGAGATAGACACCGAAGAAATTTGTATGGCGGCCATCTTAAATCCGCCATTTTGAAAATTTTTTCAGCTAACTGTCAATTGGATGAAGTTTCGAGTGACATTTGGTCGAGCACCCCCCACCTATCTTCGATACCCTGGCTGGTGCTCTTCATCCGTCTTCGAAATCCTCAATCATCAGCTCTCTCCGTATTTTTCCTCCGAATGAATTTTTGTCTTTTATACGAAACGATGAGTGAAAAAAAAAATGTTCATACAAAATTTTACAGGAGAGGTGATCAATGAGTCAGTCAGTCAGCACGAGCATAACCAATAAATAAACCATAACAGCATTAAATTAGAGCTCAATTTCGAAACACGAAATTGAGCTCTAATTCAATGCTGTTATGGTTTATTTTACTTTGACGCCGAACTTTTACGATTTGATCGACAATTCTTACATAATCGGGCAGCTGGTTTACTGTCTACGTGTTCTGATCTGAACAACACACTGCTATGCTAGTGAGCACAGTGGAAGCGCCAGCACGCCAAGCGTCCGACGTAAAAGAAAATTCTCATAAAGGAAAAACATAAAACAAAGACCATCAACCCCCCGCCCCTCCCTTTTTGTTTGAGCAGCCTCTAAGTAGGTACCTATCTTTAATACCCTGACCGTGCTTCTCACCCATCATCCGAACCTTCGATCATCATCTCTCTCCATATTTTTTTCTCCGAACCATTCGTCAAAATGAGATTTCTTCCACAAAAACAAATCTTGAAAAGGAACCGTAGTCTTGCATAGTTCTACACTTGTAGCCTCTTCAATATTCGCCATATATTTTCTATGGAAAAATAAATTCCGCCATCTTCAATTTTTTTCCTGTTCATCAAGTAGACCTTCATGTTCTGATCATCTTTTGCCTTGCTTGGTTTCTTGAAACCACTCTTCCATCTCTGATACTCTCCGAGATAGACACCGACGAAATTTGTATGGAGGCCATCTTAAATCCGCCATTTTGAATTTTTTTTTCACTCACTGTCAATTGGATGAAGTTTCGAGTGACATTTGGTCGAGCACTCCCCACCTATCTTCAATACCCTTTTCTATGGAAAAATAAATTCCGCCATCTTGAATTTTTTTCCTGTTCATCAAGTAGACCCTCATGTCCTGATCATCTTTTGCCAAGAAACCACTCTTCCATCTTTTATACTCTCCGAGATAGACACCGTCGAAATTTGTATGGCGGCCATCTTAAATCCGCCATTTTGAAATTTTTTTCAGCTCACTGTCAATCGGATGAAGTTTCGAGTGACATTTGGTCGAGCACCCCCCACCTATCTTCGATACCCTGGCTGGTGCTCTTCATCCGTCTTCGAAATCCTCAATCATCAGCTCTCTCTGTATTTTTCCTCTTAATGAATTTTTGTCTTCTATACGAAACGATGAGTGAAAAAAAAAATGTTCATACAAAATTTTACAGGAGAGGTGATCAATCAGTGAATCAGCACGAGCAGCTATATATATATTAACTAGTATGGCGCGTGGTTGCGCGGCCCGCTGCAGCGGACCGCGTAGTGGACTGCGTGGTCCACTGTCTACTTACTCGCTGTCCTACTATCCTGCCCCCCGATTATGTAAGAATGGCCGGTCAAATCGTAAAAGTTCGGCGTCAAAGTAAAATAAACCATAACAGCATTAAATTAGAGCTCAATTTCGAAACACGAAATTGAGCTCTAATTCAATGCTGTTATGGTTTATTTTACTTTGACGCCGAACTTTTACGATTTGATCGACAATTCCCACATAACCGGGCAGCTGGTTTGCTGTCTACGTGTTCTGATCTGAACAACACACTGCTAAGCTATAACAGTGGAAGCGCCAGCACGCCAAACGTCCGACGTAAAAGAAAATTCTCATAAAGGAAAAACATAAAACAAAGTCCACTAACCCCCCGCCCCTCCCTTTTTGTTTGAGCAGCCCCTAAGTAGGTACCTATCTATAATACCTTGACCGTGCTCCTCACCCATCATCCGAACCTTCGATCAACATCTCTCTCCATATTTTTTCTCCGAACCATTCGTCAAAATGAGAATTCTTCCATAAAAACAAATCTTGAAAAGGAACCGTAGTCTTGCATAGTGCTACACTTGTAGCCTCTTCAATATTCGCCATACATTTTCTATGGAAAAATAAATTCCGCCATCTTGAATTTTTTTCCTGTTCATCAAGTAGACCTTCATGTCCCGATCATCTTTTGCCAAGAAACCACTCTTCCATCTCTGATACTCTCCGAGATAGACACCGACGATATTTGTATGGAGGCCCTCTTAAATCCGCCATTTTGAATTTTTTTTTCACTCACTGTCAATTGGATGAAGTTTCGAGTGACATTTGGTCGAGCACTCCCCACCTATCTTCAATACCCTTTTCTATGGAAAAATAAATTCCGCCATCTTGAATTTTCTTCCTGTTCATCAAGTAGACCCTCACGTCCTGATCATCTTTTGCCAAGAAACCACTCTTCCATCTTTTATACTCTCCGAGATAGACACCGTCGAAATTTGTATGGCGGCCATCTTAAATCCGCCATTTTGAATTTTTTTTCAGCTCACTGTCAATTGGATGAAGTTTCGAGTGACATTTGGTCGAGCACCCCCCACCTATCTTCGATACCCTGGCTGGTGCTCTTCATCCGTCTTCGAAATCCTCAATCATCAGCTCTCTCTGTATTTTTCCTCTTAATGAATTTTTGTCTTCTATACGAAACGATGAGTGAAAAAAAAAATGTTCATACAAAATTTTACAGGAGAGGTGATCAATGAGTCAGTCAGCACGAGCAGCTATATATATATTAACTAGTATGGCGCGTGGGTGCGCGGCCCGCTAGCGGACCGCGTAGTGGACCGCGTGGCCCACTGTGATCCACTGTCTACTTACTCGCTGTCCTACTATCCTGGTTTGCTGTCTACGTGTTTGACGACCTCCGTGGCGCAGTGTTGAGCGCTGTTGAATTAACGTGCGGAGGTCCCGGGTTCGATCCCCGGCAGGGTTTGGAAAATTTATAATTTCTGAATTTCCCTGATCTGGCCTGGTGGGAGGCTTCGGCCATGGCTAGTTACCACCCTACCGGCAAAGACGTGCCGCCAAGCGATTAAGCGTTCCGGTACGATGCCGTGTAGAAACCGAATAGGGGTATGGGTTTAATAAAACTGCCATGCCCCTAACAGGTTAGCCCGCTACCATCTTAGACTGCATCATCACTTACCATCAGGTGAGATCGCAGTCAAGGGCTAACTTGTAGTGGATAAAAAAAAAACTGAACAACACTGCTATGCTAGTGAGCACAGTGGAAACATCAGCACGCCAAGCGTCCGACGTAAAAGAAAATTCTCATAAAGGAAAAAACAAAACAAAGCTGGCTTTTCTAATGGCAAACCGACAATAATTCTTCCATAAAAAACAAATCTTGTAAAAAACCATATCAAAATCATTCATATTTCCTAACTTCTTCTACTCTCTTCAATGTTCGTAGATTCTGCCATCTTAATTTTTTCTGCTCATCAAGTAGACTTTCAGGCCCTGATAATTTTCTACCCAAAAACCACTCTTCCATCTTTAATTATACTGTCTGAGATAGCCGCCATCTTGAATTCGCCATTTTGCATTTTTTTCAGCACACTGCCAATTGTATGAAGTTTCGAGTATTTTTTGTTTGAGCAGCCCCTACCTATCTTTAATACCCTGAGTGTGCTCCTCACCCATCATTCGAACCTTCGATCATCATCTCTCTCCATATTTTTTCTCCGAACCATTCGTCAAAATGAGAATTCTTCCATAAATAAAAATAAATCTTGAAAAGGAACCGTAGTCTTGCATATTTCTACACTAATTGTAGCCTCTTCAATATTCGCCATACATTTTCTATGGAAAAATAAATTCCGCCATCTTGAATTTTTTTCCTGTTCATCAAGTAGACCTTCATGTCCCGATCATCTTTTGCCAAGAAACCACTCTTCCATCTTTTATACTCTCCGTGATAGACACCGACGAAATTTGTATGGCGGCCATCTTAAATCCGCCATTTTGAAATTTTTTTCAGCTAACTGTCAATTGGATGAAGTTTCGAGTGACATTTGGTCGAGCACCCCCCACCTATCTTCAATATCCTTTTCTATGGAAAAATAAATTCCGCCATCTTGAATTTTTTTCCTGTTCATCAAGTAGACCTTCATGTTCTGATCATCTTTTGCCAAGAAACCACTCTTCCATCTTTTATACTCTCCGAGATAGACACCGACGAAATTTGTATGGCTGCCATCTTAAATCCGCCATTTTGAATTTTTTTTTCAGCTCACTGTCAATTGGATGAAGTTTCGAGTGACATTTGTTCGAGCACCCCCCACCTATCTTCGATACCCTGGCTGGTGCTCTTCATCCGTCTTCGAAATCCTCAATCATCAGCTCTCTCCGTATTTTTCCTCTTAATGAATTTTTGCCTTCTATACGAAACGATGAGTGAAAAAAAATATTTTCATACAAAATTTTACAGGAGAGGTGATCAATGAGTCAGTCAGTCAGCACGAGCAGCTATATATATATTAATACAAATTTTCTGCATCTTAAAAAGAGAATCTTTTAATAAAGATTCCGAATAATAATTACATTTTGCTCCACCAAGCTGTCTCATAGGGACAAAGTGTAATTTTGAGCTATATCTGCTTACTAGATAATAACTCAAAGATAATTCAATAGACAGTGGAGTTTTCTAACTATATCATAAGATTTATATGCGCCCTTGGCTACACTGTTGAATTATGGAGACTGTCTTATTATATCGGTTACGTAACGAGGGTCCGGTCCTCGCGGGAGGCCGGAGCGATGCATCGGTTTTTGTTTACCATCCGAACCGGTTTGTGCGAATAGAATTACAGAACCGGTTCGTCTCTGGCGCGGACGTCCGCTGCTGCTTTTGGACAAGCTTTTTCGATTGTCAAATTTTTAAATGAAACGTTATTAAGTAAGGATGTAATTTCTTTAAAAAACTCTGAATATTTCTTTAACGGTAAAGGAAATATCGCGAGGAAACCTTCATGCCCTGTCCTTCTCAATGATATAATTGTGAAGTCTGCCGCATTCGCATTGTTTCGTGGAGAAAGTTAGGATCATAGACAGCTCTGCCCCTCTCTCTCTCTTTGACTGGCGGGAGGCTTTTTACGACCTCCGTGGCGCAGTGTGTAGCGCTGTTGTTTTAACGTGCGGAGGTCCCGGGTTCGATCCCCGGCAGGGTCAATTTGGGAATTTGTAATTTCGGAATTTTCCCTGGTCTGGCCTGGTGGGACTTGGGAGGTTTCGGCCGTGGCCGTTACCACCCTACCGGCAAAGACGTGCCGCCAAGCGATTTAGCGTTCCGGTATGATGCCGTGTAGAAACCGATAGGGATATGGGTTTAATATAGCTGCCGTACTCCTAACAAGTAAGCCCGCTACCATCTTAGACTGCATTATCACTTAACATCAGGTAAGATCGCAGTCAAGGGCTAACGTGGAAGTCAAGGAAATAAAAAAATTTACCAACTAAGGATAGGACCAGGAGACAAATTACCATAGCAAGATCAATCATGAATCCTAAACCAGCTAGCTGATCCGCCTTGCTTCGCTCTGATGGAATTCCAGATCTTCTCTTAGCAAGGGTCTATGTTATAAAAATTTAATAACCTACAAGCAATTTCACAAGTAATTTAATAACACATTACATGTGCATAACAAACTATAAATGAAATCTAAATTAAAACTAACATTACAATCACCATTAAATTAAAACTAAAATAAATTAAATTAAATCTAAAACCTCATCGAGACAACCGCAGCGAGGCATTGTACCCAAGATGCTGGCAGCATTACCCCTTTTGGATGGCCAAACTAATTCTTTGACCAAGGTAGCTGCCAGCTCTCGGGTCCCCGGACTCGATAACCCTTTTTGAAATATCCTCAAAAAGAGCTCGAGCCCCCGGGCCCCACGGCCCCAAGGTCTCAACACCAAAAGGCACGAATATGAAGCTCCCATCGAGGTTTTCATATTTGCGCCTCTTGGCATGTTCGGCGCTGATGGCCGCTGCACCCGCCGTAGAGGAGCTCGCCTAAATGTGGGATGCAGCTAAAGTGTCTGCACACGTTGCATCCCAAACAAGCGACCTGCCCATCTTCCAAGGTATGAGCGTCATACCATCAGGTCTCTTGCCATCGCCACGCGCCAAACTAATAGGTTCCAGTACAGCTGGCACATGGGCGGTGGCAAGGTACCTCCGGATGACGTCAGTAATGGAACTATGACGGGAGAAGCGACCAGCGCTTCTCGAACAGGATAGCCCATGGTGGCCGAAGGCGTCAACACAGTCACCACAGTGGCAACGGTGAGGCTGGTTTATTGTGGCGCCAAGCCTAAGACCAATTAAAACAGAGAGTGTGGTATGGTCTAACATAGTGCCCAGGTTGGCCGAGGGAAGAGCATGTAGCCAGTAGCCGGACTCTTTTGCAGAGACAGCGAGAAGACGAGCACGGTCTTTTTTAGAATTTGCCTCCGCTAATAAAGTGTCAAAAGTTTTTTTAGCAAATGTCGTTGTGCGTGTCGCAAATGTTTTTAGTGAATGTCGTCCCACTGTCTCTGGGAAAAAAGAGAAACCGGCACTTGGCTGGGACTAAGTATGGACCATTCATTTCTTACCTCTGCTAAGCAAGACACCTCCATGGATCCTAAAGAATTGGATATAATCTTGCCATAGAGAGTGTGTGTACTGTAAACAGAGGAAAGAAATGCTGGCAACGAAACACTAGAACTGACTAGGTACCTATGTAGGTAAGTTGACTAATCAATGTGTCAGTCTTAACTTTCTGGATAATAAATATTAATACAGATCAAGAAGTTTATCTATCAAAAATCTTCCGAATATAGCCGAAGTCCGAACCTTATTTTGCGTGGAATTTGGAGGGTTTTCTGTGGTTTTACCCAATAAAATTAAATGGGGCAGCCACCCATTGTGCAAACAGCTCTCGGGATCCCCCGGAATGATGTGGGGAAGCGAAACATAGGATGCGGTAGGTACCTAATCTTGGGAAATTTTTGCTTTTGTAAGAAATTCATACTTTTATTATCGTCTTCTCAACTCCTCATCTGTTGAAAGTCTACAGCTAGAAATAGATAGAATAGATAGCTAGTTTAGACACATACCTTGGAAGTGGAGAACGCGCAGTTTCTGGGATCACACCGTCTATCTGTATTATCAGTCAGACCTATGAGTACAGTTTTTAAGCTTTTAAGTAGGTACTATCATAATATTGTGGCCAATTCAACTAAATTGACAGCACTAAATCTAGTTCTGTCTCTTTCCACTCCCTGTGGAAAGAGACAGAACTAGAAGGGAATGAAAGAGTTAGCAATATATTTAATGTTGTCATTTTAGTTTAGTTTAGAGATTGTGTGGTGTATTACAGACAGTAACATTAAAATCGAGTGTGTACAACAGAATTGACCTCATTGTTATCCAGCGCATTTTCCACTTTTGGATGCTGTTTATTTAAAATATCTAGACACGTAGGTAGGTAGTGGTACGTGTTCATATATTTTTATGTAGGTTCTTATGAACGTACACAAAAACATTTGGAGTTTTATGATCATGACCGAACAAAAAATTATTATCTTTTATTATAGCCAATGTATGCCAACAAAACAAGCCATTAAACGTTTTGTAGACTTTAGCAGCTGTATATTCCTATAACAGCCAGTTAGTTATTGGTTATTTGTAATTGAGTTTTGGGAAACGCTTTTGTAAACAATCATTCAATTGTCTTTATTAATTCAATCAACAATTACTTCTAACAAATTGATCCCCGCAATGTATTCCATAATTTTCCGATACCAGCTGTATCTAAATTCGCAAGAACAGCCAAAATTGATGCAAGTATTCATGTACCTATTGTAATTTTTTATCCCAATTCTTAACGGAAAACTTTTATGGTTAAGTAGGTATATCAATTTCTCTAGATCTCTTTTTTTTATTCCAATTTCCATTACAAGTTATTAGTTAGCCCTTGATCGCGATCTCATCTGATGGTTAGAGATGATGCAGGCTAATATGTTAGACTAGAGGTACGGTTGTTATATTTCACTATAAGTATTAAGTACCTCTCATCGGTTTCTACACGGTATCGTACCGGAACGCTAACTCGTTTGGAGGTACGTCTTTTTAGCGGGGGATAAGTAATACTCGTGCCAAAAGAAAAACTAGGTATATTGAGCGTAAAAATAATCAGAAGGAATTCATACAATGCGACACGCGTTTCGCGGGTAACAGCAGGGAACACACTACTGGCGCGTGCATACGTCGGGCTCGGGCGGCCGGCCGCCGAGACCGGTTCCTTATCTCGGCAGAGCCCGTTTCCACTGACGGCGCGCGGGTTTACGATGCTTGAATACGATATAGGTACTGAAATTATTTATAATAAATGATAAACGATATAATATGGTATATAATAAATATTAATGTAAATGATATGTATATATATAATGTAATATTTAAGATGTAAATTAATTATCTAAAACGTCACGCTACACCACCCTCCCCCAGAGAACGGCCTACGGGCGGTAAAAATCTGGAAATTTCACTATCCGGCCCGAACGAGTTTTCTTGACTGTGCCGTTCTCGGTATCAGGTAGATTGTGACCAGTGTTATGAGTGGAAGTATGCGTGGGATGAGTAGATGAATGAGGTGATTGAAGATTAGTTGTGGGTGTAACGGTGTCCGGTTCACGGAGTATGTAGGCAGGTTTAAGTCTATCAATCGAAACAGTGACTGTCTTACCGTTCACCACAATTTTAAAAACTTTATCTCCTCGCTGAATAACCTCATAGGGCCCAGTATATGCTGGCTTAAGGGATCCGACCATAGTGTCATCTCGAAGGAAGACGTGGGAAGATATGGCCAAATCTTTAAAAATGAAGGGAGAACGCTGACCACCATGACGTGACGCAGGACATGGTTGCAAGTTGGCTGCAAACTTACGTAATCTTATGATGTAATCAGTTACGTCAGGGTTAATAAGGTCTTCAGGGCTTAGGAAATCTCCTGGGAGACGAAGCGGCTCTCCATACACCAACTCTGCCGACGATGATTTTAAGTCGTCTTTATACGTGCTGCGTACACCTAAAAGTACAAGAGGAAGAGACTCAACCCAGCTGCTATCGGCGTGGCAGATTATGGCAGCTTTAAGTTGCCGATGAAACCTCTCTACTAGTCCGTTGCAGGCTGGGTGGTACGCCGTTGTCATTTTATGCTGGAAACCCGCGATCTTTGCTAAATGACTGAACAGAGCCGAGTCAAACTGCCTTCCGCGATCTGTCACCACCTGTGAAGGACAACCAAAACGGGATATCCATCCGCTGAGGAGCGCCTTGGCAACAGTCTCTGCCGTAATATCCTGTAAAGGAATTGCCTCAGGCCATCGTGTGAAACGGTCGATTGCGGTGAGGCAATAACGGTAACCTTGGGATACAGGCAGGGGACCGATAAGGTCAATGTGTATGTCCCTAAACCTAGCTCGGGGTAGTCTGAACGAGCTCAATGGTGCAGAGGTATGTCTATGTATTTTAGACCTTTGACACGCGATACAGGTACGTACCCACTCCCTGCAGTCTTTTTTAATGCCAGGCCAAACGTAGCGATCGGTGATCAAACGAATCGTAGCGTTGGCACCAGGGTGGCTAAGAGAGTGGAGACTTACGAAAACCTGTCGGCGCAATTCCTTTGTCACGTATGGTCTAGGCGTGGTACCACTTACGTCGCAATAGAGCTCAACGTGAGAACCAGGTATTTTCACTTTATCCAGGCATAGAGAGTTGTTGCCACTTAGAAGCATTTTAAGTTCAGGGTCGGTATTTTGTATGGTAGCTAACTTCTGTAAGTCGATAGGTAAACCGATTTCTTCAATACGGGACAATGTGTCAGCTACCACATTATCCTTCCCTGAAATATGCCTTATATCAGTGCAAAATTGGGATATAAAATCTAAGTGACGGAATTGCCTGGGCGAGCAATTCTCTTTCCTGGAGTGAAATGCGAACGTAAGGGGCTTGTGATCCGTGTAGATTATAAAATCACGAGCCTCGATCATGTGACGAAAGTGCTTGACCGCTTCATAGATTGCTAAAAGTTCGCGGTCATAGGGAGAGTACTTGGTTTGAGCAGGGCAAAACTTACGTGAGTAAAACGCCAATGGCTGCCAAGTATTTTCCTTGAACTGCTGTAACACGGCACCCATAGCCGTGTCTGAAGCGTCGGTCACGAGGGCTAGCTTAGCTGCGCAGTCTGGATGCGCGAGCATGGTGGCTTTACATAAACCACGCTTGCAAGCTTCAAAAGCATCTAGCTCTTTGGATGTGAGGTTCACCGGGTGTGAACCCTTTACTGAACCTGTCAGAAGAGCATGCAAAGGTGCTTGGTGTTGTGCAGCATCGGGGATGAATCGACGATAAAAATTTATCATCCCTAAGAACCTGCGTAACTCTTTTACCGTCTTGGGTGCAGGGAAGTTCCTGATTGCTTCTACCTTTTCAGGCAAAGGCTTAGTGCCGTCCGCTGAAATGCGATAGCCTAGAAAAGTGACTTCGGAGGCACCAAATACGCACTTTGCAGTGTTGATGATCATGCCGTAGTCTCGTAACCTAGTAAAGATCTGGCGCAGATGATCTATGTGAGACGACTCGTCTTTCGAATAGACCAAGATGTCATCCAGATATGCATAAGCGAAGTCCAGTCCGCGCAGCATCTCATCGACGAAGCGTTGGAACGTCTGTCCGGCATTACGAAGCCCGAATGTCATGTACGGAAACTCGTATAAGCCGAACGGCGTTGTTATGGCGGTCTTCTCGATGTCGCTAGGATTCACGCGGATCTGGTTGTAGGCCTTTACCAGATCCAGGGTTGAAAATATTGTGCATCCTGAAAGGTTATGAGCAAAATCCTGGATATGGCGGATGGGGTACATGTCGGGGATTGTTCTAGCATTCAGCATCCGGTAGTCCCCGCAAGGTCTCCAGCCGTTGTCCTTTTTGGGGGTGAGGTGGAGAGGGGAAGCCCATGCAGATTCTGAAGGACGACAAGTACCAACCTGTAACATTGCTTCGAATTCTGCTTTTGCGATCTTCAGCCTATCAGGTGCTAACCTGCGTGGTGTGCAAGATACTGGTGGACCGGGTGTGGTGCGAATATGATGCATTGTGTTATGTGTAATCAAGCGTTGTGTACCCGCGGGTCGCGTGATTTCGGGAAATTCCCGCGAAAGCAAAAGATGGTAACTAGAATCGCCTGCTATTACCTTAACAGAATGTATATGACTAGAGTTACAAGCCAGAGAAGCTGGAGCAGATAAGGAAGTAGTATTATCAATTAATTTTTGGCTTTTACAGTCTACGATTAAATGGTAATAACACAAAAAGTCCACTCCTATGATTGGTCTTGTAACATCGGCTACCACGAAACGCCATGGATAATTTCGGCGAAGTCCGAGGTCCAAGTTAAGGTACACGTAACCGTAGGTGTTGATGGAAGTCCCATTTGCCGCAGTAAGCTGGAAGTTTGTAGGTGCTCGGCGATCTCGTAGCTGGGATCGAGGGAACACACACAAGTCACTCCCAGTGTCAACTAAAAATTGGGTCTTCGTGCCACGGTCGGTTACGAAGAGGCGACCAGGTATAGCGGGGCAATCGTCTGTCGCCATTACTGCAGATTGCCCGCGGCGTTTCCCGACTTGTTGTAATCGCAGGGCTGTTGACATTTGTGTGCTCTCGATCCAAATTTTGCGTGATACCAGCAGACTGGATATTTTCGGTAACTTGACGCTGATCGGTTCGCGCTGCGTGAAGTTGAACGACGGCGCTGCTGTTCGGAACGGCTCATGCGGCGTGACTGACGCGTGTGCTCATCAAGCTTGATTGCCAGGCGTTCCACCATGCGTTTCAGTTCTGCGATCTCACCAGAGGAGCTGCTGCTGGGTCCAGGTGTACTGGCAGGTACTGAGGTAGCTGCGACGCTAGGTGGTGCTGATATCTCTTGTATACGGTCAGCTAATTCAGCCAGCTGTTCCAGCTTGAGAGAGGTCTGGGATGTCAGCACAGTCTGGGTACTCTGGGGAAGGCGGTTGCTCCAGATGCTCTGCAAAAATTCTTCCGGTACGTTAGGTCCAGCCAGGTCTCGTAGATGACGAAGGAACTGCGACGGTGTTCTGTTACCCAGTTCCTCGTGGGTGAGTAGTTGTCGAACCTTCTTTTCGTGAGAGGCGGTAAGTCGTTTTATTAATTCAGTTTTTATTTTATTATAGCGATTCCGCGTCGGTGGGTTGACTATAATGTCTTTGACGGCCTTTGCATGGATTATATCCAGGTTTGCGATAACAGTATTAAATTTAGCGGCATCTTCGGTTATTCCAAAATTATCAAATTGGCCTTCTACTAGGGCAAACCAAATCTCTGGATCGTCCGGTGAAAAAGTCGGCACTTTAAAATTCAGCTTATGATAAAAGTCGTACGACTGTCGTTCCGGTTCCGTAGAAACGCGCGTCATTTTTGCACGACGTGTAGTAACGCCGGCACCATGTTTCTCGGTAATCGTACGAGTTGAGTCGGAGCTGCTGTCACTTCCGTTATCTTTACTCATTATCACTCACTCACTGTGCAATGTGTTCAACGGGGTCACCACTTTAGCGGGGGATAAGTAATACTCGTGCCAAAAGAAAAACTAGGTATATTGAGCGTAAAAATAATCAGAAGGAATTCATACAATGCGACACGCGTTTCGCGGGTAACAGCAGGGAACACACTACTGGCGCGTGCATACGTCGGGCTCGGGCGGCCGGCCGCCGAGACCGGTTCCTTATCTCGGCAGAGCCCGTTTCCACTGACGGCGCGCGGGTTTACGATGCTTGAATACGATATAGGTACTGAAATTATTTATAATAAATGATAAACGATATAATATGGTATATAATAAATATTAATGTAAATGATATGTATATATATAATGTAATATTTAAGATGTAAATTAATTATCTAAAACGTCACGCTACATCTTTGCCAGTAGGGTGGTAAATATAGCAACGGTGGATGCCTCCCACTAGACTTAAGTATATTGGGTTACGTATGCTTGTATCACAGACCATATTTTTGGATTACTCCTCGGTTGGTAATAAAAATTATGTAAAGTTATATTATGGTACGAAAATTATGAACATGAATAGCTGATAGTATAAGTATACCTACTTACCTACTTTCGAGTCGTTATATCACAAGCAAAAGGTCAAATGTTATCCACAACTAAATAAACAAAGTGTGTATTCTATGAGGTCAAACAAGATGCAGTATGCTCCCGTTCTAATATAAATTACTATGGCCCTGCACTTGCGCAATAACTCTTAAATTAATTTACCTAGTTGATTTTTTTAATGCCGTCACTTTTTGGCAAATGCAATATTCTCTTGCCAAAAAGTGACAGCATTACAATATCTAGCTACATCAGTCAAATTGTCCTTTTGCAAGTGGCCTGTCTATGTGAACATTGATTTGGATATTAATTTTATATTTTAATAATGTTATATAATTCTATATTACTTTTTTCTTACGTTCGGTCGGTCTGCAAATGATTTTTAGTGGTAAATTTTCTTCCCATTCGATCGCGACAACGTTAACTACGATTTGTATGGAATTGTCAAGCGCTTGACAGGTGGCGTTCGATCAAACCCATTTAACTAGGTAAATATTAGGGTTGTAACGGAACCTCGCCTCCGCTTCCGTAAGTGCGGAACTTTCGCAAGAAATTGTACCTCCGCTTTAGCATCCGCCTCCGCCGTTTTCTTGCGGAGTTGTAACGGAGGTTTATTTACGTTGACTTAACAATGCGAAAGGTACAAATCAAAGCAGGTGACGTCTGTTACACCATTACAACAAGCAAAAAGGAGGAGTCCTTAGAATAATCCTTAAGAAAAAATCAAATGTGGGATTCATCGCATCCTAAAGCACAGAAAATGGACGATGTGATCGGAGAAATCCACCTCCGCCTCCGTTAACCTCCGCATCCGCGGAGGCAAAGTCCCTTCACCTCCGCATCCGCATCTGTTACAACCCTAGTAAATATTATGGTAGATGTAACGTTGTCACGATCGAATACGTAAAAAAACTCCCACCCGGCCTGAATTATTGTTCTAAGAACGCCTTTTACCACTATTTTGGCAACTTTTAACATTATCACATTTAAAGTACCAAATATTTAGCGAATATTTTAATATTCATATTATTTTAATTTAGATAGGAAAGTACATGAACACATAATGTGTTGAGTGTTGACCAAATAGTTACCACGTGTGACTCATTAGTCATTACGTAGCCCTATTAAGCTTGGCGTAATTAGGAATCTAACAAGCTACCTATTTAATGAAGTCCTCAACGTATACCGTGAGGCGGTGATTAAAATGTGCACGCGGCACGACATCTTTAACAAAAAATCTGATTCGATTAAATTCGTTAATTAAAAATGGGTAAATACTTGATTTTCAAGTTAGTTTTACATACCTAGTGGACTAGGTCACAACTCACATACCTACCTCGGTCCTCGGCTTGGCACGGGTAGCCATATTATT
Organism: Erebia ligea; assembly: GCA_917051295.2. Taxonomy (NCBI): domain Eukaryota; kingdom Metazoa; phylum Arthropoda; class Insecta; order Lepidoptera; family Nymphalidae; genus Erebia; species Erebia ligea. The sequence continues at coordinate 2,443,375 of OU785226.1, forward strand.
ATAGCTGGTCTCAGACCAGTGGTTCAAAGTCAGACCAGCAGTGGCGAATTCTACGTAAAAGATAATAGAGTACCTTCAGAGGTACCTTCAGAGGTACTCTATTGATCAGATATTTAATAAGTAGTAAACAATCCTCTTTAGCAGAAATCTAAAAGCAATTATAGGTACAAGAGATCACAGACCATACAAAGAGATGGCTGATTCTGTAGTGCACAATCTATAAACTAAACTAAAATTAGAGCATTACAAATATTGCTAACCCTTTCATAATACTCCCTACGGAAAGGGACGGAACTAGATTTAAAGCTGCCATTTAAGTTTAGTTTAGAGATTGTGTTATACAGAATCAGCCCCAGTGGGGACCTTTTGAGATCAGTCGGCTCTAAAAAAATAATATTTAGCGTTTTCCATTTCCAGACGAATAGGTAACTAACAAAAACCTACCTATTTGATTCATTCATTACGTGGCTTAGGTGTGTATACGTGAGGACTGAGGATGTATAGGTGGCATATATGTATTAGTCGACGGAATTAAATATAGATCCATTCGGCACGAGTTTACAAACGTTCATTGGAAAAACGCCAGTAATTTGCTAGCGAGGTAGGTATACCTACCTCATTATACCTACTATAAATGCCGATGGTAGGTATTTTGTCTCGAAAAGTATAGAAGTAGGATTTTTGGAAAATCACCTCCATGTTTATTACGTAAAAATTCTACGTTTAGAATAGATGACACTCGTGACATTTTCGTCCACGTAGATTTAGGTTTTTTTATCCTCTGGGAACTTTTAGATTTTCCGGCATAAAAAGTTGCCTATGTCTGTCCGTCTCTAGGTCTCTTGGACTCTGAGCTTGGACTATTTTAGGGATGTCAAGACTCAAGGTACAGGTCTACGTGATGGGTACGTGACATAAAACTGTTATTTTGGAATAATTGTGATTTAATCAATGGTAGTAACTAGTAACCCCCCCAGAGATACCTACTCGTAGAGTTCTTTAGCATATAGGATAGTAGAACAAAATTCGTAGCACGCTTTGGGACTTTGTATTAAAAAAATTGGCAATCATAGGGACTGCCGATAGAAGTGAAAACGAATATTTAAAATAATAATAAAAAAATTAAAAAAAATTAAACTATAAACCGTGAAAAAAAATTGGTTGCCTGTAAAGTCGATATACGGGCGAAAGTTTTACGTGACAACGACTTACGCGTGCCTTTCACTTTTTATGTCTGTCTCTCTCGCTCTTAGGCGGGCTAACCATGCCCGAGTGGAAGGGACGCGTGCCTCTCACTCGCTCTCATTGTAAGCGCATAACGCGCGGAGCGTAACGCAGTTTCTTGAAGTGTCTCCCGGCAAACCAATTTATAAGACGTTGTCACGTCAAAAGGGACTAAAGTTTAATTACGAATGTAGTATATTTATATTTAATACCTTTTGTGTTCGTAACAACGCGAGCATGCCGGTGATGGTGTCGGTGACGCGAATCCACAAGTTTACCCCCTACCAAAAAGTGCTCAACGCGGCTAAAGAAGTTTTCACTTCAAAAAAATTACTTAAGTACTTAATTAATATTAATTCTTAATTGAGTGAACAGAAAATGTCTTTTAAAAGCTCATGAAAGCTCTTGGGAGGCTTTTAAATCAAAGTAGATAAAAGGGCATTTAAAGAAAATGGTTCTGTCTATTAGCTTTATCTTTAGATTTAGAAAGTTCAATATGCCATGTCGTGGTTGACCTTCTAATGTTATCCTTAGCAAAAGCCAAGCCCCGTCTCCACTCTCGCTGTAACAGCTCACAGGTGCCGCGAAACTATGAATGAATGAATGAACGAATTAATTTATTTGTCCACATTAGGTACTTTACAAGCAATTGTACTTGTTTATTAGAGTTAAATTTCTATTTGTTATGATATTTTAATGTATGGACTGATGCTTGAGCTAAGCAAATGCCTGTGGTTCAAGTCACCAGACCCTATCCCCGCAATACATATCGTAGACGGATAGATAGATAAATTCTTTATTGCCACACAAACAAAGATATAGAGTAAACAAGTAGGTTCCTACAGAAAACAAAGTGCGCAATGGCAGTCTTAATACATGTATTTAAAACAATTAGGTATTATACGCAGCATCACGTGTTCCGCATTCGATAAGGATATAGGCTTTTTGGTGACACTCGTCGCGGACATCCTCAAGAACGTGTCGCCGGTCGCGGTATTCGCGGGATACCGTGTCGCGAGTGTAGAAAAGGCATAAGACGATCTTATCTCTTTCTTTTACTTTATGGTTAAATACTATTTTATTCTAATGAGAGACATTTATTAATATTTTATTAGGATAAGTATCTGATGTAGTTATGTGTGTAAAGTAGGCGTTAATAATGGTCTGCTTGGCGATCTTTATGTTTTGGATTTGTTACAATTCTGAACGATTTGGATCAAGCACAGTAAAAAATCGAAAATTCTTGAAAATCGAAAATAAAATAGTTATCTCGGAATCTTACTTACTATTATATATATTATATATCATTAAATATTCCAAGAACCCGTGGAAAATTTGGGGGCGGTGCTTTATCAAAGCTGAAAATAAATTCCTGATGATCCAGATATATTTTAAAGAATATAAATACTTAAGGTACATTTATAATATTTTATGATGTAGATTGTAGAGCAAAAAGTAAATTATTTAAGTCTATTAAAGAGGCACTGAGCCTCAGAGGAAGCAGTAAATTATTTAATTTCGTTCTAAAAACAGGATTCAGCTTGACATTTGACTACTTACCTTACTTACAATGTTAAACAAGAGCATCCATACGTATAATGATTGTACGTGTGATACCTACTAATAATTTAATTGCAATAAGTATTAAAAAAATACGGCTCTCCGGAATCCGGATCATATATGTATAGGCATGCTATCAGTGGACGTTTATATTACGACTTTTGGAAGACCCTCTATTTAATAATCACAAAAAAAAAAAATTGAATAGTAGTCAAATACCACAGTCAAATACCCAATTGATTACCGCTTATAACAACGATCTCATCTCACATCTCTAGAAGCACTTAAAATATTTGTCATGTTGAGTCATGGGTTCATGACCTTAGATTGTTATCACAGCAGTGAGGAGATACCTATCGTTGGTATGACATGATGCAGTAGTGAGTAGATTGTCGACAATCGAGTTAGCAGGCCGAATTACACATACGTATCCAATTAGATTTATACTGATGTATTTGAAACGCGGCGTTTATAAAACGCTAAAATATACTTGGAGCTCTGAGTGTAAAGTTATAATTTAAATGAAACGAAAACACCAGAGTAAATTGACTCAAAATTATATGAATATGTCAAATTGAGAGTAAAAGACTGCACCGTATTTTGTTGTTAAAAAAATCACAAAGTAAGAATGAGATCACATCTTAATTTTAGCTGTGTTCCAATCTCAAAATCTGGTGTTTTGAACAAACACGTTCACTCGTGTTTCACTTTTCAACTTTCAAATTATTCTTTTCAATGAATAAACTAGAAGTTTATTTCGCTATAATCCGCCACAGAAGACAAATTTATGTGGTACAGTGCGTGTCTTTCACCAATAGCATGCGAACAGAACACCCGCCACCCAGCTATTCGCATCGGCAAATTTTCTTTTCAGTACCTATAAATCCAGCCAGTGTGCTCATATTGCAACGAAAACAACATCAAATCCAAAACGTTAAAAAAGACATTTCAAAATGTTGTTACGAGTTTACCTTTGAACTTCAACGTTTCTCATACGTTAGTGCAATACGACTTCAAAGTGACCAGTGGACTACCGCCCGCATCACAATAAACTAACGCCTACGGTGCTTAATGCAGGCCATTGTTTGCTTTGGTGTCCATGAATCATGCTTGATTTGAGCTAATACAGGCATTTATGAATAGTTGCCGTTTGTACGATATAGGTACTTACTGTAATAACACCGAAAAGAACAATGAGTCGCACTTTAGCGTAATCGGAGACGGAAAAGTTGGCTTTAAATGTTGCTACGTCATATGTTTAAACTTTGTACAGTGTAGCGTTTAAAAAATGGCAGACATTAGATTTTGTTTCGATATATTGTAATAAATAGTATTTTATACTTATATTTGGATTTAAGATTTAGGCATTTCTCAGAGAGGTCACAATAATAAATTTCTATAATAAGATAATAGATAATATCACTGCCGAGCACCAGTTGATACCACGTCCAGATTTCATCATCGGGTAAAGAAGAAAAATCATGATACAAAATAACACATTGACAACCTTAATAAGCACCTCCTCAATATGTTTCACGGACTCTTGTGTTATAATAATTCTCCTTACTAAGTCTTTCATTCGGTCATCTCAACCCTTCCTCTGCGTCTACCAATGGATGTCCTCTTGAGGAATGAGAAGAGGAGAAGAGTTTAGCCCATAGTTTTCTACTCGTGGGCTGGTTAATTATTATGGATTTATCACTTAATATTATTTCGCAATCAACGCAAATCTGATAATTTGCATAAGTAAATGGTAGTTTCTTCTAAAGGTAACATCCTGCATAATAATATGTGTGGGCAGGAATGCTAAGCTTCTAACGGACCGTAATAGTCAAGAAATACCTATAGTAGTTTAATAAGTTCATTCCACCGGCACACCTACACTTAAGCATAAAATTTATAGTAAAATTAGTTTTTATTTTCATAAAAGACGAGGGAAACTATAAATAGGCGTTTGAGAGAGTGAAACGCAAAACTTCAACACAAAAAATACACTAAAACTGAAAGTCAAAAGACTTTTAAAAGGTCATTTCAAAACTCTATCATCATCTGACTGGTCACAGGTCTTCAGCTTTTTATGGACAGGCAATCTATATATTATTTAATTATATCTAAGGACTATATTATATTATGTTTAGTTTTTTTATCACATTATTGTAACAAAAATGTAATTATTTAATTTATTATGTCATCGTTGTAGGTAAATCTCAGATAAGTCATGTTTTATTGCGTAGGTAGGTATATTTTACATGTTGTTTTGCTTAACAATAAAATAAAACGGTTAAAACGTAGAGACGTTGAAAGTTTACGTAACTAGATGTCCAACACGAGTTGTCACTGTAAAAGTGATCTCTATCAAACAAACGAGTGCCTGGGGTTTCGAAAATACCTACAGATAAAAATATGTACCCGAATGACATTGGTTTTATTATAATAGTGTGTTAACACAACAACAAAATCCACTTCTTACTTATCGTGTTTTAGAAATGTACCTACTTAGGTACTACATGCACTTTAAATAAACATTATTTACAAGACATAATCGTTTTAAAATACATACACTTATGCTTTTCAAATATGTATCTAGTAAAATCCCAAACAAAATATTACCACAGAATAGGTAATATATTACTCGATTTTATCGGCTGTGGAGCGCGAGAATGTTTGTGTAATAGGTAATTTTGCAAAACTCCTGGTTCCTCTACCTTATCATACCCATCATTTAAGTAAAGTTTCCCATATTCAGAAATGGCAAAATTTGGATTTTTATACAAAATAGTAGATCATAATAATATGTAGGTATAAAGTTTTGCTTTTATCAAGCACTTAATATTCAACGCTACCACTATCTCCTAAACTATGCATTTTATTCAAAATATTTATATTATATATTCTCCGGTAGAATATCTAACTGTGTCCCTTGTAACCGTGTCGTGTACAAAATATATAAAAATAAAATATTTTACATCGGCAAAGCTATTTACGCCAAAAATAAACCAAATTATGTTTAATTAAGCACTTAATATATCTAAGTACTAGATATAGTTCGCGCGCGAGTTGAATGCAGAGCTTACGTATGTGTCACCATACATAAGCTCTGCATTCAATTCACGCGCGAACTATAGGTATACAAGTCGACCTATTATTTCTTCCTTTCGACCTTCTATTTTGAAGTCTATTAAAAACTCTTCCACGCTCTTACTAAGTACATTCTTACCTTTGATGAGGGGTGGAGAATTGAAGTTTAGCAATTAAACGTGCCCGTAGGATGCGAGTCAGCCGCAGGGAAGGCTATATTGATCGCAGTTTCATTATATAGCAGTTATCACCTACGTAATACATAGCACATCGCTGCACGTAAAGGTTCCTTGATATTATCTCCGACGCGACGCGACGCTTCATTCCCCAGGGCCGTTGCTGCCAAGACGAGGACAGAATACTATCCATAGTATGATGTCCATATTTAAATGTGTATGTATTATTATTTATTATGCCCAAAAAGTTATTTTTTAAAGTTTCATTCAGATTAATAGGGCAACTTATAGAATTCAAGATTCTACTACCAGTTTAGGTACATAACTATATGAAAATCATTATTTGCAATTAATACATACTTAGGTATATCCTGCAGGTTGATTTTTAAAATTATGAAACCAACTAGCTGCTGCCCGCGACTTCGCCCGCGTGGATAAGTTTTTTTAATTCCTACGGGAACTCATTAATTTCTTCAGGTCCTCAACTATACCCATGCAAAAATTCACGTCGATCCGTTGCTCTAGTGCGTCGTGATTGAAGGACAAACCAACACATTTTCGCATAATATAATATTAGTATGATTGATTCTGGGAGCTTTAACGAAAACTCAAAGCATCATTGCCTAGAAAAGTAAAAATAATTTAAATGCAGTCACGTTGCCTTTGTTGATAAAATGTATGCTCTAAGAGTTTTGCTATAGTCCACCACGCTGGCAAGTGCAGATTGGTAGATTTCACACACCTTTGAGAACATTATCAAGAACCGGGTATGAAAGAAAGAAAGAAAGAAAGAAAGAAAGAAAGAAAGAAAGAAAATAAATTTATTCAATGATGGTGTCACAAACAAACAATCATATCCTATACTATTGTACCTTATAATATGCTTGTCTGTGACACCCAAAATGGGTGTACAGCTCAGCCTTTTGCCCTACATCAAAACTTGCATTTGCACGTTTTGTGCAGGGCGCTGATTTTCAGCTGAGACCCGGTATGCAGGTATCCTCGCGATGTTTTCCTTTACTTACCGTTACAGCATACCGGAAAATTAGAAATGCGTACCCAATCATCTAACCCCCGGAGCCCGAACAGCAAGCCGAACGTTTTAACCACTATGACTAGGCTATCACCACTCAACAGTGTTGGGAATAAAAGAATAAAATTACTTAGAATTACTTTTACTAGATGGAAAAGAGCTTTTTAAGTCCCATTTCATTTAACAAGAGCAAAGGCCAAACTCCTTTTATTAAAAAGTTTAACGGCGACCCAAATGTCGACCAATTCATCGAGTCGATAAAATAAAAATATTTAGGTCGACTTCTTTGCACATTGTTCACAATTTCATCGCTTTGTGGATCAAGAATCCTTTTGTCTTCTAAGAAGCCATAATTTGCCGAAAGTATTTCTCCTTATTCCTTCGTATCAGTTCCTTCAAGGTCCAGATATTGACGTCGATTGTGACGACGCACAAGTCTTATTAATGTCTTCAGAGTTCAGACTATTCAGCAATTAAACCTTTCAGGTGCTATTATTAAGGAACATTTCCTCTTAAAAATCGGCCTAATGTAAGTGCTTTCAATGTTTTTGACCTATGCTTTCGAGTCTCGTCGTTTCAACAAGAGCTTAAATTGTAAGCATTCATTTCGCTCAGCGTAAGCTTATCTTGCAACAAAAAAATAATATGAAATACCTAAATTAATACAGAAATTAATACAGAAACTAGTTTTGTCAACAACTGCTTACACAAAGCCATGTTGCGCTTTCCTGATCACGTGAATCGAAATTCAATGAATGTTACTACTGCTCTCTGTAACTACTTAATAATTGTATTGCAATGTGTTTGTTCCAAAAATAGTATTCTTACTAAAAGAATCAATTACTATTATGCAATTGTCCATTCACATTAATTGTGGTGAATTAGACCAGTTGGATTCAATTGCTTCAACCTCCTAGGAAGCGTAACAAGATTCCTTGTGGAGATAACACATTACATCAGAATTTACGAGTAAAATAATGTACACCAGACTTCGCCCGCGTTTTGTTTTTATCGTAATTTCTTCATTTATTTATCTCAGGCAACTTGGGCCCATACCTATTATAAAATATATATGTAAAATTATTTACCCTAGTTATGGGTAGGTGCAATAGAGTCTACAATCTATTTAAACTCATACTTTATGTATGTGTAGAGTGTAGACGATAATACAGAAATAATGAATACAATCCTCTTAGTAGGTACATAGTTCGCATACCTGACTGTACGTGTACGTGTCCTAGAACACCCTAGTTACCCTAGTACTTACCTGTTGCAACTTGTTAAATGTGAGTGGCATTTGAGTTTTGACCGTGTTTTTGGACGGAATAGAGACTTCTCTGTATTGTGAAAAATTCGTTGAAGGCCCTATTATTTGGTTTTGATATGCATTTGTAGTTATTAGATACCATAAGCAATAAAATATTATATTAAAAATGCTCTAAATGTTTATATTATGTAGTTCAAGGTTGTGCATGTTTATATTTGGATTGCGAAATGGTTATTGCCGGCTTCATCCGCTGGGTGAACGTAAATCATATTTATTTATATCTACTGGGAATCTAGTGAGATATCTATGATACAATATTCATACACGGTGGGTATTTTTAATTTTTCTTATAAATAAAATTATAAATCGCAAATCATAATATACACGAGTCTGCTTCTTTAATATTTAAGTATTGCTTTTTTTTTACATGTTCAAAGTAAAACTTGCGACTATTATAATAATTATATTACGATTACGATTTAGCTATAATTTCATACTTGCTTATGCCCTCGACTTTGTATGTCTGTAGAGTGTACCTAGATATATCGATAAAACAGTTAGTCAACATCAATCATACTAATATTATAAATGCGAAAGTGTGTTTGTTTGTTGGTTTGTTAGTTTGTCCTTCAATCACGCCGCACTAGAGCCACGGATCGACGTGAATTTTTGCATGGGTATAGTTGAGGACCTGAAGAAATTAATGAGTTCCGTAGGAATTAAAAAACCTTATCCACGCGGGCGAAGTCGCGGGCAGCAGCTAGTTGGTCTCATAATTTCAAAAATCAACCTGCAGGATATACCTATGTATTAATTGCAAATAATAATAAATAGCAACGAATCGACGTGATTTTTGGCGTGGGTATAGTTGAGGATCTGGAAAGTGACATTGGGGCTGATTCTGTATAACACAATCTCTAAACTAAACTAAAATGGCAGCTTTAAATCATAGTTCTGTCCCTTTCCGTAGGGAGTATTATGAAAGGGTTAGCAATATTTATAATGCTCTAATAATTTTAGTTTAGTTTAGAGATTGTGCACTACAGAATCAGCCCCATTGGCTACTTTTTATCCCTTAAAATTTAGGAGTTCCAATGGGAATAAAAAAAAAATTAAACCACGCGGACGGAGTCCATTGACGTCCAATAACTTATAAAACATGATGGTGATAACTGATAAAATCAGTTACGGTATTTTAAAAAACTAATGAGATTTAAAAACGCTATTTCGAATGCTACACAGTACACACATACATATTATGCTGCTTATGCATAATGAAATATTTAAACTCAAAACAAATAACTACTTAAAGAATATCTGCGAAGGAGCTGTAAGGCATAATATGCCGCCAGCAATAATCCAGTTTGTAATTAGTCGACTTACAAAGGCGTCCGAATTTACATTTTCACCAAAAATAAGTTGTGCAGATTGCATTTCGGTCTCCAATTAAAGACGATAACACACTATGGAGTAGGTATGGACAAAACATTTTTGATTGGTCATTGGCGGACGTAAAGTAGGTATACGCGCACCCTTTCATATGGAGCTTCACAGACTTCAGCGACAGGACAAAAAGTGTTTCCTCTATCTACTGCGCGGATGTTTTTCCTGCCCCCCTATTCTCTAACTCAGTGGCTAGCCACTGACATAATATATTTATTATCCATTGAAGGTTTGCTATGTAAATGTTATTTTTGTTTCATGGCAAACCTTCTATGGATAAAAAATATATTTCAACGCAGTGGCTTTCATTTCTTGATAGCCACAGCCATAGTGTTTCCAATGAAAAAAAAGTCTGGCTGACAAAACGTCCGCACGTGACGCATAGAGATGAGGTGTCTATATAGAGACGTGTAGGTACACTGTACATATTACCGCGACAGGACGAAAAATGTTTCCTCTTCAAAGCGTAGGGTTCACGCGGACGTTTTCCCGTCCTGTCCGTAGTGTGTTTTCGTCCAAACATGAATTATGTAGAGAATCATTCGCGAGCGTTCTATTTCGGTCGGATATGTGGGTTAGCGTAAATTTTGCGCGCTCACGCGTCTGGCGTCAGCACTCACCTTACCGCAGACCACCTCTGTATAGGGTAACCACTAACCATGCCCTAGAAACACATAAAATGGACTCGCGGTGCTATATTAGGCTGTCTGTCCACTGAAGCGGGATGTGTTGGGCGGACCAATCGGGTTCGATAAAATCATCGCGTCACCTGTCAGTAATCTGACTGGTCTGCTTGGCACATCTACGCTTCACTCCACTTCGCTCAAAATGCCGGACATATCTTTTTTAATAGCTATGCGCCATGGTTGCGTCTATTTACTCTTGATTTGAAGGTATATACTAATATGATAAATGTGAAAGTTTGGATGGATGGATGTTTGTTACTCCATCGCGCCAGAACGGCTGAACGTATATGGATGATATTTGGCACAGAGAAAGATTATAGTCTGGAATGACACATAGGCTAATTTTTTACCAGATAATGAAAAAGTTCCCGCGGGAACAAAAAACCTCAATCCACGCAGACGAAGTCGCGGGCATCAGCTAGTTAAGTTATATGTGGCAGGATTCATGGACGTAAGAAGGGCATTCCAAACCTTAGCGATTTGTAATTACAGATACGTAAGCTTTTCCCGTTTCCTGTCAGTAAATTGGATGCTGGCTGTCGACCTCATAAGGATGCCGACGCTCATGGTTTTTCTCTGTTCTGCGGTAGAATGGTGATCAGGAAGAAGGTTTTCAAACCAAGACATACTTACTTTTGAAAGCTGGACAGAACTTTTCGCGTCTACTTCTGACAAAATGACTGTAACATAATCACGACAGACCGTACACGTAAATTATATATTCGGTATGACACAACCATAGAACGCCAAACATGTCCTGCTAAAGTCGGATGCCTGGCAACCCTACATCTATATACATATTATTATTATCGGTAAAGGATGAATAGGCTTAGGTACATAACAGACGCTTTTAACGCTTACATCAGAGGAAGGATTATTTGGGAACAATATCGTGTTCCAAACAATTTTAATCACCATCACTGTCACTTCTTTTCACTTTTTTTGGATCGATCGAATTTTATTCGTGTAAAATCTAGCCTATGTCATACCGGACCATAATAACAAATAGTTTACGCGCTACGGTGGAACATACATTTTACATACATAATATATACGATACGCTATTATTCAAATAATATCTTAAATCTTTATCCAACACTGAGCTACCGTCAAGATTCTAGCATCGGTACCTACCAGTACCACATCATCCCCCTTAACCAATTCGGAACTTGTTTGAAACGCGTTTGTTCTACCTTCTAAATTTGGTTTTTGGGCATAATAACTAAGCTGTTATTATACTAATTATTATCATCTAGGATGAGTCAATAAATGAATAATGCGTTATATTCATCCATACCCAGTATTGTTGCATGATGTTTTTCAGAACAATAATTATTTTCTCACTGTGATGTTTTCAGTGGCTCATGAGTCATGAAACCGCAACATGCGCATAATTCAACAAAACGCATAATTTCTATACTATATTTAGTACATAAATAATTGACCGAGCGAAGCGAAGGTCTCTGACTCTACTTGAGTGAATTTGCACTTGTCCGTCGGACCGTCCGTCTGTCAGAGCCTTCTGAGAGAACTTCTGAATTACTGAACGTAATTACTAATATTATGTAAACCGATGGCCTCCAGCCGAATATGACTTAAAAAGTTATAAAAATTTTTATTTCAGGGGGGCTCTCATAGAAGCGAATGCGAAGTAATAGTTATTTGTTGTACAAGAGTGAAAAGTTGTTTTTTAACCGCGTGCTCAATTTTGATGACCGAGCAAGCGAAGGATTCTAAAATTGAATCACGAGCGGAGCGAGTGATTCAAAAATTAGAATCCTGAGCGTCAGCGAGGGAATCAAAAGAGCACGAGGTGAAAAATCTTTTCACTCGAGTGCAACACATATAACTTTTCATCCCACCTCAGCGAGGAAATGACTGAATGCAAAAAAAATCACAACATTAAATTCAATTCTGTAAATTTCTTCGTCACTAGAATCACTCATTTTAGGTTTTTCACTTATTTTCAATTTTCTTGTTTTTAATCGGTTTTAATTTTAAACAATAATATGACGTGAAAGAAAATGGTGCGCGCAAAGCAAATTAAAAAAGTACACCAAGAAGGTTACGAGTGTGAGTTTTTAACAAATTAAAAACGATTGTATGGAAATTCGGCACCATAGAGGTACAAGTAAATAGGTTTTAATGATGTTTTGAATTCACAAACTTCATAGACGAGTGATATTTACTAACGTGCACACGATGTTCTAAATTCAATTTACTTTATCCTCTAGAGGATAATAACGGCTTTTACCATCAGATATCGAAGAATAAAAATACTCTTTCCGAGATGGTGGGATGAAAAATATATTTATAGCGTTACATAGGGTTGCGGTATATCATTTTAAAGATAATTAGGAATAGGTAGAGTCCAAAAACATTTTTTTTTAATTTTTCCCCTAAAATTGACGAAATGGGGGGCTTTCAAAGTGGACATTTTCTAACGTCCAAAGTTGACCTCAGAACTCTCAATTTTCAGAAAGGCTGAGTCTAAAACTTGATCAATTATTTATTTGAATTATATCCTGTACAAATACCTACTAAAATTAGATAAATATTATAAGGAAACGAAAGTATTTAATTTTTAATGAGCTTCAGTATTTTTAACAGAACTTCACAATGATGTCAATAGATGGCGCTCTGTAAAAGTTTATTCGTTGCTTACAAATAATAGACGTTAGCACCATCTTACGTGGAATAAAAAAATTGTCTACTGATAGTACTGATGTCTATGAACGTAAAGATAGTTAAAACCATCTTATGGATACCGCGAGGTCTCAGTTCGGGGCGAACCACTAGTATAAGAATGACGTACAACCGCATAATCTTTACACAGAAACATCCCAGCCACTATCGTCCAGAGGGCTTAAATTACGTAGTGCCATCACAGGGTAGATAAACCTCCTAACTGCCATTCTGTGCTATGATGTTGCCGTCCCGCGTCGTGTCTGACCAAGCGTTTACTCGCTCAATTAGCTGCTAAGTGAGGGACCCTGGCGTAGAGATCAAAGCGGGCATCCATTTGCGTAAAGAGCGAACGCGTTTTATATTTTACTTACATTTATCACTTTAATGGTTTATAAATGAAGAAAAATTGCATTAGGGAGCAAAACCGCGTCTGTATGGTGATATCACGGGGAGATAAGATTAAGAAAGGTGCTTTCTTTTGCTAAATGTTTTATTTATTCATGATGTCAGCCTCCTCAACTCGGACAAAAACCCATACTAATATTATAAATGCGAAAGTGAGTTTGTCTGCCTGTCTATCTGTTAAACATAGGGATATCTTGCAACCCGAAACTCAACGAGTTAGTAAAGGGACTATTTTTGGAGCATGAGAAGGTGGGCTGAACCATATTAGTTATTATCCATGTAGGCATTATATTCTGCCTAACCGCACTTGGTCAGAGTGGTGGACTATGGCAAACCCCTTCTCATTCTAAGAGGAGACTCGAGTAATGAGCTGGCGATGGCTAGAAATCCATATCCATACTAATGTCCAATATTATAAATGCCAAAGTGTGCCTGTCTGTCTGTCTGCTACGCTTTCATGGCCCACCTGTTCAACTGATTTTGATGAAATTTGGTACAGGGATAGGTTGCATCCTGGGGAAGGACATGGCTACTTTTTATCCCGGAAAATTAAGGAGTTCCCGCGGGAATTGACAAAACTTAATCTACGCGGACGAAGTCGCGGGCATCATCTAGTGAAGATATAAAATTACATAAGTAAACTATAATTACTTATTGATCAAAGCATATATTTAAGTAGTCTGCTTAGAGTTTTCTTTAAAAGTTGTGTTTTAATTGAGATATTCCATGATATATGCAAGAACTAAGGATTCAATAACATCAGAACAAAAGCTATTCAAGTTTAAATAGTGATATTATAAAACGTAAGTTAAATCAGTTGAAGGCCCCCGACGGCGCAACATGAAAGGGCCCACTCGGTTGCGTGAAAACGCTTGAGCTTTATTACACACACATTTATCATGCAGATGTATTGTTGTGTAAATTACAGCCCCTCGACAACCCTACAATAATGTAAATAGTAAGATCATAAAATAAAAACCTTTTAATACAACCACCACTCAGTCTCAGGCTCTCAGCCTTACAAATTGTTTATTAAAATACTATTATTTATTCGACGATATTTGCGACTTGTTTTGTGTAAATTTTTTCAATAACGGTGTACTTACGTTAACGTACCTCGAATGGAAATATTAACCTATAATATATATTTATTTTCTTACCAGTCACCACTTTGGTGTGCCACGTGATGTTTGATGCCGTAAAGAAACCTGTAAGTATACCTACTTCAAATAAAACTTATAAAAATATAAGTTGGGTATGAGTGATACAAAGTGCCTATCCATTTTCCTCAATGCGTTCTTTCTGCATTGGAAAACATTTTCTTACGTTCCTTCTAATTTTCTCAAACTGATTAATTTTTCCTTTACCTTCTGAATAGGAAAACAGCAAAATCAAGAAAGAAAAAGGTTTCCCTTTCGAAAAGGAAGCTTACAATTTTCAGTGTCCTCCATTACTTTTCATTGAATGTACCTAAAGAAAAATGAAGTCGTACTAAATACTAATTACTTTAATTGAGTATATAAGTACCTAATTCAATACCTAAAAATAAAAGCTTTAAAGCACTATTGTTACTAACCCTATTCCCTATAAGACACTCATTAATATGTGTTAATATCAGCAGTATTGATTTACTGAGCGCTGAAAATAGTTTTCCTCCTGAATTTCATACCAAACGCCGCGCCGCGCCGCCTCGAGCGATATTCCCCGAAGTCCATTATAATTCAGACGGCTCCAGGGAGCTAAGTCAATGAAGAATGCATATTTGTGCGACGGCGCTATGCGACGTGTCTCGAATGCCGGCAATTTACGGATATTTCATGCTTTTATTGGCATGTCTGAGTGGAAAATGTGTTCATCATGATTCCATCAACCCGTATGCGGCGTACTACTTGAGATAAGACTTTTCAATAGCTTGCCACTAAAGCGTCTTCCTCATCCAGCCGCTTACCGCCAACTTATCTCTGTAAAAAAGTTTCTTCTGCCCCTTTAAATGACCACGCCGCGACTACAGGGGTCGATGAAATTTCTTTTCCCATCTACCCCGGTAACGGGGCCGAGGCACCGGGGCAGATGGGAAAAGAAATTTCACGGAACGAGTCTATCCTACGATTTGGCAGATGGGAGTAGGTAAGATTCACACGATCACCACGGTTTTATTTTTTCTTAAAAAAAAGTTTTTGATAGGTTAGGTAAAAAAATCTAAACGTAAGAATATACATAAGCCTAAATAAACTCAAGCTTTTTTAATGGCTATGTGTTATGGAGAAGAAATTGGATTGTCAGTAAATATTTGCGTAGGACAGACCGGCTTTAGTGCGGAGAGAAAACAATATACTCCAAAACCAATACCTAACCTATATTCAATCTCTCTATTTCCATATTTTTCATAATATAATAAATACCCATTTATATGCCTCGAGATCATTGAAATAGAATGAGTACATCAATGCTCGAGATGTCGAAAACTGTACTTCTATTATTTTGCTGCGGATAGATTGCTGAGAATTTGTTAGTATGATCCGGAGTGCCAAAAGTCTTTGGAGTCAACACTCAACGCATATGATGTGTCCCACATTATATCACTTATTCGTTTTGTATTAGTTTAATTTTTAGTCAATGACTAACTTGTAGTGGATAAAAAAAACAATAAATAACTTTTATGAAGCTTTTATGCTTAGTTCGCGCTTAACACTGCGCCAAGGAGGTCGTCAAAAATATTTTGCAATTCCGGCACGAATTCCACCCCGTGCGCAGAGCAATAGCTAATGGAACGGATAAGTGGATCCCGGCTCGTTTCCTCATTCCCTGCTGACCTACAGCGAGATGGAAAACAGAACGCATCAAACTAATTGACTGCAGGTGTTTGAAACTGGGGCTTGTAAAGCCTGAAACAGACTTTAGATGAAATGGAATGATTTATTTCATGTAGGACCACTTGTGCCACTTATGAAATGTCGTGACTTTACCACCGGTTCGGAATGTAGATTAACGCAGCGCAAACCGTTTCGAAATAAGTGTAGGTGAATCCTCTTTTCTTCCTAGTGTTTTTCGCAGTCAGGGTCCACTATTTACGTGTAACTATTTAATTGTGCGATGTATTAACTCTCCATTGAGTAGCATTAATGAAAGAAGGCCAAATAAAATGACTAGAAAAATATACCAAACCAATACACGAAAGCATAGATTTAGGATTGGTCATTGGTCTCGCTGATGTAGCGCAGCGAGACCAATCCTAAATCTATTCACGAAAGTCACATACATTGACTTGTTAACCGACTTCAAAAAAGAAGGAGGTTCTCAATTCACCTGTATGTTTTTTTGTTTTTTTTGTATGTTACGCGATCATTCCGCCAATTATTATGAATCAATTTTGATGATTCTTTTTTTGTTTGGTAGATCATACTTCAGAGGTGGTCCCATATAAATTTTATCGAAATTGATTTAGCGCTTTTTGAGAAAATCAACAAAAAACCAAAATATACACCCAGATAATCTTTTTTACTTTTTAGTTTAAGTTGATACTTATAGGTATAGTTTTGAAGTCGGTTTTTGTTTTAGATGAAAGCGAATAATAATTATTCTTTAAAAAAAGACTGCGCGAATTTAATACATGGATTTTTTGGAATACATTAATTTGAATCAAAATTATACATAAACTCATAATCTTAATTCCTGAAAGTGTGTAATATGTTTTTCGGCAAATAAGGGCGTGTTTATAAAACAAAAACGAGAGAAAATTGTATTTTCCTGCAAACAGGTCACACCGACGTGAGTTATGCAGCTTACGTCGACTTGTACCAGTATTCAGATTAGCAAATATTTTGATACGAGTTCAATGATCCCGAAAAACAAAGGAACAACGCCCGTTTTCGTGCACCGATGCGTTGCCAGAGAAAATATATTATACGCTCTGATTACAATACATGAAGCAATGGTAAACATATAATTAAATACAGTAGATTAGGTTAGCCCACCGGAGGCTCCGCAAAGTATTTTTAAAATAAAGCTTAGAAAAATAATAGCTCACTTGCTCTCGCTTATTCCTTAGCTTTAGCGGCCTGATTATGTGTATGAGAGTAGGTACGTAAGCAACGGATGTAAGCCTATGTGATTAATGCTTGTAGAGCAAGATCTCGCGACGATCAGGCCTTCGTTATTTTTCTTCACTCTTAAATTATAAAACAACAGGGTGTCTGACAGGGGGTTGCAATCGTACAAGTGTCTGGCAATGGACAACGTGGTTTCTAATATGATTCCAAAGAAAATATAAAAAAACGGAGCTTAAAACTTTAATGAATTTGAGGAGCCACCTTTTCTACCTGATACCTTCCAAAGCAACTGCGATCCAAACTTCACAGTCGGGAATCGTTTATACCTCTATTAGAGACATACATAGAAAAACTTTCAGCTTTAATAAAATAACGAAGGTCTGATCGTTGCGGGATCTTAATGGACCATTGCGTATGAAGAGTGGCATAGCCTACCTATTAACCCGGAGCAGTTCAATACAATGGTGATAAAATCGCGGGCAAAAAGCAACGTAAGTAAATTAAATCATTAGGTATATCACAGTATTAGTTCTGTGAGTGCTAGGCCTAAATCGTTTTAAAACGTACTATGATCGTTAAGATGAAATGAGAGCGTTATTCCTGAACGCGTTTATCAGGAATGCCAAACTGAAACGAAGTAATGGTGTGAGCTACAATAATAAATATAAATGTGCCGTGACATGATACTCAGAAGTATGCGGATGGAAACTTTATGACGACGGAAGCTATTTTGTTATAAGCCGTACTATGTTTGAAGATATTTTTAATATATCATAGCTTAATCTCCATTTTGTTTATGTAAAAATAAAGTTCACTCATTAGTGTTCATTCGTAACAGCAACGTTAAATTCAACTTTCAGGGAGCGGACTGAAATCCGAAAGGGCCATCCGACCCCACTTGTAATCCAGATGCACTACTATCCATAGAGGTATAATATTATAGTAGGTATACTATCCTATTATCTTCTAGCAGAAACTTCCCCTTTTTGAATTATTAAAAATGTGTGTGGGCATAGGTACGAGTATGTATGTATGTAGGTACACAGATTTCGAAACTAAACTAAGTAAAGGTTTATTAAGCAATGATATTATTAATATGTTAGTGTCGTAACTCGTAACTAGCTATTATTTTATCTGTTTTCAAATCAATATGCAGGGCTTTTCTTTCGCAATGTTCCCTGGCTTACAGGATGGGACAATTTCTAGAGCTGTCAATTTTAGTTTAGTTTTGGCCACTTACAAACAGAAATTCGCAACAATTACCAAAATATATACAGCTCTATGAAAGCATTCTAAGAGCTCAAGCGAGTTGAAAAAAATCACAGACGCAAGCGGCACAAAATCGTGGTTTGTGGAAAACTCTACAAGTATGTCAAACTGGGTTTCGAATTTCGATTTGTTAAGATGAACATATGAATGGAGTGATATTAATATTAAGTAGAGCTTCATATTGCGTAGGTATTATTAAATTTGACTCCAGCTTTTGGTCTGACCTTATGAAACAGTGGAAGCAACGTTTGTTACTTTCTTAATATTGGAGATGGTCGTAGACTTTTTCATCGTAGCATTGAAAGTAGCTCATCAAATATATAAATATTATAAATGCGAAAGTTTGGATGGATGGATGTATGTATGGATGTATGTTTGTTACTCAATCACGCTCCAACGGATGAACGGATCTGGATGAAATTTGGCACAGAGATAGATTATAGCCTGGAATAGCACATAGGCTACTTTTTATCCCGGAAAATTAAAGAGTTCCCGCGGGAACCGAAAAACCTCAATCCACGCGGACGAAGTCGCGGGCATCAGCTAGTATTACATAAATCCATATTGATCAGAATTCAGATATGTGTACGAAATGTAAGGTACTTACCGTATACCTACATAATCAAATAAATATTATAAATGCGAAAGTTTGGATGTATGGATGTATGTTTGTTACTCAATCACGCTCCAACGGATGAACGGATCTGGATGAAATTTGGCACAGAGATAGATTATAGTCTGGAATAGCACATAGGCTCCTTTTTATCCCGGAAAATTAAAGAGTTCCCGCGGGAACCGAAAAACCTCAATCCACGCGGACGAAGTCGCGGGCATCAGCTAGTATAACATATAGTATAAACGAAGAACGGTTGCTCGTAAACGGAATGAGTTGAATTCGGTCGCCACTTCTCCTTATTGGATTCTTGAGAGCGTCACGGGAATCACATTGTTGAGGATTAGATCGTCTGATTTCGTCCCCCGTTTCGTTTGAATGTCTCTACATAATATGTATGAGTGCCACAGATGAGTGCACTTGTACAAATTACATATTAATAAAGTGTTGGTATTAATTTAATTTAGTAAAGAGAAACAGTATACCTACTTGTGAAACAATAATCATTTGCGTTGTGGAACGCAGCAATTACGTCATCAACCACGTAACTAGGTATTCGTGCGTAGCGTGCTCGTGGGTTGCAATGGGAATTATGGACGTTATCTTATAACCTGTCATACAGAGCGAAGCGCAGTCAACGTGCGTAGCGTGACCGACGACGTGCGTACGTACCTACGCCGCGTTTAGCGTAGCGACGAAAGCGACGCGATGCAATGCGACGCGATATGAGTATGACTTCACGCGACGCGACAGCTACTGTTAATTATTGATACTGTCGGGTCGAGTCGAGTTGTCGCGTTTGTCGCTCACGTGGGACAATGCCTGAGTATATTATGCCTGATTGAGTAGGTATAGCGGTAGACAATAATACAAAGCATATTATGTGCCTAGTTGCTTCGACATGAAATATAATAAATCTTTAGTATGAAATTAATCATTCCGAACAAAACTGAAGTCAAAATATTTTCACGACCTATTCAGCCGCTTAGCTCTTTCCATTTGAATGAACATCAATTTTACCAGGTTAATGAAACGTGAGTTTATTGAATAAAGCTTTATGCTTGTTCGAGCGTTTATGTTAAATAGAAGTTAGAATCTATTGTGTCAATTTGTGCCCCTTAATATTAGGAAACTAAAGTCAACCAGACATTACAGATCTATTAAAATTAAAAAGCGCGTACCTATCTCTAAAGTGCTGCAGCCCTATTCTGTAACTCCGTGGCTACTGGCTATCAAAAAATGGCAAGTACATTTTTATCCATTGTTGGTTTGCCATGAAGTAAAATAGTACATTACACATCTAGGGCAGTAAAATAAGAAATGTCTCAGATCACATGTAATTGTTGTCCGAGGCGAAGCCGAGGTCAATAAACATGTGATCTGAGGCTTTCTTATTTACTGCCCGTGGTGTGTATACTATTTTTCTCCTCGACGGAGGCGGAAAGCGGCATTTTCGTTTAGCGCAGCGGGAGGAAAATTGACGCTTTCCGCCCGGAGGTGAGAAAATAACATTTTCATAGCAAACCTTCCATGGATAAAAAATATATATGTCAGTGGATGTATTTTTTTATAGCCACGATTACTGATATTAATCTTTACAGCTGCACCTTTTACTTAGGTACTAAGATGGCTTTCTTTATTATTTACAAACATAGCTGTGACTGAAGACTGCCAATCCGCACGTCTGGCCAGCGTGATAAATGATAAGTTATGGTCAAACAAAGAATGTGGAGTGTGGACCTATTTTACTAACGTCATCTAGTCTGAAAAGCGGAACAGCGCTATGGCGGGGACAAGGACAGGCTTATACAGGTGTGGAGCGCGCTCCACAGGTCGGACGCCCAATTTGAAAATTGAAATGAAAATAAAAATATTTATTTAACCTAAACTGTAAAGTTGTGTACTTATACATTTTTACAGGCCACGAATTTATGGTTTTCTATCAACTACACTTAAGCGCAAAACACACAGGACGCGGGCGCGGGTCACACAGCGTCACCCGCCACGCGCCCGACCCGCACGCGCGTTCTGTGTGTTGTCGTCCATATAAATACAAGGAATTCAACCCGCCGCGCATCCGACCCGGCCCGCGCCCGGCCTGTGTGTTTTGAGCTTAAGCGCAGCTTGTTGTAAGGGTTAGGTGTCACGTGCGTCTGTAGTGTGTGCGTGTGTGTACTTTACTCTAGGTCATCCTTTTTTAACCAAAATATAAACACCCTTAAACTAAAAGGTAAAATCTATAAGACAGTCGTTAGACCTGTGGCATTATATGGTTCAGAATGTTAGGCGGTAAAACTGTGGGTAAAAGGGACGCATGAAAGAAAAGTACATGCGACCGAAATGCGAATGTTGAGATGGATGTGTGGTGTGACTAGAATGGATAAGATTAGGATACATGTATAAGGAGAAGTTTGAAAGAAGCTCCAGTGACAGAAAAGATGAGGAGTAATAAATAGACTGGCATGGTACGGGCATTTAATGATGAGGGAAGAAAGGCATATTACGAGAATAATGATAGACATGCATGTGGAAGGAAAAAAGAGTAGAGGGACACTAAAGAAAAGATGGATGGATTGTGTGAAAAAGGATATATGTATATGCGTATAAAAGGGGTGAATAATAAGTTGACGGATAACAGAAGTGAGTGGAACAAGAAAACATGTTGTGCCAACCCCACATAGTGTGGGATATTGGTCTAGAAGAAGAAGAAGATAAACAACAATATAAAATGCGTATATATTTCTCAAGAACTCACTATAATCCATTTTGTAACTCATCAGTACCTAACTGAACTCGAAATCAATAAAACGTTAAACATCTTAGAAGAATTATTATTAGAGACGATAAAAGTGAATGTTCTCAAAACTCATAACACGTTTAAAACACTATAAATAAACGGAACAGTGGCAACTGTTTTAAAAGCGATCAATCATCGAATAATGCAGCTGCCCGTTGTAAATGTTTCTATTCAATCTCGAAGCTAATAAAACACAAGAGCATTTATATCCCGCCCTCGTCTCGACTTGTTCTGCGATCAAATTAAGACATCACAGATTTTTATTTTTAAACTTATAGGCTAGAATGCTAGATGATGCCCGCGACTTCGTCCGTGTGGTTTAAGTTTTTTTTGATTCCCGCGGGAATTCCTTAATTTTCCGGGATAAAAAGTAGCCTAGTGTCACTCTCCCTTTAACTATACCTATGCCAAAAAACACGTCGATCCGTTGCTCCGTTCATGGGCGGCGGTAATCACTTAACATTGATGCCTACTCGTTTTCTCGCTATTTTTATTTTTAAAAAGTATGTTAAAAATGTATTTAGGTTAGATCGAAATTTATTGTAATCTGTTTTGGTTGCCAAATAAATAAAATTAAAATAAATATGAGGAACTTTCAAAATCCGGCACAAATTTTTCTTTTTTCAGAGATGAAATAGTTTACGACCACCTTGCTTTTTTTAAATATTTAAAAAAAGCATTATTAATCTGATGATGCCCGCGACTTCGTCCGCGTGGATTACGGTTTTTGATTTCCGCGGGTACTCTTTAATTTTCCGAGATAAAAAGTAGCCTATATCCTTCCCAGGGATACAAACTATTCCTATATACCAAATTTCACCAAAATCGGTTGAACTGGTGGGCCGTGAAAGCGTAGCAGACAGACAGACAGACACAATTTAGCATTTATAATATTATTATGGATACACACGTCCTGTTACCTGAAGTAGTAGGTACCTAATGTTAACAACATTATAGGTACTACGTGGTACTACTTGTAATTGTCTGTCTGTTTATCTGTTTACTACCTTTTCAAGGCTCATTAGTTAAACCAACGTTGACGAAATTTGGGTAGCATTTAGCTTTTTATTCCGGGAAACCGAAGAATTTCTAGTCGAAGGGATGCCTGGGATTTATATCTATCTATTGTCAAATCACGAAGTAGTTTTTGAAAGTTGAACTAAAGTAACAATTTTAAGATATGAATAATTATCCATTTCATAACTTAAAGATCTTATTATTATACTAGCTGATGCCCGCGACTTCGTCCGCGTGGATTAAGGTTTTTCGGTTCCCGCGGGAACTCTTTAATTTTCCGGGATAAAAAGTAGCATAGGTATGTGCTATTCCAGACTATAATCTATCTCTGTGCCAAATTTCATCCAGATCCGTTCAGCCGTTGGAACGTGATTGAGTAACAAACATCCATACATCCATCCAAACTTTCGCATTTATAATATTTATTTGATCTACTTAATGGTTTTAGAAGATCGGTCTGTCTATTACCTGCTATCGTCTCTAACTCTCTAACGCTTTAATGTAATTGGACAGGCACATACTTACCTACCTACGAGGAGATTGCTTCCATCCTGGGAAAGACATATTGCATTTTATGCCTTAGAAAATATATATAATTTAGAACAAAGGGAAAATGTAAAAGATGCAGAGGAAAGTTTTCAACGTAACTTTCATCAAATAAATATTTTTCAAAATTACCTACTTATTAATGATAAACATTATCTTATGTTAGATAACCTCAAATCTTAATCTTATAAAAATTCCAAAGCTTATACTATAGCTTCAGCTGATTTTGCTGGACATGAGGCCGAAAGTTATTTGTGGTGTTATTGTGTATCAACTATCAACATACATCACTTAAGAAAATGGATTGTGGCTACTAAGTACTAAATACTAATGTACTTTACTTATTGTTGCGTACATTTATGGTTGTCTAGGTCGTATACTGCCATACATACAGATCGCAATTATATTCAAAGGCACAACATAGGTATACTTACCTACCTCCTGAATGTTAATTCGTAGTAATTATGAAAGGTCTAATTAATAAAATTTAAACATCCTTTTTAGCTACCAAAATATTATGGCCTCATTACTACCAACATTATGCATGGGTACCTAACGTACGGGTAGGATATAAAGCATTATCTACGCGTTAACATGAACTGTGGGTAATTGGGTGTACTGTAAGTGTAATCCATCAAAGGAAAGCGACACCAAAGAGAATAATTTTCCAACACCATGTATTATTAGATCCAAACACTGATTATCCTTTAAAATACTTTAATTAACAATTATTTACACAGACACGCACGTCGTTAGCGTTACGCCATAGTCATTCCCACTCTAGAGCAGTGTTGCCACCCTAGATTATTCAGGCAATAATACCATGTACAAATCGTTTTTAAGTTTCCCTCTAAATACCTACGCGAAAATAAAACGTGCGATCAAAACGCTACCACACGCTACGTTACATTACATACTGCAAACTGCTGCATAACATTGACTTGTATATTGACTGCAAAAGATATAATTTTGGGAAATTATTGTAAAAATAACACATAATGTAGGTTTCTTAGTCGTACCAGCTTTTCCCCCCAGTTTTGTGTAAAATGCAGGTCACCTGAATTTCAAGTTCTAGTTGACCATGTGTTGACTGAATATTAAGGCAAATTGAAAAATCTTTATACTTACTAATCTTTAATGTAGGTACATAAAAATAATGTGTACCTACGATACGGGTTACGGACTTGATAGGTAGGTACTTAGCTACTTTTTGCATTTTATTTTCAAGTGCAACTAAAACTGCAGTAAAACTGTATATACTAACTGTAGGATTAGTAGAACATTTTTAACTCTACTGCTATTATTATCGGAAATATACCTTAAACCGTATCTAAGTAGCGAAGTATCAAATGTTTTATGAGATTGATTACAACTCAAAGCTTATGAACACCTGTAAGGTCTGTACAAACGAGATATTAATATACGAGTATAGTGTGGATTAGCAGACTTGCCACAACTTTGAGAATATGACGAACACTCAGGGATACCTATTACCTATGCATGTTTCTCGACGATGTTTAGCTTTTCCCGGCAAAGGAAAACACCGCAGTTCTCCGCTGAAACAAGTGATATTTACTCGTAATTGCTTGAAAATAAAACGCAAATAACGTACAGTAATAAAGTAAGAGAGCCTGGAATAGGAGGTCGAAATCTTAACCACTAGCGAAACTACCATAAATGCGAAAGTGTCCGTCTGCTACGCTTTTACGGCCCATCTTTAGTAAATAGAGACATCCCGGGGAAGGACATACCTATATGCTACTTTTTATCAAAGAAAATTAAGAAGTTCCTGCGGGAATCAAAAAAGCTTTACCAACGCGGACGAAGTCGCGGGGGTAATCTAGTACCTACTATAGGTACTAGGCACGAATACAACCAATTGACTTTAGATATATCCCATGACGTGATCCCCATATGTACGAGTAAATACATTATCTTCAACATGATCTAAATACCTACGTACCCTTTTTCTTTTCCAGATATACGCAGACGACGACCAAGACGGCAATTTGGTCGACGATGCCATAGCCCCCCAGAAAGAGAGCCAGGGCTCCGAGTCCCTGGACAAGCTGCACGACCTGACAGTGCTGGAGGACGACAACCAGCTCGCCGATGATGAAGACATGTACGACGGTGATGAGAGCGGCGACTGGTATCCTGATTATGATCACAGGAGAGAAAAGGTAGAGTAAATAATTTGTGATTAGAATTACTAGCTATCTGTTTTTACGCCACTGCAAGCCCATGACTGCAATCGCATCTGATTTTAAGTGATGATGCAATCTAAGATGGTAGCGGGCACACCTGTTGGGGGTAGGTATACCGCTACCATTACAGCCCATTAACGTCCCACTGCTGGGCACAGGCCTCCACTCTCATAGGAGAGAGGGAATTAGAGCTTAGACCCACCACGCTGCTCCAATGCGGGTTGGCGGGCTTTAACGACTAAATTATCATGTAAGTGATAATAACCGGGACCGACGGCTGAACGTGCTCTCCGAGGCACGGGGGTGGAACACCGCCAACTTCCTATCTCCGGGCTAGTACTGAGAATTTCTAATCAGAAAAACCCAACACTTAATTATGGCCCAACCCGGGACTCGAACCCGGGACCTCGTCAGCCGCAGTCGAACATGATAACCACTAGATCAACGAGGCAGTTATATTAAGCCCATAACCCCAATCGGAACGCTAAATCGGTTGGCGGCCGAAGCCTCCCACCAGCCCCCCTAGCATGGGCCGAGACAATTTTCTCCCCGAGGAAAGGATACAATTTTTATTCCTAAATAAATAAATAAAAACGCTAATTAACGGTGGATAAATAGTCCCCCGAGTCCCCGTGAAATGTCAAACGGGGATAAAATTCTCCTCTCCCCTGTTGCTGTGCTCTGAGAAGGGGATAAGTTAATTTTATCTCAGTGGATAAAATCGGGGGATAAATTTTTTATCTCCGGCCCATGCTAGCCCTGCAGGCCAGACCAGACAAAATTCAGAAATTATAAATTGACACTGTCGGGAATCGAACCCGGGACCTCCCACTTATCAAGACCACACTTATATTTTTCGTTAACACTATAATATTTAAGCCTCTTAAGTCTTAGAGCGACTGGTGGCGCGGGACATTGGTCCCCTAGTGAATACGAGGCTTTAGGCACAAAATATGTAATAGTCATTGAATTATTATGTAGGTAATAGTATGTTCTTTAGGGTCGATTGCACCATCGATTATTTTAACCAACCATAGATGTGCAATCGTCCCTAGTCGTGAAACGCTTTTATCACACATTTCACACCGAAGCTATTACGTGTAACGTTATAATGGCGTTTTACGGTCCCATTAAGATAGCGGGGCGCGTTCAGAATTATCTCTATTTATTTATTTTGGTACTCGCCGACTAATTTATTGCGAGCTTATTTACACTCGGTAATAAGTTTACATAATACCAACCCTGGACTTGCGTACTTACTTACCCACAAATCCCAATGACGTAGGTACATTATATGATACCTACCACACATACGCCTATATTATATCATAGAATTATAAATTCTATATCCCTTTACCTTTTTAATAAACCGACATCAGCCTATGACCGGTCTATATGGCGGCCTATGGCATTTATTGATCGATACTTGAGAACCTTGAGAACATATCCTTAGCTAATGTTTATAAGGGTCTACGAAAGTCTACGACTTTACGGCCCGGCCGGCTCAGCACTGAAGCTTGGCCAGGGGAACATTTTTTCCATACTGTACGAGAGCAGGTGATATAGCTCGACCGTAATAATAGGATGATCATACTCCGAGCGGGTGTTGTGCCCTAGGACCACTGGTCCGACCATTGATCTTTGGAAGTCGTATACGAGTATATATTTAGCGTAATTCAGAGAAAACTTCGTTAACGCGATTCAGGCTCTTCGTGTTCATGAAGGAACTAGAAATTTAATTCGCTGTAATCCGCCACAGTAGGTAAATCTATGTGGTACAGTGTGTATCTTGAACTTGTAGCTTGCGATATTTACCACACCACATAAATTTTCCAAATAATTCTCAACGTACGTTTCACTCCGACACCGGAGTATCTTCAGGAGATGTTGATTCGACAATGCACGATTCTCTCTTCGTGTTCTAGTATGCAATGCCATCTATTGATTTATGTGCGGACTGCGAAGACCGTCATACATATTACAAATCAATACTTATTTATGTGTTATTTTTCCTGCAGATCGGGACAACCAACATGGTTCAGCTGAAGCCCGAAGACTTCGTGGACAACGTGTCCGTGATGTCACCACAAGTCGACCTCAACGAGATCAAACGACTGCTCAATGAAAACCCCGAAATCGAAGGCATTCGTAAGAACTTACCCCATCTATACTTTAACTTTTTAAGAAACCCGGCTGAGTTTGTTGTGGGCTCTTTTCATACCAGGGCGCGTTTGGAACCCTCGTAGCTTTAGTTTTAAGATAACGTGATTAATTTACTTTGTCAACGTGACGTTCAGGTGTATTTTGATAAATATACTTTGAGTTGAGTTGAGTTGAGAAATAAGGAGAGAAAATACATACAATACTGGCGGATGCCCGCGACTTCGTCCGCGTGGTTTAAGTTTTTTGATTCTCACGGGAACTCCTTAATTTTCCGGGATAAAAAGCCTATGTCACTCTCCAGGTCCTCAACTGTACCCATGCCAAAAATCACGGCGATCCGTTGCTCCGTTGCGGCGTGATTGAAGGACAAACCAACAAACCAATAAACCAACAAACAAACACACTTTCGCATTTATAATATTAAGTATGATTATAAAAGTTAAATACCTAGAGTTGAAACTGGAAGTACGTAGTTCTAAGTAAAAATGACAACTACAGTTTAAGACTATACATTCGAGCTGAGCTTGAGCTGCAAGGGTAGACCCGTATATTTAGCTTTATTGCCCCCTGATATTATGTTACTCCCTGCATTAAACCAAAACTTATTCATACCAAATTGTAGGTAATTCACTGATCTACTATTATGACTGACAACATTTTGAAATTAATTAATAGATTGTTCCTTATTACGAAAATACCAAGAAGCTGTTATTTAATCTTGATTTTTGTGTAAAGTTTGACGTTAGCGAACATCCAAATTTACTCGTTAAGTGGTCACACAAAGAGATACTTTTATAGAGTATAAGGTCCTGAACTACTATAGTTGAAGATAAAAATTATTAATTTGCTATCCTTTGTATTATAAAATTCAAAACAAAGAAGATTTTATTTGACGAAATTAAGGACACATATAACCGTCATTTTAGGAGGTTTGTTGGCTTAATTTGTAAAAATAAATTAGTACTCCTAAAAGCAAGACATATTTTCAATTATATAAAGCAAAAAAAAATATATAATTAACAATAATTTACATCCAAAAATAAGTTTGTAACACACTACAAAACTGCGTGATCAAGCACTAGGAAAACTAGTCGTAGCCGAGGCTTCTCAGAGGGTGGACGTAACGCTTTTTGTCTCCGCAACTCAAAATGATATACGTAGCATATACCTGAGATTGTAGTGTGATTGTCACTTCTCAATAGTAGGCATTTTTAATACTGGCTGCTTTTTCTTATTGATGGTTGAAAATTATTTTGTTTTAAATAGTTTAAGGTTTGTATATTATACTTTATATTAAACGTGTATGATATTTATAGTTATATTACTTAATTATTTACTCGTAAATAAGAATTTGAATATTCAATTCAGACAAGGTCGTAAGTTTCAGACAGTTATAAAATAATTTACTTTACTAAACTTGCCTTATAAAGCTTGTGGTTAAATTAACTATTATTTAAAGGCTGACCAACAATCTCTACCTAGACTGGCAACTCCGTCCCTTATAAATATTAATGCGATGTCATGTACTGAAATGATAATCACTCGTTGGTAAAATTTATTGAAAACAATACAATAGAAACTATAAACCTAGCTAGTCTAACCTTATAACTATATAAATCATGCCCGCGTGGAATGGTGGCGAGAATGCTGGCTGCATTTCCGCGCTGGACAGCCAGACTGATCCTTTGCGCAAAAAATGAGCCAGCACTTCAAAAAAAAAAGTCACGTGTTTATTGTCTTTCATATTAGCGCGGTATCTTGTGTTTGGTTGTGAAATTCTCTTTCCTTATGACGACTTGGCATTTTATTGGTATGATTTGCATTATGATTTGGATATTGTATCCCTTTGGATCGTTTACCTCCGGCTTGAATTACTTCTGAATGATACTGCCCGCGATTAGATATTGTGTTATATTTATTAAATAAATAAGTTTATATAAATTTTGAATTTGTAATCCTTACTTATATTAAACATGCGAGTGTGTTACTTTGTCGGTCTGTCAGCTGTCTACATGCAAGGTTTATCTACCAATTTTTCCCGAAATTCGGTACAGAGATAGCTACTTTCTTGGAGACAAACATAGGTATTTTATCCCGGAAAATAAGAATGCCCATGAGATATTTAAAAATCGTGAATCACGCAGATGAAGTTGCGGGAGTCACCTAGTGAAGCGACTCGTATCGAGACACACGATTTAGTAAACTTATGCAATGAGCTTTCGAATAGTCAAATTTACAATAAATTAGAAATTAGAATTTTATTTGTTTGGCTCGCATGTTTGCTTGTTTTTACACTTGGATAGATATTATTTATGGCCATGAAAATACAGTCGTCACGATAGCAAAAGCAGGTAGCTATGCAAACAATTGGGTAGTTATTATTATTTACCACGCTTACGGACCTTTTTGATGAATAGGTTTTGTTTTATGTTTTGAACTGAACCTTTCTTTGCCCGACTTGGGGAAGGCTTGGTCGTTAGCAATCATGTATGTATATGTGTTTTTCTTTGTTGGTTCCCTCTTTATTGCAAACCTACATATTTTGATATTATAAGACCATAGTATGACGTCACGGCAAATCCAATATGGGATATTTCACTGACAAAAAAGCCATGTTTTTTTGTCTGTTTGTCAACTCAAAATACTTCATCAGTGCACACCTAGACTACTCAAGGAATAAAATATTTAGGTTCATCGATTTTGGCTGAGCGTTGGTCAGCCAAATGGCCTCATTTCGCGCTTTATTGGCATTGCGTGTTTTATTTTACTGTCAGGCAAAGTTACTTATTTCAAACAATGCACTCATCACGTCAGCAAAAAGTTATGTAAAGTGCAGCTTGTACTTTATTGTACCCCGCGTAGTAAATTCTATTGTTATTTTGGAAAACCGAATATACATACTAGCGCAACTGTAATTATGTATTTTTTGCCTTTTGCAAGTGTATTTCGTTTACAGAGCGTCATTAGATGATTGTGTTTTACGAGTATGGTTGTCGACCGAACTTTTCTTTTTGTTATTGTATCACTATTGACCCGTGATCGCTATTGTTATTATAATAAACAAAACCCTACATTAGTGCAATACTTGCAATTTGCACGTGCTTATCAGTTTTATTGCCTGGTTTGGAATTTGAGAAGGCATTGTCTGATGTAAATCAGTATTTCTATAACTTATTTATGTTGCACATTTGATAAAGCCTATCAGCCTTTTCCTACTTCCTCAGTTCACACCTAGACTACTCAATGAATCAAATATTTAGGTTCATCGATTTTGGCTGTGCGTTGTCGGTCAATCAGTCAATCACGAAAAAAGTTGAATTCGGTTTTCATGGTATTTTTATGCGCTTTTTGGCATCGCGTTTTTATTTTACTGTCAGGCAAAAATATTAATTTCTTACAAATAACTATACACTCATTAGCACGGCAAAAAGTTATTTAAAAAATTGGTAGCTAAGCTGTATTTTAGTACTACCACGCGCGCAGTAAATTTCTATTGTTATTTTGGTAAGCTGAGTACACTACCGCAACACCTGCAGGAATACATAGTTTAATTACCTATTGCAAGTGATTATCGTTTACAGAGCGGCACTTGATGATTGTGTTTTATATTTTCCGAACCGGACCTTTTTTATTATTGTATCGCTATTGACCCGCGAGTCTATTGTTAGGTACCATGATAAACAAAAACCTATGTTGGTGAAACACCTGCATCTGCACGTGCTTATCAGTTTTATTGCACTGTTTTGTCTTTAGGATTCATTGCGTGCGAATTAAAATAAGTTATTTTTTTACAGAAATGGGTTCTGAA
This sequence comes from Erebia ligea, assembly GCA_917051295.2. Lineage (NCBI taxonomy): Eukaryota > Metazoa > Arthropoda > Insecta > Lepidoptera > Nymphalidae > Erebia > Erebia ligea. The sequence continues at coordinate 2,475,404 of OU785226.1, forward strand.
ACTCCGATTTTCTAAAAAAAAAAGAAATATTTACTTAGTGAACAATTAGCGAAGGCAAGGAATCAAAAAGGTTCAGAATCAAAATCAAAATCAAAATTTGTGGTTTGAACCGGAAAAAATTGAATTTGAAAATTGAAAAGATTATAAAGGGCGATCAATTTTGGAAAAAAATATGGAACAAAACCTAATAAGTTTTTATTACAAATGTATTTTGCCTGAAATAGTAGATCCCCGTAAATGTAGATCAATGCCAATAAGAGACACCCGTTTTTAGTTTGTTTTTACATTGAAAATTCGGTTGATTGTAATCGAGCGTTCGATCACATTGGAGTCAGGGTAAAATGTACCCAAAGGTGCTTGATTTATAGTCACAAATTCCAACAGATTTTAATTTCGAAACGTTTCCATTTGGAGCAGTGTGAATGCAAACACGAAATTGAGCTCTAAATCAATACTATTAAGATTCATTTTACTTTAACGCTAATATGATCGAACGGTTACGGTCAATCGAATTTGCAATGTAAAAACTAAGACCTGGCGTAGTGATATGAATATAAATACTAGATGATCCCGCGACTTCGGCCGCGTGGATTTGAGTTTTTTGATTCCCGCGGGAACTCCTTAATTTTCCGGGATAAAAAGTCCTATGTCCTTCCCCGGGATATAACCTACCTCTATACCAAATTTCAGCAAAATCGGTTGAAAAGAAGGGCCGGCAAAGCGTAGCAGACAGGCAGACAGACAGACAGACAGACAGATACACTTTCGCATTTATAATATTAGTATGGATAGTAGCATTTACTATATAAATTCTAATAATTTTACATTGTAAATAATGTTAAGTAAAAATCAAAATAATACTAATATTTTATTTTACTATTTTGTTTATTTTTGTACAAAATGTGTCTTATAAGTAACTAACAGAAAATAAGCAAACAAAGATAATGTTAGTATGGATGTACCTACTTAAAAACATCTATACTTACAATCATGCAACCTTCTCTTTATATGAATACACCTATATTAAAAAAAGTTTTATATGAAACGTATGTTAAGCGAATTAAAAACATTTCTTTTAAATATTGAAAAAATAATTGCCCGTTTGAAAATAGGATTAGGATCAAAACGGTTAGTCAAACTACTTTGCACCCGACGCCTTCTGTTCACTCGCTCAAACAAAGGACTATCCGATACAAAGGATTTTATATACCTAAACCCGAGATAAATACCTAAACTTCAAAAGAGGCTCAGGGTATGTACGCTCTTCGCTAATGGACGAAATCCATTGACGCAGCAAGAATACCATAAATTCAGCCAATCACAACAATTGAGACTGTAACAATGATTGATGCTGGTTTTACGTAATCTGTTTGCTACATTTTCACGATCTTTACCTTTTTTATGCGATTTTGACTCGGTATGGGTTGCATCCCGAGAATGTACTTTATACTACACCCGCTCGGAAAGTACCCTCTTGCTTTTGTCAAAACGAGGTAGAAAGTACGTCATTGCTACAAACCAATTAAGCGGGAGGAAAAGATGTATGAAATTTCATTTCTAACGTGCTAAGCGGGGAGAAAACTGTATGAAAATCCATTTCTAACGCGCTGTTGTTTTTTAATTTTAAGTAAATATGGTATGGACGTTGAGAATTTGGATGTCTTACCTTATGGAAATATAATATTAGAAGCAGCTTCACCATATTTGACATAGAAAAGTGAAATAATATGGTGAATGTCGATTGTCGACATCGACGTCGATTATCGATATCGATAGTCGATATCGATATCCGATATTGATAGTCGATATCGATATCGATGTCGATTGTCGGTATCGATGTCGATTGTCGGTATCGATGTCGATTGTCGATATCGATGTCGATTGTCGATATCGAAATCTATATTGAAATAATCCTCAAAATGTAGTCTAGTTGTGATAGTGAAGCTTCGAATGAAGCGACTCATATAGTTATGATAGAACGTCATTTTTTTTTTAATTTTTTGAAAACAATACATTAGAAATTAAAGCTAGCTAGCCTAACCTAATTAAGGACTATTAACTATTATTAACCTAAACCTTTTTTTTTTTTTTTTTTTTTTTTTTTTTTTTTTTTTTTTTTTTTTTTATGTTTCTGTATTTTGAATATGGGTTTGTAAAATTGCCTGAAATAAAAAATATTTATTTTATTTATTATTTTAAACCTTTGTAAGTTCGTTTAATCACTAATTAAACGCAGGTGTAGTATACAGCACTATGTATCACTCGGTAGAAAGTACGATTCCTACCTCGCGTGTATTGCGGCCCTTCGGCTACGCCTCGGGCCTCAAACTACACCCTCGATAGTAATCGGTCACTTTCTCCCCTCGGTGAACAATGTACTATTTCGGTTTTCATACCGGAAAAACAAAGAATTCCCCCGGGACTTTTAAAATCTTATAATCAATGCGGACGAAGTGGCGGGCATCATCTGGTATAGAAATAAAGATATTTTACTTATGAAAAAGGGTGAAAGGATGTTATTTTTACAGAAATACCCAACATGGCTGCGGCACAAGCTACACCGAGCGCGCGCGACAAACGCAGCGTGTTCCCTGACACCACGCTCGAGAGTGTTTCCGACTTCACTGAACCTAAGGTCGTGTCGAAGATGGAGGAAAGGTAATGCATGCAATAATGCATAGGTACTAATACGTATTTATTATTTAATTACTAGCTGATGCCCGCGACTTCGTCCGCGTGGATCGAGGTTTTTCGGTTCCCGCGGGAACTCCTTAATTTTCCGGGATAAAAAGTAGCCTATGTGTTATTCCAGACTATAATCTATCTGTCTGCTAAATTTCATCCAGATCCGTTCAGCCGCTGGGGCGTGATTGAGTAACAAACATCCATACATACATCCATACATCCATCCAAACTTTCGCATTTATAATATTTATTTGATTATTATAAATGCGAAAGTGTGTCTGTCTGCTACGCTTCAACGGCCCATCTTTTCAATTGATTTTGGTGAAATTTAGTATAAGGGTTGATACCTTCCCTGGGAAGGATATTGGCTACTTAATATTCATCCCGGAAAATGAAGGAGTTCCCGCTGGAATCAAAAACCTTAATCAGGCAGGAAGTCGCAGGCATCATCTAGTCTTATTATACCTACTGCTGAAGATTATAATATAAATGATAAAAAAACGTAGATCTTGGAATGTACTCGTAACTTGCTTCAGCTATGCTTGGGCCACAGTTACTTTCATCATCATCATTATTTCAACCCATTACCAATGAGAAGGGTTTGGCCTTAGTCCACCACGCTAGCCAAATGCGTATAGGCAGTCTTCACAGTTCAGAACTTTGAAGACCTCTATATGGCATCAGGAATGCAGGTTTCCTCACGAGTCACGATGTTTTGCTTTAAGTACCGATAAAGCAGGTGATAAGTATTAGGTACTAGGTAGTGGTGCGTGCCCAAAGATTGGACCCCTCCCAACTCAAGCAGCATTGCAAGCTGTAATACGAGCTGTATTGAAGTTCGTTTCTATAGTAGAGGCTGTACTTACTGGCTGTATAGAGGCTGTTTATGCGCTTATACAGTTCTACAGGTAGGTACTCAGGTACAGGCCTGATCACACGTATCTTTTGTTCCTTCTTTTACAGCGAGAAAGTAGGTAAGTGCTGCTATATCCTTTAAAACTATACGGCCAATATTTCAAGATGGCTATAAAGTATGTAAACCTTAAAAGCAATTTTATTAGCCCAGTCTGGAAAATAGCTACGGCAATGTTTTATAACACCTACGGGTCACTGGGCCAGATACAAGTTATATTCTTACATTGTAGGGACATGCTCTAGGTATTTAGCTTTCTTTACTCTAGGAAAGCTGCTAGTTAGCAAGTTACTAATTAATTACCTATTAGGTACACGGTGACGGATTTTACCGATTTTAAGAAGTGTCGGGTCTCCACAAAAAGTTGTTTAATGAGCTCATAAGTTGCTGGGAAAGAATTTTTTTTAATCAAAATTAGCAGACCTTCATTATTAGTGTAAGTTTTCTATGTTAGGTATATATCTTCAAAAATTTATTTCACTGTTTTATGATTACTAATGAAGAAACTAAAATTCTGTTCGTAACTCCCCCGCCCTTTTTTTTTTAATTGGCATCAGACCTAAATCTGATCTCACCTTTACCTGTAATGAAAAATACCAGTTAGCATCGGTCATCATATTTGTAATTTGCAAACGTGCCGCTTTCTCCGCGGGAATTTGTTGATGCAAATTCTTAATACATATAAAACTGACAACATCTTTAAGAAAAGCAAAGTAGAAACTTGCTAGGAGGTTTTCGATTACACTACACTGCCGCCTGTGATGGAATGCGACCACAAACGGCGATCGTGTTTCACTATGAGAACACGGACGACGAACTTTGCAATGTTTTAAAAATATAATCAAATAATTATAAATGCGAAAGTTTGGATGGATGTATGGATGTATGGATGTTTGTTACTCAATCACGCCCCAACGGCTGAACGGATCTGGATGAAATTTGGCTCAGAGATAGATTATAGTCTGGAATAACACATAGGCTACTTTTTATCCCGGAAAATTAAGGAGTTCCCGCGGGAACCGAAAAACCTCGATCCACGCGGACGAAGTCGCAGGCATCAGCTAGTAGACTTACCTATAAGTGGTCGCATTCTTTCATATTTTGTGTTATATTTAAAGTTAGCCAGCTAAATAACATCCATCTGTAGCAATAGGATCCAATAGCATCGAAGCGAGTTTTCTGGCGTGTACTTATCTCAAGTATTTCATTAGTACGAGTATAATAAATACTATGGTCATACTTCTTTCTTTCTTCCGGCTAAACATGGGCCACCCATAGATTTAGGATTGGTCTTTGCTTGGTAGGAGCGTAGCGGAGACCAATCCTAAATCTATGGGGCCACCGTATTGTAGAACGTACCTAGGTACAACAATGACAACCCGGCTGAAAGTCGTCGATCCACTATAATACAAAACGGTCGTAAATATAATATGTGATTCGGCGAATTCTACAATCCGGCTGCGTTAATCGAAGTAAATTCATAATAATGATCGCGAAACTCTAATAGAAGCCAACGAGATCACTTTTATCTAAATGTTACGAGCAGCTCTAGTTTGATATTTAAGCACCTACAAACCATCTCGGTACGCGACAAAATCGATAAGCTAAGCTTGTACTTTAGAACCTACGCATACGGCGTATTATCTACGCGCAGACGACGTGATATTAAACGCGATTTGCACGCAAACCATACGCGCGTCAGTCGCAGCTAGAAACCTTTGCAAACGTCTACAAATTCGGACACGCGTTTGTATCGATACAAACGCGCTTGGACGCGCGTTTGTCCCCTGGCTCGTGCAGGTTTTTGTTTTTCCCATTTAGGTAAGAACTAAATTAGATTGTGTGGCAAATGGCAATTATAACGCGTGTACCTACTACGCGATACAGACGCGGTGTCAATGCGCGTTATGCGTAAGTCGCGCGCGCCCGCTGGAGGTTGTACCTACCACGGCCTTGTGTATGTATTACAGATTACTGAAAATTTAAAAAAAGTTTGTATCGATACAAATACTACAATCTGATTTTTGAAATGAATTCGAACTGCACATTCGTGAAACGACCTTTGCCTGTGCGCATAAAATACGCCGTGCGCATACACTCTTATTAATAATAATAACACGGTATCAAGTAGGTACCGATCGTTACATAACACTGCTTTTGTGAAACTTCCTTTGTCTGAGCCTACTGAGGCTCTCGTATTACACGTCATTAATATTTTGAACCTAAAGCTCAAGACAGATTGTCGACGCGTCGCGGGATTCGGGAAGTCAAATTCACCTAGAATTGGAGCGTAAAACGCTGACGAAAAAAATTACACGTTTGTCACTACTAGGTAGAGCAAGTTGCAAGCAAGTGCGCGACACCGCGAGTATACGCCTCAGTCACGATGTACCTAGTACCTACTACCAAACAAGCGAAACATAATATACCTACCTAGCACACAAGCATTTTCAAAAATTAAGTACAAAAAGCGATACGCGACGGTTTTTCGCATGAGCTCTACCGCAATATGCTTTGAGCTTTATAAAATGGGTCGTGATGTACCTACTCATAAAATGAAAATTCTTGATATTATGTCCTATTTCTGAATTAATAGAGTTTGATTGTTGTAAACCCAGATTTTTATATGCTTGAAATATGAATCCTGAGCTACCTATCAAAAGGTCTATAATATGTGTGTAATTTGATATTTAAATATTTAATAACATTCTTATGCATGTGATATGCATTTTAATACGTGCTAAGTACCTACGTTACGCTAACGTTTACACATGTTCCAAGGAGGTTAAATACCACAAATACCTATAATATTAGGGAATTTAACTAGGCCACTCCCGTAATAACACGATTTAGTAATCCTTGTTCTCTTTCACCTTTACCTGTTTCTCATACAAAATGGAAAACAAAGTAGGTGCACATCAAAATAACAAAAAGGCTAAGATTCTGTCATTCGATCCCATTCTCCGCCAAAATCTGAAGAAAGGATTTGACGGCACTCGCCTGGCTCCGATTACACTTTCTTAGTAGCTGGGTTTAGCCTGTTGCTTCGCCCACGTTGTTTCACTAGAACAAAGGGAAATGTTGGCTGGAAGACAAAGATTTGAGAACTAAGTGGGTGCTAAGCTAACTGCTAAGTTGTAATAACTAAGTTTATATGTAGATAAGAGTCCTTGTTTGCGCATTCTTGATCAAATCAAGATGTTTCTAAAGGTTATATTTTCAAACCTACATATTTTTTCTGAAATGAAGAATGTATAGTTCTTGCTCTTGCTCCTGAATTGGATAACGGAGCATTAGAGACATAGAGATAATTACCTACTAATAATATTATTACTTACTTTATGATTAGAGACCTTTTAGGCAGAATAGGTATCTAATTAGACTTTCCGAGAATTGGACATTCAGGGGATTGTAATAGGCGGGCAGATAAACTTTCACAGAACTGGACGTGATCGACATATATACCTATACCTAACTGTACATTCGAGGAAATGGACCTTCCAGGCCGCAAAGAGAGGAATTTAGTAAATTAAATAATTTTAATGATAATAAACATTCAAAGATTGAAAACATCTTGCACAAGTCTGGCTTCAGGAATCGAGCGAGCAACCGAGCAAGAGTATTACTTGGATAAGTTGAATTGGTTAATTTAGTCCCACAAACTAATCTGACCCGGTGACAGCGTCGCTAGTAGGTACAGTTCGCGCGCGAGTTGAATGCTGAGTAAATGTATACATGTGTCACCATACATTTGCCCTGCATTCAACTCGTGCGCGAACTATATTATATAGTATACGAGTATACCTATTAAAAACTAGCTTCGTCCGCGTGGATTAAGTTTTTTTTTTATTCCCGCGGGAACTCTTTAATTTTCTTGTATTAAAAGTAGCCTATGTCACTCTCCAGGTCTTTAACACTATACCCATGTCAAAAATCACACCGATCCGATGCTCCGTTGCGGCGTGATTGAAGGACAAACCAACAAACCAATAAACCAACAAACAAACACACTTTCGCATTTATAATTATATTTTATTATTATATTATATAATTATTAGTATTATATTATATAAAAACAGAAACTAAACAGGCTTAAAAATTGGTTCCAATTTAGGATAAGTTGGTAGGACTATAGATGGTTGTAACCTTGCCTGCTGTACAACCATATTGTTCAATGTTCTATGAATCTATATTATTCCTACCTTTGAACTAAAACCTTATAGGTATCTGCGTGAAATAAACTTTTAGTTCAAAGGCCGAGTAGTTATGAGACTCATAGTGATAGGCAATATAAAATTTAATAAGCTACGCAATTTCCTTTGAATTTCGGATCGCGGTTACAATATGCTAACCGCGAATCCCTACAAAGACTACAATATTTTGTGGTTTCAGGCTTATTATGGCTTGAAATAAAGCAGGCTCAAAAGGTTTGCGCCATGAAAATTTGAAGGCTCAAATCACAAATTGAATTGTTTGAATATTTATCATTCAGAAATCAGAATAGAACGAAATAGAATTAATATTTTACTAACTTTTACAAATTCTCTCGATTTATCGTCAAATCAATCGAGAATATGTCTAGTGTAGGCTGTCGGGTATGCCGTAATCTAAGTAGGTACTCGTACCTACGGACCAAATTCACCAAATAGTTGATATTTTTGATAAGCTTTGAGTTGTTCTATTGTGTACGCTAGTGTTGCCAGTACCTACCTATATAAAAAAAAACAATTCTCAGCTTTCAGTAGACAGACTACAATTATTACTGATTCATACCGAGAAGATTGAAGATAGAGCAAGAAACTCAGCGGTTGCTCTTTTTAAAACTTTAGTTTTTAAGTTACAATATCTTTTATCGCTTGCATAATCTTCGATTTTATTTTATTTACCCTGCAAAATAAATATTTTTATTTTCTTAGCAATAAAAGAAGTTATTCCAAATCTTTGTCAGATAGGTAAGGTTTGTAACAAAGTACCAGCAAGTAGCCAACAATTCTGAGAAGTTGTGAAGAATTTTCTGAATGAATGAGAAAGTGTTTTAGAACTTTAGGTTTCGAATTTAGATGGTTGAAAGCTTTGATGTAATTTCTGGTAACAAAATCCTTAGCATTCCACCTTGTTCGAACTGTTTAAAGAATAACTTTTAAATACCATTCTATTAAAAATAACAATATAATCTAAAGATTTCTGTATCTACAAGAAAATTACTTAGTGCACTTTTGTAATTTATTCATTAATAATAATAATATACCAATTTTACATAATATTTATAAACAAAAAATTAATGAAAGATAAAATAATATAAAAAAACCGGCCAAGTGCGAGTCGGACTCGCGCACCGAGGGTTCCGTACAAACCTGTAGTAAGTTTTACGATTTATGACGTATTGAAAATAAAAATTACGTTTGTTGTATGGGAGCCCCCCTTTAATATTTACTTTATTGATATTTAATTATTTATTTTGAAAGGTAATATACAAGTTAATATTCTGTGAAAATTTGAACCGTCTACCTGTTTCCGTTTTTAATATTGAGCAAAAAAATACGAAAAAAACACGTTTATTGTATGGGGACCCCCCTTAATATATATATTTTTTTAATTTTTGACCGAGCGAAGCGAAGGTCTCTGAGTCTACTTGAGTGAATTGGCACTTGTCCGTCCGTCCGTCCGTCCGTCCGTCCGTCCGTCTGTCAGAGCCTTATAACTCCTGAATTACTGAATGTAATTACTTCAAATTTAAATATAATATGTAAACCAATGGCCTCCCGCCGAATATGGCTTAAAAAGTTATAAAAATCTTTATTTCAGGGGGGCTCTCATAGAAGCGAATGCGGAGTAAAATATTTTTTATAGCGTTACATAGGGTTGCGGTATATCATTTTAAAGATAATGAGGAACAGAGTCCAAAAATATTTTTTGTTTAATTTTTCCCCTAAAATTGACGAAATGGGAGGCTTTCAAAGTGGAGATTTTCTGACGTCCAAAGATGACCTCAGAACTCCCAATTTTCTGAAAGGCTGAGCCTGAAACTTGATTAATTATTTGAATTATATCCTGTACTTGAACAACAAATACTAAAATTAGATAAATATTATAAGGAAACGAAATTATTTAATTTTTAATGGGCTTCATTATTTTTAACAAACTTCACAATTATGTCAATAGATGGCGCTCTGTACAAGTTTATTCGTTTGTGCTTAAAAAGAAAAGGCTGAGCCTGAAACTTGATCACTTATTTGAATTATATCCTGTACTTGAACAACAAATATAAATTAGATAAATATTCTAAGGAAACGAAGTTATTTAATTTTTAATGAGCTTCACTATTTTTAACAGAACTTCACAAAGATGGCGCTCTGTAAGTTTATGGATACCGCGAGGTCTCAGTTCGGGGCGAACCACTAGTTAGTATTTGTTGTTATAGCGGCAACGGAAATACATCATTTGTGAAAATTTCAGCTTTCTAGCTATCACGGTTTATGAGATACAGCCTGGAGACAGACAGACAGCGGAGTCTTAGTAATAGGGTCCCGTTTTTACCCTTTGGGTACGGAACCCTAAAATATACAAAAAAAATTAGTTGCAGGTAAAATGAGAGTGCCGATTGTAGTAGCTGAGTTGGAGAAAAAATACCTTTTCAATAGCTTTCGTACATAACTGAAGATGTAGGTACTCGTAACTGCAGTGATCTCGATGTTATAGTGATATACTATATTATAGACTAATGACGAACTTTAAAACTAACACCATGTTTAAATATTATGTGGTATATATAATAAGAAATTAAAGTTTCAGGAAGACTCGCGCGACGGAGCAGGTCCGCCGTCGCACAAGTTGTACTCGTAGCACCTTTCAATAAATAGCTCTTTTTCTATTGCAGACGCAAGACTAAGAAGTTCTCTCCGAGTGCAGACACTGTTAACAAGATGTCCCTTCACACTGTATCGAGGACTGCGAGAAACAGTAATAACGAGGTAATATTTTTAAAAAACATGTTGTACAACACATCTGCTCATATTCAGAAGCGTGGAACTAGGAATTTCTATGGTCATCGATCGCATGATATTGCACAGAAATCCACGTGATTTTTTACATGACAATGTGACATAAACTACTTTTTATCCCGTAAAATTATGAAGTTCCCGTGGAAATTAAAAAATACTTATTCCATGCGAAGTCACGGCCGGATCAGCTATTGAATAAATAAATCTTTGATATTATGTACAAAGATGATAGGTATGTTCCTGTTTCCTATCACATCCTGTTTTCGAAATACATATAGTTGAGTATAACATTTATTATCGGTTGTGTTCATATAGGAGGGTGGTCCCAGGCGCGCCTTTATAGCAGCACATTTCCACGGCAATACTTCACATCTCAACCCCGAGATACACGAACACTACAAAGGTAAGCCGTATGAATAATAAATATTAAAATCAGTTGTACCTACTATTATTATAATCAGATGTTATTAGGATAGCCTTCTATCCTTTTCTCTTTTCTTTCTTAAATGAAGGTAGGTACGTTTTTAAACAAACACGTTTTTTTACGTTTATAAATGGAAACAAATGGGCGACTACGGGGGGAGGAATACCTCTTAGGTATATATTATGTACTCAATTTATTGTAAGGGCTATTAAATTAGTATGAATTAATTCCGCCTACAGTGGCAAAATGATAAAAAACAAGTGTATTTTCAGTTCCATGAAAGAAATCGGAGATTTAATTATATTATTAGGTATACTTAATTTTTGTGCTTAGAAAGTGGAAAATTCCATAAAATAACATGAAAATAATACTATCAGCTAATGGACAACACCTACCGATATTTACTTTCACCTGTGCTTTCACGCCCGATTTCGGTCGGTATACAGCATGGAGGTAAATTGATACTTCCATGTAGTATGTACATAGACATACTTACTGGACTAAATGCCACTACCACCACCACCACTACCTCCACAGCCCATCAACGTCCCACAGCTGGGCACTCATAGGAGAGAAGGAATTAGAGCTTAGACTTCTAGACCACCACTAAATGCGCACTGGACAAAACAAAATTTAAAAACATTTTTAGACTAATTGCGTACAAGACCAACGACTAACAAATCTTCCCGCCTAGAGTTGCCAATCATCACAGCTGATACAGAATGCTATGTGAGTAGCTGAATGTCAAGATTCCGGTCGGATTGGAAACGGGTTGGACATGACACCGGCCACGATTAGGCGCACCTACGTGCAGAAGTTACATTCTTTGGTTTGTCTCTCAGGCAACGGCTTGATCCGGGTGGCTCACGACGCTCCACACGACGTGTGGTATCCTTCACCCTGGACTGCCGCGTCACCGCCGCACTCTCGCCCCACTCTCACCAGGAATGGCCACGTCAATGTGCACCACACCGGCGTCTACCTGGTATACGTTCAGGTAAGACAACTTCAAAGCCCTAGACAATACTGATCCTGGTGGCTCATGGTACATCGCGTATGGTATCCTTCGCAAAGACTGCCGCGTTGCCGCCGCACACTCCCCCAACTCCCACCGACTACATAGCCATGAAATCTGCATTATAAGTAAAACAGCTCTATAATCCTGAAACGGAGTGATCCGGCTGGTTCACGACGCTATGACTTCCTGGTACCTTTAGACAGGCCTTGTAGTTGTAGGTACTGGTATATTTTCGGTCGGATCCCTTTCTCCATACGTTTTCCCCTTTGCTGCGGGTCCTTTATCGTGTCTCTGAGGAACGGCTTTCCATTAATCACGTAATGGTGACGGAGAACTATAGACAATTAAGTTAATATATCTTAATATATTGTTGAGATTCTTGTTCAAAATTTCCTGCAATAAAACAAATAACACAGCTTCTTCACGATGTATCTGTTTTAGTTTCCATCGACTCAATGGAAATTTGATTGAATATGGAAGGCACATTTAATGAAAGTTAATCATTCAAGCGAAGTAAATTATTAGTCACAGAAAATTACATTGAAAATCCCTTTTCATGTCATTTTGTAAAGGGATTTCGTCGTACTTAACCCTTTTCAGCAGATTAAGTATGTGAAAGTGAACGTACCTTTGATCGTGAGCCTTGTACGTACTCTGTTAAACTTTACGTACCCGGGCAAATTAGGCGCTAAACGCTTAGAAAAACTGTTAGAGGTAGGTATAGGAACTTGCTATAAGCCTCTAGTTTACATATAAAAGATAATTGTCTCTAAGAACCCGGAAGTCGAATTTAAACAAAATAAAAACTTAAACTGTATTAAAAATTAAAACTATCTGAGCATTTAAAGTTTTAAAATAAAAACTCACTTTACACAGATCCGGAATCGAATTTTTACTGGTTAATACGTATTCATCGTTATAAATGTTATTCGGAAAAAACGCGGACTCGGTAGCCACCGAAAGATTTTTTACCAACTTTAGTATCTTTTCTTCCAGATATATTATTTAGATAGTCACGACGTAATATCCTGGGTGCTGCACCGAACCAGAGCCTACATGGACGGCAGGGAGACGCTGCTCCAATGCGCGCAGTCCTCCCACTCTTCAGAGCGTCTAGAGAAGCCCAACTCCTGCTTCTCTGCCGCAGCTCTCTTCTTGAAAGCTGGCGACAGACTCGCAGTGAGGAACACCGGTGGAGATAGACACTCGTTGATGCAGCCAGAGAAGAGTTTCATAGGTCTCATTAAATTGGCCGATGCCGAGGAACCGAACGACGAAATGTAGTTTATAGTATTATTATTGTCAGTTTGCTATTTGTTGTATATTGTGACGTATTCACAGGATTGTAGGAGATACCAGTACAAACAAAAACCATAAGCGCCTAACGTAAAAAAAAATGGGAATTATGCTAAAACCTTTTATTTTACATTGTGTAAATACCTACCGTATTACATGCAATGTACTCGACGGTAACCTAAGGCTACGGTAAATTGACAAGTTTTTGTTTTAGTGACAATAAATAATTTAATTTTTAATTTTGAGAAAGAAATCTTTTCATACTATGTTGCCCGAAATATCGTTTAAAATGTTGGTGGCACTCAGTTTTTATTTCATCATCGATAAACCAATAGTAATTGTTTGATGTTGTAATCATTTTCTTCCCTCGGTGAACAATGTACTATTTCACCTCTCATGGTGTGATTAATTAATTATATTCTGTAATACGAGTACCATAGCTACGATGTTGTTCTCATCCAAGGCGAATACAAATCAATTGGTTTTATATTATGAAACTATGACCAAGGTCAGTTAGACCTTGGTCATAGTTTCAGTGTATTTCCGCTCTTAATCTTGCCTAGCTGCGAAATCCAGCTTATGGCCAAGTGTCCACTGTCAATTTTTCTTGCAGAAGTTGCTGTCATATCGATTTCTGCAAGTTTTTCAATTGAAATGTGACTTTCGCAATTTTTGTTCGTGCTTTTGCGAGTGTTTATCAAATCCATTATCCAAGTGACTCGCATTAACTTCTGCAAGTTTTATTGCTAGTGGATATTTGGCATTACGATATATTATATTATATATAGTGATATTTAGTCATACAAGTGCCATTAAGGGAAATTAACTCATTTCAGATAAGTGATTTAAATATTAAGTTTTCACTTTTATGTTCGGGAAAATCGTGTTTGTCGTCAATTGTAGGTACAATATTGTAACTAATTAAGATATTTTTAAAATCAATTACCTAGATATTTTTATTTCTTTCTTACAGCGATAAGGTAAGTAGGTAGGTACATCAAGTTCTGTCAAGAGTCAGATTTCTTAATTCAGTTTTATTTATTTTAAATTTCGAAATTCCATCAATTGATTTTAATTTAAAACTTTAGACTTATTTTTTATATCTTTTTCATATGAACAATATTATTTATTTCGCTTATTATTCCTAGGAGTGAACTAAAATTATATCGAATACATAAAGGCCAATTTCTCAATCTCAGAACAATATTTAAATGAAGTTTTACAGATAGGAATTCTGTCAAAAATTCAAATTTATTGGTCGGATTGATTCGACGGATATTTAAATACATTGCTCGGAGATAGAGAAATTAAATAATAAATAGCCCTAAGTTAACATTTTGCAATTTAGATTACTTACGTTTTCTATTTAATAAATTATGTGATAATATCAATCATCGCTAGGTCTTTTCCTAAGATCCATTAAAATAATTTCGAAAGATCTGTTTTGCCATTGATACTGTAAGTTATAATATTATTATTATTATCTAATCACTTAAAGTTACATAATTTATTAGTACATTATATACTTACGTTTATAATATAAGTATTATTATAATGAAGAAAAAATGCCTCGTTGCATTACGAACATTGATGTTAATGTTAAGAATAAAATGATAAGAAAAATAAGATACTTTTATTTATGCTTGTAGGGGCACACACATACCTACATGGATGACGTAACATGACGCGGCCGCGTTAGCCAATCACGTGCCGCCGCCTGAATCACGATTACGAAGTTATTTCAGAATTGTACTATATATAGAACTTTCAACCTACAACAGTCGGCCCAGCTGGCAGCCCCGAGCATGACACCGGCTCGGAGGAAGATCTTCCTATTGTCTCGGGAGCATATACCATTCGCTCCCGACATTGGTGACCTCCGACAAGTAACACCAAAGAAAATCATGGAGTCAACAGTCATAATCAAAGTCAAGAACAAGAAATCATTTGTAAGTCGTCAGCACTGCATCAGACACAGACGGGTCGACAGCACAGCATCAGACGAACACAGCGGGTCAGCAAGTAACGCAGCAATAATGGGGTCACACACAGCATCAGAATAGTACGAGCCTGCCACGACGCCACCTACTCTGGATGCTACGCATGAATGTTACACGGGCGCCGCCGCTACACTGGATGCTCAGACGCCGCTTCAATGGATGCTCAACGACTTTCAGTAAGAGGGGGAGTAATGTAGGGGCACACACATACCTACATGGATGACGTAACATGACGCGGCCGCGTTAGCCAATCACGTGCCGCCGCCTGAATCACGATTACGAAGTTATTTCAGAATTGTACTATATATAGAACTTTCAACCTACAACAGTCGGCCCAGCTGGCAGCCCCGAGCATGACACCGGCTCGGAGGAAGATCTTCCTATTGTCTCGGGAGCATATACCATTCGCTCCCGACATGCTTAGTATTTTTTAAGAAATCATTGTAACTTAAAATGATACAAGTAATAAGTTATCAGAGTTTGTGGATTTATCCACGTCAATGATACCGTCATTGCCGGTGAAGACAGCCCTACACTCAAAAGGAACAACCTGAAGCTCGGTGGACTGAAGAACCTAAGTAGGTGGCAAGAAATGGATGGTTGCGGTAATTCTGGCGCCAATCATTAAGTCCCATCTGAAGTTGACCGCAAGACTCGTCGCAATAGCATAATATTATTTTCGCGCGTAGTATGTACGAGTAGGTACGTCGACTTCAACTGCTGCACTCGCACCTCAGCTCAGAAACGACTATTTGATTGGCGCTAACTATAACAATGTAGGTTTTAAATCGTTCTTGGTAGTAGCGCGCTTCCTGAGAGGAAGGCGCAGCTTGATCCATGTGGTGGATGCTCTGTGAATTATGTTATCTTGACGTTGAGTCGTAAAGGACATAGGGAGTTGGGGCATAATTTTTGAGCCGGGTTGATGAGTGTAAATAATGAACGGTTACATGTAAGACAACCATAAGACAACTTGTGCCACTTTATAGTTAGGACTTTACTACTTGTTCAGAAATAAGGTTCTACTGAGCCGGCACGACACTGTAGGTATACGGA
Organism: Erebia ligea; assembly: GCA_917051295.2. Classification (NCBI taxonomy): domain Eukaryota; kingdom Metazoa; phylum Arthropoda; class Insecta; order Lepidoptera; family Nymphalidae; genus Erebia; species Erebia ligea. The sequence goes on from OU785226.1 coordinate 2,491,797, forward strand.
CTGACATAGTGGCGCTTTCGTACAAACACTTCAGCATTTGGACATCGATCCGGTATCTCTGCAGAGACCCCAATACCGCCCAAGTTTCCACCGAATCGAAGGCTTTCTCATAGTCCACAAACGCTAAGCAAAGTGGCTGATTATACTCCTCAGTCTTCTGTATAATCTGCCGCAGCGTATGGATGTGGACTCTGGGAGACCTCAATGCAATGCTCAATGACCTCAGCAGAGTTTCTCAACAGGTGGGCCTAAAAATGAATATGAGTAAGACGAAAGTTATGTCTAACGCTCATGTGCCGCTCCACCCAGTTATCGTTGAAAACTCTGCACTCGAGATTGTAGACGAGTACGTATACCTGGGACACACGGAGCAGTTGGGTAGGTCCAATTTCGAGAAGGAAGTCAACCGCCGAATCCAACTCGGCTGGGCTGCGTTCGGGAAGCTTCGAGATGTCTTCTCGTCCAAAATCCCTCAGTGTCTGAAGACCAAAGTCTTCCAACAGTGAGTGTTGCCAGTGATGACTTACGGATCCGAGACATGGTCGCTGACTATGGGCCTGATAAGAAGGCTCAGAGTCACTCAGCGGGCGATGGAGAGGGCTATTGCTGGGAGTGTCCCTACGTGATCAAATCAGGAATGAAGAGATCCGTAGGAGAACCAGAGTCACCGATACATCCCGCAGAGTTGCGAAGCTGAAGTGGCAATGGGCGGGGCACATAGTTCGGAGAACCGATGGACGTTGGGGTCCAAAGGTGCTGGAATGGCGACCCCGCACTGGAAGGCGTAGCGTCGGCAGACTCCCCACACGGTGGACAGACGACATCAAGCGAGTCGCAGGGAGTCGCTGGATCCAGGCGGCGCAAGACCGTGGCTTGTGCAGGACCCTATAGGAGACCTATGTCCAGCTGTGGACGTCCATCGGCTGACGACGACGAGTCGGCACGAACACAGAACATATAATAATATGTGTTCTGTGGGCACGAAACTCGGCATCTGCTTTTTTGAAAGAAAAATGATCTGGACGTCCTGCATTGCTTTGTATTGGGAGTGTAACTATTTATCCATAGAAAACATTATTAATGGTTAATCACGGTTAGACTATTTCTCCATTTATTTTATTTAGGTAAGCCTACCTAAATTTCCATAGCACTACCAGTCGCTTATAATATAAAAGCCCCATCAGGTTTTAATCAAAAAACAATTCAAATCTGAATAAAGTTAAATTCCTTTTTACGCGGAGAAGGCCCACGGTTGAAAGAAATTAGATTTGGCAATATAATGAGTTCACGACATTACATCGAGTAACACGCGTAAGAGACGCTAAGTATTATTTCGGCCCTTGGCCAGCAATTTCATCGGCGTTGATCAGCAGAAAACTACAGGCAGGTAGGTAGTTAATAGACTAGGCTGCGTTTTATGGGTTTCTATCGGTTGATAGTTCACAGTTCACACCTTCGGCTGATAGTTCACAGTTCACACCTTCGGCTGATAGTTCACAGTTCACACCTTCAACTTCGTCCTTTCAGGACGAAGTTGAAGGACGAAAAAGATTTCGCTTATGAATAGCCGTCACGTAAAAAGGACACTGGAAGACAGTGGAGGGGATGTGTTTGCGCATGGTTGACTGACAAAATAATACTCATGTAGAAGCCCCCGCACTCCACACGTACCTACACCAATATTGACTTCATTAATTGAAATTGGTGTAACCAATATTTCTATCAACCTACTATCTGTCAGGATTTCTTAATAAGCGAGTTCGGACCCTTTCGTTGGCAAGACACAGGTAGGTATTAGATAAGCGAACTTTAACTATGCCTAGACAGCAGACTTCTAATAGTTCTTACTCTACGCTCGCTCTATAGATCTCAGCCCGAGAATCTGAGTTCTGACACTAATACCTAATTTTTCTGGATTTTTCTGTACTCCTTGTGTAATTAGTGTTGCGGGTATTGCGTCCACTAAAACACCTAATTATCTACGAAACAGGAACTTTACGTAGGTACCAGCTAATCTATAGGTATTAGGTAGGTACTAATACTATTCCAATACAAGTTAGCCCTTGACTTGCGATCTCACCTTATAGTAAGTGATGTTTTTTTTTATCCACTTCAAGTTAGCCCTTGACTGCGATCTCACCTGATGGTAAGTGATGATGCAATCTAAGATGGTAGCAGGCTAACCTGTTAGGGGCATGGCAGTTATATTAAACCCATACCCCTATTCGGTTTGTGCACGGCATCGTACCGGAACGCTAAATCGCTTGGCGGCACGTCTTTACCGGTAGGGCGGTAACTAGCCAAGGTTGAAACCTCCCAGATAGACACGACCATATATGAAGGGAAGATCGTCATGGATTTCTGGAACACATTCCGTGTTACTTTTTGGTATAATAGGCCACGAAATCCGTTCAAACTTGAATGTTTATTCATTGCATTGGGATCAGGATGTTTATCGCGCTGAACAGATTCTCGCAATATTTGCTTCAATTTGTTTGTTTTGTTTATGCTTAGACTTGTTTACTTTAAAATAAATTGGATGGGAGAGAATAGTAAGTTGGTAGGTACAGACGGTTTTAATGGAAGGAGAAAGCCATATATTAGGTACGTATATTATGAAATATATGCAAGTAAAACTTAGGTGCGGTGGCGTCGAACTCTTGAAGACTGTTTATTGAGTTTGACGTGTAGCGGTTGATAGGTGTATTTTATTTAATAAAATATTCTTATAGTTAAAGTTAGGTACGCGAAAGTAACTGGGGGTCTACTCTCTTTCTCTAAAACGAAACTTCGCAAACAAACGAACGAAATTTCGTTAACTCCTCTCCTACATAATATTATCTCTATGCTCCTCTCTATTTCGTTTTAGTACACGCAGACGAAGTACGGATCCATAGAAAATTTTCGTGACCGATTGGATTGAACGATTTTGAGTGGGTCTAATAACAGACTAATTACGTTCGTTTGCGAAGTTTCGTTTGAGAGAAAGAGAGTAGACCCCCAGGTCTGTTGCCGTTGGTCTTAATATAAATGCGAAAGTTTTTCTGTCTGTCAGTCTGCTACGTTTTCATGACCCACATAGGTATTATATTGTGTTGCTCTTCCTATTCCTCATTTCTGAGGGTCAAGACATTCACCCACATTCTGAGGGTCACAAAATTGTCGGGGATTCTTTGAAATAACTGTGCACGTCGCATAATAATTCCTCAGAGATAGAAATCACCCTAGGTAATTCAAATAAATCTTACAAGTAACTTCTGAAAATTCGATATTTTGATATCGAATTTTACGACGAGATAGTTCACTTTAATTTTACCGATATGACTAAAGTTGGGCTCTTTGAACCCATAAACTAACTACGACTAGATAATAGGTAGACTAGGTAGCGTAACGTAGGTACTTACCTACATACCGCACCCCCAGAATGAAAGTGACCTAACTCAAATATTGCAATTTGTGGGAAATGAGCAAAAAAGATTTCAAAAAGGTATAGTCTATACTTATAATAAAACTGTAACAGGTCCAATTCTGTACATTGAAGATATTTTGAAAATTTTTTTTGGAGGGCACTCATTATTCGATACTGAAGCCAAATCTGTAATTTTTTTCATTTTTGTCTGTCTGTCTGTCTGTCTGTCTGTCTGTCTGTCTGTATCTTGGCCGCGCATCACGCCGAAACTACTGAATGAATTCAAACGAAACTTGGCACGAGTTGAGCCTATTTTACGAGGTAGGACATAGGATACTTTTTATCCCGAAATTCTACCCCCGAAGGGGTGAAATAGGGGTTGAAAGTTTGTATGAAAGTCCTTAATTTCTCAAGTTATAGCCATGAAACTTGATATATGAGCTGCGGGTTGAAAATGGAGACATGTGTTTCACAGTTTTTGAAAATTCGACCCCCAAAAGGGTGAAATAGGGGATGAAAGTTGGTATGAAAGTCCTTCGTTTCTCAAGATGTTTTACAAGTTATATCAACGAAACTTTTTATTTTGGCTTACGGTAAAAAATAAAGAAGTAAGTGTGTCACAGTTTTTCAAAATTCCACCCCTAAGGGGGTGAAATAGGGGGTGAAAGTTTGTATGAAAGTCCGTCATTTCTCAAGTTATATCGATTAAACTTGGTATACAAGCTACTGGTTGAAAATGAAGAAATAAGACGTGTTTCACAGTTTAGGGGTGAAATAGGGGTTGAAAGTTTGTATGAAAGTCCTTCATTTCTCAAGTTATAGCCATGAAACTTGGTACACAAGCTACCGGTTGAAAATTAAGAAATAAGTGTTTCACAGTTTTTGTAAATTTTACCCCCGAAGGGGTGAAATAGGGGTTGAAAGTTTGTATGAAAGTCCTTCATTTCTCAAGTTATAGCCATGAAACTTTGTATACAAGCTACCGGTTAAAAATGAAGAAATACGTGTTTCACAGTTTTCGTAAATTTTACCCCCGAAGGGGTGAAATAGGGGTTGAAAGTTTGTAAGTCCTTCATTTCTCAAGTTATATCCATGGAACTTGGTATATGAGCTGCGGGTTAAAAATGAAAACATACGTGTTTCACAGTTTTTCAAAATTCCACCCCCAAAGGGGTGAAATAGGGGTTGAAAGTTTGTATAAAAGTCCGTCATTTCTCAAGTTATTTCGATGAAACTTGCTATATCCACGCGGACGAAGTCGCGGGCATCAGCTAGTATTTAATATATTTAAATGTATCTCTCCCGTGTTTCATTGGAAATGATTGATTTTTTGCGGATTTATATATTGATCTTCTATGTATGGATTGGTATTATTATGTTAAATTTAAATGTATTTTAAATATGTATTTTGACATTTAAAACATAACAGTCTTTATAAATTAAGTCCTTTTATTGCAAAAATGTTTCTGGATTTTGTAAGACCTTTTATGAGTTAAGACGCAAGATACAACAAATACTGATGGAATGTTATGGAATCAGTCACTATTTTGCTATAAAGTTATATAGATTTAAGGGCGCAAATTTAATCTATACCAATAATCAAATAAATATTATAAATGCGAAAGTTTGGATGGATGTATGGATGGATGTTTGTTACTCAATCACGCCCCAACGGCTGAACGGATCTGGATGAAATTTGGCACAGAGATAGATTAAAGTCTGGAATAACAAATAGGCTACTTATTAACCCGGAAAATTAAAGAGTTCCCGCGGGAACCGTAAGACCTCAGTCCACGCGGATGAAGTCACGGGCATTAGCTAGTTTTTTATACAAATTATTTGCAATAAACTGGCGCAATTCGAGATACGTCGATGCTATACCTACACCACCTACACTGCCACTTGCGAGCATCTATGACGCAATACCGATTCAGGCTCTTTTTTACCACAGGGTGTTAGACTAGGCTTTTTAAGGTCAGTTTATAACAAAATCAGAATTTACAGGAATTTTCAGTTAGGTCAGTTTCATTCTAAGGGTGCGATACATAATTACTAATAATTATTATTAGACGACTCTACGTCGCGTCGCCTTAAGCGCTTGCTTACAAGTTCTACAACTGTTGGAAACTGCAACAAAACTCATTCACTTAAAGTTATGATGCCGACTTCTAGGATGTACCTAGTAAGCTACTCGTAGCTTGATTTGCTTAAATTATTACAATCAAGATCCGTAAATTCGTATCTCAATGCAAATTACCTATTCAGTACTAATTAGACTAGTTGGTCCGTATTTTTAACAAAAGCACAATATTATATCTACCGGATTTACCTTTAAGGACCGCTGAAATAACGGTAAAAGCATTAGATAATTATGTTATTTTTTAAACAACTGCAAGTTGGTCCATAGCTGCGATCTCACCTGATGGTAAGTGATGATGCAGTCTAAGATGATAACGGGCTAACCTGTTAGGGGCATGGCAGTTAACCTACCCCTATTCAGTTTTGACACGGCATCGTACCGTATCGTATCGATATGTAAAAGGCAAGTATCTACTTTATTACAAAATCATCTTTTTTTAAGTCTTTTTTTTTAAATTCACCCGTGCAGTGCAACACACCGATCTTCATGCCATTTATCGTATCTCCTTGTCATATAGGTTGCTTGGAAGCATTGATGTAGAATTTTAGTACCTATTGGAAGAGATCACTCACAGTAATAAGGCTGCCTTTACACCATAAAAACTTGTGAATTGTGTCACGAATGTGTATCGAGTGTTTGTGTGTAATAAAGTGTTTTTTCTTACTTAAAAGCAGGACTGAACGAATGCAGCTAATTCACTCAATACTGCAAGTCATAAAGCAGTAGCTCGCTGCTCGCCCGGTTCCAATAAAAATAAACAAAGCGATCCGCAACTTTGTGCACGCCGCCTAGGATTTGCTGCCTGTATCGATCGCCGTTATATAACCCCCCGCACCTCACCCCGCGGAGATCTTTCAGCCATATCATTCATATAGCCAGTTCCCCTACCACAAGATTTGAAATCATGCTGACGATGAGTGTATTCGAGCGTCGAATCACTTTGGAGTTAAAATGGAATGAACGTTCATTGTTGAGGCCAAACGCCACCACGTTGGCCCAGCTCGGTCAACGAACAAGAAGTGCGTACCGACGGGCCCATAGGTCGATATTTTCACTTCGTTGACCCAGCTTAGGGGGGTTAAATAAATAATCGAGTAATTGCAGGCGGCTCTCTATTGTACAAACTAATTAACTGGTTGTTATCTAGGTATGCTAGGTACTTACGTGGCATCCACTCCTTACAACCGCTGGACGAATCACGTCGTACGTCGCCCAGGCGAGGAGTGGTGATATTGTAAGGTGTAAGGGTTGTGTGTGTATATGTGTAACCTGGTACGACAGACGCGAAGGTTCCTGCAGGTCGACCTGCACTCAAAGGCTTCAAGCACACGTGTTTTCAAGGCGCCACCAGGCAATATCGGAGTCACAAGGACGGTCGTTCACAATAATTCACACACCACTAGTCCAAATATAGTTAACGCTACAAAGCCCACTTCAAACGGACCCCATAATCCGGTGAGCACGTCAAAACCAATATATTTTCAAATTCACAAAGACCGGCGCATGCAGCGCTTCAACAAACGGCCATTTTTCTTATATAAATCAAGACAAACGTAACGCGGCCGCTTCGGGCGGCGTTTCGAGGCGAACAGGAGTATCAAATTTACTAGTCAAATCACAGGCACGGTCTCATCGACCTTCAGGAGCCTGGTACGTCGAATTCACGCGAGATGGCGTGAACAATCTCCCCCTTAGTGGACGCCAGGACATAAGTCCACTAACAATTGGGTAACCTTGGCTGCAGAACGGACCTCCGACCAAGCTTCAATTTTCCAACAACAAGCAATTCAAATCCAAGTAGCTTCGCTAATAGCGCGTCGGAGGTGCGTCCTTGCGATCCAAACAACAAGCCAAGTCTTATCGCTAAACAATTAACAATTAATCTTAGGGATCTATCTATACACAATCAATACAACAATAGGTCCGGACCGGTCAGGCAATCCTCGACTATCAACAAATGTAACTAGCGTAGCCACAAGTCTCAGTGCAGGAGGTACTCACCAATTCAAGAGACCGCTCTAGTGGCTAGGCGCACAACAAATTCAAATCAAATTACAAAATCACAATATCAAAGTTAGCAATCGGTGCTAACTACCGGCAAAGGGTCGAGGGCCTAGACAGGGTCGGGAGGCAAGTCACCCACTATCGGTTGAGTGGTGCTAGCCTTTCAACATAGCAAACTCACCGGACCACATGGTCTCCAAACGGCGAGGAGGTAGACCACAACTGGGCTAAGGCTAAAGCCGAAAATTATGTGAATAATACAAAAGCCATTGGTCGGCAACCTCACTTCTCAAAACAAAATAGGACTCAACACGTCGGAACAACAGGTTCGGACTAGTGAGGGTTCGCAGGGGTTAAATCCGGTATTGCTGTAACCGCTGCGGCAATTTTCAAAGGCATCAATGCCTGTGCCACGACACTCGCGTGGACTTCAAGGGGGGCCCTAGCCTTCCCACCACAAGCAAGCGACACCGCGGTGGTAGGAGCTAGGGCGGCAACAATCTAATATTGCGCGCCCTCACCGCCCGGATTCACCAACCGGAGGTCCACTACCGGTCCAGCCGACCAGACAGGATCCGTGACGCGGTAGTGCTGCTGTCGCCCCAATCCGTCAGTTGGGCGGCGCTCGAGGCGCGGCCGTTCGCGCAGAGGGGGCGAGCAGCGCGAGGGACTTCTCGTCGCCGGCGGTGCAACAAGATTTTCAAAGTGGCGTGAGGGCGGCGAAATCCGCCTACGGGGGGGGAGAAATCCGCCCACGGGGGGGAAAAATCCGCCCACGGGGGGGGAGAAATCCGCCCACGGGGGGGATCCACGGGCAACCGGCTAACGGCGCTCGCGGCGTGGTCAGGACGCGCGCCCCCGCCATTGGGGGGGGTGCGCGCACCGTCGTCCTGACGACCAACACAAGGTCTAATTGCGCACAAAATGGCCAAGTGGTTGCCATCGCAATGTGGGCACGGCCGCGACTGATCGGGACAGTTCCGCTGCAAATGTGGTCCCAAGCAAGAGTAGCACCAGCGCCGTGTCCTTGCAATGCCTCTTCGCTGCTGCACCGGTTTAGATAGGAAGCGAGGACATGAGGGAATCAAATGGTCCGTGTGCCGACAATAGTCACAGGGGGGCGGCACTGTGGCCGCAAGTCCGCTGTACTGTACAGGCATCACTCGACGACCCTCCCCTGTCTCACTAACTCGCACCTTCCTATCCGGGACTCCTCTGCGGACCTGATCGGACTGGCCACCCTTCTTTGCCTGTTTGGGAGACTCTGGGATCCTACGAGGACCAGCAACTCCAGAGTTCTCCGCCTGCAGACTCTCCTGCTCCAAAAACTTCAAGAGGTCAGAGAAGGGGGGCAAGTAGGTTGCACCGTCCCCACCATACCGCTGCTCAAACCGCAGCCTCATCTCTAACGGTAGGCGGGACAATACAATGTGCAACAACACAAAAGACCACTGGTCCACTGGTAGGTCCAAGCGACGCAGCGCATTGCATGCAACCACCACTGGGTTGACCAAATCCTCACGAAGGTGGGTCACCTCAGTGACGCAAGGCAGGGCTAGCAACTGGGTTACGTGGGCGTCTGCTAAGCGGCGCACGTTGGCGTATCGCTTAGTCAGCAGTTCTATTGCGCTATCATAACTCTCGTCGGAGAGGTCTAAGTGTTTACACAAATCCAGGGCCTCCCCCTGCAACGACGAGAGTAAGTACGACAATTTCTGAGAGGGGCCTAGGTCCTTCCTAGCATCTACCAAGCTGTTAAACAGCGCGAGGAAACCTGGCCACTCCGTCAATTGGCCCGCAAACTTGGGCAACTCGATAGTGGGCAGCTTGCCCAACAACTCCGGCTGAGTGGGAGGTCTACACGGCGACCCCGGTAACGAGCTCAGCCGAGCCCTTTTCCTTAATCGGCTAGCTTCTTCAATCATGCTGTCGGTCAACTCCAAGAATTGATCGTAATCATTGTTGACCGACTTCATAACGTCAGGTGGGCAGTCTAACTCCAAAATTTCACGAAATGATTCGTCGACTGAGGCCTGCCTGACCGGGATTTGTTCGGTCCGCTGCAGCAGGGCGGCGGTTCGATCCTCGCGGCCTATCAATGCTGCGGCGGAAGCCGCCCAGCGAAGCTCCGATTGAATTCGGCTTACAATTCTTTTGTGGTTTGCCATTTCACCAATTTACTGAATTACTATTTTAGCTACAACAATGGCAACTTCCAATAAACCACTTCAAACAAAACAACAAAGAAAAAAGTGTAAGCCTCCAATTCAAATGACAATTAATTTCAACAACAATTTAGTTACAAATCTACAATACAGCTAAACAAATCAAAGAATATCAAAACAACGAAAGTCACGGCAAAAAACTATATTCGAATGACGCCTACAAATGGTAGGCAAACAACAAGGTCATTCACGAAGTTAGCTGTTTCGTAATAATATTGGTTACAATATTCCGTAAGTACCTACATAAGTTACACAAAATAATATTATCAAAGTTAACTAGGTACGGCAAGTTAGGCCAACTCATCAAACGGTATAATTCTAAACTATACTACGATTGCAATTATGATCGGCAAGTAACCATCATCAAATATTAAATAATTAATCAAAAAAAATCAAAGGCAACGCGAAACAAAGAATGAATCGCCAACAGAGTTGCCGGCAGTTAGGTGCCGATTACAAACATAGACGCAGTATCAAACAAAAGGACACAAAGTTCAAGTTACCGCATATTCCTTTTTTCAATTACAAATACAAATACACAATGACAACCAACAAGGTTAATTGAACAGAGAGCGGCCTTGTTGCAAATTCAGTTTTTTCAAATTATTATATGTGTTAATATATAATTATTATATTACCACTCAATTATTCAATTATTAGGAATAGGCAACAAACAAACAAACAATTACCGGGTGGGACATCAAGTACCTACTGCTTAAACAAAAATAATTAACAACAACAATGTACCTAATACTTGAATTCAACTGTCCCAGTTGCAATCGCTATCTCGATATGCAATACAAACCAAATTTACAATAATATTGTGAGACTTAACAATTCAATTGCTCAGCAATAATTCAATTCAATGCCTAGACTACTAAATCTTAGTGGTCCGTCAAAACCACGCGCTCTGCTACCAAATGTTGAGGCCAAACGCCACCACGTTGGCCCAGCTCGGTCAACGAACAAGAAGTGCGTACCGACGGGCCCATAGGTCGATATTTTCACTTCGTTGACCCAGCTTAGGGGGGTTAAATAAATAATCGAGTAATTGCAGGCGGCTCTCTATTGTACAAACTAATTAACTGGTTGTTATCTAGGTATGCTAGGTACTTACGTGGCATCCACTCCTTACAACCGCTGGACGAATCACGTCGTACGTCGCCCAGGCGAGGAGTGGTGATATTGTAAGGTGTAAGGGTTGTGTGTGTATATGTGTAACCTGGTACGACAGACGCGAAGGTTCCTGCAGGTCGACCTGCACTCAAAGGCTTCAAGCACACGTGTTTTCAAGGCGCCACCAGGCAATATCGGAGTCACAAGGACGGTCGTTCACAATAATTCACACACCACTAGTCCAAATATAGTTAACGCTACAAAGCCCACTTCAAACGGACCCCATAATCCGGTGAGCACGTCAAAACCAATATATTTTCAAATTCACAAAGACCGGCGCATGCGGCGCTTCAACAAACGGCCATTTTTCTTATATAAATCAAGACAAACGTAACGCGGCCGCTTCGGGCGGCGTTTCGAGGCGAACAGGAGTATCAAATTTACTAGTCAAATCACAGGCACGGTCTCATCGACCTTCAGGAGCCTGGTACGTCGAATTCACGCGAGATGGCGTGAACATTCATTTTTTTTATTCAATGCTCAAGTTCATCCATACATCCATATTCCATAGTCAGCACTCCAAGAATTTGTTAAATTAAAATCAGTGACACTGAATTCACAACTTTCAATCAAGGTCACTTACTTTTACGCTTAAGTGTTTCGCCGCTCGAATACCTTCGGTGTGCTTCGAAATCTGTGCCCTTAGTGTGTTTTAACAATGTAATTTCGATTTCGTATTCGAGTGTTCGATCAAATTGGCGTCAAAATAAAATTAACCTAAAGATGTACTGGATTTGAAGCCAGGGTAGGCTTAGTTTAGAACCTACTGGACGGTCACATTGAAAAATAATAGGGTAAGCAGTGTTATTGTATGTTTTTGTGCATCTATGACCTGCACGGTACAGTTAAGAGTATTGTTTTAGAGCTCTATTTCGTGTATGCATTCACAGCCATCGCTCCAAACGGAAACGTTTCGAAATTAAAATTGGTTGTTGACTATGTGTTCGAACGTTAGAATACGCTCAATCGAAAATGCAATGTTAAAACGGACACTTGTGGTAAGGCTACAGTTTCGTAGCTGTATAGCTACGGCCGTAGCTACTGAAAGCCTACGGAACCCTGCCGCGGCGCGCACGAGGTACCGCGCAGCCAGACAACTTTCAGCACCCCAGTTGTTTTCCAGACGCTCTTGTGCCCGCACACTTTTAAAAACCCACCCTTTGTTTTGTTGTGACGTGATAAATGCTGTAAGGTAAGCCTTCCTTATCTTTTTAACTATGAAACATAGTAAAAATATTTGTATGAAATATACCTGTCTGATTCATAAGACCGGTGAGCTACAGTCAAATGTTTATTCATATAATTTAAGCTAATATAGCTATTATAACATTGGGCAAATCGTGTCTTTTATGCATAGTGACCTATATTTCTGGCCCGGCTATTTCGTAGTTGCGAAAATTAAATAAACGGAAACAACTTTTGTTTGGAACTATTTTTGCAAGGTTTTATATGGTAGTAAGAAATATCATGGTAGTACCATTAGTATCATAGGTAGGTACGTTTGTAACCCGCACGTGTAGTTTATTGAAAACTTTTCTGGAGCAATAGGTGATACCCAAAATCAGTTATATCGGTATTCGGTAGATCTGATTTTTGCTGACTAAAGAAAAACCAATTAGAACCACTAAGTACTTACTTAGGTACTAAACATGTCATTATTCAAAAGACTGAAATGATGAAGAATGCTGAATGATTAAGATCAGTTATCTATTATAATCAATCATAGGTATTTGCTGTCAAATACTTTTTTATAGGTTCGTTTATTTGACGAAAGTTGTTCCTATAATGCGACCGCTTACATGTACCTACCTATAGTTCGCGCGCGAGTTGCACGCAGAGCAAATGTATGGTAACATATAATTTTTTTACTCTGCATTCAACTCGCGCGCGAATGTAACACATTATATTAGTTTTCAACACAAATATATTTTACTGAAATGATAGCCATATTTTCAGTACCTACTTAGCTATCCTCCTCAATCCAATTTACTACGTTACTTTGAGACGGAATAAATAATTATTTTTCATTTCATTAAACTTCGCCCACATAATATTAAGTGGGCGAAGTTTCAAGCGATACAAAATTTCAGCTCAAAATGAATTGCGATGGGCGGCCCGGCATAGATAGTCTGATGTTCCTGGTCCATGTATTTTAGGAACCAACAATTTATAGGAACCATGGTTCCTATAAATTGTTTGCTTCATCTCAAACCATCGCAGTATATTTCTATTAAATATTATTTCCTCTTTGAGTTGCCTGAAAGAGATGGCTTCTTAGCGATAAGGCCGCCAAAAATTTTAATTTGATTTTCATCGCCGGCCAACTACCGGGTCTCTACTACTTTATTACTGAAAAGGATTTGGGCCATGATAATACGTTAGGCAAGTGCAGATTAGCAGACTTCACATAGTAATTCTGGGTACAATAATGAAAATTATCAAGCAGTAGCACACTAGGGATTTTTCCCACGACAACCTTCTCCGACCCCCATCGGATGTAAACTCCTCTCACACAGCATCACGCCGCGACTTCGCGACTTCGCGTATTGTGTGTTGCGGGCTTAAGTTCATGTAAAAATTCATGTTCATGTTCCTTTTACATTTGAAATTGTAATGTAGGGAGGCAGCGGGGAGAAATTAAAGCGAAGTGACGCGAATAATCCCGTTTGATGTAAACATCCTCTCAGTAATAGGGTCAACTTAACGTTAACCTGACTCTGGGCCCTTGGGAAAAAACTGTTTACCTAATTTGATGTTTACGCGATATGGGATTTGTTTAAATAATAATATAATCAACATATAGCCATACTCTACGGCGATACGTTGTTTTCTACTAGTCATCCCATAGATAGATAGAGAATTAGAGATAGGGATAGGTACATTTTTTCAGGTTGTGCCACACACCACAAGTGTTATCGTGGTGCTTCTATGACTTGATCATGAGTCTAATGCTCAGGTACTGGAAGCGCCATGGTAACATTTACGTTAAGGTATTGTTTTGTGTGGCACAATGCTGTGAATAAATGTTTTTTCTTTCTTTCTTTCTTTTCTTTCATCCCGGGACCTCGTCAGCCGCAGTTGAACATGCTAACCACTAGACCAACGAGGCCATAATTAAGAATTGGGGTTTTCTGTCTAGAAATTCTCAGTACTAGCCCGGAGTTAGGAAGTTGGTGGTGTTTCACCCCCGTGCCTCGGAGAGCACGTTAAGCCGTCGGTCCCGGTTATTATCACTAACATGATAATAGTCGTTAAAGCCCGCCAACCCGCATTGGAGCAGCGTGGTTGGTCTAAGCTCTAATTCCTACTCTCCTATGATAGTGGAGGCCTGTGCCCAGCAGTGGGACGTTAATGGGCTGTAGCGATAGGTACGTCTTTCTGAGTCACCGACGGAGACGTCTAGACAACGCAACGCTGCGGGGCGTAGCCCGTAGGGGTCAAACGGGGGAGCGTATCTCCAGAATAGGTGCTATTAATATAAAAGGAAAGCTCGGTTATCCATTAAATCATACTTTTATTTATCAATTCACACACACAATGACCAACACAGTCAGGTTGCCATCTTGACCATCCATCCTAGAAAACTATTGTTGCCACTTTCGAGAATATGTATGTATTTTTAATGTTCAGCCTAACAGTACCCTTTTAAATTAGGGCCATGCTTACTTCTCTGTTTATGGGTCCAAATTCAGCCAATTCTAGCACAAAACTAGTGTGCAGCTCGGAGGTGTATTCGAATGTGTGGGTAGTAGTAGCTAAGCCTGTGGTCTGCAATTTGTAAGGGCGTCGATATTATACTCATTTCAATTATTCAATTTATTTATTTTGAGCATAATAAGTACAAATAACAAAAAACCGGCCAAGTACGAGTCGGACTCGCGCACCGAGGGTTCCGTACAAACCTGTAGTAAGTTTTAAATTATTAAAAAAAACTACTTACTAGATCTCGTTCAAACTAATTTTCGGTGGAAGTTTGCATGATAATGTACATCATATATTTTTTTTAGTTTTATCATTCTCTTATTTTAGAAGTTACAGGGGGGGGACACACATTTTACCACTTTGGAAGTGTCTCTCGGGCAAACTATTCAGTTTAGAAAAAAATCATATTAGAAACCTCAATATCATTTTTAAAGACCTATCCATAGATACCCCACACGTATGGGTTTGATGAAAAAAAATTTTTTGAGTTTCAGTTCTAAGTATGGGGACCCCCAAAATTTATTGTTTTTTTTCTAGTTTTGTATGAAAATCTTAATGCGATTCACAGAATACATCTACTTACCAAGTTTCAACAGTATAGTTCTTATAGTTTCAGAAAAAAGTGGATGTGACAAACGGACGGACACAGACAGACAGACAGACAGACAGACAGACAGACAGACAGACAGACAGACAGACAGACAGACAGACATGACGAATCTATAAGGGTTCCGTTTTTGCCAAATTTGGCTACGGAACCCTAAAAACCCACGATATACAAGGCCACCCACCCACTTACCCACATACCTACCCACTGTAAGCATATACTTACGCTGTGGTATAGCTGTCTGCTCTAAGCGTCGCGCTGGATCCACAAACTTTTGCACGTACCTACCTTTAATAGGCTTTCCCTTTATCGTATGTGATATCCTCCCGGGGCCAAGTCGGGCGGAAACATATTTAAAGAAATGTTTGTTCTGGGGGGTTACTACCATCGATTAAAGCAGTATTATTTCAATATGGCAATAATTATAAGTCGCATACCTCAACGTCCCTCAGATCGAATAAATTTTCAACTGGTTCTAGAATAACAACAGAAACAGACAGGAAGAGCTAGGTGGCGGCTGCTTCGATTCTAATGGATTTTTTGTGTGTGTATGAGTGGGTCCCGGAATGGCTTATATTCACAATTGGACCCAGTAGGTGGCGGTACAATCGGATTCTAAGTTCAGGGTAGGACAACGTTTGCCGGGCCCACTACATATAAGTACTTTGTTATGAAATCCATCCATCCATCCATTACAGCCCATTAACGTCCCACTGTCCACACACACACTGGCACAGGCCTCCACTCTCATAGGAGAGAGGAAATTAGAGCTTAGAGCCACCACGCTGCTCCAATGCGGGTTGGCGGGCTAGTTATGAAATAAAATTAAACTAAGACTATGTATATACATTATGCTGGTAGGAGCCAACGACATGCGGGTAACGTGGGTCTGGGTGTTCGCCGTATGTGCGGTGGCCTGCGCCTCGGCTGAGCGCGGCGGGTCCCTGCGCGGAGCCCTAGAGGCCCTGCAGAGACGACAGCGCAGCCGCCAGCACGGGCCGCCGCCGCCGCCGGACTACGAGGCACTTTACGAGTTCGTGCCTCCACAGCCTTATCCTGGTACATACATATATTATCTACTATGTATACTAGTGACTTGGGTAAAAAATTTGATTTTTCGGGATAAATAATTATTTTTGTACCTATACCACTTAACAAATGCACCTTACTCACTTTCAAGGAAGGCTGGAAGAGATTTTTATTTTAGAGATAAGCTTTACCTTTGTCCACTTTTTTTCTATTAGTTTTAAGACATAATATTTGGACAAAAATAAAAATAGCTTAAGTGTCTTCAGATCCTCAAGCCTTGCTAAAAATCACGTTGTTCTGTGGCTCCGATGCGGCATTATTGAAGGACAACCCAAACAAGAAATATACTTTCGCAATAATAATAAAATTAATGCTCAAAGGACTAGTGTGTAGTAGGATGTACCTACTATGAATTACTGACTAGTGACTGGCATACTATAGGACAAACGGTTTAGGATCGGTTAAAATTTAACAATGTAACACCGAATTTCGACTAGGCACACAATTTTTGTATTGATTGTTTTGAACAAGGCAAATATTTTGAATCGTCCTACGCATCGAAATAGAAGTACCTACCTACTAACATTCTACATCAATGGTCCTACGCGTTTAACTAGTAATTTTAATTTATATATTTTTAGAAGCTGACTATGGTGAAGATGTAGAAGATATGGACGAGCAAACATCACCACAATATGTTGTGAAGCTGCTGGGAAACGAAAGGCCTTCTAAAGCTTATGAGTACCAAATAATGAAGAAAAACTCAGCCTTTAATGGACCTACAATGAAGCAAGAATCACCTTTCCGTGAACGCAGCCAGCATTCAGATAATGATAGACTTCGTGACCTATTCATGGATAGAAACGACGGCGAGGACAACAGTAATGCTATAGAAAATAAGGAAGAAAACGACGCTGAATACGCCCTTCTTCTAAGTCAGCTTTGGTCAAAGTATAAAAGTAACAAAGAGCGAAATAATGACAGTGCGCCTCAGGGTGTTGTTAAGTTGTATAAAGAAAAAATTGTCAAGAAGCGGTACCCAAACAATTGGGGACCCATAGCATTCAAACGCAAACGTAGTTCGGACTCCGATTTAGAAAGGTCGATTTTGACTGATACGGAGGCAATCAAAAAACCTGTAGAAAATATGAACCCAATAGATCCAAACAACCAGTACGAAATACCTGAAGATGATAGAGACGAGATGCGGGAAGAATATGCAATTGCTTTCCAACCTCTCGATGACGACAGCATTTCTGATTTAGCCGATGAAGATCAGTATGCTTATGAATCTATTGAAAAACGATTTCCAATATCGAAACGAAGCAGCGGACCCTATAAATTTAATAGCCAAAAGAAAAGATTTGCACCCGATCAAAACCAACATGACAACTCTAAATCATTTAGAAGCAGTACGGGAACAGACCCAAAAATAATTCATGATTTATCTAAAATCTTTGGAGATTCTGAAAATGAAATCATAAAATCTCCTGTAAAGCGAAGTAGTGAATATGTCGAAGGTTCTCATGAAACTAAACCTCCAACACTTATTATGGAAAGCCATAACCATACTCAAGATCATAAGAATGAAACTCACCACAATGACCACAGCCATGAAGAGCATAGTCACAGTATTCATCCTCCTGTAATATCTAGCAAGGAACATGAACAGAGTCCTCATGACCATAACCATGACCATGACCATGATCATGACAATAACCATGACCATCATAATCATTCCGATGATAACAAACACACTCATGACCACAATGACCATGACATTGATGCTGAAAGTGAAAAGCCAATCAAAATAAAAAAAAAGTCAATCGACTGGTCCGACTATTTCGGTATTGATAAAAGGCGACCAAAATCAGTTTCTTTTGTTAATAATCTTAATGAAGATAGACTGAAGAAACAATACTTTGATACATTTAACAAGGAAGTCATATATCCCCTAAATTCATTCAGAAAACACAGTTTCGTCAAAAGAAATTTTGTACAGGCTAAATCCAATAAGGAGTCAGAACTTCAAACAAATCAAATACATTCCCCTGCCATTCGTGACGATAAAAGAAGTCCCGGATCTGATAATGAATCCAAGCTGGATAATATAGATAAAAAACTAAGAAACATGGAAGGTTTGATTGTAGATGAAGCATTGCACTATTCAAACATTGGTGAGGAACTCGATTCAAAGGAAGAACAGGAGATGAAAGAAAAGCTACTTTCACGTTTAGCTGCAGCTTATAGTTTGGAAAAAATGCGAAAAGCCCTTAAAGATTTTAAACAAAGTTTGCAATTGCAAAAGACATCTTCGGGATTACATTCTTCCCCCGACCAAGCTGACGCTAAAAATAAAAGGGTGGCTGTTAAAAAGGAAAAAGTTATTTTGAGTAACGAAATACCAACAAACAATCATGAAAGAAATGAAGACTTTGAAGACGAACAAGGAGCCGGACATTACTTGAATGGGAAAATTGAAGAGCAGTTGTCAGAAGGATATATGGGTGGCAGTGGAAGACACCGCATTCCTGTTATGTCAACTGGTTAGTAGATTAAGTATAAATTATTTTGTTTACATCTGCAATAACATTTTACCAATTATAACTTGTTTTTTTTACAGTAAGTTCATCGGGGGCATGTCCAGTATTGGCAAAGATTGTGCAAAGATGCCGCGGTGTTGATCTATTGGCTGGAGATCGTGGACAACTATTTCTTCCTTTGTGCAGTCTGCATCAGATTTGTTATCTTTGCGTAAGAGTGAAATTTTTGTACCTTTTATAACGAAAATCAGTTCTGAATAAATACCAATTGTTTCTATTATTATTGTTTTCAGGGAGAAGCCCCACCGACAACTTGCGACTTGGTATTCCTTTCTGAAGCAGATTCAACATGCGAGGGTGATATGAGTTGTCAGCGAGCAGCTCGTTCTGCGTTAATGGCACTGAGGGAACTACATGATAACTTGGCTGATGAACTAGACGGTGAATGCGAAGCGAGCCCTTGCCTCCCCGCTACATTAAAACTGAATTTAGCATGGCAAAGAGCTCTGCAGCGATAAAGGATTCAAAGAAACCGCTACTTTCGAAGTTGCAAGCCTGTTGCAAAGATCTCAATAAAACATAATATATCAAAATGGAAACGAAGCCAAGCGAACATGAGTTACAAGCTCGATTGTTAAAAGCTTCTCTTTTAAGATTCTAATGATTGAAACTTTATTATCGTAATAATTTTAACAAGTTTAACGGTTGTATTTTTTCTGATTATCAATGTTCATCGTTATAAAGTTTTTTTCGATCTACCCATGTGCGCTTAACCAGCCATAGGCGCGAATGGGTAAAACTTTAATATTGTAATCGATATCCGTCTGATGTATACTTAGGTTTTTGCTATTGATAGTAATTATAAGTTATGCAAAATTCAAATGCTTTAATTGTTAGGTAGTTAAGTGTTCTTTAGTTATATATTCTTAATCATCGTCTGAGTAATCATTTTGCTTATAATATTTTGGATTGCTATTCTAATTGTTTATCTTTATTATAATAAATTAACGTTAGATATACCTGTTGAGACAGAACAATGTGGAAGGATTTATTGGAAATGTAGGAAATGTTTATAGGTGTTTGGAAAAGTATCTCTATCGTTGTTAAATGTTTACTAACATTGTATACAATGTTTCTTTATGTGTGTCAACGTTAACTAAGTATTTTATTAATTAAAACTAACTATATTATAAACGTATAATTATAAACATTAAAAACCTATATTATGTATTAAAATATAGAAATATTTATAAGGGAGAAAAAATGGAAATAAAAAACGTCAACAAAAGTTTTAAAAGGCCGTAAGTACCTACTACTTAAATAATGAAAATTTCGAGTAAATTTACATGGTTTATTTATATTCTAGTCTATTATGGTTATTTATGTAGTACTTTTAATGGCCAGTGTTGAATTATCTATACTGCTTTTGGAATATCAACGAAGACGTGGCAAACCACGGCGTATTTCTAATACGATCTACGAGTATAATGACACCAACAATGGTTAACAAGAACAAGCGTTACTATGCTGCAAGTAGTTAGTTATGATAAGAAAACAACAAAAACAATAATCATAAAGCTATTATTACTAAGCTGTTAATTTCTTCTGCCAGTATCTCAGCTAGTATCTTGTGGGCCCTTATTGGTGTATGAGAAGAATCTTGGATGATGTAAAGCACAATTAGCACTAGTGCACCACTTTAGATCTAGACTTTACTAGGACAATAAAAAATCGCTTTCCCAAGACTAATTTAGTCTGAATTCTAGGCCCCGAACGAGCTGGCAAGACTCGATAGGCCAACTAAAATTGAAGGCATTCATGAATTTCGGGTTTATATACCTACTGTAACTAACTGAAAGGAATAATCAAATTCCTAAGTCTTCCTAGCAAAATACAGCAAGGTGGTTTACTAAACATAACTAATTGATGTACCTAACACGCCTAGCTCAAGTACGAAATCAAATTTTATATAAAGTAATTAAAATGTTACCCGTAGTAACTTTTAACGAGTCATTTTAATACTTAGATGAAGATTTGAAATTTTGCCAGTGAAAATATAAATTAAATGTTATCACTTTATTCATAAAATGTTCAAGCTCATGATAACACATTAATATAAATGGTTTTCGAATGGTTTTGTTTTATTTAACTCATCTACATTTTCCTCTGAACTTTTCTTACACAAAAATTGTAAGAATTGCATTTAAATCTAATCCTGCCTACTCTACATTTACCTACACAACTTGAATGATATGAAATTATAAGGAAATTGAAAAATATATATTTAGATAAGTAAATGATTTATTGTATATAAGAACAAAAAAAAAGCGCGAAAAGGTATTTTACATTTTACCGAAAGTAAACCAAGACCATTTTTAAAAGATGGCACTAATAAAGGCAGCTAAAATGTATCAAAACTAGAATTGTTTTAAGTAATACATAAAATATTTAGGATATTTATCTATTAGATTAAGGATTATTGAAAATTCCACAAAAATACACACACATGAAAACATATAGGTACGTCACTGATAATAGTACAGATTTATCTGTTGATAAGAAGCTGCTCGACCGATTGGGTTGTGTCGATAACACAGTGTAGCAATGTACTAATGACAAATAACATCTTAATTAAACAAATACAATAGTTGATTGGTGCTAAATAGTTGCTGGTTCTTAGCCATGGCCAACAGGATTGAAACTAAAAGTGATAGAGGAATTGAAAATCATGCAGCAACAGAAGGTAACATTACTTTGCAGTCGAATAATATCGTTTTGAATATTTTATTGACGGTAATGATGTGAATTGTTAGACAACTATTGTTAAATCACAAGATATTTTTATAATCATTAATCAGAATGAAGAATCACCGGAATTTCGATTGATATAGCGATTATTTCTCTCATATTTTTGATCGTACAATAGGTACGTTAGATTATGCAAAGAAAATTTTGCATTCTCCATTAAAAGGCAGACAAATAACTGGCAAAATCTGAGGAATGATGAGCATGTGATATAAGTACGTAGGTACCTATGCATTAAATTTTATTTGACTTTTAATTCACAATTTTTAGACGATGGATCTACCGTAAGGCCTGAGTTAGTAATTAACGTACAACCGCAATCACAAGGTAATTATTTTTTAATTGTACCTACCAATTACCTCCTATTGTAACGTATTCTGTTATTTTTACTGTAACCCTAAAATAGAACATTTAAGTGTCTTCGCCTCCTCTACATTTTTTCCATTAGTTGCCCCGTTTAGTTTTATTTATCTATTCTATCAAAATTATATTTATTGTTTTTCATCCAGAAAATAATCGAGCTGATCTCCCAGTATCCACAACAGACTGGCAGTCCAATGCAACGAGAGGACAGTTCATCCCCATGCACGGCTTGGACTTCCTCATCGGTGTTTCAAGTTTGCAGATCCAACAAACTGTGGAAGTCCTTGACTGTCAGTACTACTTTATTTATTAGTTCCTAGGAATCGCCTTATCACTGCATAAGCAACCATGTATGTAACATTGTTGAACAATTGCCTCTTTAAATAAGGGAGCACCGACAAGATCTTCGTGCTATTATGATTACTTTCCCGATGTCACCACTGTGCCTGGTTGGGGACGATGACACTAAACCCTCCTCTTGCGAAGATGCGGTCTCTGGTGGAAAATGTTTCGAATCCAGCTTCCACCTATCAACTTCTACTTCAACGACCGACGCTAAAGTATTATGTAGCTATTTAGTTTGAAATCTTAAGAACTTCACATTTCAGTAACTGCTAGAATAGAATCAGAAAATCGCTACATAGTGAAGATCCCTCAAGGCGAAGCTCTGTACATAGCCAGTGAAGTGTCGACGCCGACGCAGCGATGCCTGTGCGGTAGTGGCCGAGGATTCGTGATGCACCTTCATGACAACACGAGGCAAGAAGCGCTGGTGTTGCACAGACGGCTGGCTGCAGCATCGTGTTGGTTTCCTTGTAGGTTGCAGGTAAAATATTAATTTACAGAATTAGGTATAAAGACAGTTATTTTTATTAGTATGTAATAGTACCTTCTAGCTATTACCTAATATTATGATATTAATTTAATCAAGAGCAGATTGAAAGTGATATTTTCTTGACATTGTATAAGTTAAAGGTAATGCAAAAATTGAAATTGAAAATGCAACTTTTTAAAATCGTCGTGATTGAAGCGAGCCAGGCTTAAACGAGAATCAACATCGCTGATCACCATGCTTTTTTTACGATACGTTCCCAACAGGAAATGAAAGTAATAACACCGCCGGGAGACTACATTGGGAGGATTCAGCAGCAGTGGACCTGGGTGGTGCCGTTTTACTTGGTTCGTGATGCAAATGACAACGTGGTGTATGTCATCGAAGGGCCCGTCAGCTGGAGCTTGAAGCGTAGCTTGCAGCTATCGGAATTTAAGGTTAGATTTTTCTTATTATATTATCGTATTTTTTATCGTATTTTGTGTCATTAATCTTCGGAAGTAAATTGGACAGACAACAAACAGAAACTTCAAACTCTTGGACCAGTTCAGACCAAACCAAAAAATACTTGCGCACATTTTTGATGTCACTGATTAAAGAACTCTATCAGTATTGATTTTAAGTATAAAATTCGAAGCAGACTACAAGGAAGAAATTGCTTGGTCTGAACTGCCACTAATAAAGTACTAAAGCCTAGGCTAACTCAAAAAGGATTTGAGATATTCTGAAATTTATTATGTATACAAGAGTTAATGTATTCTAATTCCAAATTCAATTCAAAAATTCTTTTTTGTCGCTAAGTTGGCACAACTGTCCGTCTATATTGCCGCGAAGTTTGAGCGTCAATTGTTATTTACTTTGTTTACAGTGCGCCATTTGGTCAGTTCATCTCAATAGTGTTTTGCGATTTTTACAATGATTAAAAATATCGAACAAAGAGTTTGTCTCAAATTTTGCATCGCAAATGGAATTTCGTGTTCAGAGTCGCTGGAAATGTTGCAGAAAGCTTACGGGGAATCGACTTTATCAAAAACACGTGCATACCATGCATTCAAAAGTGGTCGAGATGTGGTGGAAGATTTGCCTCGCTCTGGTCGGCCATCAACGTCTTCAACTAAAGTTAACATCGCTAATGTGAAAGAAATGGTGACTGAAAATCCTCATTCAAGTTTGAGAGAGATAGCTGTTGAACTTTCTGTCTCAAGAATCGATTCGTATCATTTTAAACGACGATGAAGGCCAGATTTGTGGAAAGAAAATTCTTGGATGCACCACGACAATGCGCCATCGCACAAGGCCATCATTGTGAATGAATTTTTGACCAAAAACTCAACAAATACCATCGAACAACCACCGTATTCACCGGATATGGCTCTGGCCGACTTTTTTCTCTTTCCAAAACTCAAATTACCACTTTGTGGCACCCGTTTTCAATCGATAGAAGACATAAAAGAGAATTCGCGGCAAGAACTGAAGTCGATTCCGAAAAATGCCTTTAAAAAATGCTTTGAAAATTGGATAATTCGTTGGCTTAAGTGTATTATTTCCGAAGGGGCCTACTTTGAAGGAGATACAATAAATTTGGAATAATAATTAACATTTTGTGTATTATACACCTTTTCCCGATACTTTCTTGACAGAGTAGTATAATAAAATTTTTTGGAGTCGGTACCAATTAGCCGCATGTACCGTCGACCTACTCTTCATTATTGTTGACGTGCCTCCACATTGGCACCGACTCCAAAAAATGTTATTATCTAGAACTACATTAACTCTTGTATACATAATAAATTAAATTATTTTTTACTTTTTAGTGTTTGTGGTTTTTGAAGTCTGAAAATTTTTTATTTCACAATTTTTAGTGGCCGCACTGTTTTAAAATACAGGGTGTAACCAGAACGAGATATGCTATGCATGGTTAAAACATACTGTTTACAAAACTATCACACTGATCGCGAGCAATTTACTCTTATCCATTGAGGAGTTCCGTTCTCCATCTCCGGAGATATTCATCAGATCTTCACCAAATTAAAATGGGACCACCTCTGAAGTATGACCTACCAAACAAAAAAAGAATTATCAAAATCGGTTCATAATTGGCGGAGAAATCGCGTAACAAACATACAAAAAAAAAACATACAGTCGAATTGAGAACCTCCTCCTTTTTTTGAAGTCGGTTAAAAATAATACTAAATGGCAATAAATCGCTTGGTGTTCAGTCGCAAATTGCAGTTGCAATCAATCACTGAACCAATAAATACTATTGCCGGACACTAACAATTAAAAACGTTTACCAGCGAGGGCGAGGAAAGTTTGCTTTCCAATCTATCAAAGTAATTATAGAATGGATCGTAGACTAAAGAGATTGATGAAATGCGTTTACCTTAAGTAGATATTATACTCGTACCATATACTCGTACCTAATGTATCTATACTTTCTATACTAATATTATAAATGCGAAAGTTTGGATGGATGGATGTATGGGTAGATGTTTGTTACTCAATCACGCCCCAACGGCTGAACGGATATGGATGATGTTTGGCACAGTGATAGATAACACATAGACTTTTTATTCCGGAAATTCCCGCGCAACCGTAAAATTTCAATTCAAGCGGATGAAGTCGCGGGCATTAGGTAGTAAGATCTAAGCTCAGACTAATCTCTTAATTATTATTGTTTAAATTATAGATCTTAACCGGTGATTCTCTCCGTCAAGTCGGCAAAATTTCCCACGGCTGGGACCGCGAGCTCGTCAGCTTCGCCACGAATATCGGCTACCCTGTACAAGCTGTTCAACCAAAGCATAAAGCCTTGATTTTGGCGGCTGCATTTCTTTTGGTAAGTGGATGTTGATGAAGTAGGTATATTCAGTCATTTATAGCGGTTTTTTTTTATCATGTCATTCATTGATGTAGAATTTTAGTTACTAATTCTATTTCAATGATGTCATTGGTAAAAAAACCGGCCAAGTGCGAGTCGGACTCGCGCACCGAGGGACATTTTACCAGTTTGGAAGTGTCTCTCGCGCAAACTATTCAGTTTAGAAAAATAGTAGTTTGTGATAAAAGGGCGGTAAATAGGTTTTTACATACGAGTTGACCAATGTCAGCCCGATGACGCCAGTCGAGGGCTGACCATCGTCACGAGTTTGTTAAAACCTTAACGCCCGTGTATCACACGATATTTTTCAATACATTTGTGAGAAAACTTGAAAATAAAACTCGAGTAGGTAGGCACAAGGTACTCACTAGAAAATGGTCTCTCACGCCCGTACTTATTTCTAGATTTTTGGCGGCTATTAATAGCGCGATTTTTTTCTCACATCTAAAATACCTACCTAATTGTCGATTTAATTTTATTATTCCACATCACTTAAACCACTCATATTAATTAATAATATAATTTTTATTACTCAATGAAACTTTTAAAAATAGCGCACACAGATTTTAAAGATATAAGGCGCGGCGCGTTGTTGTAATGGCTTTTTTTTTAATTGGCTTCATGGCTCTAGGTTCTAGGTCTTAACTCTCAGCCTGGACTATTCAGCCTTTACGTAATTGATTTGTAAAACTTAAAACAATTTTAAATAACTAAATTAAATACAATTTATAATTATTTCATGAATTAATTTCATCAATCCACATCTAAATGTTATTATTTCTGCATACAAAGTCAACATTATTAGCAAACCTTCTTGCAAGAAAACTTTTTATTTAGAAGTAAAGTGGACTTAAAAAATTAAAAAAAAAATGCAAATTTACTGCACGAGGGCAGTAAATTCTGCAAAAAAAAAGCACGAGGGCAGTAAATTTAACATACAAGCCCTGTTTACTGCTTCTGTAAGTGCATTTTTCGAGCAAGTGTATTGAAAAATATATTAGAAACCTCAATATCATTTTTGAAGATCTATCCATAGATACCCCACACGTATGGGTTTGATGGAAAAAATTTTTTTGAGTTTCAGTTCTAAGTATGGGGACCCCCAAAATTTATTGTTTTTTTTCTATTTTTGTGTGAAAATCTTAATGCGGTTCACAGAGTACATCTACTTACCAAGTTTCAACAGTATAGTTCTTATAGTATCGGAAAAAAGTGGCTGTGACATACGGACGGACACACGGACGGACACACAGACAGACAGACAGACATGACGAATCTATAAGGGTTCCGTTTTTGCCAAATTTGGCTACGGAACCCTAAAAATGCTTGCGAAATTTATCATAACAATAATATCAGCAATAAATAATGATGAATCGAATGAAAGCATTTAAGCGTGTACACGTGTGGCATGGAAAATAAAACCAACATATAGATAGCCAGTGGCGTGCAGTTCATAGAGGCGTAAAAGCACTGCTTACCCAAATGGGCTCATTTTTCATCAAAACAGCTAGTAAATAGGTATTCTGACTAACTAATGCCTACCCTAGCTTCAAAGTCTGTGCACGCCACTGAAGATAGCATTATAGTAGTTTTCAATACACTTGCACGAAAAATGCACTTACAGAAGCAGTAAACAGCCACGTAAATTGGGCTTACAATAATTTAAAAAAAAAACTGCAAATTTACTGCACCAGGGCATCAAATTCTGCACAAAAATAGCACGA
This sequence comes from Erebia ligea, assembly GCA_917051295.2. Lineage (NCBI taxonomy): Eukaryota > Metazoa > Arthropoda > Insecta > Lepidoptera > Nymphalidae > Erebia > Erebia ligea. The sequence goes on from OU785226.1 coordinate 2,519,237, forward strand.
GGGCAGTAAATGTAATTTACAAGCCCTGTTTACTGCCACTGTAAGTGCATTTTTCGAGCACTTGAATATTATACTTATGACGATGAACTCCCTGGCGCAGTGTTGAGCGCTGTTGCCTAAAGGCTACGTTAAAACGTAGGAGGGCCGGGGTTCGATTCCCGGCAGGGACATTTTGGGGATTTATAGTTTCTGAATTTTCTCTGGTCTGGTCTGGTCTGGTGGGGAGGCTTAGGCCGTGCCTAGTTATCACTCTACCGGCAAAGACATACCGCCAAGCGATTTAGCGTCCCGGTAAGTTGCCGCGTACAAATCGACTCGGGGTATGGGTTTAAATGGGTTTAATTTATCTGCCATACCCCTAACAGGTTAGCCCGCTACTATCTTAGACTGCATCATCACTTACCATCAGGTGAGATCGCAGTCAAGGGCTAACTTGTAGTGGAATAAAAAAATAAAAAACTTACAGGAATACACTTATTTTGAGAGAGCAAAAGCTAGTTGTTGGAGGTGCAACTGCTGTTAACAAAGACAATGGGACTCTGGAGACGGACAAATGGAATGCTTCAGATTGCAGTAATGACTGAACCCAGAACCATGCCAGGACTGACTCTATGTTATTCGTACTTACTTATTGCGTGACAATTTATATTTTTGTATCTAATTTTATTTTTACTAATCTAGAAATATTATAAACGAGTAGTGCTTTTAAATAAATAAGTTTTATAAATAAACTGAGTTTTTTATCTTTTTAGTCGTTGACAGGCCCACTCAGGTGTTAAGAGTGGAGTGGGTAGGTTTCTGGTGGGAGGCTTCGGCCGTGGCTAGTTACCACCCTACCGGCAAAGACGTGCCGCCAAGCGATTAAGTGTTCCGGTACGATGCCGTGTAGAAACGGATCAGGGGTATGGGTTAATTATAACTGCCATGCTTCTAACAGGTTAGCCCGTTAGCATCTTAGACTGCATCATCACTATAACTCTGTGTTTTGAAGTATCATACAGAATAAACTAGAACATAATGAACTTAAAACCTCAGACAAAATACTCTATAAGTAGGTAGTTGACAAGTGTATTTATAACTAAGTGGGTGTTCCGTTATAAGCACTGCGAGCACTGGCAGTGCTCTTTACTGGGGACTTACAGTGCTCGCAGTGTATTTCGGAACGAACATGACAATAAATTGGCATTTTTCACTTTGACCTTTTTCCTTGTTTCTGAGTTATTGCATTTACTTATAAACAACATGTTATTTTCGTATTTTGCGTTTTTTCCCGTTGAACTTTAGAAAATTGCTGACAAACTTAATTAACTTGGAAAAAGCAAAAATTACCGTGTACTTAGGGATCCAAAATAGAAAAATTAAGTACGTCTGAAAATGCCCGAAACAACCTGTTCACCACCTGCGACTCGGAAAGAAAAGATTTGGGAATATGATCAATATTACTTGGGAGAAAAGGATGAAGAAAACAGGAAATGTGGAGAAGGACAACTTAATTGGACTGGAGCTGAGGTACCTACTTATAAAATTCACTTTACTTTACACCCACTAACTATTACTAAACTAAGAACGAGCTGTGATAGCCTGGCGGTTTAGATATTCGGCTTCCTATTCGGGAGGTGGGGGGGTTCGAGCCTCGGGCACGGTTTTAAGACATCGATGGTTTTAAGTAAGTAATTAAATATAATAAATTAGGTACTCTTTAACGGCGAAGGAAAACGTCGTGAGGGTTTCTGTATGCTTAAGATTTACTTATAATGAAGATGAAAAGTCTTTCTATCCGCACTTGGCCAGTGTAGTGGACTATGGCCAAACCCTTCTCGTTCTAAGGGGAGAATCGAGCACAGTAATGAGCCGGCGATGGGTTGAAATCGCGAAATGATTATGATGATTTAACAAAGCTAAAACTAACTTACAATATTCGAAATGAAACTAATACCTACAATAAAAATAGAAACGTACCAAGATAACAAAGCGGAAGATTTATTATTTAACTATATGATGCCCGCGATTTCGTCCGCGTGGATAAATTTTTTTGATTCCCACGGGAACTCCTTAATTTTCCGAGATAAAATGTTCTTCCCCGGGATTCAAACTATCCCTATGCCAAAATCGGTTGAACAGATGGGCCGTGAAATCGTAGCAGACAGGCAGACGGACACATTTTTGCATTTATAATATTAGTATGGATTCTATAGGTACAATACATAATATCTATTATACTACTAATATATAACTCGGACACCAGAGCATCTTTATAATTTTGACTCTACAATGCAAAATAGGTGGACATTTGCTGCTCCTAAATTTAATCATTTAAAAAGATCTTAATGAGAGGAGAGTTTTTCAGTCATTAGAATCGTACACTGGTCATTTCATCCGGAACACGATGCACGGCTTTGGAGACTACCGCTGGCGTCATCACGGCCATGAAAACGCTTTTGTCACCTACGAGGGACACTTCTACTGCAATAGGATGCATGGCTACGGGACTATGTCGTATCCTGATGGGAGGACGTTCAGCGTAATTATACTAATTCACTCTATCTTCATCTTTTAATTCTACCGAGATTTTTTAATCGTAATAGAATTAGTTCACAATTTATTTGCCATCCCGATTTTAGATACAAAGAGTAATTATAGATAACCAATTAACTCCTATCTTTTATTTCTACCGAGATTTTTAAATCTGACTAAGTTTGTCCACAATTTATTTCCATCCCGATTTTTGTAATTAGGGATAGGTACAAAGTACAATTTAGCGACCACAAGATTATAATATCGAAGGTAAAGCAAGATGATCACTATTTTGTTATATCTGCTACAGAATGTGGCATAACCACACCAATCTAGACAAATAAAGACTTAAAGCTGACTATACTTTCAGGGTTTATTCTTTAATAACGTACGATGGGGTCCAGGAGTCCAATCTCACGCTGACGTCCACGAGGACGTTGGTCTGTGGCGTGGATGTCAGCTTGTGCGGTTGGCATGGAGACCAGAAGGTCCCAGCATCGTTCCGGATTTTGTGAATTCAAGCACAGGACGAGCAATGGTTGAACCGCAGAGAACTATGTTGACAACAGAAGTTAAAACAGTACCTACGTATTGCTGCTACATTTCTAGTTTTTTTTTAATCCACTACAAGTTATCCTGTAGGCGATGATGCAGTCTTAAGACGATAGCGAACTCATCTGTTAGTGTTAGGGGTATGGCAGTTATATTAAACCCATGCCTACCCCTAATCGGTTTCTACACGACATCGTACCCGAACGCTAAATCGCTTAGCGGCACGTCTTTGCCGGTAGAGTGGTAACTAGACACGGCCAAAGCCTTCCCAATTCCCAAATTGACCCTGCCGGAGATTGAACCCGGGACCTCCCACGTTATGACAACAGCGCTTATGAATGCGCCAGGGAGGTTGTCATATGATTAGATTGGATCGATTGGACATGTGATTAGATTGGCTTTTTAATTTAAATGAAATCCAACATAATACTTATATACCTACCTGCAAAATATTAACGTTATGAAGCAATGTGATTGCCGCTATTATGCATGATATGCCTTTTTAATTCTAGATAGGTGAGACAAACAAAGCCTTGGAGCTCCTTAAACAATGCGGTGCAGACCCGCGGGTAGCAGTAGACAAATGGAGCAAAGTCTACCCTAAAGGTTGTACAGACCTGGCAAGTCCTCTATGCTATACAGAATATTTCGATCATGACTATTATAATGGAAAGATTTATACTTTAAAAGAGGTGGATGTCATTCCGGAAAAAGTGCAGGTTTGTATAAATCGTATGTACTCGTAGAAGTATAGATTCGTTACTATATCATAGGCTGTGGAGTATAGTGGCACAAGGTGTGACCTGTGAATACACATGCAAAATACATAAAAAATATTAAATTATCCAGGATAGGACGTCTATCAGTGACAAGGAGAACGACGATGATAACCTGTGTTAAAATGGGTTCTAACTTCTAGTAATTCGGACTACGAAGCTATAATAAACAGCTTAAAACTACCTACTACTTTTCAACCTGCTCTCGTAATTAATAAAATCACGTCCAAGTTATAAGACCCAGCTGATGTAGATATACTATTTATTCCTTTATTTATTTATTTAATACTTTATTGCACACAAATACAGGGGATAGTTTACAAAGTAAACAAAACACATAACAAAGTTTTGCATGCAAAGGTCCTTTGTAAAAAACTAATGAAGGAAACGTCTAAGACCTTCATAATTCTAATTTAAACATACTATATTATAATATACAGGATAACGAGGTGGAGCAGGATACTTCAGAAAACGGCGACGCAACTAATGGTACCTTTTACGCTTGGAATAATAACAATATGATGATCAACATAATGAAGCACAGCTACAAGCATGACAGACAACGGAGCAGAGCGGGGGTAGATCTGAAACCCACTCTTTGTGGACCTAGGAGACAGTTCAAACCTCCCGGCGAGCACGAAATAGATTGCAGGTTTATTAAATTTATAATATAATATTGGTATCAGATTATCTAGTTTATGGAACATTTTGAGAATGTAGAAACAAAGTTGTATAGTCATACTTGGTATATTACAAAAAAAAAATCTGGTAAAAGGAACGTAAAAGGTGACCTTATGCAGAAATTACTAACTATACAAACTAATCTTACTCGTATTATTAAACTTCACTTTGTTAATGCTTGAGTAATTTTTTCTTGCACTTAACAAAAGATTTTTCATTAAAACTTCATTTGGTAACCCATTGCACAGTAGCTTACTACACTACTACTACTTTAGTTGGTTTACTAGGAACATCCATAATCACAATTATTATTCCATGATTGCTTTCCAGGACATTACTTATGGCCGCTTATTTAGATCGAGTCGAGGATGTTGCTCATTTGGTTAACGAAAGAAATGTTCATCCGGACATTGCTGATGTCCAAGGAAATTCAGCTGTTATGTATGCCACTGTAAGTGTTAACCGAACCCAATAGTCTTTGCCAAACGCTGGGTTCCTTCATTTGACAAGTATCTGCTAGTTTTTTAAGTCTTTATCTCTGAATGTCTCGCACATCTCTGGTTTTAAGGCCTTACATCCGATGATTCTCTTTAGGTTGGAGATCAACCAGATGTTATACACTTCTTGGTGGAAGCTGGTGCCAATGTGGACTCTTACAACGACAACTGTTGTACTCCTCTTGGGGTGGCTTTAATGCGATATCTATGCACTGAAAATGACATACCACCCAGTGGAATGCTACATGGTTTAATACCACCTTCTGTGGGACAAGCACCAGGTTTAGCTTTTGTTAAAACTCAAGCAGTTGCACTTGATTTTCTTATTTAAGGTCAAAGTTCAAAGAAAGCTGTAGTTCGTAGTACTTACCTGCCTTTTAAAATATCATCATTTTTATATTTTTGTTTAAATAAAGTAATTGTTATTTAGCATCTAAAATGTTCACGACATTAATGTTCCCAGTCCCCCGCCTCAACATAGCCGTTCCCTATAGTCGATCATTACCATAGTTTCTGTAAAATTTTAATAAGAACACATTTTAATGAAAACATTATTTATCTACTTAGCACCTGTCGAACCGATAGTGCTTGAGTGGAATATGACACGTGAACAGCTATCTAATACAACGTTTAGTGCGTTAACAAAGAGTCCAAGTAAAAGTGCCAGAAGTATGAGTTCGAAGAAAATTAAATCTTTAATATCGATCAGGGACCAACCGTCTTCTAGAAAGAAAACTGAAACTGCACAACATAAAGGTTTGGATACCGTTTATGAATCGTATGAATCAATTTCCGAGGATAAGACTCTCTATAACAGTGTGAATCGTGAATATTCTATTTTAACGACTGATACTTTTACGCCTATAAACGGCTTTGGGACTAGATCACCTGTACCGTATGTTTTCAATGTAACTGATATGATCAAAGAAGCCGATCTTGACACATTGGAAGATGATTCTAAGAAACCACCAGAAAAGCCCATGAAAAAGATGTTACCATCTAAAACATTTAAAGACACGAGAAAAACGAGCAAAGAAGTTATGTGGCAGCATTCTGATAAGGAAGAATTATCAATAAGTAGCGCTGAGAAACTTAAAGCAAATAAGTCAGTATCAACACGTATAATTAACTGAATTGTCGTTACATCGTTGCACTATGCACCGCCTTCCCTCCTATGTCTACACATGAAGGAAAGACAAGCATTGTATAGAAGTAAGGCGTTCTGGCTGTGAAGTATTCTGTGGCGTAGCGCCTGCTTCTATACAATGCTTGTTTGTTGCGGAAGTCCATAAAAAGAAATAACAAAATCTTATGTGTTTAGGTACTTGCATAAGCTTTCGTGAATTATTGGTCATCTAAGTTGAATCTTTGTACAGTTCATCCAAATAAGTTGAAACTTTGTACAGTTTTTTTAAGACTTACGCAAAGATTTCTGAGTTCTGACATAGTACCATCAACGTTCTATTACAGGTGCCGTGCGAGTCGCATTAATTACAGTGCATGCCGGGAATACGCTAATTAGCTATAAAATCCATTAATCCAATGAAATAATTTATTACTTTTAAGCTTTTTATTCTCATACTCTTGTCATCACAGGTTATCAAAAATAATGAGTACTATTCTACAATTATTATCGGACGGTGCTGATCCAAAGATAGTTCGGTTTCCACAACCAGCTCTTTTGATGGCTGCTATGTCTAAGTCCCCTGATTTGGTACGACACTTAGTGCGCTGTGGGGCGGACATTAACGAAAATTATCACCAGGTAAGAGAAATATGTTTATTTAAACGATTCCTAGTATAAAAAGTATTTGACACTAGGCCCAAACACTTTCTTATGAAAACTTTCATCACACAACGATCAAAACAGACCTCGGTGGATCAAAATAAACGAAGTAGTAGAAAGTACCTTCTCAATGAAAACGCTACATAATAATATAGCGTCGAAATATAATTCGATGATGTCTCACTGGAACGTTCCTACATTGAAATAAGATGGCGTGGTTTTATAGAGTGCGTTTCTGGCACCTTTCTCAGGAAACTAATCTAAACTAACTGCTGATTTTGTTTGCATCTAAGAGCTGGTTACTATTAGTGGTCTCAGCAAAACTTCCCATGCTCTTATTTATCTAGTTTTATTTATTTTTACATAATTATTATTCATTTTATAAATATTTTTATTTCGAAGGTTTTAAATTATACTCCTTTGGACGTAGCCGTTTCCCGTACGCTAACTCAGGATAATCTAGAAATGGTGATAGCTCTACTAGAATGCGGTGCAGACGCACAGCACAGGCTGGTTTATGAACAAGATTCTAACGCTCCAGCAGGCGAACTAATACTCGGGCCGACACTTTTACACACTGTTTTAGCGAAAAAGACTGAAAACGACGTCGAAGAAGATGTAAGTGTTCTTACTTAGATAATGTTATGGAAGCGCAAGATTGTGTAGATTTTTTGATGAGTGAGTGGATGGCTTAGTAATATGTACCTACAAAAAATCGGCCAAGGGCGAATCGGAGTCGCACATGATGGGTTCTGTACCATCGTACAAGATTTAGCACTGTACTTATTAAATACAAGTTTATTGTATGGGGGACCCCCTTTAATTTATAACTTTATTTAATATTTTATTTTAATTAGTTTGTTGTTTTAACATCTATATAGGATACTCTTTAAAAATTTCACATGTCTATCTATTACGGTTTAAGAGATACAGCAAAAAACGCCGAAAAAATCACGTTTATAGTATGGGCGCCCTTTATTTTTAATTTCATTTATTTTTTATTATTAATTATTGTTAAAGCGGCAATAGAAATACACATTCTCTGTAATTTTCAACTACCTAGCTATTACGGTTCATCGGACGCAGACCACTGACAGACAGATGGACAGACGGATGGACAGCGGAGAATTAGTAATGGGTTTCCGTTGGCACATTCAGAACATGACCTATTCATCAAGATATGATTTAAAAAATATAAATCCACGAGGATGAAGTTACATGAAAGTTTGAAAATTATATTTTATGCATAATTTTAACGAACCCTCGTTAAAATCTCATTAAAAATATGCATTGCTGAAGTAGCAAATATAGATAAAAACTAAAATTAAAGGACTAAATCCGAGTAAATCAAAATTACAGATCCGTCATCAACTAATGGGACTATTGTTTGAATATAACTGCAATCCTACAATACATTACAAAGGTCGCGCTGCTATAGATGTCGCAATGAGCAAAGGGAATGAAGTTCTAAATATCATCATAAAGAACCCGAAAACTGATCTGAATGCTGTTATAAACAAATTTAATCAAAGTATACTCGTGAAAATGTTCAGTTTTCCTTATTTTAAGACCATTACAAGTGCGGAGCGATTGCAATGGGTAAAGTAAAAAATCTTTCTCTCTATGCTACTTTACTACCTACTAATTGTATCGTGAAAGCGATTTAAATTCGTTCGTTGCCATATAAAATTTTTAATTATATTAATTATTTCTTACAGCTAACAGATCTATTATTGTTCGGAGCTGATCCGTTGCTAAAATGTCAAAATCGAGATGAAACATATCAAAATATATTTGTTTTCGCCCAAAATACTTTGCTGACAATGGATCAGAACTCTCGCCCTAAAACTGCTAACCAACCTGGTAATCACTGATTAGTGATTGTTAACAGTTTCTTATTAACATCATCATCATCAGCTTGTAGATGTCTTTGGGTATTTCCCCAAGAGAGAGCCACCACACCCGGTCCTCAGCCTTCCTCCTCATCAAGCCACTTCTCGTCACCTTCTTTATATCGTCGGTCCATCATGCTAGCAGAAGGCCGTCCCACAGGAAAGTTCTAGATTGGAGACTCAAGGCCCACAAGTAACGTTTATAGTACAAGTGTCCTCAAGCACGATTGACAGTCCAGGATAGAAGAGGGAAAGTCCATGATAAATAACGGGAAGTGGCTGGATGATGGAATATTAAGATCGCGTGGCACAAGTTTAGAAATACCTCTGTCTCATAGACCGTAATGATTAGGCAAATTATTCTATGTATTTTAACAGCACCGAAACCATCCGACACTAAAGTTGGGAAAAAAGCTGAGAAACTGAAAAAAGATGTTATGGCATCCTCTAAACAACTAGGGAAAGGCGCTGACGATTTTGAAGATTACAAGCAGGCGATTGACCTTGTGACCGAATGTGCTAGACTTATCTATACTAGATGGCTGCAGGCCAAGCTCATGAAAGAACTTGTTGCGACTATTGATAGGTAAATAAATAAGGTATTAAAGGTAAGTAAGTTACATTAACAAACGCGTTGTTAATCTTTTAGATCTGGATGGGAAAAAAGATGTATTCATTCAGTGCATAATACTTTATGGATCGAATCGTCTCTTCTCGTTGGAATCAATCTCAAAACGAACAAACTATCTTCAGCTCCAAATGTAGAAAATTGTTGAAGTAGTTTATACCGAGTTAACCAACTGGGTTTTATCTTTCAGATACAAACATAGACACTGGCACATGATACTGAAGTCGTGTCAAAGGAAGCGAAGCACAGGACTATGGCTTTCCCCTCAACGCTGTCTCGAAATATGGGACATTTTATCTGATACCAGGAATAAGATATACAAAGATCAACGTGTTCTCACCCATTTATTAAGCATAGTTATATTTTTATCCTGGCAGAATTACGGTCGTCTTACTAGTAACCAGGTTCCTGATACAAACCTCACTGCGTCAGTAAAAGATGCCATAGCAGACGACGTGGGGACAATTTTACGTCAACATAAAGCTGACAAAAAATTTAAAGTGAAGCTCCCATGGAAACTATCATATGTAAAGCCGGAATTGATTATAGACGTAAGTTAACCAATTCTCTCCCAATACCCAGTACCTAGGTATCCCTATTTTTGGGTACCTATAGCTATAGCACGAAGTTGAGATTTACAGTAGCCAAACTTTACTGTACCTACGCTTAGTCTAAGACTAAGTTTTTACATTGCAAATTCGATTGATCGTATTGAGCGTTCGATTATATTAGCGTCTGAGTAAAATGAAAGAATTTGCAATTTAATTAATAGGTAATTGTAGGACCTACCATTTGATATGGAACCCTATTCCATAAGTTCCCGCGGGAACTCTTTAATTGTCCGAGATAAAAAGCCTATGTGCTATTCCCTGACTATAATCTATCTCTGTGCCTTTCATTCAGATCGTTCAGCCGTTCTTCCGTGATTGAGTAACATCCATCCATCCATCCATCCATCCAAACTTTCGCATTTATAATATTAGTATAGATTCTCAGGTGTTTGTAATACCTACTAATTATAGGCATAATCCAAAGTTTTTTTAATGTTTCTTTCAGGACTCAAAATTTAACGTCTGCTTTGAATGTATCCTACCACTGAGTGACGAAAAGATTTTGTGTAATTGGTGCAAGCAGATATCTTTTTGTTCGTTTGATTGCATGAAATACAACGTCCAGCGATCAAATTGTCATCCATGTAGCGATTATTTGAAAATGAAGTATTTTTCAAGCTCTGATGAAAATTTCCAACATCTTGTATAGGTAGTTCTCTAATTTTTTACTATTTTTAATACTTACTTACTTAAGTAAGTACTTACTTGAATAAAATTATACACCTACCTACCAACCATGAACCAGCCTTTTTACTTCGGAATACTTAGATAAAATTGATTAGAAACCGTAGACAGAGTAAGATATATAGACGACGCCATATCTCCTTTTCACTCCCACATGAAAGAGATGCAGTGTTCGGATGTTACACAAGATAGAATGAGAAAAAAATATGTGTTTTTCTCTCCCTTTCTGCGTGTCACGGGTGTTGTGCCTATTGCATACTAATAATTATTGTGCCCATAGAAATATGAACGGCAGTCGTAATTCCTAATTCCATGATTGTGCCAGACAAATTATGACGTTTGTATGACGTTTGGGAGGTGTTTCATAGTATTACCTATCCCTTTCGGTTACACGCTGGTTCTAGAGGTTCCTTCTTCCAGGGATGTAACGGAGGTAAGTTTATCGGAACCGAATTCGGAATCGGAGTTTTAAAATTTGATTTATCGGAACCAGAGTCGGAGGCAGAGTCGGAGTCAGAGGCAGAGTCAGAAGTGGTCACAAGAGAAATATTTTTCATTTAAGTAAGAACACATAAAAACATTATTATTATTATTATTATTACTCTTTATTTGTACACCACAACACAAAAATATAAAAAGCACAACAGAAAAGACTAAGAAAGAAGTAGAATACAAAAAGGCGGCCTTATCGCTTAGTAGCGATCTCTGCCAGGCAACCTTTGGATTAGGAGAAGTTAAGGAGATTAACTTGCGGGTGGTGTATTAATATAAACATACAAACAAATACCTACATACTACTACATTTATGTAGTAACTGTTTACAGTTACACAAATAATATAACGCTTATAATAAATATAGGAAAATAAACTAATATATATTATGTATTTAATAAACTAATATATATTACATAAACTACCAAAAAAAAAATTATAACTAGTCGTCTGTATTATGGTGATAAATAAAAATTCTTGACAGATTTTTTAAATATTTCTAGTGACTTTGATTGTCGTATGCTTAATGGGAGAGCATTCCATAATAAAACAGCTTGCACTGTGAAAGACTGCGTATAAAACTTTGTCTTATGCGACGGTATGCATAAAATTAATTTCCGGGATGTACGCATTTCGGACTGATCTCCCACAAAATTAAACTTCTCCTTAAGGTAAGAAGGAGTTTTTGGGTCAAATAGCACACGGTACAGAAGTGAAAGAACATGAAGATCCCGGCGACGGCGAATAGGAAGCCACTTGAGCATTTGACGAAATTTAGATACGTGGTCATATTTACGAAGGCCGAATATGAACCGAATAGCAAGATTTTGGAGTCGCTCAAGTTTGTTAAGTTGATCCTCAGTCAAATTAAGATAGCTTGCGTCTGCATAATCGAGAATAGAAAGTAGGAGGGAATGTGCTAACATAACTTTGGTTGGAATTGGCAAAACAGAACGAAGACGACGCAATGAGCTCATTGCAAAAAATGATTTTCTACTCAGCTCTTTAATTTGTGTGGACCACGATAAATCCCGATCCAAATATATGCCAAGGTCTTTAGTACAATCACAGTAAGGTATAGTAACACCATTGTATATAATAGGAGGGAGATTTTGCCAATCAACTCGAACAATCATCCTAGGACTACCAATAATGATAGCCTGAGACTTAATCGGGTTAACCTTGAGCCCATACCGCCTGCTCCATTCGGAAATTGTAGCTAAATCTTCATTGATAGCAGACACAGTAGAACTAAGGCTATCAAGAGGAGTAGGGCGATATATTTGAATATCGTCTGCATACATGTGATAGAGAGAAGATATGTTTTTCGTGATAGAGTTAATAAAGATAGCGAAAAGTAAAGGGGATAACACGCCACCCTGAGGTACCCCGGCCGTAACATCGCACCATGATGAAGCGGTCTCGTCAACTCGTATGCGCTGTCGTCGGCCACTGAGGTAACTCCGAAACCAGTCAACCACCAACGGAGACATGTTAATAGATTGCAGCAGACTCACCAGAATATCATGATCAACAGTATTGAAAGCATTGCTGAAATCAAGTAGAGTCAGAATTGTAAGCTGCTTATTGTCCATGGACCATCGAATGTCATCAGTAACTTTAATGAGAGCAGTAACCGTACTATGACCGGGACGAAATCCGGATTGCAAAGGATTAAGGAGTGAGTGTCTATTAAGGAATAAGCTGAGTTGTTGGAAAACCAATTTTTCAAGTATTTTGGATAAGAATGGGAGGATCGAAATTGGGCGGAAATCACTCACAACTAAAGGGCTTGTTTTCTTTGGAAGTGGAATGATTTGTGCCTGTTTCCAGGCCTCAGGAAATTTGCCGGTGTTAATAGAATGGTTAAGGATATGGGTAAGAATAGGAGATACAATATTTAGGATGGGAATGATCATGTTACGGCTGATGTCATCAGTACCGACTGCATTCGAGGAAATGGACAATATGTTCTTTTTAACATCACGTTCAGTGAAAGACTCGAAGGTAAACGGCGGAAAGTCAGGAGTTGAGGTGGATGAAAGAATACTAAGCGTACGTTCTTTATCGTCACTGTCAATTGTATCAGAAGTAGAGAAATGTTTATTATGGAGATCTATATCTATATTAATAGAAGAATTATGGGAAGATTTACCAACTCCAAGCGACTCAAGAAATTTCCAGGTTTTAGCGGTATTGCCGCTCTGAACTGAATTATGAATGTGGCGTCGTTGTGCATCTCTACACATTGTATTGCAGCGATTCCGCACTTTATGGTACCTCAAGCGATTATCATCAGAGTCCTTTAATTTATATTTGTTTTTAGCAGCATTCTTTTTTTCCATTAACCTCTTAATCTCATCCGACAACCACGGGGCTGGAAGGTGCTTAAGTTTAACAGGCCTTATGGGCGCATGAGTATCATAAAGTTGAGTCAACAAAGTATTAAGCACCTCAACTTTAGTATCAATCGCATCCACGTCTGTGACAGCAGACCAATCTAGGTTGGCTGCGTCATCACAGAGGCGATCCTTGTCAATTCCACCAAAGTTACGTTGCAGAAGTATTCTCGATTTAGCTTTAGGAGGACGAATTTTATAAGAGAGGAAAATCAAATCATGATAAGAAAACGCATCGGCTGGGCACTGACCATGATTTGAGACGAAATCTGGTGAGGAGACCAGGATAAGGTCTAGAAGAGAGGGAGTACAGCCGGGAGAGAAGTGTGTAGCAGCAAGGGGTAAAGCATGCAAATTGCAGGATTCTACAATAGACAATAGCTTCTTGCTACGGCTATCATCCTTGTGCAAACACGTATTAAAATCTCCCATGAAAATAGAGTGGCTGTATAAGGGAATCATATTTTCCAGCAAGCTTTCGAAAGAGTTGAAGTAATTAGAGATAGGTGGACAATAGAATACGCCAAGAAGAATTTTAGTGTGAGATAATGTAATTTCTACCAATAAATGTTCCGCCGCATCTGGTAAAGGAGGTTGTGCAGACGAGCTAACAATAGAAAATGGAATGTGAGATCGTAGATAGATCGCTACTCCACCACCTCCCCTACCCACACGATCGTTGCGGATGAGCCTAAATCCTGGAACTGAATAAGATGTAGAAGGTAAGCAAGGTTTAAGCCAGGATTCAGAAACGAGAATTGCGTGTAAGTTACGAGAATCAAACGACGCAAGCATATCGGGATAATGAGCCGGGATACTTTGGGCATTAATATGGATGACATTAAAGTGTTTCAGACTATCTGAGAAGTTAGAATCAAGGACTTCATTTATAGGAAGGAGAGATGTACTGTGAACCAAGAGAATATAACCACTACGTTTCTGTGAAAACTATTATCACCAGATGAGGACGACATAGACAAAAAAAGATCACTATCAATACTATCTATAGACGACATAATATAAAATAAATATACTTATATAATAATATAAATAAATAAATGAAATAAAATATATTAACGATAACTAAACGCTAAAAAACTATCTACTTAAATTCTCCTAATCCGCCAGCTGTAATAAAGCAAAAAGAAATAAACTTGAATATTGAAAAATTTAAACATTAATTGTACAGTCATAATATCATGTGAATAAACATGGAACAAGCAGAAACAAAAATCAATAAGCAAAATTATAACTAAAATGCGTTGTAAAAATTAAACAGTGTGCAGTAAGCTTTACAAAAACTAAAAAGTCAAGTGGTAGGTTACGTTCCTAAACGAACCATCAATTGTCAAAGACAAATAGAGTAGTTTAGTGTCAGTGTCAGTCAGTTGTCAAATTTTGATTTTATGATAAGTTTTTATTGAGTACCTACATAGCTACGTTTTAATATTAAAGAGTTAGTTTTGAATAAGTTTAAAAAGTTAATAGAAAGACAATAATACTCGTAACAAACGTTAGGTACTTAATTGAGTCCAAACAAAACCGCACACTAGCAGTAAGGGAGAGTTCATCGGGACGCCCAGCGCACCTACTTTTTGACCACTCTTTTAACTCTTGAGACCTTTGGAGCTTCAGCAGCAGCAGCGGACACCGAGGCAGACCCGGCTACATCCTTGACTGGAGTCGGGATGGCGCTCAACTCCGACATTGTAGTAATACGGTGCCGCTTACCGTCGGAGTCTAACACCATGATGCTTCCATCTCTTGTCCAACATTTCGCTACACCGAAGCGCTGCCGAGCCGCTAAGAAGATCTTATGGCGGCTAGGGATAAGGAACTCAGATAACGTTACCCCAGAGCCCTTCAATTTAGTTTTAGCGGCCCAGACTTTGTCCCGTAGTGACAAATCTCTGAATTTCAGTAAAACTGCCCGTGGTTTGTCACCACCAGCACGACCCAAACGGTGACATCTACTCAAAGAGTCAGCTGAGAGCTGCTGCAGTCCCAGATGCTCGGACAAAACCTTTGGCACTGATGCGCTCGGATCTTCTCTATCCTCCTCCGCAACACCATGCACAAGAAGAATCTTTCTTCTGGAGCGCATCTCCAACTCATCTTGCTGTCTCGCCAGAAGCTCTACCTGCAGCTGCAGAGTTTCTAGGGCAGTCAAGACGAATGACCGGAAGGTTCCAAATTGGGAGTTTATATTTGATGAGGGGCTCGTGGCAGGGATTGCACCTTTCAACTCCTTCTGAAAATCAGCCTTTCTGGTGTTGAAGTGTTGGGTGATTTCACTTAACTGGCTCTTGATGGATTCCATTATTGTAACAAGACTTATTCAGTGTTAGTGCAAATTAAGTGAGGTTAGGCTATAGCACACGGTGTTCACAATCACAAGTGAGGTTTCTTACTGTACAAATAATTGTGAGCCAGCTGGCGGAATTAAGTTGATCACAGGTACATATTATTATTCTATGAATATACTGTATTTATAATTTTAAAGAATTAATTAAAATCAGAGCAGAAAAATATGACTACTTTATTTTAACGCCTACCCACATATGAACATCATTCAGTCAACCTTTTTTCATTTTATTGACCAAGCGAAGCGAAGGTCTCTGAGTCTACTTGAGTGAATTGGCACTTGTCCGTCCGTCCGTCCGTCCGTCCGTCTGTCCGTCTGTCAGAGCCTTATAACTTGTGAATTACTGAACGTTATTACTTCAAATTTAAATATAATATGTAAACCAATGGCCTCCCGCCGAATATGGCTTAAAAAGTTATAAAAATCTTTATTTCAGGGGGGCTCTCATAGAAGCGAATGCGGAGTAAAATATTTTTTATAGCGTTACATAGGGTTGCGGTATATCATTTTAAAGATAATGAGGAACAGAGTCCAAAAATATATTTTTTTTAATTTTTCCCCTAAAATTGACGAAATGGGAGGCTTTCAAAGTGGAGATTTTCTGACGTCCAAAGATGACCTCAGAACTCCCAATTTTCTGAAAGGCTGAGCCTGAAACTTGATTAATTATTTGAATTATATCCTGTACTTGAACAACAAATACTAAAATTAGATAAATATTATAAGGAAACGAAATTATTTAATTTTTAATGAGCTTCATCATTTTTAACAAACTTCACAATTATGTCAATAGATGGCGCTCTGTACAAGTTTATTCGTTTGTGCTTAAGAAAAGGCTGAGCCTGAAACTTGATCACTTATTTGAATTATATCCTGTACTTGAACAACAAATACTAAAATTAGATAAATATTCTAAGGAAACGAAATTATTTAATTTTTAATGAGCTTCACTATTTTTAACAGAACTTCACAAAGATGGCGCTCTGTAAGTGTATGGATACCGCGAGGTCTCAGTTCGGGGCGAACCACTAGTTATAAAATAACCTTTTATCGTTAAATTTCTATTTGCTATGCTTCGACCTCCGATTAAAACCTCCGATTAAAAAGTTTCGGAACCGAAATCGGAACCGAAAGTGTAATAATAATCGGAAGTTCCGACTTAACGGAATCGGAATCGAAGCTCCGTAACATCCCTGCCTTCTTCTATGTTAGAAACAGAGAAATCGGGAAAACTCCTCCCGATTTCTCCCATTTTTAGGGTTCCGTACCAAAATGGTAAAAATGGAACCCTTATGGTGCGACTTTCTCCGTCCGTCTGTCCGTCCGTCACAGTCGATTATTTCAGTAACTATTAAAGCTATCGACATGAAATTTGGAATAGTTGTGTATAATAGTGGCCCAACATCATTAAAATAAAAACAAATCGAAAATTATTTTTAGTTTAATAAAAAAGGGGGAAAATCGGGGGTTTGAAATTTCAAAGTATGATAACTATACTGAGTGGGATATCATATGAAAGGGCTATACTTCTACATTCTAAAGCAGATTTTTATTTATTTTTATGCATAATAGTTTTTGATTTATCGGGCAAAATGTCGAAAAAAATACCGTTCTCCCCCCCTTATCTCCGAAGTTTACCAATTGAAAAATCTGAAATAATTATGGTCAATAGAAACTTATGTATATTTTACAGGAAAAATAAAACCAACGCTCTAACTAGCAGTTTTTTTGATATTAACAATAAACCTCTACAAACAAAGTTAGTTTTGCGGTTCATTTCGTCTTATTTCTAATACGTCATAAATCGTAAAACTTACTACAGGTTTGTACGGAACCCTCGGTGCGCGAGTCCGACTCGCACTTGGCCGGTTTTTTGGGTGTGTTCCGAAATACACTGCGAGCACTGTAAGTCCGCAGTAAGAGCACTGAACAGTGCTCGCAGACCGCAGTGCTTATAATCGGAACACCCACTTAGTAACTGGCTTTACGGGTTAAGTCTGTGGTTCCAGCCCTAAATAATTATACACTGATTTCTCCCGAACTCTATAATGTTGGTAACACTCACGAGACAATTGAAAATCATTGTCAATGTCAAGTGTCAATCAAAATTGCAATTTGCAATTTCAAATTGTCAATACCTACTGCTACATCCTAAGATTTTTCAATGTTTTTTAAAAATAACTAATGAGAAATAGTGTTTTCAAACTTAAACTCACTCATACAAGAATGGCTTCGTCGGCTAAAAAGCTCAAATTATCAGCGCCGTCGTCAAGTATGGAAAACAAAACCAAAATCGATGATTTTATGAACCAAATACAAAAGAGGCGGGAAGAGACCGCCGAATCAATCATAAAGTTTAATTTCAACAAGAAACGTGTGAGGATTATATCTCAGGAGCAAATGGTTGCGGATGGATCCGAAGGTAATGAGTCCTCATTACATAATAACTTGAATTTCCTTTTGAAAACCGGTTTTCTCCAACTCAAGTTTTAGTATATGTTTCCACCTAACTATCTTCTACACGCTTAGTAGGAGTAATTCTGGGGTATAATTCATATAACCGGCTATATTAGCTAATATTTATCTGCATTACACCAACTGTGTGTTAAATAACCTTTTCAACTAAAATCTGTTATGTCCCGGAGACGGACGCCCTGAAAAACAAAGGTTCTGCTGGAATTTCTAAAACCATGTGGACAAAGCTATATACGAATATAAGGCTTTTTTATGCGGTCAGAATCCACATTTCACAGGCATCAGTTAGTTATAGAAATTGCTGTTAAATTTATGTTTCAATATTTAAATGTTTATAATATTATGTGCAGGTATAGTTTACTGGATGTCAAGGGACAGCAGAGTGCAGGATAACTGGGCTTTTCTGTTTGCGCAGAAGTTAGCTTTGAAGAATGAAGTACCTCTCCATGTATGTTTCTGTTTAATTGCCAAGTATTTAGATGCATCCGTTAGGCAGTTCCATTTTTTATTAAAAGGTCAGTACTTCTGGTGTTTTGCATTCCTTTTATGATATTGTCACACCTGTAATTTTTTTAATCCACTACAAGTCAGCCCTTGACTGCAATCTCAAGTAGTGGTAAATGATTATGCAGTCTAAGATGGTAGCAGGCTAACCTGTTAGGAGTAGGTATGGCAGTTATGTTAAACCCATACCCCTAATTATTGGCTTCTATATGGCATCATACCAGATTGATTGCTAAATCGCTTGGCTGCACATATTTTCCGGTAGGGAATAGGGTGGTAACCCTATTCCCCTAACCCTACCACTTTTACGTTGCATAAACTGTAAAATAATAAAAAGAATAATAATGGAATGTGTAATAATGTGAGGGAAATAAAGCTATAATAATAATAATAATAGGGTGTTACTAGCCTCACCCTAAGCTTCCCACCCATGAATGTAGAATTTTAGTATTACTCATTCTATTTCAATGTTCCCACCAGACCAGACCAGCATAAATTTAGAAATTATAAATTCCCAAATTGACCCTGCGGGGGATCGAACCCAGAACAGCATCACACTACTGTGCCAGGGAAGTGGTCATATTGACATAAACAAAAGCTTTTAATTAACATTATTGTACTTAGTACCTACCTTCGAATTTATACAAAACAAAATTATGTGTCAGTTACTACTATAATGCACTTACTATTCATTCTATCTAATTTTTTTTTTTTTTTTTTTTTTTTAATTCATTATAGGCTTACGCTTGACCACATCACACCTGATGGGAAGTGATGATGCGGCCTAAGATGGGACGCGCTTGCCTAGAAGATGCCTATTCACTCTTGATTTAAAGATACCCAGATTGTAATTGGTGGGAAACACAGTTTTAGGTAGTGTTCCAGACCCTAGCCATGCGAATGAGGAATGAATACTAGAATTATGAATATAGAATTTACTGAGAATAGGATGGACATTTTGCCATATTTTAATGTCACTGCTGGAAATATATTTTGTAGTACTTTTTGAAGAATTTTTCATATGATTAGGTCTAGAGAAAGTAGCAGCGGAATGCAAGAAGCTGAACATATCGTTCCACCTGCTTGAAGGCAGCGGTGCAGAGGCCTTGCCGCAGTGGGTCATAGAGCACAAGATAGGGGCTGTGGTGTGCGACTTTAACCCACTGCGAGTTCCCATGAGCTGGCTGGACGGAGCCAAGAAGAAGTTTAAAAAGAATATTCCATTAATTCAGGTAAAATCAAAATATAAGGAGCACAGATCTGTTTATAGTCGAAGGACTGATCGCAGATAGAGGTGATGGCGGGTTCTTCATAATGTTCTCCAAAGTGTTTGGAGTCTGCCAATCCGCACTTGGCCAGCAGTGTGGTGGCCAGACCCTCATTCTGAGATGAGACTCATGCTCAGGAGTGAGCGGGCGATGGGTTGAAATGATGATGATGATAACAGGTACATATTGGTGCTAATTTGGTGTGTTCTTAATTAAATTAAGTGCTCTTATAACTTTGGAATATACTTTATTATAACTTTGGAATATACTTTACACAGAATGAAACTTTGGCTAATTTGACTTTGAGACCATTTTACATAGCAGAGGCGCCGCTGGTTCTATCATATTTCATACAAAATGTATGCAAGCGGCGGGACGCCGGGTATACTGAGGCGGCGAGGCGCGGACGCTGCTTTCAGGCGTCAAACACGAAACTAGCGACGGCGACAGCGGGGCGATGTGGTCCGAGAGCTGGCGACGAATTTCGGGAAGGTCCTTTAAGGCAAGCTGAAATTGTGAAAAAATATAATTTCGTCCATTGGCGAATCCAGTACTGTCAGTTTGGTATTTTGCGGTTATTTCGCGACTGCACAGCATATAACATTTGCAAAAATAAATCCAAAAAATCATTTTTTTGGCAACTTAATTTTTTTATTTTTAAATTTAATACTTATAGAATTCGAAAAAAAAAATCCCACGTTTTTGTCGGTTATAAAGTATTACCAGACCTCTTCAAAATTCTTCCCGAAATTCGTCACCAGCTCTCTGACTAATCGCATCGCCCCGCTACCACTCATACTTCCAAGGCCATACCACCGCCGCTGCTCCCGTATATATCCCGCGCCTAATCATGTATGATCAATGAATGATTGTGTACTGTGATACAAATTTTAAAAAAAAATTGTATCTTTAAAGGTAGACGCACACAACGTAGTGCCATGCTGGGTGGCGTCAGACAAACAAGAGTACTCCGCCAGAACAATCAGGAACAAAATCAACTCAAAGTTAGACGAATATCTCACAGAGTTTCCACCTGTCATCAAACATCCCTACACCAGCAATTTTGAACCAGAGGTAGGTATGCAAATTTTATTTATTCGCCAATTTTCTTTTGAATGCTATCTATTGCCTCATGGATATATATTATTTTCTAAAAAAATTCACTTTCAAAATTTTTACTGATTAGTGATTACTAAAATAGAGGATCTTCTAAAAGACGTAATACCTACATCCCCTGTTAGTCTTAATTTAAATGTCATGTGTTGTTGAATTGGGATTCAAAACATAAATCAAACTTAACTTTAGTATACTGTTCACACTTCTGCATATTTAAATTAAAGCCTTTTAAAATTTTATATAGATGTATGCTTTTGTGTATAACATCTCTTTTTGTAATCCTTTTAATTCATACTTTATTATTTTGTTTACTTTCTTTTTAATTTATTATTTTTTACTTTTTTTTTGTAACGTAAAATATATTAAATAAAACATAATTTATTTTATTTTGTTTAATTTATTTGGTTTGTTTTGCAGGCAATAGACTGGGACGAAGCGATAGAAAGTCGAGAGGCAGACAAATCCGTAGGGCCCATAGAGTGGGCGACGCCTGGCTACGAGGGTGCAGTCTCAGTTCTCAAGAGCTTCCTCGACAAGCGACTCAAAGTGTTTGCTACCAAGAGAAACGACCCAACACAAGACGCTCTCAGCAATCTGTCTCCTTGGTACCATTTTGGTAACTACTCGTACCTTTACAATACACTTGCTCTTATAATAGCTATATAAGTCACCCCTCCTAAAACTATGAAGTAGACTTTTCCCACTCTTGGGCGATAAAAGTATTACCGCAAAGTTATGAGCCTACAAAGTCTACTAATAATTTTTGCACTAGTGCGGTTATATAATGGCCGCCATCTTTGTTGAGGCGTATATTTTTTGTACCAAATAATATGTATAATGAAAGTAAAATAGGCACATAGATAGAAAGTATATTTTTCCTGTCCACACATGACAGAAAAAAAACTAACAAATAGCATATAAAGGCTGACTTGCATATCGTTAGTGTCATGAAAAAAGTGACAGTGTGAGCAAATGCATTGTGTGATAAATTTGACAGTCGGAAATGAGGTGCCTATACTTCTGCGCGATTGTGAGTGTCTACTGTCTATTCCTATTTGCTCTGCGCAATTGGTTTGCCAATCAACCTTTCGTTTACCGAGTACCCAAGCGCAGTCTTATCCTCAGAGCTTTTTTGTACCTAAACGACGCACCAGACAAGTATCTAATGTAATCGGATCGATTTGTGGATTTTCAGTAAATGAGGCAATACATAAAACCATCGATATTTAAGCAGGTACTAGATGGGCCCTTTCATAGAAAAAATTTTGGGCGTCTGACCTGTAGCGCACGCTCCACACCTGTATAAGCCTGTCCTTGTCCCCGCCACAGCGCTGTCCCGCTTTTCAGACTAGATGGCGTTAGTAAAATAAGTTCACATTCTTTGTTTGACAGGGCTATGTAAATTGAGATCGTTGTATAAAACAATAGTATATTGTGATACAAGGGTGGGAAGTAGGTTATTGCAAACGAGCTGTCATTAATAAGCCCGAACCGAAGGTGAGGGTTTTTAATGTCACGAGTTTGCAATAACCTTCACACCCGTGTATCACACGACGTTTTTCAATACAGTTGTGGGAAATAGTAATAAACAAATCAAAGAATTACAAGTTTATTTCAACATACATACGTACATAGTAATTTATTCTGAAAATTGAGAGTAAAGCTTTACTAAAATTCAGTGAAATTTGCTGCTGTGCACGGGTTGAAGATCGCTCAAATCCAAATCGAACGCAAAATTCCATCTTGCGCAGGTTTCGCCTCGGTGGAGTTAATTCCATTTCATCATTAGTACTAGAACTCATATTAACAAAAATATAATCAATTTATCACATAAAAAATAAAAAAATTCAGCAAATGGCGCGTATTTACACCTAGACATATTTTTTTTTTTCAACGAAACTAGGCTACGGGTTCGTACCTACGCGTATACAGCCTATTCGATTTTTGTCAAATGTTGAAAATAATTAAATTAAAACTGGTAATTAAATATAATCAACAACCATTTAAAAGAATTTTGGAAATTCAATGCTTAAAACGTACGGATTCATTCATTTTTCCTCGTAAAAAGTCTATCCGATTATATTCTATGTATGAAAACTCCTTGCTACTAAACTTTTTTAATTGACTTGGAAAATTTAAAACTAAACTGCAAAAGTAAGTGTCGAGCTTGTAAAAGTAGGTAAGTCACGACCGTGTAAAAGTAAGATGCCTATGCGAAAGATTCAATTTTCGAATCATAACTACAGCCTCTGAAAGTGCGCCATGTTTGACAACTGTATTGAAAATAATATGTATTTGTGCCACAGATTACTGTAAATTAATGGTAAAAAGAAAGACAATCTAATTTCCACATTTTATCTGTATATTTTCGTAACTTTCAGGCCAATTATCAGTTCAGCGAGTGGCGCTATGCGTGCAAGAGTACAAAAAGCAATACACGGAGAGCGTGAACGCGTACCTCGAGGAGTCGATAGTGCGCAGGGAATTGGCCGACAACTTCTGTTTCTACTGCGAAAACTATGACAGTGTCAAAGGCGCCAGTGCGTGGGCGCAGAAAACGCTTGACGATCACAGGTATAGCAATACAACTCTTTCACAGATTTTTTTTTTTTTTTTTTTTTATCCACTACAAGTTGGCCCTTGACTGCGATCTCACCTGATGATGCAGTCTAAGATGCGGGCTAACCTGTTAGAGGCATGGCAGTTAATTAAACCCATACCCCTATTCGGTTTCTACACGGCATCGTACCGGAACGCTAAATCGCTTGGCGGTACGTCTTTGCCGGTAGGGTGCTAACTAGTCACGGCCAAAGCCTCCCACCAGGCCAGACCAGGGAAATTTCAGAAATTATAAATTTCCAAACCCTGCCGGGGATCGAACCCGGGACCTCCGCACGTTAAGGCAACAGCCCTCAACACTGCGCCACGGAGGTCGTCAAAATTTTGAAGGGTCTTTCAATTTTAGTAACAACTAGATGTAACCCGTGATTTTGTATGCGTGGATAAGTTTTTTACTCCCTCGGGAACTAAGGATCCGGAAAGATAAGGATATTTCCGGAATAAAAAGTAGCCCATGTTCTTCCCCGGGATGTAAGCTATTCCTCTACTCTATCAAATTTCATCAAAGTCTGTCTAAAAGATGGGCTGTGAAAGCGTAGCATACAGACAGACACACTTTCGCATTAATAATAATACTGTCCGTTTTCGTCTTCTTCGTCCGCGTGGATTTTGTGTTTTTAATTCCCACGGGAACTCTTCAATTTTCCGGGATAAAAAGTAGCCCATGTCCTTCCCTGGGATAAGATGGAACTAGCAAAAATCATCAAAATCAGTTGAAAAGATGGGCCGTGAAAGCGTAGCAGACAGATAGATAGACAGACACACTTTCGCATTTATAATATTAGTATGAATGATCTAGCGAAAATTACAAGAAAATCTACGTTGTTGTTCCTTTAATATCCTTGAGAGTGAGATAATAAAGATCAATGTGCACTTTTCCGCTCTTACGTGTAGTTTCGATCGTGACGTCAAACGACCTAGAGGCGGCATAAAGTATGTTTTATAAAACTTATGTCTCAAAACAAATTAATAGTAGATTAGTAGCCAAGGGCTGTAAGGCATCAATTGCAGCCCGAGATATTTAGGCGCACGAGCGCAGGGAGGGCGCCTATAGTTCGAGGGTGCAATTGATGCTTACACCCGAGCTAACTACTCTGCTTTACATCTCGATTGTGAGGTAAGTAGGTCCTTATTACCCCCAAATGGAGCTTGAAGGTGACCAATTAGCGCTCTAGGGTAATAATGTAGCTAGAAAAGCCCTAGGGCGGTAAGTAATTAAAAAAAAAACTCTTCACTCTTTCAAAAAGTTCGCGTACATCTAACCATCATACTTTTTTTAATTACTTACCGCCCGAGGGCTTTTCTAGCTACATTAATACCCTAGAGCGCTAATTGGTCACCTACAAGCTCCATTTGGGGGTAATAAGGACCTACTTACCGAATATGAGAGATGTAAATATGATTATCTATGCTTTAAATTACATTTTCAAAGCTGAATTAATCTTAAGAAGCCAAGGACGGCCTTTAATTCAGTAAAAACGTCATAATCATGAATACCCTGGCAGGGTCAATTCAGAAATATATAATTTTTTAATATTTCTGGTCTGATCTGGTGGGAGGCTTCGGCGGTGGCTAGTTACCACCTTACTGGCAAAGACAAGTAATTTAGCGTCCAACTACAATGCCGTGTAGAAATTAGAAGATTAGGGTTTAAACTGTCATACCCGTAACACGTTAAAAAAAATTCAAAATTCAAAAGTTTTTTATTCAAATAGACTTTTTACAAGTGCTTATGAATAGTCGAATGAATCTACCACTGGTTAGCCCGCTACCATCTTGGACCACCATCACCATCAGGTGAGATTGCAGTCAAGGCCTGACTTGTAGTGGCGTAAAAACTAAAATAACCAAGTTTTTTCTTTGTCCATGTGTCCATCACAAATTTCAGTTGAAGATCTTCGCTTCCAAACCCTTTAATAAATTTCCTTGTTTGCAGAAAAGACAAAAGAACACACATATACACGCTAGAGCAGTTATCCAAATCGCAGACCCACGACGACTTATGGAACTCGGCACAAATCCAGCTGGTGAAGGAAGGCAAGATGCATGGATTCCTGCGGATGTACTGGTGTAAGAAGATCCTTGAGTGGACGCCCGGTCCAGAGGACGCCTTGAAGTATTCCATTTACCTGAATGACCACTACAGCGTCGATGGAAGAGATCCAAGTGGCTATGTTGGTGAGAGTTTTTAAAATGTTTTTCTTGTTTTCGGAAACCAAATTTTCCAATATGTGAGTAGAATTTATGGATGCCTCCTTCTCGGTCCAACGAGCGCGGTGCGATGCATGGTAGTAAAAAGCACTATCTACCCAATTTTTTATTTTATTTTTTTCAATTTGTTTATTTAAAAAGTTTACACAAACCACACAAATATAATACACTCACTAGAAACTAACTAAGATCATGTAAATAAACTCTTATTTACTCAATAAAATAACATAAAAATAAAATGAAAGTTAGACTTGCATAATTTGCAATTGGGTATTTGACAACTATTATAGTTTGTCCATATTTTTTATTAGCTTTTTGAAGTTTGCATGCCTCTCATTCTCTCACATACTGAGGTAGCAAAGTAGTAGAAGGCTGCTTTGCTTTTTCACTGTGCGAGAGAATGAGAGGCATGCAAACTTCAAAAAGCTATTAATTAAATGGACAAACTATAGTCAAATCAGCAACTTTTTTTTTGTATGAAATTTTGAATTGTGACGTCATCAAAATTCGACGCCCTTTTTTACTTTAATCGATAGTTTAAATTGGTTATTCAACACAAAACTAGCAGGAGACGTGGATATTACGACTTTTGGGAGATCCTTTATTTAATAACCACTAAAAAATAATTTATTTCACTAGTAGTCAAATACCCAATTACCATAGAACTACAACACTAATATTGTCACGTGTAGTGAATTAAAGATGGTGGTTATTCGTGTTAGGTATTGGGTTTTTCAGTTAAGAAATTCTCAGTGCCAGCCTAGAGTTGAAAGTTGACGGTGTTTCACCCCCGTGCCTCGGAGAGCACGTTAAGCCGTTGGTCCCGATTATTATCACTAAGATGATAATAGTCGTTAAAGCCCGCCAACCCGCATTGGAGCAGCTTGGTGGGTCTAAGCTAATTCTGTGTCTCCTATGAGAGTGGAGGCCCAGCTGTGGGACGTTGATGGGCTGTAGTGGAAGTGTACAACAATATAGATGGTGTAACACGACGATTAAAAGTTAATAAGTCGTATCACTATAATTACAATGGGTGACTTTATTACGCGATGATACACTTGGTCGCGGAGTGAGACACAACTTGAGGTTGAAGACTGTACGGTGCCAACTAACTTGTAACTGGATGTCGCCAGGCGCTAAGCCTAAGGCGTCAGACACGAAACGAGCGACGGCCGAGCGACGGCGACAGCGGGGCGATGGAATCCGAGAGCTGGCGACGAATTTCGGGAAGGTCCTTTAGGCAAGCTGAAATTGCGGAAAAATATAATTTCGTTCATTTGCGAATCAAGTTCTGCCAGTCTGGTAGAGCGTTTGCGGTTATTTCGCTACTGCGCAGCATATAACATTTGCAAAAAAAAAACGGAAAAAACACTTTTTTGGCAACTTGATTTTTTTATCTTTAAATTTTATACTAGAATTCGAAAAAATAAATCCCAGACGTTTTTGTCGGTTATAAAGTATTACCAGACCTCTTTCAAATTGTTCCCGAAATTCGTCACCAGCTCGCCGACTAATCGCATCGCCCCGCTACCGCCGTCGCCCCGCTACCGCTAGTTTCGTGCCTGTACACTAAGGCATCTACCTGCGCCCAGACCCTAACAACAGGGCTGTCTCCCGCACCCCTTGGGTTTAAACTCCTTTGCCTTCCTACAATGGTTATATTGCAGGTTGCATGTGGTCTATCTGCGGCGTCCACGACCAGGGCTGGGCGGAGCGCGCCGTGTTCGGTAAGATCCGGTACATGAACTATGAGGGCTGCAAGCGCAAGTTCAACATAGCCGGCTTCGTCGCGCGCTACGGAGGAAAAGTGCATAAGTATGTTGCCAAAAAGTAACATCTAAACTTAACCAAGCGTTTTTATATCAAACCTGGCAAATTTTCCAGTATCTGTCTGATTCTGTATAGTCCCACAAACTTATGGCCGATCAAATGTTAAAGATTTTCGTCAAGTAAAGGACGAAAAAAAGAGGAGACGTTTCGGTGTAAAGGACGAAAAAAAGTCGTCTAGAAAAATATCACAAATTATTAGGGTGTAAAAGTATACCTACTTACATTATTTTAGGAAAGTAAATATGATCATACCGATAAAAAGTTGTATCTTACGTTGACTTTTACTAATCAGCCCCCCAATCATGTAAGAATGGCCGATCAAATGTTAAAGATTTTCGTCAAAGTAAAATAAACCATAACTACATTGAATTAGAGCTCAATTTCGTCTGTTATGGTTTATTTTACTTTGACGAAAATCTTTAACGTTTGATTTTTAATCTCAGCATAATATGTACTGAAAGAATCTAAGAGATTGGCCGCTCGGTTAAATCTTTAAAAGTAGGTAAGGACTTCTTTATTAAATAACTTTTTAATTTATATTTTAACTTAATTTTATTGTTTTTTTTATTTTTTTTAGGTTTCAGTAGTTACTTTAACTATTAACCTGGTACAGATAAAGTAAGATTAAGTAAGATCTGAAATAATGTAACATTATGTACAAATTTTGTAAATAAGAATAAAGGTGTGAGCACATTACTGTGTGTTGTTGAGTGTCGCGACTGATGCAATGCGGACAGATATTTTACATACACCCTTCCGGTATAGCTGTATCAATCATTCTGCTGATTGGCTGAGTCATAGTATTGGTATCTACTATCTACAGTATTATATCTTCATACAAACGGTCGAAACGCGAGTCATACCTACGCGCCTCGAGTTAGGTTAACACTCTGTACACACACAGTCGCGAAAGCGCCGCAGTGACGAACGAACGGTGTGATAAAATAACGTTAAATCTCATCTTTCTAACGGATTTTCTTTGCTAACGGATTACAAAAGGACAGGGGGTCTACTCTCTTTCTCTAAAACGAAACTTCGCAAACAAACGAACGAAATTTCGTTAACTCCTCTCCTACATAATATTATCTCTATGCTCCTCTCTATTTCGTTTTCGTACACGCATACGAAGTACGGATCCATAGAAAATTTTCGTGACCGATTGGATTGAACGATTTTGTGTAGGTCTAATAACCGACTAATTACGTTCGTTTGCGAAGTTTCGTTTTAGAGAAAGAGAGTAGACCCCCAGGGCCGAGTTACAAATTACAATACTGTTAATACCAATACTGTGGCTGAGTACATGTGGTACTGTGGGTAGGTACATATATCTGTGATTTGGGTACTTAGAACACAAGTCAGTCCGGAATAAACGGTGTTGTTAGGATTAGATTATTAGAATATCACAACACAATAATGTGCCTGCAACTAAAATGTTTTTATATTTCTTAATTCTTATGCACGTGTTGTTTTAATTTAGATAAGTATATGAGAAACTTTTGAAAAACACACCTTGTGAAAATATTTGTTACTTTTATAAAAATAACGTCAGTATTGATCTACCTCATTTGAAATTGCAATAAAAGTTTTTCTCAGTACGCATTTGGTTTAATTTTGTAACCGACGACTGTTGTTTGCCTGGAGGCTTCGGCCGTGGCTAGTTGCCGCCACCCTACCGGCAAAAGATGTTCTGCCAATAGCGTTTTAGATGCGATGCCATGTAGAATCCGATTAGGGGTATGGTTTTAGTATAACTGCCGCCACACCCCTAACAGTCTAGACCCCGCCCTAGTCTAGGCCCGTTACCGTCTTTACTGCATTATCACTTAACATCAAAGCAAGATCCCGCGACGATCAGACCTTCGTTATTTTATTAAAGCTGAGAGATTTTCTATATAGTATGTCTCTAATAGAGGTATAAACGATCCCCGACTATGAAGTTTGGATCGCGGTTGCTTTGGAAGGTATCAGGTAGAAAAGGTGGGTAAAATTATATTAGAGACATACACAGAAAAACTTTCAGCTTTAATAAAACTAGTGGTTCGCCCCGAACTGAATCCTCGCGGTATCACAGAGCGCCATCTATTGACATCATTGTGAAGTTCTGTTAAAAGTACTGAAGCTCATTAAAAATTAAATAATTTCGTTTCCTATTATATTTATCTAATTTTAGTATTTGTTGTTCAAGTACAGGATATAATTCAAATAATTGATCAAGTTTCAGGCAGCCTTTTAGAAAATTGAGAGTTCTGAGGTCAACTTTGGAGGTTAGAAAATCTCCACTTTGAAAGCCCCCCCATTTCGTCAATTTTAGGGAAAAAATAAAAAAAAAATATTTTTGGACTCTATTCCTAATTATCTTTAAAATGATATACCGCAACCCTATGTAACGCTATAAAAAATATTTTACGTCGCATTCGCTTCTATGAGAGCCCCCCTGAAGTAAAGATTTTTATAACTTTTTAAGCCATATTCGGCGGGAGGCCATCGGTTTACATATTATATTGAAATAAGAAATAATTACGTTCAGTAATTCAGAAGTTATAAGGCTCTGACAGACGGACGGACGGACGGACAAGTGCCAATTCACTCAAGTAGACTCGGAGACCTTCGCTTCGCTCGGTCAATAACGAAGGTCTGATCGTCGCGGGATCTTGGTCCATCAGGTGAGATGGCACTCAGCCTAGGGCTAACTTGTAGTGCAATAAAAATTTAAATAAAACTGTCTCAAAAAAGGAGGAATTTTTTGGTGAAATCAAACATCGATTATTTTGCTTATAAATATTTTTATTTATGAATGTGACTGTTCCGTGGTTACACAATCATATATTTTGATTATCTTCATAAAATTAGAAATAGAAAAATAATATCAAAGAGCTATTTTATTGGAACATTCTGTGTCAAGTTTATCATTTTGTGTTGGGATACAATAATTTTATTAGAATTTCATCATACAATAATTAGTCAAAGGTAAATACATATTTCGTGAAATAGTTTGCAGACCGTGTCTATAAAACTTAAATTGATATAATTAAATAATATTAAGAATTTAACATAAAATTATCTTAGTCAGAGCATATTACAGTAGAATCGTCTTGAGTAACACCAAAAATAAACCATCAAATTGCTCCTATTATGTGTTTATTATCTTATCGATATGATTTAAGTCTACCAAAGAAAATAATATTCAGGAAAACTTAAAATGATTTCAACACACAAAAAAAAAGTATATATCGTTAGAATTCTAAGAGGGTATGAGCAGGACTCTGACTGGATTGAAGTTTTTATTATTGAAGTTATTATGATTTCAATCAAGTATGTAAATACTAAATACCCAAGTAAATGTTTCAACTATGAACAAAAATCGTGGCTCGCGACTATTGCATATTCCACTAGTACGAGGGGTATACACCTTCACTTCAACATACAAACATTAGCTTACGATAAGGCTGTCAATTAAACGTCTCTGAAAACTGGATTAAGTCAAAAACTGCGGCGAGATCGTAACCAAATTCTTGGGCTCGCATCGGGAGTGTCCAAGCTCGGGTGGAAAAAAGAAAACGGTTAGAACCTCAGCAAGAAAATATTCATTTGTCAATAAGACCACCAAACGGTAACATACTCGTAGTTTGTTATGGCGTCGTTGATAAAACTGATCTGTTGACGACACCACTGTTGTGTTTAATAAATAAAGTTAAAAGCGCATGTGTGACCTTTTGATCTGCTAAAATCTATTAAATTGTAAATTTTCTACCATTATTGGCCACGAATTTGCTAACGTGTCGATATATAATATTATATATAAAAAAGACAAGATTATGTTTCAATAATAAAGGCCTTATTAAGCATCGTTCAAGCTTTATAAAAATTAACTGTTTCATTCTATAACTGATAGAAAAATACGGACGGCACGTAAACCAAACTGAGAACAACAAGTATTCATCAGTGCCCAGTAGTTTGTAGTGTAGTTAACCACACCCCTGGTTAGAATCGCTTGGTTGTGTCGTTGACAATGAACGCGACAGAAAAAAAATGAGGGTACTTGTCAAAAAAGGTTCGACGGGTAAGTTACATCTAGTCGTTAGTTGTCTATGCTTGTAGTGTGTGTGTGAAAGCAGAGCTAGGTTCGCTGGCGACTACTGCACGCAGCAAGAGTTCTTGTGTCCGTTCTTCTTGAGGCGCGACTTGGGGCGGTACTTCTCGAGATACGACAGCTGCTTGGCGTTGATTGCGCCGCGCCGCTGGCTGCAAACAACAAAATTATGATAAACTAGATGCCTTAGTACCTTAGTTTTCTGTGATAAAAATGTCCTTCCCCGGGATACAAACCATCCCATTTCATCAAAATCGGTTGAATAGGTGGGCCGTGAAAGCGTAGCATACAGGCAGACACTCTTTCGCATTTATAATATTAGTATGGATGATAAATGATTTATTTATTTCACGTAGGACAACTTGTGTCACTTATGATACGTAAGACTCTACCACTGTCAAGTTCGGAGAGCTGATTATACTGAGAAGAGCCGGCAAGAAACTCAGCAGTTGCTCTTCTCTCCAAAAGATTTTTTTACAATAACAACACATACGTTACGTTACAAGACGTATTACACTGACTTTTGGGCTACTGGATGCGAGGCCGGTTGGTTCCATGCAACTTTGTCATTAAGAAAATCATCTATAGTATAATTCGCTATAATCCGCCACATTAAGTAAATCCATGTGGTACCATGCACGATTGTAATTTACAATCGTGCATAATCGAGTCGATATAATTGAGGAATAAAGCTCATGTCACATAGCATAGCATAGCATTTTGGGAAAAAGTGATAGAAAGAAGAATGAGAGAGGAGAGTGAGATCACATAAAATCAATTTGGGTTGCGGGGACGAGGAACGACAGATGCAATATTTGCACTTCGACAACTGTGCGAGAAATACAGGAGTGCAAATAGAAACTTGCATATGGTGTTTGTCGATCTTGAGAAGGCATACGACAGAGTTCGTTCGGGGAACTCTGTCGTATGCCTTCTCAGTAAGTTTTGTGGTGGGCAATGAAAGTGAAAAGAATACCTGAGAAGTATGTGAGGCTTGTGAAAGCGATGTACGCAGAAGCGAGCACAAGGGTTCGAAGCTGAAGCTGGCGACAGACAGATTCAATGTGGAAGTGGGCTTGCAGTTTGCACCAGGGATCGGCTTTGAGCCCTTATCTGTTTCTCCTGATAATGGATGCTCTAACATCATAGGTACAGGAGCAGGCGCCCTGGTGCATGATGTTCGCTGACGACATTGTACTTGTCGAGGAAGAGTCGTCTAAGGTCCAGAGCAGACTGGGAAAATGGCATGAGAGATTGGAGAGCGTTGGCCTGAGGATCAGCCGAATGAAGACATAACATCTGTTGTGAGTTCGGTGGCCCCTCCCGTTTCTATGAAATTGCCTTAGATGGTGTATCCCTACCGGTCTGTTCCGATTTCCGGTACCTCGGTTCGCTCTTTCAAAACGACGGCAATATTGACCGAGACGTGAACAAAAGAATGAATGCGGGATGGATGAAATGGCGACAGGTCTCGGGTGTTATATGCGACCCACGAATGCCCCTTAAACTAAAAGGGAAAGACAGTCGTTAGACCTGTCGCAATGTATGGTTCAGAATGCTGGGCGGTGAAAGCCACGGATAAAAGAAAAGTACATGCGACCGAAATGCGAATGTTGAGATGGATGGTGTGGCGTGACTAGAGTGAATAGGTATGCGGCCATAGGCTGCAGATTATGGGCACGGAATTTCCGAGGATTGCCATGGCGACAAAATTTAGCTTACAGATTTCACACTCACGATCTTTTTGATTTATTTCGCGATTTACGTTAAATAACTTGCAGCCTATGGCCAGCATAAGTTAACATAAGCTTGTAACAGCGTCATATTTAGTGCGCAAGGTGCAGAAATTCTTTGTGGGGTCGAGTGTACGCTTTTATAACATAGTTCCAAAAGAGTTTCTGGATTTGCCATTGCATAAATTTAAAGACTGTGATAAACAGCATTTGTTTATTCTAGGTTATTATAGTTCATTCATGAATGTACTCACTCTCGGATGGTCTCGACGGCCTCCTCGTACTTCATGCCGAGCTCGATGAGCGCGATGGCCACCATGACGGGCGCGCGGCCCAGCCCCGCCACGCAGTGCACCGCCACCGCTGCCTCGGGCTTGTTGGCCGCCCTGGAACACCACCAATGTGCGTTTAACAACCGGATCAATAATGCGCATCTCGTAACGCTAATTTTATTAAGTCTATTGAAAAGGCATTTGGGGTAAGCCCCATATGAGGCTAGGATAAGGAGACTATAGTTCTCCTGACGTATATGGCGCCAATTAGCGGAAATGGTCGCATCATGGAGTCTTTTTCCTTCGAGTTCCTTCGGGTCGCATGGAAAGACACAAAAGTCTGCTGTGAGTGGTCCGTTGCACTGGGCTTTCGAGCGTGCAGATTGCTAATCTCTCTGGAGATAGGCCGCCGTGGCCGAAATTTAGTCGGGAGGACATTATTTACATCTTTAGGCTCGGCGCAAACGGGCCACCGACCACAGCGACCGGTGGCTGTCGCGCTACTCATACGCTACTACTCTTCTGTAGCGCGTGGCCGCCACAGACCTCACGTATGCGCCAATCCTTACTACAAGATACCCAGAACACAAAGAAGTAGAGAGGAGCATGAGAAGAGTACTCACTTGTCGCGCAGTATCTCGAACCAGTCGTCGACGACGTTGGCGGGCGGGAAGGTGCCGTCGTCGTAGGCCAGGTCGCGCACCTCGATGCCCTCCGCCTTGAGCGGCGCCGTGTCGTAGCTCGGCTCGCACACGCGCACCACCGTACACACGTTGTGCTTGCGCAGCTCCTGCGAACCATCAACGCACTCATTACATGATACACACAAACAGACACACTACGGCTTCTATTATGGTACCACATTTTCGACGTCCACAATAACGTGACGTCCAGAATTATCTACATATACTTCTATATTTAATATTATAAATGCGAAAGATTGGATGGATGGATGTTTGTTACTCAATCACGCCAGAAAGGCTGGATCTAGATGAAATTTGGCACAGAGATACCTAGATGTCTAGAATAACACATAGGCTACATTGTATCCCGGAAAATTAAACAGTTCCCGCGGGAACCAATAAACCTCAATCCACGCGGACGAAATCGCGGGCATTAGTTAGTAAGTGAATAATGAAAGGTTGGAAATGCATACCTGCGTGTATAGGACACCCGAAAAATAGTCAATTTGCCCTTAGATTCGTCGTTATAATATGGATTATGCTTCTATCACTCATACTTTGGTTCAAGCTTTCGATTACTTATACTTTAATTTTGAAGAATATTTCCAATAAATTAGACTCGGAGACGCACTCTCTCTTCTATTTTTATTGCATATACGTGGATTACGTTAGGTCATGGTTAACAGTTACTGCTTTAATGTAGGTCATAAGATGTAGTTTAATAGATCATTACATGTCAGCCTTATTTTTGGAGGAAATATCTGCGCAAAGATTTTGGATAAATTACGATAAGAGTTTTAAGACAGCAGGGTGGTTTGGGATTTCAAATTATGCATTTGGGCACCTATGCTGAATTTATTTTTATTTTATTATAACCTGTACTGTTGTTATACTTTGCACGAAAAAAAGGATCAATTTTAGTCAAGAATAATTGCATTTTGCTATTAGTTTGACCTTCCGAGATTCAAAGTATGAAACTGTATCCAAAGTCTCAAAAAGCAAATATACAAAAGAAAAGATCGCATAGAAAAGAACTGACATCAAATCGCTCGGAAAATCCCTTTGAATACAAAGTACAAGTAAATAAGATACGAAGACGTCTTTCCAGTTTCTATGAGGCCTTTTACCGGTGGGAACGTCGATTTATAGGCAAAAGTATGTACCTATGCCTTTGTGAAATAGAGAATTGGACGAAGTATACCTATAGTACAAGTTATAGAAAGCCTTTATAATCTTCTGTAGGTACCTACTAGGTATTTGTCTTGCAGCTTTATCAGCAATTAGGAAGGGCGATTACGTTAAATTGACACCTACAGCAGGTAACGAACGCAATATAATCTATAATGAGCAAAATCCATTGTTGCAAGAAGAATAGGTAAGTACCGTAAATTCAATCACAACAAAATTGATGCAGCTACGTAGCTAGGCTAGCTTCTAGCTTACGTAAACATAATGGATCTGCAAATATTATGGAAAATGATGATGCAGAATCGAGAAGTTTCAATGCTAAACATATAATTTGAATTAAATTTGAATTTCATGTTTTGCCATATTGCTTTTGAGAGATGGCGGTGACGGGTGCCGGAATATTGATAAACGACGAAGCGAATCACTTGGTACTTCGAAAAGTCATTATGTAAATGATTTTCCAAAGACGCGTGCGGAAAAGAGCCTAAATTCCAAGTAATAAGTAATACCAAGATCTTTATATATATGTACCTACCTATGATGTCTAGTATTTACCTATATAAAAATAATATTTACCGGACCCATTCAAATCAAAGATTACTTGAAGTTGTATTTACTGTCGTCAATAATTTTGGACATCAGAAGATATCTAGGTATTTTGTGTCAGAAGTCTGCTTCAGAAAGGCATTACCCACCTCTTGCATCTGATATTCTACTTAAAAATAAAAAAAAATTGTTGCATTGTTGAAAGTAATGAGTGATTTTCCCAGTATTTTGTAAAATAAATGACTAGAAGAAATTCGGCAATCGAAACTTCATAAACTGTATTGAATTTAACGTGACAAATATAATAACATCGCTTTTGTAATAAATCAATTCGAGTACCTACATATTTGTCTTAGTTCACAACAAGGACGAGAATGGCGGTTGACGTAAATTCAAAGTATCTGTTACGTCCAACATAAGCGGGCAAACAAAAGCATAAAACATCAAAGAGTCGACGGCGGTTTGCCTCTTAGTGAGATAAGGAAAATCGAGGGGACCCAATTTTCTTGAGGTATAATTTTGCTAAAAGACACGTCAAGGGCATCTCTACCCTGAAAACGTTTTGTGAACTCCAGTATCCCCAAATAATATATTTCAATATCTGGACGTAATGTTGGTGTTTTGGCAGACTTGGCATACAATTCTTCAGAAATATAAAAACCTGCAGAATAATGGAGATAACGTTCTACCACAAATCACCTCTTAAACCTTGACTTAAGTGATGATGCAGTCTAAAATGGTAGCGGACTACCCTGGGGTAGTGTGTACATTTTATTCTTTGTTTAGTTTATTATTATTACATATTTGATAATAATTGACAAATAATTTTAATATCTGCTATTTAACTATTATATTGATTATAATGATTTAAATTAAGCATACGTGCCAAAGATATTTTGAAGTAGATATCTAATCTAAAAACGAACACGCTACACTAAAAGTTCGCATCATTTACGCAGTAATTGGTCAACAGATCCGGTCGTAAAATTCATTGCCGGTGACTGAACGACCAAAGGCGACGTCAAAGTGTGCATTGCTGTACAGATACGCATGTGACTGCGAGGGTAACATGTTGAAGGCGCGTTCATTCTTAGATGAGGGCTAAGGCGGACTCTTATAAATATCGTATAGGTACACACCTGTAAGTAGCCCTGGATGGTGACATCCGAGGGCCGGTCGGTGATGAGGAAGCGCATGTTCTTGTACTCGATGAGCGACGGCGCCGGCCGGATGTCCTTCTGCTTCATGGCGACCGTTTTACGATTCCCGCACTAAACCCGAAACACCACTCGCGAACCGTTGGCGGACACGTCTGCGCACGCGTCGGCTACTTGCAGCAATCCGTCAGAGTCAAAACAGACAAACTGTCACTCTATTTCCACACAACACACTCCAGTTTCTTGGCTTCT
This sequence comes from Erebia ligea, assembly GCA_917051295.2. Taxonomy (NCBI): domain Eukaryota; kingdom Metazoa; phylum Arthropoda; class Insecta; order Lepidoptera; family Nymphalidae; genus Erebia; species Erebia ligea. The sequence goes on from OU785226.1 coordinate 2,557,058, forward strand.
TTTTAAAAAGGGTCCTATTATATAATTAGAACCACCCGCATGGATATCGCTTTCAACCACTTGAGCACATTCGGGGACTGACGGACGATGGTAACGAATTGGGAAGCGAAACTAATAAGGGATTATGCCATACAACAGAAGTCGTTTCCGATCGGAACCTCGGCAAATTATATGCTCCAATTAACAGTGGGATCCGAATTTAAGGTAACTGAAACAAAAAAGAGAAAATTCCATTATTATTACACTGCAATTAGTTTATTTGCGTACATACATCGAGATTACATCTTGGATTTGCGTCAATCCGCGACTGAAGTGGATTTAAAATGTTTTTAAAAATAGCGTCCATGTTGCGGACGGCCCCGGGCCATGATTAGGTCATGTGAGTGTAAGTCTAATGGTATTCGCAAACTGCTGATCCGATGCCAATATCGCTTATTAGCGCGTTCACATCATATCACGCTTGTCCGTATGTCTATATAATGTGATAACAATACTGTAAACACTACGCAACAGCACTCACACTGTGTGTGCTTTAATTAATACCTATTGATGAAGTTCACACAGAGGTGCATTCACTATACGTGCTAACTGATTGGGTTATCAGAATTCTAACCTTGATGCCGAAAGAATAGCAAAACATCATTTCCTGCCCATATAGACACTCTATTTCACAATGTATTGTCACTTCTGTATTACAGTAGGTAAAATAAAGCCCCATTAGTCTACCCTTAAACGGGAAACACGTATGAGTAATGCTAATAAAATCCCCAATGGAGACGCGTGAAAAACATTTTTATGCGCAACATTAACCAATTTGATCTTTTAATGAGCGAAAATACATTCCTAAATAGGTACAATACGTAATATACAACACAGTAAAAAGAAACAAATAAATCTAATCTAACTACCAATACTGAAATTACATCGTGGGGCCCGCAAAAATTCAAAGATAAATATTAAATACATATAGCCATAGGAAGTAATAGGTACATCGTATACCATAGACCCGACAGAACCTGGCGAAAGATTCTATGCTAATGGATGCTACGCAAAAGATGAGCTTTACCCATAGCTAAACACCGGTAACGGAAAGGAGGTTGTGCCCAAAGAATGCCACTGAGCCATCGTAGTAAGTTTGAGTGAAAGAGGATCTTGATTCTTGGCCTCCTACCCTAACAGCTGCAACTCATGCTTGTCCTGCGCCGCTTCAGGACAGTAAGATCTTTTGAGGACTCGCCGGTCTTTGCTTATTTCGTCAAACCAACGAACCCTGAATCGTTGAACAGGCTTTAGGAAAAAGAAGAATAATATCGGGTCTGGTATGTCACACTCTCTTTAACGTTTCTGTGGTGGTGTCGTGTGGTGCGGGTTGTTACGTTCCCTCAAATATGGTTGAGCGAAGCAATGGCTGGATCATGCGTCATGCTCGTGAACGGGTGCCACCGTCGGAAATGGGGTTGCCTCTGTCTGCCAGTCTTGGCGTGTATTGAGTATTGTATGCTCGTGAAAAAAGCTTACTATACAATCGAAGATTACGTAAATGATAAAAAAAAGCGTGGATTTGATTCGCTCCAGCTATGCGTGGGACTGCAGTTACTTGTATCATTATGATGATTGTAAGTTTTGATGGAAAAGAGCAACCACCGAGTTTCTTGCTGGCTCTTCTCGGTAGGAATGGCATTCCGAACCAGCGGTAGATTCATATTATAACGATTCAAAAATATAAACGCTTGTAAAAGCTTATTTGAATAAAAAACATTTGAATTTTGAATTTTGAATTTTAATATTGAGTACTTACAAATGGGTGGGTGTATATCGCTGGGTGCTCAGGGTGCGTGTCGTGGCGCGCGCTCCCGGCAGCATGGGTGTCGCCTCCACAGACGCCCGCTAATTTATTTGTGTTGGGCCTGGCAGTACTCCGCGCTGTCCAAGCGGAACTCCATCAATGTCGCCACAGAACAGATTTCCAGCTGCAACAATACACAATCGAATTATGTTTCTGCACCCAGTACCTACTCGTTATAAAGTAGCTAGTATGACGTCTTGTTTACGTTTATGCTCTGTGCCCCTACTAATAATAGCGACAATTACTAAAACGAGGTTTATTTTCTCGTTAATTCTCCTTAAATGTTTATTCGGTGATATTATTCCGCCTTTCAAGTTTATAAATTATTCGCTGTGATAAGAACGTGATGTTGACGCACACTGCCAAGTGCCAACCCAGTTGCATGTAATAACAAGCTCGTATGGCGTCATTTTTTGTTCAATGAACCTAAAAATTAAAATACTCAATCATCATCAGACATTTCGATGTAATGACGCGGCATTGAAGGATTATGATAAAACAATAGGTATTAGGTACCTAAGTATCTGTTAACTCAATTAAAATAGGACTTTTGTGTGGTTCTGGGTCGCTGCGCACAAAATTAATAAACACGTCGCACAAATTTTTGGCAGACAAACAGAAATGAGAATTCGAAGAAATAGCAGTAAAATATTATGCTTACAAGATGTCGTAGTATATTTTGAACAAACCATACAACGCACGCCGGCCCACCAAAACCGATTACTTGTTTCAATACTAATGGCCAAACATTTAAAAACTGTTTGTTTTCCTGAAGATTTCATTCAAGGAGAGACGCAACCAGACTTGGGATGGAGCCAAACAGAATACACACAACCCACATGCTTATTTGTATATTTTATACCGGGAATTTGGACAGCTCTATATCTTCATTCTTCAGAGACAATAATGATAGTCAGTGCAGCAAAGCTATAATTATCGTTACAAACGTTTAAATTAGTTTGTAAATCTATTTATTATAATACGTTGGCCCATTAGAAGCCATTTTTAAATTAGATAATTAAATCGATTTGGCAATAACTCAAATTATAATGAGAATTTAATAACATAAACAAACAGTAGTATAGGTATAATAATATCATTAAGTAGTACCATAACTGTTTTTACCTTCGAAAGGTTAAAAGTCTGTAAAAAACGAGTGGGCCAAATTGCCCTCGTTATAATGCGGTGAACGGTTGATGAACTTCACAAAGATTTAACAAGATCAACGGTAAGATGAGAAATGTTAAATGTTTAAACTCCTTTGAGCCAAGTCATAATTGACCCTTTTACACGAAAAGCACAATCTGTAAGTGGAAATAACATAACAGATACTTGGCAAATTAGAACAATATGCAAAGATTTCTTTAAAAAATATATGTTTAAACTTTAAAGGCACATTGAGGCAGACTGGCAGTGTCTTGCAAAATACTCTCATGCCAGCAGTGGACGTATGTCGGTTGAAAGGACCAATCGACGTGACAGAATAATATATCGGTGTCAGCGCAGACAGCCTAGGAATATTTATTTCTGGCTAACGATTTGGTTATACAAGAAACAATGTCAAAACCCTAGAATGAGCTTACATGCATAAGTTTCCATATAAGTTCGCATAAGTTTACTTTATTGGATAATTATCCAGGAAAAGAAAAAAAAACCGGCCAAGTGCGAGTCGGACTCGCGCACCGAGGGTTCCGTACAAACCTGTATAGTAAGTTTTACGATTTATGACGTATTAAAAATAAAAATTACGTTTGTTGTATGGGAGCCCCCCTTTAATATTTACTTTATTGATATTTAATTATTTATTGTGAAAGGTAATATACAAGTTAATATTCTGTGAAAATTTGAACCGTCTACCTGTTACCGTTTTTAATATTGAGCAAAAAAATACGAAAAAAACACGTTTATTGTATGGGGACCCCCCTTAATATATATATTTTTTTAATTTTTAGTATTTGGTGTTATAGCGGCAACGGAAATACATCATTTGTGAAAATTTCAGCTTTCTAGCTATCACGGTTTATGAGATACAGCCTGGAGACAGACAGACAGACAGACAGACAGACAGACAGACAGACAGACAGACAGACAGACAGACAGACAGACAGACAGACAGACAGACAGACAGACAGACAGACAGCGGAGTCTTAGTAATAGGGTCCCGTTTTTACCCTTTGGGTACGGAACCCTAAAAAAAGCTCCGAGCCATCTCAGACAATATTTTAATATAGGTAGTAGGTACCATGTTATATGTAGCAAATGGGGGGTGCAAGATTGTCCAAATCCGAGCAGACGCGACGGTCGATAAACTCCAGACCACTTTCTACACCCCTATAGAACAATGCAAATGATTTAGACTAACGGTTTTTAACGTCTGCCCTTCGAGACAGTCTAGCCGTTCTGAAAATCAAGGGCGTAACAGCGTAATTAAATTTTGAAAAGGGTAACTGAGAAAAAGAAGAACTTTTCTAACTTTCAGATATTTAATGATTTTCCCAGTTCTTCCTAAAGTATTTTGGGCTTATTTGGTTCCTTCAAATTTTTCGTGCATCAAAATATAAACAATTACTATTTGTCTAAAATATAGATAATGTTTAACTTTGTGTACTGTATATCCAAAGTACTGGGACCCAGTGCCATAGGTAGTCTGATATTAAAAAAAAAGAAAAGATATTAAAAGAGTACAACCCTTGTCTCTGATCTGTCAATTGTCATTCTCTTGTCATAGTCTAATTTTTATTGTAAAATGCAACGTGGCTTATTTCTTAAAAAACTAATAAAGAACTTGAAAATTTGTGAGAGTTATTATCAATTGTGAACCTATTACTTAGTGAACCGTGAGCTAAACATAAAATGGTGCCGAAACCAGGGATGGTGTGAGTAACAAAACTAAACTGTAAGTACAATTTCCAAGTTTGACAAAAAGTGACAAAGGTTTGCTGTTCAGTTAAACATCGAACAACTGCTTCGAACTAGTGCTGATTCTATTAAATAATGGAGGCTTTGCTTGCCAATCAAGACGAATTATATAAACAAGTACAAAAGGCGGAATACAACTTTCGCAAATCTCCAAAGGAGAGAATCAAACGTGCGTACATTGAAACTAGGTTAGAAACATTAGAGGAACTTTGGAAAGATTTTAGGAAGGGCCACAAAGATATAGTTTCCATCGTTGACAAAACACAAAGAGAAAGTTTACTATACTTTACATCTGATAAATTTGATCAATTCCAAGAACTATACACACACTATAGGTGCATACTTAAGGAGGCATTTGCTAGTGTATCAAGTGAAACTAAAAAGAGTTCATCGTTGCCACATGATGTAGTTCACACATCAGACCCTTCTTGTGATATAAAGTTGCCCAAAATTACCTTACCAACGTTTACGGGTAAATACCATGAGTGGCAGACCTTCCATGATCTATTCACATCATTAATTCATAACAATAAGAGTATATCAGCGGTGCAGAAACTTCATTATTTAAAAACAAGTCTGTCCGGAGAACCAGAAGCATTAATAAGAAATTTTGCTACAACCGAGCTTAATTATGATGAAGCATGGAAGCAGCTCACCAAGAGATATGATAATAAACGGTTCAACTGTAATGCAATATTAAAAATCTTATATTCACAAAAGCAGATAACTAATGAGTCACCCGCAGCGCTGAAACAGCTTTTAGATACAACATCTTCTTGTTTAAAGAGTTTGAGTAACATTGGAGTGAATGTTACCAAATGGGATGCTATAGTTGTGTACTTTGTTGTCTCTAAAATGGATATTGAGTCGCGGAAATTGTGGGAGCAACAACAAAGCATAAGCGGAGATGAATTACCAACATGGGAACAACTCGTTGAATTTTTGGAATCACGCTTTAGAAGCCTTGAAATGATTGATTCTGGGAAACAAAGCTCTACTACTACTAAACATAATGTGACAAAACCTAAATCATTTCATGCTGCGCTCACAGATGAGAAACATCCCACATGTGTATTATGTAATGGACCGCACTTCATATTCAGTTGTAAGGAGTTTGGACAGAAAGGAGTTAGAGAGAGACAGCAGTATGTGCAAGAGAGAGGCCTATGTTTTAACTGCCTCTCAAATTCGCATTCAGTAAGCCGGTGCCACCAGACTAAATCTTGCCGGCGGTGTGGCCGGAGGCATCATTCACTGCTACATTTTGACAGAGAAGATTATGAAGGGAACTCGAGCAACATGATAACAAAGCAAAGAAAGGAGCCACAGAGCGAGGAGAAAAAACAAAATTCAGATACAACCACACTAGAGAACAAAGTAGTAGCTAACTTTGCGAGAGGAGAAATACATAGTTATAACGTTTTACTAGCTACTGCAATTGTCAAATCTAGATCTAAATGCGGAACAAAATTAGTTTTTAGAACATTACTCGATCAGGGATCGCAAGCTTCTTTTGTGACAGAAGCCACAGTACAATTACTTGGGTTAAAAAGGAAACCTATAAATGGTTTGGTGTCAGGGCTAGGGGACGGACAGGTGAAAATTAAATACATGACTTCTTTAGTCGTAGAGTCATTTCACAATCCCAAAGCTTTTGTGCAAGTAAATGCGTACATATTAGGTTCTCTTACAACACTTTTACCTACCACTCACCTTAGTGCTCCTGAATGGACAGAGCTTAAGAACATAGAGTTAGCAGATCCAGGATACACAACACCAGGAAGAATTGATATTCTTCTTGGAGCTGAAGTCTATAGTGACATAGTGTTAGACGGCATCTTAAAACATCCACAAGAAAACTTATTAGCACAAAACACAATACTTGGTTGGGTACTTTCAGGGAGGATGTCGCCGAACTCAACATCAGCAGGGAGAAACATAACAAGTCTGCATATACAGGTTAAAGAAGATGAGCTCTTAAAACAATTCTGGGAAATAGAGAATGAGCCGAACAGCCTAGAAAAAAAACTAACCGAGGAAGAGCTTAGATGCGAAGAACTGTATGAGAAAACTACAACAAGAAATGAAGAAGGAAGATTCGTAGTAAAGCTACCATTCAGAGAAGAAGAGCCAAAGAGCCAGTACGGAAAGACCAAAGAAATAGCTACACGAAAACTACTGAGCTTAGAGAAGAGACTACTGAAAGATTCAAACCTATACACGGAGTACAAAAAGGTTATGCAAGAATATTTGACATTGAATCATATGTCACTAGTCAAAGGAGAAGACATTAACAATCCTAAGTCGGTGTATCTTCCACACCACGCGGTAGTGCGCGAAGATAAAGACACCACGAAGGTCCGAGTAGTTTATAATGCCTCTTCGAAAGGGGTGAATAATGTTTCACTCAACGACGACCTACTGGTCGGACCTAAACTTCAGCAAGATCTGAGGCATCTTCTAATGAGATGGAGGAACTTTCCAGTGTGTATTATTGCTGATTTGGTAAAAATGTACAGACAGGTCCGAGTAACAGATGAAGATGCGAACTACCAAAGAATTTTATGGAGAAGCAATCCTGATGAGCCGATACAACATTATAAACTATTGACTTTGACATTTGGTACCGCATGTGCACCCTACTTAGCGGTAAAAACTTTACAAAAATTAGCAGAAGTTGAACAATCAAATTATCCACTCGCATCTGAAATTACAAAAAATGACTTTTATATTGACGACTTGATGACGGGCTGTAATAGCTTTGAAGAAGCTATCCAAATTTACGAACAAATGAACAAACTAATGAATTCGGGTGGTTTTCAATTGCAAAAGTGGAGTAGTAATGATTCAACTTTTTTAAACTATATTGACAAAGAAAAACACAGAAGTGATCAACTCGTTCCGATAAAAGTAGATAATATGATGAAAGTGTTGGGCATTGGTTGGAATAGAGAGACTGATAATTTTGAATACACTGTTAACCTACCTGAATCCAAACAGCCCATTACCAAACGACAAGTATTATCCGATATTGCGAGACTATATGATCCGATAGGATGGATAGCACCCGTGGTTATTACTGCCAAGATTTTTATACAAAAGCTATGGAAATCAAAATTAGAGTGGGACGATGAGATTACTGATGATTTGTTAGTAGAATGGAGTAAATATAGAGAAGAATTAACAAACCTAAAAGATATTTTAATTCCAAGATGGCTGCATAGAGAACAAGGTTGCAAACTAGAATTACATGCTTTTTCTGATGCGTCTCAAGCGGCTTATGCTGCTGCAGTGTACATCCGCGTTGTAAACGAAAATAATGATATTAAAGTGAGTTTGGTCACAGCTAAAACAAAAGTAGCACCAATTGACAAGGAATCATCTATACCCAGGTTGGAGTTATGCGGAGCAGTCCTTGCAGCAAAGTTGTTGCATGAAGTCTCGCAGGTGATGAACATCCCAAAAGATATGTGTCACGCTTGGACTGATTCAACTGTTGTCCTAGCATGGTTAAAAGGACCGCCTTGTCGATGGGCCACATTTGTAAGCAACCGAGTATCAGAGATTTTAACTATGACCGAGTATGATCAGTGGAGATATGTATCAACCAACGCGAATCCCGCAGATTGTGCATCAAGAGGCCTTAAGCCTGAAGTACTAAAACATTACACACTCTGGTGGAATGGACCAAGCTGGTTGTCAGAACCAACTATTGCCACAGGGACAATTGAAGTTGAAGAAACTCACGAGGAAGAGAGAATTAAATCGTTAACTACCTTAACTCATCAACATGAAGATTTTATATGGACTAAATATTCTAATTTAGGTAAAATGCTGAGAGTGATGTCATATTGCAGACGATTTTTAAATTATAATATACCGAAAAATGAACGCAAATTATTACCAAACTACATAACAGTTGATGAACTAGAGAAAACGCTACAAATGTGTATTAAACAAGTTCAGAATTTAGAGTTTGGCGATGAGTTAAAGAAGTTAAAGACAAAAGGACATTCAACAAAAGGGAGTTTACTCTACACTCTTTACCCATTTTTTGATCAAAATGGGATTGTAAGAGTTGGTGGACGGATTGAACATGCCAGTGCAAGTTTTGATGAGAGACACCCAATAATTATGCCGAGTAAGAGTCATCTTACTCAGTTAATAGTTGCTGACGCTCATATCAAAACTATGCATGGTGGACCACAACTCATGCTAAACCATCTACGCACAAAATATTGGATTATTAGAGCAAGAGATCAAGTAAAGAAACATTTCAGAAAATGCGTAGTGTGTTTGAGGTACTCTAAGGCTACAAATCAATTGATGGGCCAACTTCCAGAAGCAAGATTAAAACCAAGTAAACCTTTCAAATCAGCTGGCGTTGACTACGCAGGACCTATTAATATAAGATTTTCTCCTGGACGCGGATCAAAATCATATAAAGGCTACATCTGCCTATTTGTATGTATGGTAACACGTGCCATACACTTAGAAGCAGTTACTGATTTAAGTGCTAAAGGGTTTATAGCAGCTTTTAGGCGCTTTGTATCGAGACGTGGCCATTGCCAGGATTTGTACAGCGATAATGGTACGAACTTTGTCAAGGCAAATAAGGATCTGCAAGCGATGCGTAATGATGCCAAATCTGAGATACCCCATGACATTGCACAGTTATTAACTTTTGAAAACACACGTTGGCATTATATACCTGCACATGCGGCGAATTTCGGTGGGCTCTGGGAAGCGGGAGTGCGCTCCGTGAAGACACACTTAAAGAAAGTTATCGGTGACAGTACATTAACTTACGAGGAGTTGTCAACAGCACTGACGCAAATCGAGGCTTGCCTAAATTCACGTCCCTTGTCTGTTCTTAGCGACGATCCTGAGGATCCACTGCCCTTGACACCAGGCCATTTTTTGGTTGGTGAACCATTGCTTAATGTTAGTGATGTTGATTATTGTAATAAAAATGTATCTGGTATTGAACGTTGGAATTTAACACAAAAAATGGTAAATGAATTTTGGAAGCGATGGTCAAAAGAATATTTGTTAAGTTTAAGTCATAGATATAAATGGAATTCTAAAAAAGAAGAACCTGATGTAAATGATATTGTTGTGTTGAGAGATGATTTTTTGCCACCGTCTAAATGGCTATTAGGTAAAATCATAGCAAAGCACCCCGGTCGTGATATGCTGACACGGGTTGTAACAGTTAAATGTAGGAACGGCTGTTATAAACGCCCATTAAACAAGATAAGTATTTTAACAAAAAATACAATATAATTTCTCACGGTGGGCGGTGCTGCATTATTTAAGTTCTTCTTCTTTTCTTATGTATGTCCTTTAGTACTGCGGTTTGGTGGTCCCAGTAATTCCCCCAGCGTCACCTTTGTTTAGATTCATTACTAATATTATTAAAGGACAAGTCCTTGGTGGGCGGAATGTCTAAAATATAGATAATGTTTAACTTTGTGTACTGTATATCCAAAGTACTGGGACCCAGTGCCATAGGTAGTCTGATATTAAAAAAAAAGAAAAGATATTAAAAGAGTACAACCCTTGTCTCTGATCTGTCAATTGTCATTCTCTTGTCATAGTCTAATTTTTATTGTAAAATGCAACGTGGCTTATTTCTTAAAAAACTAATAAAGAACTTGAAAATTTGTGAGAGTTATTATCAATTGTGAACCTATTACTTAGTGAACCGTGAGCTAAACACTATTTATAATCCATTTCCATACTGATATTATAAAAATGCGAACGCGTCTGCTGTTTTTCCTTTACCTTTTCACTGCATTTCTGTTTAAACGATTTTGATGAAAGAAAAAGATTTTATCTCCCAGGCAATGTGTATAGGCTACCCGTAAATCGAAGAATTGCCATGGAAGTATTAAAAATAGGGTGCAACGCGGACGAAATCGCGGCCGTAATTTAGTTTTATCTCCATAAATCGATTTCCATATCAGTTTACTTCGTCATACGGAAATATAGAAAAACATTATGCAATCGAGCCATGTAGGTTACCTACATAGGTATTTACCAAAGCTATAGACTATTGCTAACCAGAAAACGTCACTGATACCATGAAATAGATACTTACATATTATAAGCACGATGTATCATGTACTTGAATATGTGCTAGAATAACTTCCTCTAACTAGGATCTAATAGCCTTGCTAAGACGCGCATGTTTAATGTTTATAGTCGAGGGACAAACACGTGGCAAACAAGGCGACAACAAAGGACCATCTTAACCACAATATTTGCGCAGTGTTTACACGACATCTAATGGTTCATCCACACGCATGTTGTTCTTGGTGGGTGTCATCGAGCATCATTGTGCTATAACTGCTAGTGAACAATTACTGCTCAATATAAAAAATCCGCATATGGGAATCTACTCATTGACCTTAACGATCACATAGACATTTTATTAGACAGAAGTTTACAGTTAAGAGAAATATTTTTCACAAATCTAAATTAACAAAGAAAGGCCTTTCGAATAAACATAATCAAAGTTTACTAAGCGAGACGTAAACAAGACCTTGGAGAATAACCTGCGATTCTAATAATTAATTAATATTTCCATCAAAACAAATGATAAGAAGTTTTTGGAAATAAACAAAATCAAAATTTAGGAAACTAGATGAGACGTAAACAGAAGCCATAGACCCCTCAAAAATCATTAACGATGCCGTAACTTTGATGTATATTGTGAAATAAATAAAATTCGTTTCGGTAATTTGAAAAGCAATAAATGACGTCAATCGGTAAGCCGGTAATCGGTCAATCGGTAATAATTATTATCAACGTGTATTATTGAAGCGACGCACTCACAAATCGTCTCTGAAATTTCTGTCGAGCAAAAGCGCCCTTTATGCAAATTGTGCTTGGATTTCTATTTTTGTATAGCAAGAAGTGTAAAGACAATTCACACTAGAAGGTACCAACTACCAATACGTTCGATATTAGATTCACTTTTCGAAGAATGACAGAAATGCAAACAAAGAAGTAGCACAAAGTCAAGCTAAAACTAAGATGTTATAATATCGAACAATCTATTAGGCATCTCATAAATAATTATAATTAGTACAGGATTATGGACAGAGTGGGAGTGGATACTTAACTAGGATTTTGGAAGATTAGGTCAACAATTAGTGACAGAAGTACCTTAAGACAATTCTGAAACGATACCGTATAAACAATGAGAAAATGAGTAACCCTAATTGAGTACTAAATAAAGGAATGATGATGATGATTACTGAAATTATTTTATTCTATACAAAACAAACGCCAAAACAAAACATTGATACATAGAAGGCAAGAACTTGGCGGTAGCGGAAACATTATATCGAGGTCGTCTGACCACGACTACTGCGCTATGCACTTAACTCTACTTCGGCTTTATTGCCCGTAATTCTAAAAAATCGAGGCTGCGTCGTTTCATTGCTAACGTCTACTTACGTTAATTTCGATCATTGGACATTCGCGATTTTGTTTATCACTCTTTTGTTTTTAACTCGGGAAAAACCGGCCAAACAATTCCAGTAGCTCATTAGCTGTACTGTTTTTATTAGTTTAATAAACCAACCGATGCCTACAGTGAAATTATAAAATTCCACTATAACAATACTTCAACAATTTCAGAAAGATACAATACACTAAAGTTTGATACCACTATTAATCATGCTCATGAGTCATGACAATGTTTTAAAATTCTCAAAATATATTTACAAAACAATACAGTTATGCTCGTGGCTTATCTGGATTCTGGAAGGAGTTGAACAGCAAGTCTAAAAACGTCTTTACTTATTTCTCTTATGACTAAGCTAAGTCACGTAGAGCCACCCAAGGCGACAGATAATAATATTCGCTATTAATAACATTGTAAACTATATGTACATTATACTCACGACGTACATGCAGATGACACTATAGTTCCAGATATCTATAACGTTGGTGCTAATGAACACTAAATTTCTTAAAATTTTAGACCTGCCACCTTATTGATAGAAGAAAATGGACTCAATCGTCCGTTGTAAATCCCTAATGAGTATTGCATTGCGGTACACGACGACGTGGACGTGCCAACTGCCAATATCCAAAGACATTAGACTGACGGATGAACACATGGAACAAGGAATCTGCTTATTACAAGATTAATAGCTATCATACCAAAACAAGAAATGAATTATGAAACATAATATTTTGACGCTTCATTATATCAATTGCTTCATCGTAAATGAAACCTGTACAAAATCATCAAAAACTCGTCATAATTGTCTTAAATACGTTGCTAAATGAGCTTCTTTTATTGAATGATTTCATAACAATGTATAGGATTAATACATGGTTATATCACGATTCACGATCCATTTAAAGGGTTAAACTTTACACGAGGCCAAACGGTATCTAAAGAGTTAAAGACCCCATTATCCTCAACCGAAAAATATGTTTTTTAAATCAATTATCGTTTTATGTTTAAGAGTACTAGAAATACTGATTTGAGTAGGTGAAAGCTAATAAATGTTAGTGATAACAATAATAAAAGTTAAATATGATAATTATTGAGACTGCCTTAATCTTAATGTGTAAACAGGATACATTAATCATTTCTTCTTATCGTTAATTGTATCGCTTCTCCATAAAAGTCTACAAGCAACATCTCGATTCTCGAATATGCAGAAGTTAGGTAAGTACTAATTATGATGTTTTTAATTACTGTTAAATTATATTATTATACAACATAACGTCATCGCTTACTTATAACATAAGGTAAATAGGTACTCAATTTTTAATTGGAATAGATATTTAAAACAATAATAAAGCTATTAAAGGTCAAAGATGAGCGAAAAATGTCATAGAGCACAATTTCCAGAAAAAAAACCCCGAATAGTGAGGCTTGGAGTGGATAAAAAATGAAATTACTTCAACAACGGACATAATATAGATTTAAGTATACGAAATGCAATTATCTAATAGAAGTCCAATTCAAACAGTGCTTTCAAGTAAATTCCAAGTGTCTCTAATACCTAGCTACATATTTGCGTTCGCAGCCAGACACACCCAACATCTATCTACAAGTGGGCGGATTTAATAAAACTAAGTGCACAGGCATTAATTTAGCTTCAGCGTGCATATCCAAAGTTGTATCTGAACCATCAGCAAACTGTCAATGAAACAAGTTTGTCACAAGCTTAACATTTGCTTAAACTTTTTGCAATGGTAAACTTGGTGATAAAAATAATTTAAACGCTCTTGAGGCACATCAAATTATGCCGAGTGTTGACGTCAGTGGCTTTAGTCACGTCAATCGACTTTCTATACAGAATGTAACGCGAGGTGAAATTGATGGTATTATGAAGATTGATAAAGACAGCCGTGATCCTAATATAAAAACAAATGAATGAATAGCAGACTTTTCAACACTTGTACAAAATTCAAACCACCTGTTGAATGCTCTAGAACGTAGCAAAAAAATGCCAAAGCAAAAGGGAGCCCTTATCAAACACATTACCTGACTAACTTTGACCATATCCCAACAAAGGTGTTCGGATTGTGTGTATTTTATCCCCGGATTTTTACTTTCATCACACGGCACTTAAAATCTTCAATTTGAAAACGTGTCAGTGATATAGAGCACCGAGGTTAATGATGACACAAAAACTTCACTTACATTTATATTCCACGGAACAGAAAGTTACTGTTGTAGAAAATCAAATCAAGTAAAAAAGTAAACTTGCGGCCGATGCACATGCAACAGAAGCTGTCGTGGTAGACAGAGGTGAGGTTTAGGCGTTCACATCGCAACGGGTCGACACGGTCCGTGCCGCGTTCGAGCAGAGACTGGCGGGAAGAACGGAGCGCCCCTTCGACCGCGCGTCGTCGTCGTCGCCGCGGCGGCTACGTCACGGTGCCATGCCATTAGCAACGTGATGGCGTCATCATAACCAACACATGCGTCCTAATACCGTGTCTATAACGCACACACGCAGCCAATTTATCGCTTCAATTTCAAACTTTTCACGGTGGTTAGTTACCATACGAAGCTCCACGAGTTGCCATTAGCGATATTCAATGGCAGATGCAAGACTAAACACATTTTTGATGTAGACACTCCATAATATTATTGTAACAGGATGATCTGCCATCAGATCGAGTGATGGTAAGATAAGACACTTTATTGATTAGCATGAAGCATTTCGCATTGTGATTCGTAACGCTCATGCTCAAGGCACATGATTTCGATGAAAGTAGAATTTCACCACAGGAAATTCCATTAATAGTCGACAAAAGTAGTCCAAGTCTACTAATAGCTAAAGAATCCAGGTTAACTCCCACGCCGTTGCAACTAACAGTTGTTCTGATAATATATAGATAGATAGATAGATATACCTTAAGAAACTGAAATCGAGTTAGGTCCATTTCCTCAAATCAAAGGGAATGGAATGGAGTACCTACTACCTACCCATAGTGGGCATTCCCTTATCCAAATACGGGGGCGTATTTTATTGCGTTGGCAAGGAATAAACTAGTTGAAAGATAATTGAAAGTCTAAAAAGGTCAAGTTCAAAAAGTGAAATGAATATCGTAGTTCAATAAATATCTCGTCAGACATCTTTTAATCTTGTACTACCCACGTTCTTGTCTGGAAGTCACGCTTAGTTGCACTGCAATTACTAGGAAGTATTGTAAACATGACCGCCCACCCACCCAGACTCGTTCGGAAATAATTTTATATCTACATACGTTAGGATGGTATTATTTTCCAGGCTAATGTTTAGTTAAACTTTAAAGGGTAGAGCTGTATTACGCATTATCTATTGGGTGCTAATCAATCTCCTAAAAAGGATGTGTCAAATTCATAGACTTATTATATTGCAATGTCAAATTCCTCTTATATTTTCATACTTATACCATTATAAGTATTATTATACCATTATAAGTATTATGTGTCTATACATTAGTAACACTAATTATTTCATTTTATATTAGTTTTAGCTCGCAAATTATTATTTTATAATGGTTGTGTTTCTAGATAGAATCGAATACCCACGGTGACTCATCTATTCAGGTCGTTAGAATACGAATTGCGCAATTAAGGCGCCTTATACATCCTTCATCTTATGTCATCCTTTTCCAGGTACACTTTAAAGAATCGGGAGTCACAGCTGTGGGGATGTCATGGTATCAAATTAAAGGTCATTTCTTCATCTCTCGTTTGACCTTATAAAAATGCACACTCCAATACAAATTTTCTGCATAAATACGTTTCTCCGAACGCAAGATCTGCTGAAAATGACGAAAAATGGGGTCCGGATAGGTACCCATAAAGCTAGATCCGCTGCATATTTTAACTTGAATATTAACAATAAAGTGGGGCTTATATAGTCCTCTATCCATGGTGCAAAGCATTAAGCATACAAATAAATATGTTTATAGTTTATGTGGCAAAAAAAAAATGTTTCATACATTTTTCTATGAAAAGAAGCCGAGCGCTAGGCGTTTGGCGCTCAGTACGCGCTGAGACGCGCTCGTGGACGGGTGGGTGTATCGCTTTTTTGCACGAAATTTATTACGACAAAATGAACACCGTGTTGTGTACTGCCATAGAGATATAATATTCTCTATGTGTACTTGCGCTTAGAAAAACTTGATACCGACATCCACAAAGAAGGAAGTTCTCAAGTGTAGGCGTATTTTTTTACCCGATTACGGCAAAGCCACTAGGAAAGGGTATGTTAGGAATATATATGTATGTATGCATGTATGTATGTATGTATTAAAAAAAAGTGAGCGCCATTTTGAAATTCTTTGTTATCGTACCGATTTCGTTCAAAATCGATATCTGGGGTTCCCTGGGATCACAAAACAGGAAACTGTTACCAAAATTTTAAAAAAGTCAGCGCCATTTTGAATTTTTTTGTTATCGTACCGATTTCGTTCAAAATCGATATCCGGGGTTCCCTGGGATCACAAAACAGGAAACTGTTACCAAAATTTTAAAAAAGTCAGCGCCATTTTGAAATTTTTTGTTATCGTCCCGATTTCGTTCAAAATCGATATCTGGGGTTCCCTGGGATCACAAAACAGGAAACTGTTACCAAAATTTTAAAAAAGTCAGCGCCATTTTGAAATTTTTTGTTATCGTACCGATTTCGTTCAAAATCGATATCTGGGGTTCCCTGGGATCACAAAACAGGAAACTGTTACCAAAATTTTAAAAAAGTCAGCGCCATTTTGAAATCTTTTGTTATCGTCCCGATTTCGTTCAAAATCGATATCTGGGGTTCCCTGGGATCACAAAACAGGAAACGGTTACCAAAATTTTAAAAAAGTCAGCGCCATTTTGAAATTTTTTGTTATCGTACCGATTTCGTTCAAAATCGATATCTGGGGTTCCCTGGGATCACAAAACAGGAAACGGTTACCAAAATTTTAAAAAAGTCAGCGCCATTTTGAAATTCTTTGTTATCGTACCGATTTCGTTCAAAATCGATATCTGGGGTTCCCTGGGATCACAAAACAGGAAACTGTTACCAAAATTTTAAAAAAGTCAGCGCCATTTTGTAATTTTTTGTTATCGTACCGATTTCGTTCAAAATCGATATCTGGGGTTCCCTGGGATCACAAAACAGCAGTCAATCAAAAAAAAGTCAGCAGTGAACTTTTTAAAATTTTGGTAACAGTTTCCTGTTAAAATTTTGGTAACAGTTTCCTGTTTTGTGATCCCAGGGAACCCCAGATATCGATTTTGAACGAAATTTGTACGATAACAAAGAATTTCAAAATGGCGCTGACTTTTTTAAAATTTTGTTCATAGTTTCCTGTTTTGTGATCCCAGGGAACCCCAGATATCGATTTTGAACGAAATCGGTACGATAACAAAGAATTTCAAAATGGCGCTGACTTTTTTAAAATTTTGGTAACAGTTTCCTATTTTGTGATCCTACGGAACCCCAGATATCGATTTTGAACGAAATCGGTAAGATAATCTTTTATACATTATTTTACAATCTCAAAAACTGAGTATTATTGTAGCCGCGAGTATTGTTTCGGCGCATAAATAGGTACTTACATAATATTTACCGCGGCCAACAGCGTAAACAAGTACCTAGTAAA
Organism: Erebia ligea; assembly: GCA_917051295.2. Classification (NCBI taxonomy): domain Eukaryota; kingdom Metazoa; phylum Arthropoda; class Insecta; order Lepidoptera; family Nymphalidae; genus Erebia; species Erebia ligea. The sequence goes on from OU785226.1 coordinate 2,574,948, forward strand.
TAAATAATCGTCTAATATTTTCAAGTAACAAAATTGGTTAGTTGGCTATAAAATCGAGCGTCTCTACGCTCTATAGCTCTACGCTCTCGTAAAGCGTGCATATATATGCTGTAGTGTGACGAGTTTTATACCTATAGTTGAGTTTTTTACCTATAGTTGGTCGCGGGGTAAATGTTTAAAGGGCCTTAACAAAACATTGCATCGCATTGCATACCTACCTAATTCCTATAGCTATACAAAATATTTTCCATTGAATGCTAATATTGTTTTAGAATTTAGATCAACTAATATAGTAATTAGGTTAGGCTAGCTAGCTTTAATTTCTATTGTATTGTTTTCAATAAATATTTAACTAAGATGGTCACATTGTATCTGAGGGACATTTTTGGTCTTACTACGGATATTATAGTCTTACTAAGGTATTAAACGACTAGCTAGTTACAACACAAGCAAAGCATGATTGTGGACGATAGAGATTTGCAAGAGCAATGAATTGTGGAAAAGCTAGTTATTACACAAGCACACCATAATTGTGGACGATAGAGATTTGCAAGAGCAATGCATTGTGGAAAAGCTAGTTACTACACAAGCACAGCATGATTGTGGACGATAGAGGTTTGCAAGAGCAATGCATTGTGGAAAAGCTAGTTACTACACAAGCACACCACGATTGTGAACGATAGAGATTTGCAAGAGCAATGCATTGTGGAAAAGCTAGTTACTACACCAACACAGCATGATTGTGGAATGTGGACGATAGAGATTTGCAAGAACAATGCATTGTGGAAAGGCTAGTTACTACACAAGCACACCATGATTGTGGACGATAGAGATTTGCAAGAGCAATGCATTGTGGAACAGCTAGTTACTTCACAAGCACAGCATGATGGTGGACGATAGAGATTTCCAAGAGCAATGCACTGTGGAAAAGTGACTAAGACGTCCACTCAATGGTGACAAAATAGAGATAAAAATAAGTGCCCCTAAAATAGCTAAAACCAAACGCCAAAACAAATAAAATTTCTCATGAAATTGTTCTAGAAGCCCAGCAGAACTTTCATCGAAATGTATTATACTACAGCCCCCAATCGAGAACTTTAGGTATTAAATCTGCAAGTGAAGTTTCACATTTTCATCGCCCACGTGATCGAAACACGTGGAACCTTCAACGTGCGCTCCTTGCATAAACAATATTCTCCGGCTATTGTTTTCCGCCCTCGGAACTCCCACGGCAAACGTGCCTTTTCAATCAATTCCTAATAGTCAACCCAATCAATCCACGAGCAACACCATTCCAATGTTCAACATAAAGTGAATAATAAATGTCTCAAAATTTGCGTTGCTATCTAAAAATAAACTCGGGAAAGGAAACTAAACTCAATTCTGTAGTGAAATTAATGATGTAAAGAAATATCTGATGTTAAGAAAATGGATATATTATCTGCATAGGTATATTATCGTCCATTTTCATAAGATAATTATTAACTCGCTTGAAATAAAAGTGATCATCTTTGTAATTTCGTTCGTGGATTATCCATACTATTGTTATTTAGCAAGTAAAGTATAAAGTTATCTAGGAAGTTGTTTTTCATAACAAAAGACAACAGAAAAAATAATTCTGTCCTTCAATACAATAATAATACTAAATTCGAGCAGTTAGAGGCTGTGAAGATTAGATTACGAGAACAAGGATTTGATAAAATCTCGTTTTGTTGACCATTTTAAAATGAAGTGAAGAAGTGTTTAGAGTAAATAATAATAAATACATTGTAAACTGCCACAGCCAAAATTACAAAGTTCGAAGATCAGCACATCAATAAATCCTCCTTATAAACAAGAACAATGGTTAATGATCACCGATACTCAAAAAATGTTTTCCATGCAAGATAAACGGAATTAGTATCAAGATAGGATTGCAATCTCGAGAATATTCTGGTTGATAAGAAATTACGCTGATTTTATCACTTGGATTTTGGTATCAAAATATCACCGATATAATTGATAACTTCAAAGACTGATCACTATAAATCATATAAATACTCGGCTTAACATCCAGTCAATGGAAAGTGAATGGAATATGAACGCTTTGTGATGCAGAGTGCAATAGAGGGGGACTGGTGCAATACAACTTTCACAAAGCAACTGCAAATCCAACCGCAAGTCACATCACCTACTAAATGCATTAACGCCTAGATACATTTCAAGAGTGCTATATATAATTGAAATCAACGATACGTTTATGACGCTATAAAAAAGCTTTTAATGAAGAAGTTCATCCTTTTTATCCATAGTTAGTATTATTGTATAAAGATTAAAGGTTGCAACGGACACAATCAAATAATATCACAAATTATTAGGGTGTAAAGGTATACTTACATTTAGGAAAGTAAATATGATGATACTCATAAAAAGTTGTACCTTACGTTGACTTTTACGAATCAGACCTTATAAGTAAGACCTATTTTCTCGAATGATAAAGTTAAAATCTCTCTAATTTTCGCGGCGTAAGGAAATTTTATTTAAAGATAGATTTATGTCGTATATACCAATCGATAGAGCTCGAATAGCCGAGTCGAATAATACGAGTATATTATATTAACTCATTTCGCCCAAATGTCCTTTACAACAATTGAAATTATGGGGTATTTAAACCATCTTAAATATATCAGGTCGTAAAGATCTTGCAATTACTGGAACCCTAATACATCGAAGACTTAATCGCAGTTACCACGGAAGTATGCTCGGCATAAGGCTATATATATTCGTACCTGTTACAGCTTATCACGAACTTACGTGACTTGGAATTCTGGTGGTTTATTCCATAGGACACGATTGTCGCAGACGTTTAGATTGAATAACCAGTTTATTGCTATCAAAAGGAACACTAAAACCTCGAAATATGTAGGTAATTAAATTGGAAAAGGCAATTAATTGTAAAGAAGGAAAAGGTAGGCCTAGACGGTAGAACATTAATGGGAACTAAAGTAATTTTGATCGGCAACGCCGTCCTCGTTACCCACGATTCGTGTCATCAGGTCGGAAATCGGAATATATCAATAAATAATTACCTAATTAAAGTTACCGTTGACTACAAGCTAAAAGCAGTTATTTTTAAAAGATAAACAACAAAAACTAAAATCCAGCTAAGTACTTTTTAAGATACCAAGTACGTCAACTTTTTATATTAATTACCCAATGCAATGAAATGAAATTACAACTAATGAAAGGTTTCACTCTCAGATATCCGCCATACTGGATTAGACATGACGTCATCATATAACCTAAGACACGCGGTATGCTAATGAAGCAGCTAGCAACACCTCGTTTATTAAAATGTAAATAATAATTCGGCAATTATGTGCCAACGACACACCCACATCGACTGCTTATCACAAACCTCTCGCCGTTGGATAAAAATAAACCTTTGGGGCGTTTATTTTAACTCGTAGGTACCTATTCATGTAAGTAGTCTTGTGTCTGTCGAGACAAGCGGTGCAGCCCTACCCGTTTGTATTGCAACGGGAAACGGGTCGCGACCCAGTTCGCCGGGATCAATACTCGGTCATCGACTCCGCCTGCGCCTCGTACGCCTGTTCCATCTCGGATTAGGACCCAACTCGACCTTCTCTGGATAGGACTCTAAAAATAGCTATACACGAGTGCAATGTTTCAATAGATGAAGGGCAGCCACTCTTGCTACCCCAATGTAGACGTAAAAATATTCCGATTTGGCAGAAACTGTTTTTGCAAATCTAAACATTTTCATGTTCATACAACGTGTACAAGTCGTTGTCATACAACTGAACAGAGAATAGAAAGAAATATTGATAGGTTATTACCACAGTTATTACATATATGTAATAAGCAATGAAGATGTCCTTGAACTTGGATAATACATATCACAAATATAACGCAGTTTATATTTTGTATGTATTAAATAGTTATACTTATTACTCCGTAGAGAGTTTTATAGGTAAACATTTGAACAAGTGTCATCGATATGAAAATCGATAAACAATGATAATGTTTTCCATATTATTGAACATATTAAAAGCGGCTAAAATTTTAATTGATAGTACAATTATTAATCTAATGGTAACGAGTAAATACAGCCCAAGTTAGCTTGTTCCTTTAAAACTGTATAACATGAAACATCGAAACAATATACAGTTGCTTGGTATCTGAAAGACGTGAATTTAAAGAGATAAACAATAATATAATCCGGGGGGAGATCTGTGACGCCAGCTAAAAATATTTAATCTACAGAACATGGCGACGCAAAACCTAGAGATAATCTAGATAATAACAACGATAAGAAAAAGTTACTAGATAAAGCAAAAATTATTCTACCACCACAAGCAAGGAAATGAACAATTACTTAAACGTTTCCGATACGATAACATTACTCGTACAAAAGCATTAATTTAAATTCCTAGCTAGTACAGTTTAGAATTTAAATTGTCACAGTATGAAGTAGAGATTAGTGTTTATGATAAATGTCCTGATAATAAACTAGTTTTACTTCGATCGCCCCGGTTGAAATATGTTTCATTGCTAAATCGTCACCGTGTCCTGACCGTGCGGCGTGGGTCGTGGGCTCGTGGCGTGACCTAGCTCACTGACCTGGATAGCATGAAGAGTGCCGTTCTAGCTAGCCTGAAATACATACAGTACGTCTACGCTATACGCACTATCTAAAATCTAAATAATAAATTGACTGACTGACATTTCAAACCGCTAATTGTAGAAACTTGAGATTTGCACTCTACTCTCGTTATGCGAAGCCGGAGTCAGCTAGACATAATATTATACTTAAGTAGTATAATATCGTCTTATTTGTATAATTGCAAAATATATAATAGTATAGGTACAAGAGAGGCTCCAATGCAAAATGCAAACATAATCGTGTGGCCCTGACTCCTGTGGTGATATGTGGGAACGACAAGGATTGATAAATAGCTGACGACAAGCTTATATTATCTACTAGAATCTAGTCTATCTACGCGGACGAAGTCGCGGGAATCATCTAGTAACTAGATGATTCCCGCGACTTCGTCCGCGTGGATTAAGGTTTTTTGATTCCCGCGGGAACTCCTTAATTTTCCGGGATAAAAATGTCCTTCCCCGGGATATAACCTACCTCTATACCAAATTTCAGCAAAATCGGTTGAAAAGATGGGCCGGGAAAGCGTAGCAGACAGACAGACAGACAGACAGACACACTTTCGCATTTATAATATTAGTATGGAAGTATGGATTGGACGAACAGCCGATAGGATCAAGCCAGAAGAATGAAATGAATGAATGAATGAAATATTCTTTATTGTACACCAAAACATAAAATAAATAATCAGAAACTACAAAGACCTAATAGGACCTAATAGAAGACCTAGTAGTGTGTATCTCACATTACGATTAACTATCCATTATCCTTTTAAATACAAGACCGCTATCATACACAGCTATTTGAATGGATAACGCCCTTTACAATGGCCTTTTAACAGATATTCATCCAACTCGAGAACATTCGCAAGCTAAAATAAAGCGCAATTATAAAAATTACATTTAATGGAATGACAATGAAAATAAAGAATTACTTACGGTATAGGTAGGTAAGTATTCTGTATTTCAATTTTAAAGGTTATTTACATACTCTCAATAATATTTATTTAACTAAAGCATTTATATACTTTGCTTATCTACTTTAGCAGTTTGGTTTTATTTTATTAACTCTAGAAAGAGGTTGATTTAGTCATAGCACGACAGTTATGAACAGGTATCTGAATTGGGTTAACATTCTTTATCTAATGCAATCGTTTCATATATACATTCGTAGGAACTTGTTACTAGGCCGTATCGCATGAATGCATGATTCCATTGAACTAAATACAAAGGACGAAGCTAAACTGTCGCTCAGCAGTCAGCACGACCTTTCCTTTTAAGGCGCCAGCGGAGAGTGAATTGCTCATACAAACGTAATACCAAAATAATTAGTATTTCGAGCATATTTCCTCCATATTATGCGATTATTAAGATTGAACTTGTATTTATCTAGGTCCCTGGATAATTATTTTTCCAAAATACTTTCCCAAAATTAAATGTAAGCACATTGCGTTTTGCATGTTTTTGCGACATAAACGACATGTTTTCTCCTTATTTGTTTCATATTAAAACCAACGATATCTCACGTACTAATTGGTCAGGAACATAGCCTATATTGTCAAGTTACAGAATAACAACACGAAGTTAAAAACACAACAATTTTTCATTCATCATTTTTGGTATTCACGGAACAAGACTAAATGTATAACAAATTCTGTACGCTCATATTGCTATCGCGCTTGCACGCGATCATGTGTCTTACGCCAAATAGGGATAGCAATATACCGGCAAATTTATATTTGCGGTTCGAGTAGAAGTTGCGAGCGGCGGTCGCCGGTCCCTTAAGTAAGGCACTTCTATAATCGACTTTCTAAATCCTTCCAGATGGTACCTAAACAACTTTGCCTGAATCTTATTAATCCTCTCACCTCCGGATAGACAGACAGACACACTTTTGCATCATATTATACTAATATTATAAATGCGAAAGTGTGTTTGTTTGTTGGTTTGTTGGTTTATTGGTTTGTTGGTTTGTCCTTCAATCACGCTGCAACGGAGAAACGGATCGACGTGATTTTTTGCATGGGTATAGTTGAGGACCTGGAGAGTGACATAGGCTATTTTTTATCCCGGAAAGTTGAGGAGTTCCCGCGAGAATTAAAAAAAACTCATTCCACGCGGACGAAGTCGCGGGCATCAGCTAGTTTATAATATTTGTATGGAAGTAGTGATGGATCAATGTCTAGAATAAATGAGAATTTAAGCTCGAATTGAAGTCATCTATACTAATATTACAAATGCGAAAGTTTGGATGGATGTTTGTTACTTAATCACGCCAGAACAGCTGATCGGATTAAGATGAAATTTGGCACAGAGACAGATTATAGTCTGGAATAACACATAGGCTACTTTTTATCTCCGAAAATAAAAGAGTTCCCGCGGGAACCATAAATTCTCAATCCATGCGGACGAAGTTTAGTTAAGATAATATTAATCTTTGTTTCAGAATGTGATTGGTCAAACGATTGGTCGTCTGTTTAGCTTACTGCTTAGCCTTATTCTTACTGGGGGTATATATAGCATCGAATATAATAGTAAGTACTAATTAGTTGCAGAGATAATCTACATATCAAGTTTCAAGACCCAGCGCGCGGTTTGAGTTGATTGCAGCTTTGTCAATGAAATCCTCTTAATACATATTACCTATAAAGATAACAAAGGTATAATTGAAATCCATAATAACAATATTATAATGCTGAGCAGATTCAGATTTCTGTGATAATGCCCAAGCATGACTCTTAATTAAATTAACAGCTTAGTTTAATTTCAATAAAGAAATATTCAAACGTATTCTGTACTTTATTCCCATTTCAAAGGTCATAAACACAAAGCCAGTTCATCAGTCATGCCTGCGTCGTATAGTGGTCGTTTGAAGAAAGGACGCGGCGAGAGCGTCGCCCTTCGAGTTCGAAAGCCGCCATTCAGGAGCCCCGTGCAACGACCCTAAGCCCTAGCGGTGCGTAGCTGGGAACCGGTGCCTTTAGATATAACCAGCCAACCGGCCCCCTTCGGTCTACATTATCAGCGATTTAGCGAACATTCCAGACCGCGAATTTCTCGGATTCTTAATGGAAAGGGCCATTTTCTGAGAATAAATCTATACACCCGTAGCAGGGTATGCCAGGGTTAATTAGGGGCAAGATGTAAGACGGAACGAAAAATGACATCTTGCCTGAAAAATCTACGCCAGTGGTAACCGAAGAACAGATCCGAATCTCTAGTTCAGGTCCCCGTAATGATCGCCAATCTTCGTTGGATTAAAGAGGCAGGTATCATAAGAAGAAGCGTCAAGGAAAGGAAATTAAATGGACCATAAAAAGATATTTTAATGACATTGATGTGCGCAAGTAAATAACTTCTATTTGCGAATCGCCCGAGTGGTACCTACTGTAATAAATAGAACGAATTCAGCAATACAGCCAGTAAAGCCACCCTATTTCTGATTCTTCATTACGTAGTTTATTAGATGCCCGACCATTTTCCATCAACTATAAATAATATTATGTACTTATGTATAATTAAATTAGTAACCATGTAATACTGCTATGATTTAGGAATGAAATGACGAATGACAATCATAAAGAATTAATAATAGAAAATTCCTTAGTGTAAATAGATGTTTGGGTGAAAACTTAAATAATGCAGATCTCATTTAAGTATTATTATTAAACCTAATAGACGTAGAATTCCATTTCCGCGGGCTCGTACGAAGCGATTTGCTTCCTCGTTTCTAATTCGAACTGCTAGGATATGGAATGCCCTTCCGGCTTCCGTTTTCCCCTCCTCTTATAATATAGGTACCTTCAAATCAAGAGTGAATAGGCATCTTCTAGGCAAGCGCGCTCCACCTTAGGCTGCATCACCACTTGCAAGCAAGTCTGATTGCAGCCAAGCGCTGGCCTATACAATTAAAAAAAAAAAAAAACCAAAGATCGTTGGATAGTCTTCGTAGAAACAGTAAATTCAAACTCTTGAAAAAGGTCGCGCTCGGTAGTTTGGAGCGCTGAATTTTAGCTGAACTTATACCTACTCGTAAATCAATTTGTCTCGCATGGCAGGTCGCCAAAGTTAAATCCCCAAACAGAAAAGCCAGACGGCTTTTTCGACTGAGACATAGGGACTTTTGAGTCCCTAACCACGCTCTCTTACAGTTCAAACGATAAACCTTCATAGAATTTTTATGACATTTAATTCCAATGATCTTTATTAGAAGCTATTAGGGGGGTGATGGGCGATGGCTGATGTTGAGTGATGACGTGCAAATATAAAAACAATAACAATTTTATCATACATAAACAGGATGATTTAATCTTTGTTATTCTCATTCTTATTTGGTATGTTTGCCTACGGCAAGTTTTGGAACTGTGAATCATTTCGTAAATATGTCCGGATGAATCGACTTCGCAAAAAACAAATCTCAATGCAAATTTGTATTTGATTTCTCTACATCTACGCAGGTTGTAAAGTTGGTTTACATAGTGATAATACTAATTTTACTGTTCAAAGACGATTTAGTACGGGGACAGTTGTTTCTTTTATGATAACATTGAACAAATATTAAAATAGCCACATTGAAATGTCTGTATGACAACATAGTTTTAGCAAATACAAAATCTTTGGTAACGCTACTCCCATTAGTTAAGTCAACAACCGACCCATCAGCGCTATACAATTAAATATATTTTAATAAAATAAAAGGTATTATATAAGTTATATTTAGTAAGTAGCTTAGCATAGCTACCTATTTATACTACTACTACTACAGACCGGAACTCTACATTTTTGGAATGATAAAAGATCGATCGATCGGTCTCAGCAAGAAGATAAGCTAAATAAATAAGATAACTATGGCAGAATTTATGATAGGTACCACGAACTCTTCTTGCGAGAAAGAATTTTGGCCAATAGCGAAAGAGTGTATAGTAAGTAGTACTATTATTCTGTGTTGTAAGCCAGTCAGAGGTGATTTCGATTGTTACACAGTAGGTATAGCAATAATTTTACCGTACCTTATATAGGGACGCCCTGTACCACTAGCCAAAAATCCGCACTATGTAATCTGCAGCAGAATGTCCTGACTCCTGATGCTAGATAATTTTTTTTTTTTTTGTGAGATAGGCTTGCGCTTGACGACAATCATGTTTAGTATAACATTATAACTAGCGACCGCCCGCGACTTCGATCTTGTAGAAATTTTCAAAAATCTGCACTTATTGCTTGTCTACATTAATGCAAATAAAACTTCTGTGCAAAACAAATTTCAAAATTCAAACTCGGTGAGTGAGAAGTCAGGACTTTTATCTTTATTAAGATCATAGATGTATTGATCACTGACTGGTTTATAAAAGACTGCTGCTTATAAATTGATTAAGATTGAGCAAAGCCCGCTTTCAATTTAAAACAATTTTTAAATATTCTATCAATAAACCTAACCTACCAACTTCCAGCTAACCCAAAATTTTCAGTGGAAATAGATGATGTCTATTTTTAATTTTGGCACAAACGTTTTTATTTCTGTGTGATTGTGTTAATAATTATCGCGAGTGTAGTGGTGTAGCCTAACGGGTTAAAGTCACCGTCTGCGCAGGGTCAACACGCTTGTCAAGGCCGGGTCAATGCCCTGTACCCCAACCAGGGTTCAAGAACACCGTAACTACTAACAGCTAGTAAGTAAGTGAGTGAGTAAATGGAAACAAATTAATTAACATGTTAATAAGACATAATCTAAACTAATATTATAAATATTTGTTTGTTTGTAATGGATAAACTCAAAAACTACTCAACTGATTTTAAAAATTCTTTCACTTATAGAAAGCTATCAGCGAGTAACATAGGCTATATTTTATTTTTTTAAATTGAGATCTCAACGAAAATTGCAATAATGTGAATTAAGTCGGAAGAAATCGTCTCATCTGAGAGATATGGAAATAAAATAATGCGATACAGAAATAGGCGCGGTCGCGACCGCGGAGATAGGTACCTATCGCAGTGCTAATGTAACCATGCTGCGGCTACCCAGTGCCGACTGGCTATTCAAATTTCAAATTCAAATGTTTTTTATTCAAATAACTTTTACAAGTGCTTTTTTTTAAAGACCAATAATTTTATTTCATTGCCCGCGACTTCGTCCGCAATCTTAGATTTGTCTCTATTTGCACTCTTTCTTTGTTGTCTCGTCTTTGGTTTTCCGGAATAAAAGGGGCCAGTTCCACTTTTTAAGTGACTTCACATTTCCAACTATATTATCCATTCAAAAACTCTCGTCGACCCGTCGCGTTGCTACGAAGGTTACTATGTGGCTTGATTAAAGATCAGCAAACACACTTTCCTATTTATAATAATTATTATTATAAGGCCGCTGTTGAGCAATATCCAGGTTATACCTACCTATTATTGTTTTTTTGTCATTTATTTCTTTTCATGGTGTACAACAAAGCATATTTTACTTTTTACTTTATTATGGGTAGGTAATGGACTGCAAATATTAGCTCTATGTGTATTATTTTACTAGATTTATTTATATTATAAGTAAGTAATATAATTATGCGACCAAAGGCGCTGGGATGCAAGAATTTTACCTATTGCCGATTGGCCTTTGAGATTCGTAAAGACAATCTTCAACGAATATAATCATAGATGAGACTGTCATAATCATAATCTATTGGCCGATAACTGGAAATCATTGTAATTAGATAATAATATAGAATTAACGTACAGCTCTAACCAATGGGTTTCTATTTTAGAAATTCAAGATTTTACACGAAGGTTTTCTCTACAACATAGTTGTAGAGAATTCCATTTCAGAAATTTCACCCGAGCGAAACTCTCGATAATAAAAGAGAAAGCTCTTTCATTATGTATCATTACAGTCAAGTAACGTGGGGGAGGTCAGGTCTGTGACATCGCAGATTAATCAAAACAGATCTAAACTCGTATCAAGTTTCGTGAATTATGCCTCCCGATTGTGTAAGGAAATCATAATCGTAATCGTTTGTCAAACCTCCCAAACCAAACCAAACGTGTTTGTATTGTTTGGTAATTCGACCTGTTTAAGGAGTTCATAGATGCCAGCACGTCAAAAAGCATGTATGAACTCTATAAACAGTTCGAGTTATACGTTTTAAGGTGTCAAAATATGATTAGGTACGATTTGCTTAAACAATTGGGCCTCAGGTTTCTATAGAATACTAGCGATCCGCCCCGGCTTCGCACGGGTAGCACTAATAATCCTAATCTAAACTATCCTATCTCTCAAGTTAGATCGAACTGCACATGGTGTGCGAATTTTATTATAATCGGTTAAGTGGTTTAGAAGTCCATTGAGGACAAACATTGTGACACGAGATTTATATATATTAAGATTTTTATCGCGGAATAAACGATAGGTTTTCTTTGCTTTACTTCGGTCAAATCTGTCCAGATTTAAAAAATCGGGTCAGATTTCTGTTTGTTACATGCTGTTAGTGCGTGTAGATTGTTCGCTCAGTAAATTATATGAAGATCTAATAAATAAGAAATTGAGGATGGAACTTCTCAAGGGGTAACAGCTAAATTAATGTGATAAGTGTAACTGTTTAATAAAACATAGATACTACTAGCTGATGCCAGCGACTTTGTCTGCGTGGATTAAGATATTTTGGTTCCCGCAGGAACTCTTTAATTTTCTGTGATAATTAGCCTTAATAATTAGCATAATATGTGTTATTCCAGACTATAATCTATCTCTGTGTGTGTAAGCTAGCCCCTGTGAAGTTGTGGCGGGTCAGTAGTAAATTATTAAAAAAAAAACTAAATTCAAATATAAAGGTTCCCATAACCTATTTAATAACAGCTGTAGGTGGCAGATAGAAAAATCCTTTTTGAAAGAATCTGTGGAATTTCTTGGTTAAGTAGGTACCTATCTGCTTTTATTTAACTTTAAATAGTTTCGAAGGATGCAACACATCACTTTCTTTTTCAAATAATTTAATTAAGTAGGTCTACTTAATTATCGGTTATTGAGTGAGAATAGGCACTATGCCAATTTCTTATTTCTAAGTGAATAAAAAACTATATATACCTACCTAGGTATTAAATAATATTTTATGGTGTATTTGTGTCAACATGAGCTATTATATTGTAGCTCCCAAAACCAACAACAAAGTTATGCAATCTTCTATTAATAAAATTATTAGCTTTTTTGGAGATGTAGGCAAAGTAAGTAATAGCAAAGCATATGTAGTTAGGTATATAATATATTCATACAGTTGGTATGAATATATTAACAACAACAACTCTGTAACAACTGTCTAACAACTGGTAGGATATAATAATATATTATTAATATCGCCATAGACCATGGAAATATTTAGTAGCTCCCAAATCCGAAACAACAACCACAAAACAAACCAAACATTCTACTATTCTAACCAAACATTCTATTATTTTTGTTTCTACTTTTAACATACCAAAGTTAAAAGTAGAAACAAAAATAAAAGTAAGTAAGTAGGTAAGTATCTGGAAGTTACACATTTCACCTTTCTATGACTCATACTTAAACTTGACTCTTGACTACCACCAACAAAATCATAACTTCAGATGATATTGGAGTACATGACATCAAAGACAATAAAGGGTATCAGTAATGGACATGATGTAATTACTGGTAATTTTAATTGAATACAATGGCTTCAAGACAATTGAAGACAGGCACAATTTATAAATCTTTATAATGTGTTATGAAAATATTCTATAGGAGTTTAATAACCAATGAAAATGGGCTGATGACACTGACATTGATTTATGGCTATCCAAACTAGGTATAAGAAGAGCACCAGCAAATATCATCAGTATCAGTCTTAAGACTGATGTCTGAAACTTCATCCGCCCAGACTAGGGTTTTTGAAAATCCTGTATAATGAACTCTTTAGATTTTTTTGGATATAGAAATAGCTAAGGTGCTAATTACTCCCCTGGGGTACAATGTACAACCTATCTTTGTGCTAAGTCCCATAAAAATCGATTGAACAGGTGGGCCGAGAGAGTTTAGCAGACAAACTTTGCATTTACATCTATGAAGTAGTTAGTAGGATTCTTTTTTTTTTAAATGATGAATATACAGACTGCAGACATCAGGTAGGTTAGTTCCTAGTTATATTATCATGGTAGAACTTATTTAAATACTCAATAACAAAATTGTTGTTTAGGGAAATTCAAAAGGTTATTGCCATTGGTTATTGCAAAATTTCAAAATAAACTTACAGACAGAAATGACAGTTTATAGTCATTTCATTAAATTAATGACCATCATAACTATGGTCATGGCAAATGACAATCAATAATCATGAGTATTCATGAGTTAGGACGTACCTATACAGATACTCAAGACACTGCTTATTAACTTTCTCTGATGATTTTCTATGAAATTAATACATCTTAAACCAAAAGTTCCATTAATTAAGATGATGTTGGTTAGCTTATTGCTGTTTGCTCAAAAGTCAGAAATAACTTCTAACATTGTAACCTAACCATCATTACAACACCAATAGTTATTCCCATATTGATTTTATTTGTATTGGCTTGGCTGTTTAATGTATGTAAGTTTCTTTGGAAACTTATTGTAAACGAATGGAAAACTCCAGTAATGTGTAAAAAAGGAAAATGATAATGTTCCACGACGCTTGGCCTGCAGTGACGTCCGTGGCTGGACTTGGGAGGGCATGACCTTCGTCCATTGGGGCTTAACAACAAAGATGAAACAGTTTCTGATAAAACCAAGTAGTAAATCGATCACTTACCTCCACAGCCATACACATTGAATAAAAGTTGAGCGGATTCAGCCGTGAACAGCTAATAAATCACAACACACGCGAGAAACGTGTGCACTGCACAAAAAATAATGTGAAACTGAAATTCGAAGTTGCCAGAAGCGAATAACAAGCGATTGCAGCGAAGTGAGTTGCCAGCATTCCTGGGTTTCTTCTGATTTCTACCAATAGTGGTAGGAAATAGGAATACTTTCCATTTATGTAGGTATGTAATTAGGTGTAAAATAGGTACCTAGGTAATTTGCCTAATAGGAAGTCACTTTTAGAAATAAGTACATGAGTCTGATACGTTAATAAAATTATTGTAATTTGTAATCACAGTCTGATAAATACTTATTTGAATTTTAAAATTACGACGACCGAATTACAAAATCAAAGCCTCGCAGCTGGTTTTCGTGTGAAAAGGTAACAGATGAACCGACATCGACCAGAGACACTGGCATTAATTTTAAAAGGTATTTTTAGGTAGGTACCTAATGCACTTGATCATTCTTTAAAATATTAATTACTATATACATGACTCATGAGCAGCAGGTATCTCAATAATCTATCTCTCTCTGCGTCGTATTCCTCATTACTGAGGGTCGTGACCCCTTTCCATTAATCACATAATGGTAGGAGTTTTCTTGGGATAATAATGCGGTAAGTTCCCACGTCCTTCCGCATACGACTCGACTAAGAGTATTTACACTCTTAAGGTTTTTATAACGATAATTATCAGATGTTAGTAATAATAACCGGGACCGACGGCTTAACCTGCTCTCCGAGGCACGGAGGAAACGAAATTTGAACGTCCAAATTATTAGAGTCTGATAAAAGGATCTAATAAATTCAATAAAATATAAACATACTTGAGAAAACAACAATATTATTCAAGAAGACATAGAAGAGTGACATTAAGAAAAACAAAATAAAATAACAGCCAGTGTGACATAAATTGTTACAAAACCTTCTTTAACATCCTCCCTTTTTGGGAAATTTATATCACCAAGCCGATTATTCTGCAAATAAACATTAACCTAGGCTTATGGATAGGCTTAGTCAGAATATCCGCACATTGATACTCTGTTGGCACATATTTCACTTCAAGATCATTTTCGGAAACCAATTCTCTGACATAAAAATGTCTTAAAGCGATATGTTTTGTCCTTCGATGAAGCTCCGGATTTTGGGATATCTTTATAGCAGCATCGTTATCGATTTGCAGCTTGGGAATCTCTTTTAATTCAGATACTTCATTAAAAAGTCTCTTCAGCCATACAATTTCACGAGCTGCTTCGCTAGCAGCTACAAGCTCTGCTTCAGTGCTTGAAATTGCTACTGATGATTGTTTACGACTTGCCCAAGAAATTACTCCTCCTGCATACATACACAAGATTCCAGATGTAGAGCGTCCTGTGCTTGGATCTCCACCGTGATCTGCGTCACTGTAGCATTCTAAGATTCCAGGCTTGTATCCTTTCTTATAAACAATTCTAGAATCTAAAGTTCCTTTAAGGTAACGAAAAATGCGCTTGACCTTGCATACATCTTCCGTAGTGGGATTAGCAAGTGATCTGGATACAAAGCTTACAGCATATGAGATATCTGGTCTGCTTGCTGTCATTAAGTATGCTAATGCACCAACAGCTTCTCTATAAGGAAACTTCACATCATTCTCCTTTTCAGATTCTGTTTGAGCTTCTTTAATAATTGGAGTATTGACTGCTTTACAGTCACTCATTCCAAAGCGTTCTAGTAGTTTTTGAGCATAATGCTTTTGTGAAACTACAATTGCACCATCTTTATCTTGAGAAATCTCCAAACCAAGAAAGTAATTAGCCGGTTTAGTGGTTATCTTGAACCTACTTTTCAATTCAGCTATAAACTTCTCAGAGTCTTTTTGATTTGTTGATGCAACAAGTCCATCATCAACATAGAGTGCTAGAATAATTTTATTGCCGCGTCGCATTCTTATAAACAAACATGGATCTGTATCACATTGTTTGAATCCAATATTTTTCAAATAGTCGACAATACATTTGTTCCAACATCTAGGAGCCTGTTTAAGTCCATATAGACTTCTCTTCAATTTACAGACTTTATTTGTCCCATCACTATAGCCTTCTGGTTGTTTCATAAAGATATCTTCTTCTAACAAACCATTTAAAAAGGCAGTAGTCACATCAAACTGTGTGAGAGATAGTCCTTCATTTGCAGCGATGCTTAAAATTGATCTGATTGTTGACATTCTAGCAACAGGGCTAAATGTTTCATCATAATCAACTCCCTTCTCCTGAGTATAACCTCTTGCTACAAGTCTAGCTTTGTATTTGTCGAGGCTTCCATCAGCATTGGTCTTCTTTTTGTAGATCCATTTACAAGAAATAAGCTTTCTGTCTTTTGGTTTATCTACAAGAATCCAAGTCTTATTCTCTTTCAGAGAGTTCAGCTCGCTTTCCATTGCTTTTAACCATTCAGCTTTTTCAGAACTATTTATAGCTTGTTTATATGTTTTAGGTTCACCTAAATCATTTACAACAGTAGATATAATATAGTCATCGAATCGTACTGGTGGTCGTAGCGTTGATCTATCTCGAAGAGTTCTTGTTTCAGGAATGTCTTCATCATCAGAATCAGTTAGGGAATCAGGAGTAACATATGATTCATTAGACTCGTCTTCATTTTGACTGATGATTTCATCTTCATTTGGAATAGTCGATGTTTGAGGCATACTTGAAACAGGATCGTCTTGTAATATATCCTCCCTTGCATCGAACATTGGATGATTTTCATGAGTCTTAGGAAAATGAATCTCTATCTCAGTCGTTTGACTTTGTTCATCTGCTTTAGTTGCATCTGAATCTAATCCAATAGACCTGATGATTGACTCATTAAATGTTACATCCCTCGATCTGATTAATTTAACATTACCATTGTTGTCACAACCCAGTAATCTGTAACCATCATCACCATCATAACCAATGAGTATACATTTTTCGGCTTTCTTAGAGAGTTTTGTTCGCTTCTGTTTCGGAACGTGAGCGTAACATTCACTACCAATTATCCTTAAATGTTTTATGGATGGTTTTCGTCCAAACCATAACTCAAATGGTGATTTACCTTCAATAGAGGTTGGTCCAGTTCTATTGAGAACGTAAGCAGCAGTCTTGACAAGCTCTGACCAACAAGCAAGTGGAAGTTCTTCATGAGCATGCATCATAGTACGAGCAGCTTCAACTAAAGTTCTATTATCTCTTTCACAACACCCATTTTGCTCTGGTGTATATGGCATTGTCAATCGTTGCTGAATACCATGAGACTTCAAAATATTTTCAACAGCCACATTATGAAATTCTCCACCATTATAGCTGAGAATTGTTTTAATTACATGACCAGCAGTCTTCGTTTCATTAATCATCTGCACAAGCTTATCTTTAACTTCAAACTTGTTTTTGATAAAATAAATTTGACGATACTTGCTGTAATCATCTTTAAAAAGAACAAAATAGCGAAATTTGCTGAAAGAATTTGGAAATGGACCACACACATCAGTATGTATAATCTCCCCTGGCACTTTAGCTCTTTCTCTTGTTCCAAATTTACATCTGTGTGTTTTGCCATAAACACATCCTGTGCATAATTCAGAATCGAGTTTTACTTTGATACCAAGTTCCTTTTCTAACAACAGTTTTACATGTCTTTTATTCTGGTGACAAAATCGTTCATGATAAAGTTGTAGGATGTTATCATTAGATACATTGTTAAATTCAGGAGTTTGTCTTTTAATTGCTTGTACATTCAACTTATAAAGACCTCCATTTTTAACGCGTTTTCCAATTAAATTAACTTTTCCTTTTACTTTCAGAATACACGATTCTCTTTCAGATATAAAGACACTATCCTCTAGTTTGTCTTGAGCGGCAAGAACGGAAAATAAATTTCTTTTTATTGCAGGCACATACCATACGTCACATAGCCTTATATTTAATTGCTGTCCATGAACATCTGCTATTAAATCAACTGTACCTTTACCAATAGCTTGTATTTGAGCGCCATTTGCAGTTGTAACCGATTTGTTATCAGTGAAATATTGAAATGTAGAAAATATGTCATTGCACCAGGTGACATGACTAGTTGCACCATTGTCAACATACCAATTCTCATCATCTCTTTCAATTACATTAACTGTTTCATTAGTTTCAACCTGCATTAGTGAAAGTGTAAAGTTTGCATCTTTAGCTTAACTTGTCGATGGATTTTGTGGTTTAGGAGGTTTACCATCCGATTTCCACTTATAACAACTTTTGACTTTGTGTCCAGTAAGACCGCAATAACCGCATTTCTTCTTTTTATTCATTTTTCCATGTACAACTAGTGCTTCAGTATTAATTTCTTCTTTATTTTTAAGCGATAGTTCATAAGAGCAAATTTGAGCTGTCAAATTATCAACATTACGATCCTTTTTAGACATAAGCATCCAACTAGATTTAAATGGAAAATAGCTTTCATCAGGTAAAGTTTCTAAAATCTTGCAGATGAGTAAAATCTCTGGAAGATCATATTTTCCTTTATCTTGAACATCTTTTTCCAATTTTTGTAGTTCTGCGTTTAATTCATGCCATATATTTTTCAGTTTAGATATATGCATAGACATGTCATGAGAAGGATCTTTACGATAGCTGAAGAAACTGTAGCATAGTGTATAGCTTTTATCTTCAGATGTACCATCAAACAGAGTGTGTAATTCATCCCATACCTGTTTAGCATTTGTGAATCTCATCACTTTTTGTAGAGTAGCATCTGACATATTAGCCATTAAAATGAACATTGCAGCATTGTTTATCTCATTGTATGTTTTTAGAGCATTTTGATAAGCAGCAATATCTTCTGATGATGCTTTGCTACTATCTGGTTCTTTTGGTACCTTTAGATTGCCATTAACAGCATCTAGGCCTCCAGTAGTACCCCTTAACATCAACATCACTTTGCAGCGCCATGTTTCCCAATTTTCTTTGCCATCTAAACGACCAATATCAATTTTGAAGCTCGTGGATGAAGCCCATGGAGACGACATTTTGACAAGTCTTGTTAGAATTTTTCAAGAAAATAGAAATTAGGATTTGCTTATAATATTTTCTGCTCTTAAATAAATCTTGAATTTATTTTTAGCTCTGCTACCATATTAGAGTCTGATAAAAGGATCTAATAAATTCAATAAAATATAAACATACTTGAGAAAACAACAATATTATTCAAGAAGACATAGAAGAGTGACATTAAGAAAAACAAAATAAAATAACAGCCAGTGTGACATAAATTGTTACAAAACCTTCTTTAACACAAATTCGGTCACCCATCCAGTTACCAACTTGGGTCAACGTTGCTTAACAATCGCAATCGACTGATATGCGTTGTCACAGCTAGGCCATTCGTCCCTCAATCTATGAGTAGGTACAATAAATAATTAATGTAGGTAGGTAGTCAAAGATGTAGTGAAAAGCTGAGGCAAACAGATTAGGATGTTTAGGTACTACCGAAATAGGATATCGCTCGTTTCTTGTTGTACACAAAAAGTATGTGCATATTGCAGCTTATCTCCATCAAACCATAGCAGTCGTAATTCCTTCTTCCATGCATCAAACATACCCATTGATGTAGAATTTTGGTACCTAAACATACCCAAGACAAACATTCATTCATGACTTGGACATTCGTATTTTCAGCACCATAGTCCATATCACAGATCAGAGAATCAAGGTTCTCTGATCTGTGGTATAATGTACTCTGTCTGTGGTCCATATTGTGCGAAATACGTTATGGTGGACTACACAGGTCTGCCCGCGAAATTCAAATTTAAATTGGTTTTTTGCAATTTATTAACTAATACGACAAAGTAGGCTTATGGCATTCCAATTGCGCCAATGGCAGTATCATCTTCACAGGGTTATATAAAAATCTTTACTTGAAAGTGTCCAGTTTAAGAAATTAGTTAGACTATCGAGTTGGATGTGAGTTACTCACAAATTAGTCGATAATCTGATTAATTACTTAAACTGGAAACTCTCAAATAAAGATTTTTATATAACCCTGTGAAGATGATACTGCCATTGGCGCAATTGGAATGCCATAAGCCTACTTTGTCGTATTAGTTAATAAATTGCAAAAAAACAATTTAAATTTGAATTTCGCGGGCAGACCTGTGTAGTCCACCTTAAGTTTGGCGTCTACTGTAGATACAATTATTTTATAAACAAAAAATGTACGGTTTTGCAAAAATTCATTATATTTTATTAAATTATTATTCTTCTATAGCATTTAATTCGAATAAAACGACAAAGGTCAAACAATATAAATTTATTGATAGATACAACTTTTCTTGTTTAAGTAAACCTGTGTAAGGTTAAACGAAAGATCCTTATTACATAAACATGTTATCGTTGAAGCCAGGGGGCGGCAGGTGGTCGGCGTCGGGCGGCGGAGGACGCCGGCCCGGCATTGGCCCGACACCCGGCGGCCCAAATGGGTCGAACCGAGCTCCGGGTGGGACTGAGCCTCTGGGAAAAGACAAATTTGAAATTAGAGAATGTCTAATAAAAGCTGAGAGTGACTTTAATTTTTTTTTAAAAGCTGGCAACACTGCAGCAAATGTCACTTGTTTTTCTGGTCAACTCAAGGTTTTGATTGTACAAAAATTGCTAAAAGGTCAAATATATGGATGCATTTAAAGTATGACTCGATCGAGTTTGTTATTGGCTCCATAGTGTAGGATGTATATAGGGGTCCGGTCGGATCCTTCTTAGACAAGGGCACGATGGAAGTCTCGTAGCGGTAAATAAAAAAATATTATCATTGCGTCATTAAGTAAGTACTAATTAATTTGTTGATCAAGATGTAAAATCAACAATTGGCGACTTACCTGGGGAGTCCCCCAGGGATACCTAAGCCTGGGTTTTCAATATCCCTGCCCGGGCTGAAAGGGTTGAAGATCATTCCACCGCCAGGAGCCGCGAATGGGTCCAGATCGGATCTGCCGACATTTCGCAAATTCGGAGGTGGCAAGTCCCTGAAATAAAGAACAAAATTGGGATTGACACGTATGTCTAGTGTCCGACCAAACTTTTGGTTCCGGCTTAGACTTTGGTCACCTTCAGCTAAAAAATTACCTTCGGAGAAACATTCCGCTAAGATCAAAATGGACCGAAGTTTTGGTCGAAGCGGAAGGTTTCAAGCAAGCGCTAAAATTGAACAAATGCGTCCAGAAGAGGAGACGTTTGGAGGCCGGAAGTCACACTTCGTTTAACCAGCAGGCCGCCATCGCCATTAGTAAATCAAAGTATCAGACAAGAGTTAACAACAGAAAACAGATTTTTAAAGTAAACGAGGCTGTGAATTGCTATTTCGGCTGAGACTTGTGTAGTACTTATCTCTAATTTGCGAACAATCAATAATTTGTTAAGAACAGAATTGTTAAGAAAACTTTTCTACATTGCCAATAGATGACGTAGACTTACCTTAACACAATGATGATCTGATTTCCTAATAAAAGAGAAAAAGCCAGAACAGAGCCAATGTACCATCTATGTACATATAGATTTTTTAAATAATGAAGCCATTTCCGAGCAAGTAGGAGATAATATAATTTTATTCACTTTTAGCCAATCATGAACTTTCCTGTTCTTTCCTGAATTTCATATAATTAAGGCACCAGCGGAGGGTGAATTGCTCATACAAACGTAATACCAAAATAATTAGTAATTCGAGCATATTTTCTCCATATTATGCGATTATTAAGATTGAACTTGTATTTATCTAGGTCCCTGGATAATTATTTTTCCAAAATACTTTCCCAAAATTAAATGTAAGCACATTGCGTTTTGCATGTTTTTGCGACATAAACGACATGTTTTGCTCCTTATTTGTTTCATATTAAAACCAACGATATCTCACGTACTAATTGATCAGGAACATAGCCTATATTGTCAAGTTACAGAATAACAACACGAAGTTAAAAGCACAACAATTTTTCATTCATCATTTTTGGTATTCACGAAAATGTATAACAAATTCTGTACGCTCATATTGCTATCGCGCTTTCACGCGATCATGTGTCTTCAGCCAAATAGGGATAGCAATATACCGGCAAATTTATATTTGCGGTTCGAGCAGAAGTTGCGAGCGGCGGTCGCCGGTCCCTTAAAGTAGTAGGCTGATAGACATCCAGCAGCAGACTTCTATCAGTTGACTTGTATGTGGGTGTGACCAAGTTTGAGCTTGGGATAATAACATTATTATAATATTATTATTATACCAGGCTCAAACTTGGCCAACCAAGTCTTGGAAAATTTATAAATACTTAGTAATAAAATACTATTATAATGGTTTAAAATTCTCCTACCATAAGTTAGGATTCTCGGGAACAACTCCAGGCACTGGCCTTGGTGTCACTCTGAGTGGATCGTCATTTGGATTTCTGTAAGTGTTTGAAGTATCTGCAGGAAGAAAATATGTATATTGAAAACATGTTGCTACGTTGCATTATACATAGGAAACAGAAAAATGGTATTACTCCTAGGCTTGTCAATAATAATAATCTTAAGTTGGTGGTACACAATACACATATCATTTAGATCTTATTTAGAAATTTATTATTTGATGACCTCCGTGGCGCAGTGTGTAGCGCTGTTGTCTTAACGTGCGGAGGTCCCGGGTTCGATCCCCGGCAGGATCAATTTGGGAATTTGTAATTTCTGAATTTTCCCTGGTCTGGCCTGGTGGGAGGCTTCGGCCGTGGCTAGTTACCACCCTACCGGCAAAGACGTGCCGCCAAGCGATTTAGCGTTCCGGTACGATGCCGTGTAGAAACCGAATAGGGGTATTGGTTTAATATAACTGCCATGCCCCTAACAGGTTAGCCCGCTACTATCTTAGACTGCATCATCACTTACGTGATGATGCAGTCTAAGATAGTAGCGGGCTAACTAAGATAGTAACGGGCGTGAGATCGCAGTCAAGGGCTGACTTGTATTGAATAAAAAAAAAAAGAGATAGTGATATCGTGGCCGATTCTGTATAAGACAATCTCTAAACTAAACTAAAATGGCAGCTTTAAATCTAGTTCTGTCCCTTTCCGTAGGGAGTATTATGAAAGGGTTAGCAATATTTGTAATGCTCTAATTTTAGTTTAGTTTAGAGATTGTGCAATACAGAATCAGCCACACTGTGGCTAATTCTGTTGTCCATCTCTAAACTGAAATGACAGCTCTATTCAACTGAATCTATTCAAGTGAATTTGCACTGTCCGTCCATCCTCTGCACATCTATTAAAAGTGTACACAGCACAGACTAAAATAACACATGCAAACTCTCAAGAAAATATTGTAAAGTCTTTTTAAAAGTTAAATCCAAACTAATATTATAAATGCGAAAGTGTGTCTGTCTGTCTGCTACGCTTTCCCGGCCCATCTTTTCAACCGATTTTGCTTAAATTTGGTATAGAGGTAGGTTATATCCCCGGGAAGGATAGGCTACTTTTATCCCGGAAAATTAAAGAGTTCCTGCGGGAATCAAAAAACCTTAATCCACGCGGACGAAGTCGCGGGCATCATCTAGTTACCTATAAAATTATTGTTAAGCTATGGGAGGACTCGCCGATTTATGTGATCGTTGAGTTTTTTTACTTACTGGCTGCAGTCTGTGTCTGGGCTGAGCTTGTGGGTCGGTCTGTGATGGTGTCGATCAAGTCTCTCTTGATGTTGTGCATGAACTCCTTGTAGTTTGGCAGCAGCTGGTCTATTGAACCTGTGGTTTGATTCACTGTGTCGTCAATTTTCACTGCTATGTTTGACACTGCTAAGTCTTCTGATCTCTGTAAAGCAGATTGATACAGATCAAATAAATATAATAAATGCGAAAGTTTGGATGTATGGATGTATGTTTGTTACTCAATCACGCTCCAACGGATGAACGGATCTGGATGAAATTTGGCACAGAGATAGATTATAGTCTGGAATAGCACATAGGCTACTTTTTATCCCGGAAAATTAAAGAGTTCCCGCGGGAACCGAAAAACCTCAATCCACGCGGACGAAGTCGCGGGCATCAGCTAGTGTTATAATAATTTACACTACCTACACTATGCGTATGCACAGACCAGGCTGTGACAATTGTCACATCAATATCATGTCTGTGTTCACAACACCTGCAAATACAAGCAGTGGCGCTGTGGCGTGCACAGGTTTTGAAGCTACGGTAGGCATTAGTTAGTCTGAATACCTATTTATTAGCTGTTTTGATGAAAAATGAGCATTGGTGTATTTCCATTTGGGTAAGCAGTGCTTTTATGCCTCTATGAACTGCACGATACTGAATACAAGGGTTAACTGAATTGGATGAACAATGTGCAAACATGTTCCAACAATGTCCTTTCTAAAATTTATATTTATAATAAAATTTAAAAAATAAATGGAATAAAAATAATTAGTAATAAATGTACGTACAAACACAAAAGTAATAAAAAAAATGTATAGTCCCACCAACTTATCTGGCCCAGTGGCCATAATTGGAACTAATTTTTATGCCTGTTTAGTTTTTGTTTTTATTTTTAATATAAACTACCTAGCGACGCTGTCACCGGGTCCAATAAGTATGTGGGACTATATTATTTTCTTCCCAATTAGCATCATTGTTACCAAAAATAAAATAATGTAGGTTTAGTTTATGACAATACTAATATAATTAATTATTATGGTGAGTAAACTGAATCAAAAAGAAATATATTTTGTCAATTTTATTAATATGGTTACAAAACAGATCCATGTATTGCTTTAATTAATATTAAATTGTTTGCTATAATAATAATTAAATTTAATTATTATTATAGCAAACAATTTAAGATCTCAAGCAACAACAAAAAAAGTCCCCAGTTTTTTGGTTGTTGTTAGGATGTTGATGAGTCAGTCACTAACTAAATGACTCATCAACATCCCATAGCCCAAACCCTTGTAGTTGCACCTAAAAAGTTGAAATTTTGCAAATATACCTGGATATATTGAAAAGTCCATAGACACGAAAACCAAGGGTGGTTGCTAATAATTGTTGTACATAATAATAATATCATAGATATTTACCATTAGATTAACAATAAGGTTTCCATCAGTGTTTAGTCCATGCAAAATGTAAAGTTTCTCTTCAAACACATAGCGCAGGGTATAATTCTCCCTGTCGTTCCAGCCTGTTGGCAGCAGTTCAGTTCTGGTCTCATCGCCTGTTAGTGTGGGCTGAAGAATTACAATTTATCATAAATAACCTCTATTATAAGTCTGTCATGGACAAGCTGCGGAAGATATGGAGGAACCGAAACATCACCAAACTCAAACTCAAACTCAAAACATCTTTATTCAAAATTGGTACCTACAAAGTACACCTTCTGAACGTCATATTTATAAAGAATAAGAGTTGATGGTGATAATTAACAACGGTATCTTAAGGCTAAAGCTACGAGGGTTCCAATTGCGCCCTGGTCTGAGAAGAGCCCACAACAAACTCAGCCGGGTTTTTTTTTATTATCACCGTCTCACAAATATAGGAAATTACGAAATTATATTTATAATATAACATAATTAGCCGTTGGAACAATTCATACCCTCACACACAACACAACACAACAATTTTATTCTTATTTCTTGTATTAACATTATGACAGTCACTTTTTTTCTTGAAGGCCACTAAGACCCGGCTTGTCAGAGTGCTTGTCTCTCCTCCATTGTACAGGCTTGCATTCTCACTTTCTTTGGTTACATAACTAGACGCGACGATAACATCTCCATTGAGCATCTGGTTGTTCAAGGAAGAGTAGAGGGCACCAGGGCACGTGGCAGATCACCCATGAGGTACACAGATCAAGTGAGGGCAGTGGTGGACGTCACCTTACATGAATGTACCTCACAAGGCTGCTATCAGAGAAGAGTGGAGACGGATAGTTAAGCGTGCCACAACACCAAAGTGACGACCACAACCACACTGACTAGAGCGATACGAACAAGAAGGGATTATAGTTTCCTGTGCCCTAAGGTTGCCTGGAAGAGATTACTATTTAAGCGACAAGGCCGCATGTTGCGCCATATCCATTAAGTAATATTATTGTTTTAGTCTTTTTATTTCTTTTTATGTTGTACAATAAAGTATATTTTACTTTACTTTACTTTAAATATCCTCATAATTAAAATATACAGTAATTGGTTATCACCATCATGTCTACTTAGTAGTTAATTTAAACAAGTATACTATTTTCTGATATTCTGAGAGTGCATATTCCTAACAACTTAGCTTTTTAAATTTCATTTAAATAATATTAGACCTAAAGCCTAAAACCCAGATCTTCTGAGGCAGAGTTGCTGGAAAAATCCTGCATTTTATTTTGTCCTGCAGGATTTAGGTTTTTGAATAGCATCTGTTCTCAGAGTGAATCTGTGTCCATTAGTATTCATAAAATAACCCTGTATTAGTTGTCTAAGTATAGGAGATGCAATGTGAACGTACCTATGTCCTCTTTACACAAACCTGCCTGGTAACCAATGATAAAGCTAAAGTAACATGCTAATAACCCTCCACTTTTTTAAATGTTTTTTTGGAATTGGGATGTAATAACTATTTTATTTACTTACTTATTATAACATTACATAAACAAATACTTGTTAACCCAATGCCAAGGCCCACGACGACACAATTTTTTACGCTGGAAGCCATATATTTTAGAGGAGCAGAACTCAGATGCTCAAAATGGAGTTAAGAAAGTTTGCAATTCTTAGGTCCAGTTTAATGAAGTAAAATAATATAATGACGAGTCATTTACCTCGTCACCAATCCCGACGCTGCGAAAACCTCTTTTTGTTAGATTCCAATGTATAAAAGCAACAACAACATCAGATTTTACTTTGATATCTTTTTCAACGGTCTTGTATGTTAGGTCCCATCCAAATAGAGGATCCGAAGACATATTAAAACGTCACGAATACAGCTGAGTTAACTAATTAAATGAAGAAGAAACAATGTAGGTAATATTTTTGCAGCTTTTCTTCGCAATACATCAACAAAATGAAAAGAAAAATGAAATTATGTCAAATCATTATTGTCAAACTCAAAGTCAAAACGATTCAGGGTATGTTCCGAAATACACTGCGAGCACTGTAAGGTGTGACGTCAATTTAGTATACTGCGAAGCCGTTCCTTTATAGTTAGCTTTACAGATACTGCTCGCAGTTTAGCTCTTGATCACGTGATCAAAGCACTGAGAGCACCTTACCTCGAAAACGCCAGTGCTCACAGTACAACAATGGCGACGATTTATGACGTCATAATATATTTCACTAGGATACTGCGGCAGTAACTATACTCTCAGTCCATCACGGAACAAAGGAGAAGGTTTACCTTTGGAGCACTCTTTGTACACTCTACCATGAATAGAGGAAAATACATAGATTGTATTAAAAATATAATAATTTAGAATATTAAAGTAATTAACGCGAAATAAAATAAAATGTATTTCAAGTTTTCGATACGTTTCCAAGATGGCAACCTTTAGCCATAGAGATGGCAGTAGGCGCGAAATGTATCAAATGTCATTTCTGACAGTCACTGTCAAAATGACGTGTTTTGCCTACGGTTTTTCCGGTGTTGTGTTGACACTTGACAGAAAACGTCAAAAAATATGAATCCGCCATTGTTACCCGCTCCTGTTTAGTGTTGCTTATCGTGGAAAGATTAAATAATTACACCGCTGAAATTACGACGAATTCGTAGATTTGAATGATCAAAACTGGTTTAGTACTTTTTTTTCTTTCATTTCTCTACTTGTAAAAGGACTGGACCAACCCTCCATACAAATCTGGACCGTCTCCTTTCTCCCCAGTAAGAGCACTGAACAATGCTCGCAGTGTATATAGGAACATACCCTAAATTACCAATGATTTTGACAGTTAGCAGCAGAATCGCACACAGATAACGAATCAACAACGGTCAACGCTTTGTCAACCACAACAATAATTAATTACCGGTTTTTAATAACGTTATACTATTTTAGAAATAACGTTCAACGCGTTTCTTAAACAAGCAATGAAAAGGAATGATAAGGTAAACCTCATTGTTCTCCTAAGTGCACATAAAATAATAATTAAAAGTTAAGTTTTCAAAGATACATTTTTCTGACTTAGTCTTGTACGTCTAATGTTAGTATGTAAATTTAACCTTGTGACAACACATAAAGGCCCTTATGACAGCTCACATTAGTGATGGGTACATTTATCCATACTAATATTATAAATGCGAAAGTGTGTCTGTCTGTCTGTCTGTCTGTCTGTCTGTCTGCTACGCTTTCACGGCCCATCTGTTCAACCGATTTTGATGAAATATGGTACAGGGGTAGATTGTATCCCGGGGAAGGACATAGGCTACTTTTTATCCCGGAAAATTATAGAGTTCCCGCGGGAATCAAAAAATCTTAATCCACGCAGACGAAGTCGCGGGAATCATCTAGTATAATATAATTATAGAATCGAGTCGATTACATGAATTATTTTACTTTTAAAAGTTCAAGAATTATTTGCGTTTAGACACATTTTAGGCATTAATAAAAATAATATAAAACCTACTTAATATTAGAAATGCAAATGTGTTTGTTTGTTGATGCATCCTTCATTCACGCCGCAACAGAGCAACGGATTGACGTGATGGACGGGTGGGATTAATGACCTGGAAAATACATTCGCTACTATTAAGTCTACCCTCCCTCTGCATTCTTAAAAACCTAAATCAACAAAGTCACGAGTATAATAATTTTTGCATAGAAAAAAAATATATATCACAGTATAATATATAACACTAAAAAGTAGAAATAAATTTTGGGTCCTAAAGTATTCGATAAATTATTGTTTTTTTTTATTTAATTATATTTTCTTCTCGAACTCCATAGAGATTAGCCGTCTGCGTGGGAGATATTATAGTGCACAAGTAGGTATGTGCGCCAACACACTGGTGCTCTTTGCTCTCATAGCCCGATGGAATGGAAAATCCCACACGACCAGAGATAGATCAGGTGCAGGACCGACAGCTTTAGGTGCACTAACGACCTAACTCCGGGCTAGCACTGAGAATTTATTGTCAGAAAAACCCAATACTTGGTTATGACCCTCCCGGAAATCAACCCGGGATCTCGTGAGCCGCAGTCTAACATGGTAATCATTAGATTAACGTGACAGTTAGGCTACTTTAGAATACTGGAGTACCCAGTTTCGCACGGATGGACTTACTAAACCTACTTGAATTGAAAATAAACATTATTAAGTTATTAAGATTGATTTGCTATTATCCTCTGAGGAGATCTGACCTCCTGACCTGTGATCTTTACGAAATTTGCATGGGACTAATCTGATAACATAAACTTCCTAAAGACAAAGAATTGTCCATATCGATACCAACTTGACTGAATATTCCAAACGAACCCAAATTTTTTTCTGGTAAAAAAATTGCCTTTATGTTTTCTTAGAGTGTTAGCTCTTAGACATGCAAAGTTGCAACTTGCATTCAAATCCGTATTGTAGTTCCGGCGTGATGCCCGACTTTTGTACCGTGTATTATTACTTACGGACAGACAGACAGTAATAATAATAATTAATAAACTCCCTCAGTAAAAAAATGATTTGATTTCAATAATGTGTAATTTGTCTTGTTCTCGGGCTCTCGGCTTTATCTATTTTGTCACAGTTATCGCAGTAGACTATCGAAACGAATATAACATCTTGTTTTTGTCGATTTTCGATTTAAAACCGGTAACTTACATTGTCAATCCCTATAGCAGCGTAAAAACAACATGGCGGGCAGTGTCATTTTGGGAACGTCGTGAATATAACGTGAAATAATGAATTTTGTTGTTTTAGAATATGGGTGAATATGTGCAATAATTTACTAAACATTGTTGTGGAAAGTGTTGTGTTTTAAATATATTTGTGTAATTTGAGTGTGAAAATGGCCTCGGATAAGATTAAAGTAGCAGTGCGGGTTCGTCCCTTTAACAGGCGAGGTAAGCTGGTTTTGTAATAAATAAAGAAATTCGCATTCGCAGGTGACTACGTATGCTTCATTTTATCTGCGTACCAAACGCGTTGCAGATAAACCGAGCACTTTCCATAGAAAAACAGTGCAATATTACTAGAATTATTCATAGATTTACGACTTCACATACGATTAGAGATTTTAACGTTAATTCAGCACATAAAGGGCGTCTGGGACGATAATATTATAATCCTACCCAAAGACTTCCAAAATAGGTAACTGTATATGTAAGTACACAAGCAAAATTATAGTTTACCATTCGTCAACTTAAGTAATTCAGATTTTTAGAGGTAAAGAAAACTTCCCTTTGCCAAAAGAATTTAAGCTAACAAAGTAATTAACTTACAAAGAAACGAGTAATACTTACCTGAGTAAATACTAATTAATATGTTTAAAAATAAAGGGAGACCCCACACAAATAGGAAAAGAGGAAAAAACAGCTGTATTTAACCCGTTTGCCTCAGTAAATAGGTTACTAGTGCTAAGTAAGTACCTAAGTATGAACACTAAAGTAAGCATATCAATCAACTTTTTTTATTGTCCATAACTAGTCACAAGGTGTAAGCATAAAGCAGGTGTGCCAATTGTAAATAGCTAACTGTTATTTAGTAAAGTGGTTATAAAATAGTTGTTTTTTAGTTAGTCATAAGACTTTTGGGCATGTGACTTCACTCCTTTTGTAATAATTATTGTATTTTATCTAATGAGAGACATTTAGATAATTCATTTAGCATGGACTTAAGACAAAAATAAGTGTTGTTTTTGTACTTTTAATCATGTATTTAAAAACCAAAATCCCTGCAGAAAAGTTAAGTTGTCTAGCTGTTACTTAAATAAAAAAAATGGTATGATAGCTACTAATTATGTAAGTATAAGATTTAAAAAAAATATATTACTTAAGCTCACTCCCATAAAGAGGTTTTGTAATTTTTAAACATCAATCTGTCAGTTGGTAGTGGCTCTACTTCTGAAAAGCATTCTGCTCAAAGCTCTTTAAAACTAAACACAACATTAAGTATAAAATATATTGTATTTACAGTATTGAAATAATCTTGAGCAAGCAATGATTAAGTAGTATTCTTTAAAATGAATCATCATGAATGAAATTAAGTAACTGCATGTAAATTAGGTATAAAACAAAGGTTGTCATTGGCCTATATTTGATAAAACAACATGTTAAAATATTTATTAAGATTTGATAACTAAGTGTTTTACTTAGATTGAAGGTAAATGTGCTAGTTCTCAATCAAATTATTACTAAGTTAAGTTACTGGTGGGCAAATATTAGGAAAAGTAGGTACTTATGTTACATAAAAAAAAAAATTTTTTTTGGGCACCATGAAATGGAGGGAAGTCAAACAATACTGGGCGCCAGTATTGTTACACCGCCCTCCATTCATCCTCATTTAAATGAATTTAAGGCTCACATATTCTATAGCAACCCTTAATATTTTTTTTATTGATGCTACAGACTTACGGATTGTGTGTATAACATTAAATATGAAGTAAGTACTAGCTTATGTAAGTACTAGACTTTGTCCACATGGATGAAGGTTTTAAGATTCCTGGAACTCAGATTCAGGAACTCTTTAATATTCCAGGATAAAAAGTAGCCTTGTCCTTCCCTGGGATGCAACCCATCTCTATACAAAATCGGTTGAACAGATGGCCCGTGAAAGCGTAGCCGACAGACACACTTTCGCATTTTTAATATTACACTTACTTAGTATGGATATTGTAATTTGCATTGATAGGACTTCATTATTATGTAGATATTTCATTGTGTATTGAAGGTTCTTTTGTTACGTAATTTTCATTCTTTACTGTATTGAAGTACCTAAGTACTTTATGTGGACATAACTTAATTTTTAATAAGGTTCTGACGTAACTTAAATATAATGAATCCTTATAGTTTTGTCCTAACTGTAAGAGTTTCTGCTTTAATTTTGTTTATAGAGAAATTTTATGCATAAGTAAGTACTTAACTATTAAAGTTTTGTAAAAAAGAAAAATTTACAACTTAATTTTTAAATAAGGTTCTGACGTAACTTAAATATAATTAATCCTTATAGTTTTGTCGTAACTGTAAGAGTTTCTGCTTTAATTTTGTTTATAGAGAAATTTTATGCATAAGGAAGTACCTACTTAACTATTAAAGTTTTGTAAAAAAAATAATTTACGGAGTAAACTCCTGAACATGAAAATCAAGAGCAGAAAAATAATTGGCTTAACTATCCCCTCAAGTGATACGTACCTCATGTTCAGACTTCTGGACTGACCCTGTACCAGCTATTAGTTTAATAAACTAGTATTTTCCCACATTCTCTGCAGATTTAGGTTTTAAAGGCCTCATTGGAATTTTTAGTGTAGGTACATCATGTGTAGTTCTATATTAAGTAACTACAGAGAGATCTTACATGCCATATGAATGTCCAGTTTCATTGCTACAATATCAGTTTGAGGTGATAGTACTTAAATGTCAGCCAGTTGCTCCTTTTAGTTATACTTTTTAGGATAGATATTAATAATACCTATAGTGACTCAAACCTGCCCCCTTATCATGTAAGAATGTCCGACCAAAACGTTAAAGTTCGTCGTCAAAGTTTATAAACCATAAAAGCATTAAATTAGAGCTCAATTTCGTATATCCATTCTTATACGTTCGAGTATCGTTCATACCTAAACGTATAAGAATGGGCAGACGAAATTGAGCTCTAATTCAATGCATTTATGGTTTATTTTACTTTGACAAAAATCTTTAACGTTTGATGAACAATTCTTACGTAATCGGGGGGCTGTTTGGAGGGTCATTGACCATTACTTACAAACTTTACTCTTTACCACAGAGTCTTTACTGACTACATACCTATTCCTACTTTGGATGTTCAGCATACTATAATATTATAAATGCGAAAGTGTGATTGTTTGTTGGTTTGTCCTTCAATCACGCCACAACGGAGCAACAGATCGACGTGATTTTTGGAACAGGTATAGTTGTAGTGACATAGGCTACTTTTTATCCCGGAAAATTAAGGGGAGTCAAAAAAACTTAGACCACGCGGACGAAGTCGAGGGCATCAGCTAGTGATATTATATATTTTAAGTTTATTCTTTGTTATAGCTTATTTATAATTGCTATCTTGCCTGAGGACTTCTAATAGTAACATTGGCCTTCCATTACAAAGGCTGTCACATTTCTATCCAACTTCCAAAAACGAGTTCTCAATTTGGCGCTTAAACGTACCTATTTTTGTTTTCAATGAAATCTATTACTCAATTATTTTGCACTAAGTACTTAATTAAATATTAATTAAGTCATTAACATTTCTTTGAACTGAAATGAGCTGCAGAATCAGTCAAATGTTAATTCACTCTAGTTACTATTGAGGACAGACAGTTACAACAGTAGTCTACTCGTTACCAAGATTTTGGTTTCTATGAGACAAATACTAGTTCAGTAACTACAATTTGTACACGAGCTTGTTTCTCAATCGTCCACTGTGGGACAAAAGTCTCCTGCATGGGTCTCTATAGAACATGTTCTTGTGCCGCTCGTTTCCAGCGACTCCCAGCTACTCGCCTGAGATTGTCCGTCCACCAATTGGGGGGTCGCAAACGCGCGCAGTATTCAAGCACCATGGGGCCCAAACGCCGCACCTATCGGTTCTTCGTGCTAGGTGTGTGCCCCGCCCATTACTTAAGAGCTTAAGGCGCCAGCGGAGGGCTAATTGCTCATACAAACGTAATACCAAAATAATTAGTAATTCGAGCATATTTCCTCCATATTATGCGTTTATTAAGATTGAACTTGTATTTATCTAGGTCCCTGGATAATTATTTTTCCAAAATACTTTCCCAAAATTAAATGTAAGCACATTGCGTTTTGCATGTTTTTGCGACATAAACGACATGTTTTCTCCTTATTTGTTTCATATTAAAACCAACGATATCTCACGTACTAATTGATCAGGAACATAGCCTATATTGTCAAGTTACAGAATAACAACACGAAGTTAAAAACACAACAATTTTTCATTCATCATTTTTGGTATTCACGGAACAAGACTAAATGTATAACAAATTCTGTACGCTCATATTGCTATCGCGCTTGCACGCGATCATGTGTCTTCAGCCAAATAGGGATAGCAATATACCGGCAAATTTATATTTGCGGTTCGAGTAGAAGTTGCGAGCGGCGGTCGCCGGTCCCTTCAGAGAAGCTTAGTGACTCATCGAGCTATATCGGTAACTCTGGTTCTCCTACGAATCTCTTCATGTCTGATTTGATTACGTAGAGACACTCTGATCATAGGCCTGTCCGCGGAACAAGGAATTTGCTTATTGCTGGCCCTATCTAAGTATTTTTGATATAAATTCATCATCATCATCAACCGATAGATGCTGGACATAGGTATCCTGCATGGACTTCCACTCGGTGGACGGACGACATCAGGCAAGTCGCAGGGAGCCGCCGGATCCAAGCGGCGCAAGATCAAGATAAATTCATCATTCATAGCTAAATAACCTGTCTAAAATTTATGTTGAGCAGGGACAGTTGAAAATCCGTTATCCATTTGCCTATACCGATACGGTCAACACTCTAAAGTCTACACTAACTACCTAGGTAACTAACTAGGTACGTACAGTCTACAGTGAAACCGGATTTGAAAGAAGCACCAGTCGCGGCTGACCTCGCCTTGACTCAGCACTGCGAAGTTGTTTCACTGCACAAGTAACTCGGTAATGTTTGTAATCTTTTCATTATCAACGCATTCCTTGTCTACTTTGATTGATAACGTGCGGTAGGTACTTATTTGCTAATATATATATACCTACTTTAAATTTAACTAGATACCTATATCATGTCCATTTTAAATTCAATCGCACACAAAAAAAACTATATTAGGTAATTTAACCAGCTCAAATCTGTGCGTATATTATTTTGGCAATAGCTTATTGCACCTAAGCCTACTTAGGTTCTATTAGTGATGACCTATCATAATCATCATCATCAACCGATAGACGTCCACTGTTGGACATAGGTCTCCTGCATGGATTTCCACACGCCGCGGTCTTGCGCCGCCTGGATCCAGCGGCTCTTGCGACTCGTCTGATGTCGTCTGTCCACCGAGTAGGGGGTCTGCCAACGCTGCGCTTCCCAGTGCGAGGTCGCCATTCCAGCACTTTGGGACCTCAACGTCTATCGGTTCTTAGAATTATGTGCCCCGCCCACTGCCACAACACTGCCTAAGTAGGTAATTGTAACTATACGAGGCTTAGACAATCCCCTGCAAAAGGCTTACTTAAACTCTGTTAAGATTGCCCTCTGTAGTCTGTGACCATAACTCCGTCTGGAGGACATTATATTACTCCTTGTCTAAGGTCTCTGTTCGGACGGTCTTAGTTAAATTAATTAGGGACCTCCCAATTTTGACTCAGCCATGCTAAAATACGAGGGCGCCAAAACGCCCAACTTCCATGTCGTGTCTTAATTGCGTGCTTGGCTTATTGCTAAGCACAAAATTAAGATAACATTTCCCAAAAGGGATGACTGATGAATGACTGTTGGGGGTTCATATAATTTCTGCCCGACAGCTGAGAAATATTTGCCCGCTTTGATGCCTCACCAATCATGATCCTATTTCAACAATTTTCTAATGAAAGTTAAATACTTAATAATCGTATTGAGGCATTGTTTCGTAGACTTATGATTATCAAATTATAGTACATACTTAAGTACATATAAAAAGGAATGAACAAAAAGATGGGGAAAATACTAGCCTAATATACTTAATAACAAATCAGAACTATTGTATTCAGATTTTCCTAGAACCTAGTAAGCTGGTACTTACTTAACTATTGTTCAAGGAAAATCTAAGAATTGAATCCTTGTGAATTATGATTTAATACAGCTTGCCTACTTACTTACTTACATAATTTTGATGATGTCAACCAAGTTTGCTGTGATGGAACTAACCACAAAAATAACATAGGTACGAGTATAATATGACACAAATACCTATCAACATATCGCTGCATATGACGCAAACAGGTTTTATATCGAGCTGTTTTTATTTAACTCCTGAGGTGTAATTTAGTTCAGCGAAATACTGGTCTCTGTATATATATCTACTTAACTATAGCATTCACGTCTACGTGCAAGCTTAATTTACTGGGATTAAGCTAGGTATATATTAAATATATAGGATGGGATTTAAGCTAAGTTTATTGGGAACACGTTTTAGCGCTTGGATTAAGTTCTTAAACCTTCTCAATGGAAGCGAGTACAACGCATCTCGTGTTTATTTACTAGGTAGTTACTCTTTAATACTGTACCTATATGATGTCATTCAGTAAAGTTGTGTTATAGCTATGTATGGTAGGTATAATAGGACAGGTGTGATGTGTACTCGTGCGTATAGCTTAATGGGAAGTTCCCACTTCCTACCGCCACCTATCAAATGCCTTGCTGGTTATCTCCTGCTAATAACTCACACAGTAAGTTAAGTAATGTACTTAATAATTTGTAGAATCGAAGTTGTGGTTGAAGTTTGTATGAAGTTTGTTTGTATGTTAGCATCATCGATTTACCAACTAAGGATACAACATTACCTACAAATTAATACTCAAAAAGCGTCCACAATCGCTTATACAAACACAGCTATAGATAATATAGACTGAGACACCAAACGGTTCACAAAAACCAACCATATAGCTTTATTTTAGGGTTCAATTTTGTAATAACAATTTGACACATACGACATTTTGTAGCCTAGTGTACTCATGCGCGACTGAGACGAAAATTGTTCACAATATCTATTTGTGCACAATTTGATCGTGCCGTTTTTTGCGTTTCGATGGTGTGTCTAAGGTATTGGTAAACCAATGGTTAGCATAAGTACGTAATATATTACGTCAAACTTCGCTTGCATTCGAGCATTAGTTATCACTACTTACCTCAAAGGTACTATTAAGTATTCTGTGGTATCACTATCTACTTGATGCTAAATGCTTGACCATTTCAATCAACGCCGTACGGAAAGACGCAGTAAAAAACCGACTAAATACCTAGTTATCTATTACTTACTTACTAACAGCTTGGCAAAATTTGTCTCATGGCACGGCGACTTTGGCAACTTGCTGTTGGCCGAAAACT
Source organism: Erebia ligea (assembly GCA_917051295.2). NCBI lineage: Eukaryota > Metazoa > Arthropoda > Insecta > Lepidoptera > Nymphalidae > Erebia > Erebia ligea. Next base: position 2,612,658 of record OU785226.1, read on the forward strand.
AATAAGGCCGATGCATTCGGTCACCGACCTAATGTAAACAGGCCAATTCGGTGAACGAACCCGATCAAACCTAATGCGGTTCACGCATTCGGTCCGACCTCATATGTCCGGTAGGTATTGTATGCGCCGTAATGCAAAGTTGTTGATTCGCTTTTGAAAGAAAACCTGAGATTCAAATGCAATTTGTCTTTGGAAAGATTTATCCCATGAAAGATGTATCGGAATTTTAAGATTCAGAATAATTATTTGGCTAATGGGCCCTGGATAGAGATAATTATTCCACGTCCTAGCAATGCATAAGAAATGAGGAAGCGAAGCCTGCATTTTTTCGTTTGCACATTTTTACAGTGGAAGCGAAGTGATTTACCCTAAAGCGCAATGCATACCAACGGTGTGAAATAAAAACTTTTAAACCCAGGATCTTATGCTTCAGTATATATTCAGAATTTAGAAATACCACTTATACTTTTATTTGACTCAAGTAATCTATACTAATATAATAAATTTGCGAAAGTTTGGATGGAGGGATAGATGGATGTTTGTTACTCAATCACGCCGGCTGAACGGATCTTGATGAAAGGCACAGAGTTAGATTATAGTTTGTAATAACACATAGGCTACTTTTTATCCCTTTTTTTATTTTATTTAGAAAATGAAAGAGTTCCCGCGGGAACCACAAAACTCCAATCCACGCGGACAAATTCGAGGGCATAGTCACAGATTAAATATTAGTGTTAAATTTTGTATAGTTAATGTACGAACATTTTTTAAAAATCAAACTTATTTTTGTTTCAGAGCTCGAATTAGGGACACAATGTGTGGTGGAAATGGAGGGGCAGCAGACTGTCCTACAGTACCCGCAGTCTGCACACGACAAAGAAAGGTAATGGAAATATTCAATAGATTTAAGGGTTACTATAGTGGTAGATATAGATATTGTATGTCATTTTATAGTATTTTTAGGTACCTAGTTACATATCGATAAGTGACTGGGTATTGTGATTAGCTGATCAAATTACGACATGTAGGAAGTGTTAAGAACTTGACGAAGGTACACACTGTGGTTAATTCTGTGGTATACTTACACGCAATCAAATAAATGCGAAAGTTTGGATGGATGTATGTTTGTTACTCAATCACGCTCCAACGGCTGAACGGATCTGGATGAAATTTGGCACAGAGATAGATTATGGTCTGGAATAGCACATAGGCAACTTTTTATCCCGGAAAATTAAAGAGTTCCCGCGGGAACCGAAAAACCTCAATCCACGCGGACGTAGTCGCGGGCATCAGCTAGTCTTTTAATAAATTGTCAGGTCTAAATAATTATAATTCTGACCTTTTCCACAGGGAGCATTAACTTTAAAAGGAATGGCAATTTTAGGCAGTTTCATTTTTGTTTAATTGACTCTTTATAATAGAGGTTGTGTACAAATGGTCAGATTGGCACAATTTGGGTTTGCAAGTACTAAAACCAACCTAGACCAAAAAATTGAGGATAACGTAATCCAAACGGAACTCGATTGAGTTTAGTCGTGAGATACGGTGGTAAAGACGTGTATCTGTGATCATATTCCGTGTGCATAACAATTTGATATGATATGATTGTATTGAGATGAAACTAAGGACTACATATTTCCATCGGGTCTAGATCAAATTTCAGTTAGGTAGTTGAACCTCGTTTTTACAACCAAAGAATTGATAAATCATCATTTTGCTTCTAGATTTTAGGCTAGGTTAGTTTAATTTTTTTGTAAATTAGTGTGTAGCATGTGTATTGTAAAACAAACTTTTATTAAAATTTAAAACCGCTTTGTAAATATTTTTAACCGACTTCTTTTAATTCACATTCAAATTATGTGTCCAGGTGTCAGAGTCCTATTTGCTCCGAGCTTTGACTTATGTTGGGATTTTTTTTCATACAGTAGACGTCGAAATATCTTAGCTTATTAGGTATGTGTTAGTACTTATTGTAGGTATGCACTATGCACGTATTAGGTAGGTGCTGAACAGTTTCCATTATTCAACCCTTGTTAACTCTATAAAAGCAGTAGAGGTTTACCTAGTACATAAAATGTAGAGCAAGCAGGAAGTTATCAGTGATTTCTGATCCTGTGCTCGATTAGGGCCGACCTCGCAGCATCCTTGTCCCAGATTAAATATGCAATAAAGAGTAGGAAGAGGTCTTCCATCACGACAAGGCTATTAACCGTCTAGCTGGAATTTAATTAAGAACTAAAGTACTTAAGACGCGAAAAGCTGCTTTGTTGTCGGTTTTGAGGAATTTATAAACAAAACGGAAGATAGATCTTGTCCAATCCAAGTTAGATAGCGGTTTCTAAATAAGTATATAAGTAATTAGTTTTTTCACAGCTTTTTAAGTTCGCACACATAAATTAGATGTACTAGTTCCTCTGCATATCAATAACATATTTAAAACAAGAGTGATAGGTAACGACAATCCGGTTGAACGTTGACCCGCTGCCACAAAATGTAAGGCATCTTATTTAGTGCCACCGCCGTAATAACAAAACCGCGCAGTTTTGTTATACGGTGGTTTGGGCGGCACTGTTGGACATAGAGGATTCTTTTAGGTAAGCCCATCGTTGCTTTTCTCTGTCTTACTGAATCCGTTTGTTGGTAGCAACTCTCCGGATTTCATTGCTCCACCTAGCCGGAAGTCACTCTAGTCTTTATAGTTAGTCCGTTTAACGACGACTTTGCATTCTTCATTCGAGGCTCTTTTGACTCCAGTGTCCATCTGTCCTCCCGGCTCCCTCTGACATGACAAGCCCACTGCCACTTCAACGTGCGTTAGCCCAAGTCGATTACGTTAGTTTTTTGGCAAGTTATTACGATCTGTTATCTACATGGTAGCAGTATAATTTATATATTTCGATCCTCACAGCGTGCAGTAACGCGGCGTGGGTAGTAGGTAGGTACACCTCAAATTAATTGAAACGTCGACCTACATTTTTAGCAATTTTAACAGTACTGTAATTATCATACTCTTTAAGTCTTACTTAACTGTGTTTTATTGACATTCCGGGTAACTAGTTAGGCAGTTTTTAAGTTAATCTGTACTTTGTACTACATGAGAAAATATAAAGTAGTTATTCCTCATCCTGTAGTTTGAGATTTTATTCAAACTACGCCAAATAGTCCTTTGTAAGATCTTCCCTCGAAAAATCCCTTTTTTCAGGGTGTGTAGAAAAACGCTCGATTTTCTTGAAAAAGAGAATCGTCGGGCGGCTTCGAGTTCCCTTTGTGCCTGATAGTAGAATCATTTGATAATATTATACTGTGTTATATAAAAATAATAAGTGAGGCGACCAAAAAACGAGAATTAGGTTTATGAGATAAAAATCCCGCTGTAACCGCCTTTATTTTTCCAAAATAAAAGCTGTTATCTTTCAGGTCTTTCTTTTAACCTTTGTGTCTATTTGATCAATTTTCTTTGATGTTAAGGCATTTAACAAACAAACCCATAAACTTTCGATTTAATTATATTGAGTAAATTCAAGTATGGATTATATTAATTGAAAGATTATAATTTGCCAATAATTATTTGAGTAAAGAGATTTAAGTTACGCGAAATAAAGTGTTTTAATTTGTAATGATGCAGATATTCGCAATGCTCTAATTACCGCGTTGCCTCGCGCCGACGCGACGGCTTGCGCAAGCGGCGCGTGCGGCAGTAACGCTAACGACTAACGAGTTACAGTTATACCCGAAAATTTTGTACATATTTGGTTATTTATTATCTACTAGGCTAACACCTCGGCTTCCTGTTGTGGTGATCTGGGGTTTAAACCCGGGCCCTAACCTCTAACTTTTCTAAGCTATGTGTGTTTGTGTGCCTGTGGGTTTAAGCAATTTAGGGCCGATCGCACCAACTCCGAATAACGTTTAACCTAGGAATGAAATAGTAATTTTGACTGAAGTCGTATTCAACATCTGTAAAAACATCAAATTTATTCCTGGGTTAAACGTTACTCGGCGTTGGTGCAACTGACACTTGTCATTTGCTTATAAACATTCTTTATTATGAAAATCTTTATTGTGAAATGCCTTTTTCGCAGTGATGCATGATTCACATGTGTCGTAAGTTGTAAAGCACAACGTAAATAACACGTGAGTGCATCGATCGACGAATGAATAAATTATACGCCCTGATTTAATGTTGGAGTACTTATCTGTATGTGAAGAAATAAATGATTATAATTATTATATTCCTTGATAAGGTTAAGTTATGATTTAGAAACCATAACTAATCTTGTCACGGTACAGAAAGTTTTGGCTGTGGTTTATTGAGTTCAAGTATCGATCTCGCAACGACCTTTGAATTTTCCGTAGTTAATCATAATTTACGACAACAGGTTATTTTTAAACAAATCGCTTATCGTTCGAGATGTTTATTTACTTTGAAAACAATTAATTCTCGAAATACGTTTACCGTCTTTTCTATTAAAGCGTTCGTTATTTATTAATTATTCTATTCTACTACTAGCTGATGCCCGCGACTTCGTCCGCGTGGTTTTAGTTTTTTTCGATTCCCGCGAGAACTCCTTAGTTTTCCGGGATAAAAAGTAGCCTATGTCACTCTCCAGGTCCGCAACTATGCCCACGCCAAAAATCACGTCGATCCGTTGCTCTGTTGCGGCGTGATTGAAGGACAAACCAACAAACAAACACACTTTCGCATTTATAATATTAGTATGATAATTTTGCTAACAATTTCGATGTCGAAATAAAGACCTTACTTTTAATGATCTCTTTTGTATTCTATTTTGAGAAGGATTTTTTTTTCACGTTCTCAGTCATTATTTTCTCCAATATTGTACTCTACATTCTGTGACAATAATCCGACACTCACTTATTTGTCGGATTTGGAGGATTATTTTTTATTTAAAACTTAAGCTATTTGAAAACCATAACAGAAATGTATTCAAAATCTTGATTTTTAGTTGCAGATTGACTCTTTTTTTCAACTCATGATCAGTTGTAAAAATAATTATCACTTAGATGCTTACGTAATTCATTACAAATAAAGGAATTAAATCAAGGCAAGGCAAACCTTTTGTCAGCATCCAAGTGCTCAAACTCTTAGGCCATTCAATTTATTTGTGAAATGGTTGAAAAATCCAGTTTGTTAAACCAAAACAATTTAAACTTTATCGGTGGAGACGGTACTTAAGGGTTTGCGTCCGGAAAATTTCCCTTCTCAGCGTAGTTACTACGGCATCGTAATAATTTATTTCCTTTGACGTGGGTAACACGCTAACGGAAACATTTTCTTTGCGAAATTCACTCAAAAATTCTTACTCAGATTTTTATACGAGTATTTTGTTTAAATTGTACTGCGGTCTGCGGTTTTATGTTTGCTGCAGTCTGACAACTTGTTGGAACATGGCTAAAAAGTTTCATTAAACATGATGGAATTTTTGTTTTTAGTACTTACTTTTATCATGCTCCATGCATGTTCCCAGACCTAGCGGAAAAGGATATCATTGATTGATGGATATACTTACTTAATTGATTCGTTCTGGTCAATTTTCGTTGTTTAGGTTGTGTACCTACAACAGGATTGTTTTTGCCACATTGCATTGTTTGAATATCATTTTTAATGCAAAATTTTGTATTCCTTGATTGTTATTCTTAATTATTGTGATCTCATAATAAGATTCAAAATTATATCTGGATCTCAGGATAGGTAGGACAGTAGGTTATAATGTTTTTTAGTACCTATTTCAAGGCATTCTTATTCAATCACGGGTTTTTTTTTCGATTCGTCAAATGTGCCTATATCTTAGTATTGAATTTACTTAGTTCTGACTCTGAACTAACTAAAGTATGCAAGAAGCTTATTTCCACCAAACAAACGCTATTATACTGGTCATGTTATAGTTGTTTATGACTTGTGATTTTGATTGAAATGTAGAATCTCAAACTCAGAAGGGAAGTCGTGACGGCGCGATGGAACTTGGTTCACTGAATATTTCATTGAGAGTTGTCGTAGGTACCTGATATTTATATCTTTATTTCCAAATTCCAGTAGGTAGCGCGGGGCCAAAAACATTTTCTCCGTATAGTTACTGCAGAACTTCGTCTTATTTGAAAACATTATTTTACAAACTTGCTTTGATGTAGTTTTTCCTGCGGTTTACTGTGAAGGTCTTTTGAGTTCGTTAACTGTGTGTTTCGCTTTCCACTCGTCATACGTGGAATATCTTCTTTAGATGTTTGTGGTAGAAAATGCAGGACTGGACTACATTTGTTTTGTAGCTTTTAATGAGAGATTCCTTTGAGAATTGCATACTGCAATGGCTGTAGTCTGCCACCTATGTCTCTTGTCTGAAAACCGGTCGTATTCATAAGTGTTCATAATTATGAAAGAATTTGCTTATGTGGCTCTATCTCATAATCTTCTATTATTAAAATAAAGCACTTATAACATTTACTGCAGCATTATTATAGCAGAGCAAAGCAAAATATGGTGCATTTGAATGAGTAATTAAGTATTATTTCATATTAAAAAGAATTAAAAAACAATAGCTATTCTCATTTAACTTTATGAAACATAATTCCAATGCAAAAAGAGAACATAAAGATAAAACGAGGTGAAAGGGCAATAGGATTTAATCTAGTTTTTTCTGCCATATTTGCTCTGAAGTTCCGTTTTCTGATGTTCATTGAGTTAAGTAAAGCGAATTATCTCCCGTTCCACTTCGGAATTGAAAATTATTAATGATAAAACTTCTATGTACAAATCATTAGTCATGTATTTATTACGGCTAATTTAATATGACACATTTTTATTTAAAATCGCTTCGTAGTTAAAATAGTAATATTAATTTCATTGTTTTATAACTTGAGAGTTATGAGTTATGATGTGATTTATTATTAGGCCGGCCATACACGGACTGCTCGAGCAGTCAGCTAGTGATCAACATACTCGGACCGCTCAAGCAGTCATAGTACTTAAACAGCTTGAAGCTACCATTGATAACTGCTGCCAACCGCCCGAAGCAGTCGCAAATGCTCGAGCGGTTCCATGTATGTGAGTACGTAGAAGACAGTAGCATACGAGTATATATCCTAACAGAGCGGAAGCTTCCTCAGAAAGTCGAAAATGTATACCTATTCTGCTAGGGTTGTCACCTGATGCATGTCAACAATTTAAGGAAAAAATAAAAATATTATATATAGTTATATAAGGTATCATTTCAGTTATATCCTGAAATTGAACAACAAATACATAAAGAAACAAAATTATTTCTTTTTTAATTAACATCAGTATTTTTAATATTTTTTTATTGTTAACATAGTTTTATTGTTCAGGTACGCTAGGAACGTATAAAAAGGTACTTCTCTGTGACAGTAGTTCACTATGCAGTCGCAGCTTCAAGCAGTCAATCCTGACTGCTTCAAGCTGTCCGTGTATGTCCGGTCTTAAGGTTCCAGAGTAATCTGTAAAGATCAATGCTAGCTTTCTCCTTAATTAATTTAATTAGTTGTTCGCTTGAATGTTTACTCACAATTACTTAACTTCAGTAACTTCACGAACTCGTAACCTAGCTCCTATGTTTGTGAAAATGTTTTATCATCATCTTTTTTAGACCTTTTTATTAGCTTGTTGATTCAACAGATTTATTATTTCTTCGAGCAAGTGACTTCTGACTTTTATTGAATGGTTACGAACGGTACTGCTCCCGCTTTAGAACTGAAGTGAAATAAAAACTTGAGATTAATAAAACAGTGAGAACTTCTCAAAGGCAATTACAAACGAACGTGACGCATTGTCTTTGGTCTTATTGATTGACCCAAATTTACAAGTGGCTAACGTCGTAAATAATTTTTATTCAGTATCGATCTAACACGATCTAACTACTTGATTGACGACTGTTTGTTGATGACTACATGATACATTGTTTTATAATTGTTTTATAGGTTTTGTGTATTATAACCTACTAACCCAAGCATAATTTACACACATGCACTGCCCAGCATGTCCATTCAAAATCTTATTTAGTATTATATTACCTATTTCCTATTTTATTTATTTATTGAATTTCGCTGATTGTTAATTAAAAATTGCAACCTTTGCTAGAGTGAAATTCAATTACTTAAATACTTAGTTGAATGTAGTAAGTGAAGTTTCCCTGTTGATTCAGATGTGAAACACTTGAATAAACAGTATGATTAAAATTCGTTGATGTAAATCAACGATAGCTGGTATTTTTATATCACTTATTAAAGAACAAATAAGTAGACTGGACAATTTCAGGACAGAGGAACCGTTAATATACGTTGCCGGCTTTTCAATTATTATTTTTTGATTCGGCCCTTGAATACCTCCATAGTCCATAATATTGTAGTTTTGAGTGAACACAGCAGGTGAAAACTGGTTCCATAATTAGAAGGCAGTAGTTTTGAAATCCAATTTCTTTTTCGTTCACTTCTGTTGTTCATAAAATTCGAAGGTCCATAGCCGAGAAGTTCAAATTCAAGTGGCTTTTGTTAAATGGATGTGTATTGGCCTTGACTCGGCTGTCGATTTAACACTGTACAAAGGCACTGTATTGTCAGGCGAAGTCGCATCAGCGATCAATTGAATGTTACTCGTTGTCTCTGTTTACACAAATGGCTGTCTGGAAATATACTTTACCTGTTCGTTAGTGTCGATTCAATGAGTTAATAAGTTTTTGCTTTTGGTTTACTACAAAATATATCCATACTAATATTATAAATGCGAAAGTGTGTCTGTCTGTCTGTCTGTCTGTCTGTCTGCTACGCTTTAACGGCCCATCTTTTCAACCGATTTTTATGAAATTTGGCATAGGGGTAGGTTACATCCTGGGAAAGGACATAGGCTACTTTTTATCCCGGAAAATTAAGGAGTTCCCGCGGGAATCAAAAAACTTAATCCACGCGGACGAAGTCGCGGGCATCATCTAGTATTACATAACTTTTACTAGTCTGAGGCACAAGTGCTTTGATGTTCATTGTAAGTTTTGTAATAAATCTTACTAGCTAAAACTGGTTAATTATATAATATCTTGGTATAATATATATAACTCATCTACTTAGGTAACTTTTGTCAGATGCAAAACAAGTTATCAAATGATCATCTAAATTGGCGGCTATGCAGAGCTCCTGGATGTCCTGGAGACCCAGTATGACTGACCATTGCCGATCTATTGTGATTCCCACCATTGTGATCATTTTCAGTTCCTGACTAGCTCAGCTTCTTGGCCGATCACTGTTACCAAAATTTTCTCCTAAGCCTTCCATTGAAACTAATTATACATAATCTATTACTTAAATTATATATTATAAAATCTTCTAAACATAAGTTGAATAAAATCTGAACGTTACTAATAAACGAGGTCTTTGCTCTATAGTTTCTTATATCGTTGAAGGTTTTTTTAAAAGTGAATAAATATAAGTAAATGCTACGTTAAGAAATTGTTTTGTTATACGTTGCCGTAGACAGCACCTGAAGTGGGTCGAGTTACTTGGCCTGGATTTAGGTAGCATCTTGTCGGTTCTAAGCTTTTGTTATCATCCCTTGCGGCGTACGGGAGGCTTTAGAATGTACGGAATACTGAATTGAAACCACCGTACTGAAATTCAGGTTTATAGTCTATGTATCTACTCTGTTTAGGTCGGATTTACCTTGAGTCTGTTTCTGACACGAAAAGCGATAGGTTGACGCGTATCCAGAAACTATTACAATTGTGTACATTGTATAATAAAGGTAAAATATTTTTTGTCGGAATAGCGTGAACGCTGACAGTGCAATATTGTACCAATATAGTTAACTCTCATTATAACATGGATGGGGCCATCCATTTACAAATTATTGTTTAATTAAGTGCAAAATATAAGCTTCAGTGCCGACTTTTCTTTAAATCCTCATCAACCATCGATGTATAATTTTAGTACCTAAGTAAATAATATAAGTTTGTTAATGTGTTTGAGTGTATTAAATAAAACAAATTATTTGATGATAAGTCGTAATGAAGTAGTTAACACATTTTTTTATGAACACATTTTTTTATGAATTAGTAAACCGGAGGATCCTTTTCTTAAGAAAATGGTCTGCAAAAACATTTTATGTACTTAAGTAATAATTACTTACTTAAGTACTTAAATGAGCTATAGCTGAGTAAAGTGTTATTATTTTAAAATATTTAATTGTGTGGCAACAACTTAGGCAAAATTTATAAAGGTTATAACGCGTCACTTACGCACCTCAATAAATTTCTCTTGAGTGTTGAATACATGTAATAAAAATACTTTATGTGAATTGTGCTTATTTTTATCGTTTAAGACGACGCTCCTAATACTCGAAACATTTGTAGATCGCTTGCATAATTTTTATCTTAGACCATTACTGATGCATTAATAAATAAAATAATACCTACTGAGTAATTCGGTTAAGCTGGGTATTGACCTTGTCAATAATCTGTACTTAACTATAATTTCGAAATATAAAATTACTAGTTCCTAAGAAACGCTAATCTTTCTTGTTAGTAGGGAATTTAACGTTTAGTCTCCAGACAGCGGTTTGGACTTTGGATGCAATGATATCCTTTTAAAGTCAAAAGGATATTGTTATTCGTAGTCAAAATTAATTCGTCGTGTTTCATTTTGGTACATTTTCGAATATTAACATGTAGAGCTCACGCAAGCAAACAACAAACTCTGAAATTAGTAGGTACTAATTAGTACTAGTAGTAATTAGTGACTTAGTACAATGATTTTTTTATGTTGTAGATAATATCTTTGGCTGTCCGCATATTGCAAAAAAAATATACATTAACGGGCTAATTTTTGCCGTAAGTAGAAAAACAACAAAATTATACAATTTGGGCCTAAATTTCTCATACTTAAATTTTTTAACCTACTTTTTTGCTGCCTGATCGGCGATATCATTGCTTACTCGTAGCTTTAATAAAAGAAAAATATCTGTAGGACCTTTAGATCCATAGAAATTGTTATGTTTTGGCAGATATACAAGGGGTTAGGTAAGCAATAATTATTGGAAGCAGGAAGGTATAATTCAAAATTGAAAAATATAATTTTTAAAATTGTGGCGATTTCTAAGGTGGAGGAGATGGACCCCCACAAGGGAGTGTTTTTGTCGTTAAAATTATGTCTATTATAAATCATATCCACATGCTAATTAGGATGATTGTTTGCATTCTATCCTTTTCTCTCGAGTGACTGTAATCATATGAGGAAAAAGGATAAACCTATTTTTATCATCCTAATACCATATGGGTTAGGTTATACACGCCTTTATTTATTTATTTATTTTATTTTTTAAACAAGTTTACAATTAGGCTTACAAAATAACTTTTATCCTACAAAACTGTTTTCACAGTTTGATTGTAGGCATACAGTCTCAGTTACTATAATATAATATAATACTTAATACTATACATAATAATAATTACTTAAAGAACACCTAAAGAAGCTTTCGCTTAGTTGTTGGATTAAGGGTCGGATACAGAAGGCGGTTATCCTTGAGACGGCGCGAATTGTGAGGAAGTTCCTCTCTCTGGAGCCCTGACTACCGGCTGCTTGGGTCTTTAAGACCCCGCAGTGGGTGGAAGTTTTATAAGATTATTTTTAAATGTGTTTTGTGTAGTATTTTCATATATGTATTTAAAACGTGTTTAGAAATAATTTTATAAAAATATGTACAAATAAATGAGAGTATATTACTTAATACTTATTACTTAATACTAAGTATACTATACTTAATACTTACTTATTAATACTTATGCAGGTAATGTTTCTAATAGGTACTTTCTTAGTAATATTTTAAATCTAGACGTGTTTTTCTCTGTTCTTATCGCTAGGTCGTGACTAGGCACACTGTATAAGGTTTGGAAATACCACGACTTTTGATAGAAAAGATTTTAGGCCCCTTAAAACAAAATATATTTTGTACTGTAGTTTATACTTCGCTCGGTTACGCTGATATTGTAACACAAGCGCACGTTTGCAGGGATGCATTGATTTTCCTCTTTATCAGTAGTTATCGATTTCTCTATAAACTGCGTTAATAATTATTATTTCACACGATACGATAAGAGTACATAATATAAACTATACAAGTTAAAGCCACAGGCTAATGGACCGTAGGTACATTGTTAATATTTAATCAATATTAAAATGAAAAAGAGGAAAATACTTGTCTGTTTTCTTAATTTTTTTTATTGTGTGATAGACTTGCGCTTGACGACAATCATGCTTAGTGCAAAGCAATGATGAGGTCTAGGTTGGAACGCGCTTGCCTAGAAGATCCTTCACTGGTTAAAGGTACAATACTTAAGTTATGCGAGTATGTGGCTGTTTATTGTTTTTTTAACTATTAATTACTAAGTATTTGTCCATCTACCGACAATTCCATGGTTTTCCATCCCTGTTAAATCCTTCCATGTTAAGACTAACTAGAACTAAGACTAAGAAGAAGATGATTACCATCAGATATCGCAGATTTAAACAAAAAGTTGATTTAAATTCGGTTCCAAATGGCGATCTTCGGATTGGTTTGAGACTCAGCAAGGAAACACAAAAATGCAATCATAAACTTCATAATTATTAAAAGCTTTTTAAGCCGGAGATAAGTCACCATTTTTTTCACCAAATCATTTGAATACGATTCTTTTGTGTCCGACGTCGGATATCAAAGGGGTGATTTCATCTCCGAGAGCATTTCTATCGGAAAATGAACTAATATATCTGGGTTTATTGAAAATGCTCCCATCTTTTTCCTTTTCACTCGAAGAGGCAAATCTTTGATCCGTATAGTTGTAGCGGTTATTTCAAAATGATTATTTTAATTTAAGTGTTGGGTTAAGTTGTTTAGAGTGAGTTTAAATTTTAGAAGGTTTGAAAGAGTAAAGGAATACCCTTTATGAAAATGGTGCATATGAGCCGGTAAGGTGTTTCATTATAATTTATAACTACTTAACTATTTATGTGCCAGTTTCATGCAGTTTATCTACTTCTCTGTTTTGTGACTTTATCAATCTCAAATTCAAGTTAAATTATTTTTAAATCATATTACTTACTCATCTTAAAATCAAATCCTTAAAAGAACCTTGGTAGGTACTTACGTCTTGGTTACAATAATAAATTGTGGTATATTATGTATGTTTTTTTATGATTTTGTAGGTGATTCGTACTTCCAGAAAGTCCGGTGTAGTAAAATTATCATCACACAGTAACACATTTTATGTAAAAAATAATATTAAAAAGTGAGCATACTGAGCTGTGATTATATACGAGAGTACAGCTTTCTTTTGTCTTTTGCTGACCTTTGCTCAAAGCGTAGGCGTCCGGTGCCGTGTCCGGAATCCGGATCCAGAATTGCAGACAACCAAGCGTTGCCTAACGATCCAGTTGGTAGTTGAAGTTTTGCGTGGGACTCTGTAAGTTTGCAAATAATTGACTTATAGAGTTACAAGGAGTTGCCACTGTGTAGTGCAGTTTGACATTTTAAGTTATTATCTAACTAGAGTTTAAGGGCCAGCGTAAACAGGCGGATTGGATTGCAGTCGAGTCTCTTTGATAACTACCTAAAGTCAGCTTTTATACAGATTCTTTAACATACCATTGAAAATTGAATACTGTAAACATAGAATAAAGCTTAATTTGGGTTTAAAGAGAGACGCTCGTCAAAGAATTTGTTTCTTAAATTCCTAAGTACTTTGTTGATATATTTTCAGCAGTATGGATGCAATTGAAATGAAAAAGATGGATGGTGGATTTGACTGAAATACAAATACTATTTGTATTTCAGTCAAATCCACCCTCAGGTCGATTCAGTTTGTAAGTTACGTGAAATTGAAAATTTGGGGAAGCTATTCCTTTGTTTCTGATTTCTAATTGGAAAGAAAATTTAATTACAAATCGTTTGAGTGTCCATTAAAGGATTGCTCCTTTAATGAACACTCAAACGATTTGTAATTAAATTTTCTAGATTTCTTTTCTCTAAATTAAATTTTAGAGTTAAATAACTGTTTATACCTAGTTAGGTTGTAAACTTGTAACTCGAACCAGCTTCTAAGAGTCAATCCAGAAGTAGGTATTAATAAAACACTTTTTATATATTTTACTCATAATAGAGATTTATTGATTTAATGTAATGAGAGATTTAATGTAATTGTAAATTGTAAAACTTGGTTAAAGCATTACGACAATAATTAATTAATCACTTGATCAGGCCCGATTGCTATCTGCGGCTCATAATCAAAATAACGATCTAAACACCGGAGGTATTCAATAATCGTTTGAGTCTCGGTGGAGACTGCGTTTCAAAGTCAAAATTATTCAAAATTATTAGTCAAGTTATTCCAATATGGCGTTAGGAACGAACTGACTGAGTGAAATAGGTATATTGAATGAGTCAAATATCAGTTCAATCAATAAACTAACAATCATTGGCGGCAACGCATTGGCGGTTCCTCTGGTGCTGCAAATGTTCATGGGCGGCGGTAATCACTTACCATCAGGTGACCCGCCTGCTCGTTTGCTCGCTATATATATTATATTTAAAAAAAAAAAACTTTTAACTTTTCTAAAAATTCAATTCAAAACGCAAAGCTGACATAAGTTCTAACAGTAGTTACTTACTGATTTGATTTCACCTGCATTGCTAAAAGCTAGAAATAGCTAGCTTAACTAGTTAACTTTGCGCAAAGATATATCTAGGTATATTACCAATAGTTATTATAACTGTCTTGTGTACTTATTTAAAATAATTGTGTAATATTGTTTATTTTGATATTTTATTTACGAGTGTTTTATCACACGATACAAGATAACCCGCTTAAAATAAACTGATAAAACAGGGTCAGAATTGATCGATGAGATTATAAGGATGACGTTTACGCTGTTAATGCAAAAAACGGCAAGGAGCTATAGGAAGCGTTGTTAAAAAAAGAAGGTAAGTAAGTACTGTTCGGTTGTAAGTTGTAACATAAAAGTCGAATAAAAATAAAGTTTTTTGAATATCCTATATTATTATCTACCTTTTGATATATATAGATTCTACAATAAACTTATTTACTTAAATAAGTATTTTGGTAAGATAAAGGATTGGTGGACAACAAGGATGATATTATAATACATACTAAGAAGCTTTATGGTAATTTGTCAGGTCTGTAGTGTACTGTTTCGACCTCTAATATCCATTAGGGCGATATGAATTACGGTGATATCATTTATGGAGGCCGTATTTATGCGAACATAAAATCGTTATGGGCTGATGGATTTCTAAAATTTGTCGTGTTGGTAGTTACTAGTTACGACATTCGTTGTTTTGTTCCTACTAAATCGAGACGAATCTTTAGAAGATGAATTGTTTGATTTGTAGCCTTTAGATTTAAGACACCATTAAGTTTTTACGGGTTTCTCAAGTTTTTGGTCACTTTTTATTACTTAAATTTACAATTTACATACTTTACAATTTATTGTACTTACACTATAAAATATTTACTTACCAAGATACCTCTTACCACCTGTTACTTATAATTTAAAGGTGACGGTCCAGATTTGTATGGAGCGTCGGTCCGGTCCTTTTACAAGTAGAGAAATGAAAGAAAAAAAATACTAAACCAGTTTTGATCGTTGAAATCTACGAATTCATTGTAATTTCA
This sequence comes from Erebia ligea, assembly GCA_917051295.2. Lineage (NCBI taxonomy): Eukaryota > Metazoa > Arthropoda > Insecta > Lepidoptera > Nymphalidae > Erebia > Erebia ligea. Next base: position 2,628,338 of record OU785226.1, read on the forward strand.
GTGGTGTAATTATTTAATCTTTCCACGATAAGCAACACTAAGCAGGAGCTGGTAACAATGGCAGATTCATATTTTTTGACGTTTTCTGTCAAGTGTCAACACAACACCGGAAAAACCGTAGGGAAAAACACGTTATTTTGACAGTGACTGTCAGAAATGACATTTGATACATTTCGCGCCTGCTGCCATCTGTATGGCTAAAGGTTGCCGTCTTGGAAACGTATCGAAAACTTGAAATACATTTTATTTTATTTCTCGTTATTTACTTTAATATTCTAAATTATTATATTTTTAATACAATCTATGTATTTTCCTCTATTCATGGTAGAGTGTACAAAGAGTACACCGAAGGTGAACCTTCTCCTTTACCTTTTTTTGAGTTGTACACAAACATAATTTTTTAACTATCGGTCAAATATCGTTATCTATTTAATAATAACTATACTGTCAAAGTTCAGCCTTATTTTGATCTCATAATTTGCATATTCCGCATGGATACGATTGTTAATTTAGTTTGAACTAAGTATGCACTTTTAATAAATAAAATTCAAAATAAAATATGAAATACCTACTACGAAAAAACGTAGTGTAAGTAAGTAAATTTAAGTCTAGTTTTGTTTTAAAATAAGTAACATGTAGCAGTTTTGGGCAATACGGTCAGGCAAATGTTACGTAGTTTATATTTTTTCCTACATCCATGATATACCATTACCAATGTAGTAACATTATATGTGACACTTGGCGACACACACACACGCGAATGTGACTAGAACACAGACCATACAACTGGACTAGAACAAATGGCGTATTTATTTGATAAAATCATGCTATTTTCATTTTGTCCTATCCGATATCAAAAGTCATGAAGGTTTTCTTTCTTTGCGTTAAAACTTAATAACTTTTCATCATGACTTGAGTCTGTTCAGTTTAATTTCATCAGTGATACATGAGCCTGTCTTGTGTAAATGATAATGCGGTACAACACACATCTTTCCGTTGTAAGGAGTATTATTATTTAGGAGTGCCTCGACGGCCTACATCTTTGGTCGTTAACTCGTAGCAAAAGATGTCGTAACGAACTACGAAAATGGATTAACCGAAATGTTCCGAGCTTTTTAAAGGTGACTATAATTATTTATATGAATCTAAATGGAAGCATGTGTAAACCCCAGACTAACTTCACTCTAAAACAATATAAGGTCAACCAGGGCAAATGCAACTATGGGGCTATGGCAACTCCCTATTAAAACTCATTTATTGAGGCTCTTTTAATACAACGCCACTTATAATTTAATAGCCGAACGATTATTAGACCTTACAATTGGTCAATGGCGCTACTGGGATGAAAACTGTTTGACCGACAGCTCATCTTGTCAAACCCCCATTTTGAAGGTACAACGCGTGAAAACACGTTGTTGTTGCGGCTGTTAAAAAAAATATTTCTTAGTGATTTTATCAAGTGTTTGTGACTGGATACGATTAAATACAAACCGTAAGTGATTTTATTTATATTTTTCAGTGCTTTAGTTGAATCTATCTAATGTAATTGATGCAGTTACATTTACCTCACGAAAATCGCGCTATGAGGTAATTGCAACTTAGAGGTTAGTTACAATAGCCCCATATATTTTTGTATGAAACTGTTTACACTAGTGATGTGCCAGTGTCGACATTTTTTTTTTATCGATCATCAAGTTTATATTCGATATTTACTCCAAGGCGTACCCAGGCATAAATAAGCACGTGAAAGGTAAATATTTCTTACGTCGCGTCGTATAGAAATATTAAACTATTATGCTGGTAGTAAGTATGTAGTAAGTAGTAGTGATATAAACTATAAAATATATAATATAAGAATAACTTGTGCTATTAGTTTTCTATAAGTACCAAAGTTGATACTTATGTAAAAGTTTCTTTAAAAGGTAGTTCTGTGATTGTACAAGTATAACTAGTAGAAAATAATAAAAAGTTGATTATAAACCTATTTATTTGATTTGATACAATTAGCTATATTACATACATCCATAGTCCTGGTATTCCCAAATACAATTAACACGCATAATATAAAATATCGATAGTGCTAGTTCGTTGCGGTCCCCGCACTGATTCTTCAACAAACAGTTGCATTTGCCCCCATACACAATTCAATCTGTTTTTACTTAAAAATAGGCATTGCTGCATGATAATAAAGTTTAAAATCCCATAAACAATATTAGAGCTCATAATGATATTGTATTTTGGTTCTTATAAGTTAAATAGATAATGTACTGAGGTATTTAGTTGCATTTACCCCCGACTAGGTGAAAATGCAACTTTTTCTTCCAATTTGAGGAAATCATGTCACTACCAGTTATTTATAGGACTATTTGAATGCTTGGTTGGTTTAAAATATTCTTTAATGAATATGTAATGAAGTAAACGGGTCCAATAAATAAGCAAATATAGTAGGACAGAACAGCGTTTGTTCAAACTTGAAACTTTTTATTTTTTAGTTGTATTTGCCCCGGTTGACCTTACTCTCAAACAATATAACTAAACTCTACATTTTAGTTAAATATTGTTTGAGAAAGCTAGAAATAGTATGAAGTTTGTTACATGTACTTAAGTAATTTCAAAATAACTACAAAATGGAGTTTGTTTTGGGACAACATAACTATCAAGAGTTATTTTAATACGCGATAAACTTCTTTATTTTAACTAGCTGTTTAGGTTTACCTTAGCGACACCATCGCCATTAAATCTACTGACTTACTTAAGTATTTGTTTAAGGCAGAGTACTTACATAATAATATGAATAGAAATCACAAGATCCAACATGGATTCAAGTAAGTAATACAAGGCCATTTGTTTAATTGCTCGAACATTGAACATCTTAATTTACGTACAATAGTCGTAATAATATAACTCCAGTTCTCTTCGTTTTCCAGTCTTTGTCTCGTCTATCACGATGCTCTCCATTGTAGAAATACTTCTGTGACGTTTCTTGAGATAAAAATTCTAATAGAGAATACTAAAATATTGTCATAAATTAACAGTGGTGTTGAAACAATTATTTAGTACAACAAATTGAGTGTTTTGTTGATTTCAATAAGTTAATTATAGTATATAAAGTTTTTTAAAATTATTAATGTATCTGCCTTAGAACGCATTAAAATATCTTATTGTTTCTGGTTTCCTTCCTAGAAGCAAACGTAACTACATGAGTACAGAAAAAATGGTCTTGAAATAGTATGTAAATATATATAAATTTACTTCAGACAGTAAACTTCATGATATTTTATGTGTTTTGATATGCACGTAAATATATTATTTTAATTTGAGTTAGCTACTATTGTAATCTATCTATTTGCGGATTAAGGGTCGGTTTTTTGGTACAGTAAAGAACTAGGCAATGGAAGTAAAACAATAGAGATACCTACTTGTTGGTAGGTAATTAGGTAGGTAGGTAAATAACCTATTGGAAAAGGTCCTTTCTACCTATGAAAGCAAAATGGACGTCGTACTACGATATTAGTTAACCCTTATTGCGTGCTCCATATAACCGAGTTAATAGTAGCAAATAGCAATCTATTCGGGACTGTCAATTTCTTTCTCTATTGTGTTTTAAGAGTTTATTAAATCTAGATAGCTTTAGGCGTCAGAAAATATCTACGTGAGGCATAACAATGAATAGGTTTCGCATCTGCGTTCCTTTTTATTCCACGTAGAAATAAAAGATAGATTTGGTCCAAACTCCGAACGCGTTATGGTGATAGGCAACCCTAGATGCTCATCAGGCTAAGTGCCCGTGCTCAGCCCTAGCTCAATATCGCCAGGTTGTGCGAAGCGACCGTTCCTTTTATGGCCGCTGCGAAATCCCGCTTTTATGACAGATATTTGGTAAATTGAAAAGTGTCGTTACCTTGCCAAAGTTGCGGTTCTTTATTACAGCTTAAGGCAAAGAAGGTATTACATACGTTATACTTAATATTCTTGTGATGTAGATCCCAAAAAAAACATAATAATGCGAAATTATATGGCAAGTTCTTTGCTAGGCTTTTGTTCGCTAGACTGGGCATCATTGCGCCTTTGAATATGTGGATTATAAACCAATTAAAATGTCGTCATGTGTATTAAAAATGTGTGACTTTTTTTTCTAAGAATAAACTTAGAAAAAATTCTTAGAAAAAACCTATTGAATGCTGATAATTCAATAGATTTGAAATACCCAATTCTTAGGACTGGTTAAAACCCGCCGAACATCTTTCCAGAAAATTTTAAAAGTCCATATCAATCTCCCTAAATAGTGCACCAATTTTGATGAAACAAAGACGAGGTACGACGAGGACGAGGACTCTGAATACCCGAAATACACTTGTATGAATAACATTAAAGATTTGTGGTTTTTGCGTAGCGCAATTCTCTCATTTGATTTATTTCTAGACTAGCCTTAAAGATCTATGTAGGAACAAAGGACTCAATGCCATTGTTTACGGCTAATTAGTTAATTAAAGTGGTACCGTTAAACGTAGTGCAAGTCAGGCGTCGTGTTCCAATCAGATCAGTTGCGGTTCAAGCAGGTTATAGGTCGATGTACCTACTTGTATACGACGACGCGACGTCTTATGTTGTTTAGTCATTTGCCCTCTGTAGAGTACGTAGATTTTACTGCCTTGTTGGTCTTGACTTTGACTTATTCGTAAGGTACATACGTACCAGATCGGGGCTAAAGCTATTGTGCTATTGTTGTGCATTTAAAAAATTCTCAGTATCTACTCTCGAAAACCACGTGCCTCTCATATTGTTGTCTACCGAGCGCTACCTTTACACTTTATTTTGTGCTTATTCTCATTTTGTTCTTATGCTCTGATGACAGGTAGTTATGGCTTGAGTTAAAAAAAAGAACAAATATTTAAATCTTATGTTCCTTGCCCGTTTTTACGCACCGGAGCGTAGTGTTGGCAGACCCCGCTACTAGTAATGGTTCGTCAGGATGATAATTGTGACAGATGAGAGAAGTATAGCAATAGTAAAGGACTAAGTAAATAGAGACAGACTCAAGCAGTACTATGCAAACGCCATATCTGTCAAAATTATCATCCTAAATTTGACAAACAATAGATATAAAGGCACGGACGACTTGCAGCAGAGTTTGAGTCACAGGGAAACCGCTTGCGTGGCGCAAAACCGCGGCTTGTGGAATTCCCTACAAGAGACCTGTATCCAGCCGTGGACGTTTATCCATTGACTTATTAAGACAATTATAATATTTACGTGACTATTACATATACAGTACGTACAACTTAATAAGTAAGCTTATTGAAAATAACTTTGCTGAGTTACCTGCCAGCTCTTTTCAGTAGAATCTGATTTTCAACGGTGGTAGAGTCAACACAAGACTTTGACGCTAATGTGATCGAACCAATCAATCGAATCAATCTGCAATGGAAAAACTTAGAATAAGTGAACTGGGGCCATACTGCTAACGTTTTGCTATATATTGTTTCATTATTGTTGACTTTCGTGTTCTAGAATTATAATCCTTATTTTATGAACATCAAGGTACATGACATCAAACTGTCATTTTGAGTAATATTGCTTAATTATTGCTTTAAGCGTTTGCAGTATAGCTCCTGTATGCCCTATATAAAACTAGTGGTTCGCCCCGAACTGAGACCTCGCGGTTTCACAGAGCGCCATCTATTGACATCAGTGTGAAGTTCTGTTAAAAATATCATCATCATTAAAAATTAAATAATTTCGTTTCCTTATAATATTTATCTAATTTTAGTATTTGTTGTTCAAGTACAGGATATAATTCAAATAATTGATCAAGTTTCAGGATTGAGAGTTCAGAAAATTGAGAGTTCTGAGGTCAACTTTGGACGTTAGAAAATCGCCACTTTGAAAGCCCCCCCTTTCGTCAATTTTAGGGGAAAAATTCAAAAAAAAATATTTTTGGACTCTATTCCTAATTATCTTTAAAATGATATACTGCAACCCTATGTAACGCTACAAAAAATATTTTACTTCGCATTCGCTTCTATGAGTGCCCCCCTGAAATAAAGATTTTTATAACTTTTTAAGCCATATTCGGCGGGAGGCCATCGGTTTACATATTATATTTAAATTTGAAGTAATTACGTTCGGAAATTCAGAAGTTATAAGGCTCTGACAGACGGACAGACGGACGGACGGACGGACAAGTGCCAATTCACCCAAGTAGACTCAGAGACCTTCGCTTCGCTCGGTCAATAAACAAATTGAGTTTGAGTTTATATTGAGCTGGATTATTTTTTAGTCCACGTGTCTCCGGTCACCGGTGGTTCTTGAGCCTAGTCTAGACACTCTCACAGCTCATTAATTTCTATTATTACTTAACGACCACAAAATCGATGGTTTCAGTCATGCTGGCTGATGAAGATGTCGTTAATCTTTATCTACCTACCTATTTGTTTTCATAGTATGCAATATCAGTTTAATGTCCTGTAACTTATTCGGTCGATGACTTTTATAGTTAGTTGTTTAACTAGTAGTTCGCCCCGAACTGAGACCTCGCGGTATCCATAAACTTGTACAGAGCGCCATCTATTGACATAATTGTGAAGTTCTGTTAATAATACTGAAGCACATTAAAAATTAAATAATTTCGTTTCCTTATAATATTTATCTAATTTTAGTATTTGTTGTTCATGTACAGGATATAATTCAAATAATTGATAAGCTTCAGGCTCAGCCTTTCAGAAAATTGAGAGTTCTGAGGTCAACTTTGGACGTTAGAAAATCGCCACTTTGAAAGCCCCTTATTTCGTCAATTTTAGGGGAAAAATTTTAAAAAAAATATTTTTGGACTCTATTCCTAATTATCTTTAAAATGATATACCGCAACCCTATGTAACACCATAAAAAATATTTTACTTCGCATTCGCTTCTATGAGAGCCCCCCTGAAATAAAGATTTTTATAACTTTTTAAGCCATATTCGGCGGGAGGCCATCGGTTTACATATTATATTTAAATTTGAAGTAATTACGTTCATTGATTCAGAAGTTATAAAGCTCTGACAGACGGACGGACGGACGGACAAGTGCAAATTCACTCAAGTAGACTCAGAGACCTTCGCTTCGCTCGGTCAATAATGAAATACAAAGTAATAATTTTAATCACTTTTCTTAGTCTTGTAACAGTAACATAGTCCGCGGCCGTCACTTATAAAAAACCGGCCAAGTGCGAGTCGGACTCGCGCACCGAGGGTTCCGTACAAACCTGTAATAAGTTTTAAATTATTAAAAAAAAACTACTTACTAGATCTCGTTCAAACCAATTTTCGGTGGAAGTTTGCATGGTAATGTACATCATATATTTTTTTTAGTTTTATTATTCTCTTATTTTAGAAGTTACGGGGGGGGGGGGGGGGACCAACATTTTACCACTTTGGAAGTGTCTCTCGCGCAAACTATTCAGTTTAGAAAAAAAAGATATTAGAAACCTCAATATCATTTTTGAAGACCTATCCATAGATACCCCACACGTATGGGTTTGATGAAAAAAAAATTTTTGAGTTTCAGTTCTAAGTATGGGGACCCCCAAAATTTATTGTTTTTTTTCTATTTTTGTGTAAAAATCTTAATGCGGTTCACAGAATACATCTACTTACCAAGTTTCAACAGTATAGTTCTTATAGTTTCGGAAAAAAGTGGCTGTGACATACGGACGGACAGACAGACAGACAGACAGACAGACATGACGAATCTATAAGGGTTCCGTTTTTGCCAAATTTGGCTACGGAACCCTAAAAAGTGATAAGTGATTTCTAAGTATTTTCAGTCTAGGAGTTAGGACCTAGGTATATAAAGGCTAAGTATATAAATAATAAGTTCGTAATTATTCTGCTCAATTCAGAGTTCCCGAAATCCAAATGCGAAACTTATGGAGATAAAATTATTATAATGAAGATTTATTATGTTAGCGCTAGACGGACAACTATTCAAAATTAATTATTAATAATAATTATTATTCCGTCGGTGACTTGTTATATATCTGTTTATGTTAGTATAGTTAGTTACGTTGTTTATATTATTATTAAACTATATAGTTTAAGTATTACTTAAATTAATTTAAATGTATGTACCGTGCGTAGTATTGGGTAAGGAATAAAATTTTGGTGGGATGGCCAGATAGTCATAAGTATTTAACTAATACTGACTATTGTAAGGAATAGAGTCATGTAGGTATGTTATGTATTTCAGAGCAAATGATATGCTAGACAGCTAGATCATATACCCATATCCGTTTTATTTTATAATAAACATGGTTCAAGAATTAGTTAGTAATTATCTCGATATTTTAAATTATCCATACTAATATTATAAATGCGAAAGTGTGTCTGTCTGTCTGTCTGCTACGCTTTCCCGGCCCATCTTTGCAACCGATTTTGCTGAAATTTGGTATAGAGGTAGGTTATCTCCCGGGGAAGGACATAGGCTTTTAGGCACTTTTTATCCCGGAAAATTAAGGAGTTCCCGCGGGAATCAAAAAACCTTAATCCACGCGGACGAAGTCGCGGGCATCATCTAGTAGGTAATATTTAATAGTTAGTACTTATGTGGTTAGTAAGTAATTAGTATCTACCTTGATAAAGCGCTCTACCACATCGTTATTTGTGAAGATTTGTGAGCGCCTCTCTTTTTAACCGACTTCCAAAAAAGGAGGAGGTTCTCAATTCGGCGCGTATCTTTTTTTTTTTTACACCTTATGGTTTACTACTGTACAATACTTAGTACCACAGATGTAGTACTATATTAGTACCTTCAAATTATTAAGGCAAATCATAACGTTTACGACTTCTAAATTTCTTAGTAACAATTTGATTTAATTGTTACTAAGAAATACTTACTTATCCTGTCACTATTATTGGCGTCGGACACGAAACTAGCGACGGCGACAGCGGGGCGATGGGGTCCGAGAGCTGGCGACGAATTTCGGGAAGGGGACGGGAAGGCAATCTGAAATTGTGGAAAAATATAATTTCGTTCATTGGAGAATCCAGTTCTGCCAGTCTGGTAGAGCGTTTGCGGTTATTTCGCTACTGCGCAGCATATAACATTTGCAAAAAAATCCGAGAAAATATGATTTTTTATCTTAAAATTTAATACTTAAATAGAATTCGAAAAAATAAATTCCAGACGTTTTTGTCGGTTATAAATTATTACCAGACCTCTTTCAAATTGCTCCCGAAATTCGTCGCCAGCTCTCTGACTAATCGCCCCGCTACTATACATAATATTACCGTGCCGCTACCGCCGCGCCGTCGCCCCGCTACCGCTCATTTCGTGCCCGTACACTAAACATAATATATAAAAGATACATGTATAATATCATGATGTATTTTAGTAGGAAACAATAGCTTGATGATTCATTTCCTTTATGGAAATCGTTGATATAGTCTGTATTTCTGATAATTTTGCGATGTAGAGCAAGTACTATAATAGCTAGTTAATGTTGCGGATGTTTCAGATTGTAATGTGTTGATTAAACATTGAATTCGAGTGCTGATCTAGCTTCTTAGGTATTTTGTGATGAGTGTGCGGAATATGTTGTAAAATAAGTTATAAATTATTAACTAGGTACTACATAATTGGTATTTGTGTTATTAGATCACTAATCTTGACCTATATATATACAATTCCATGTGTATATTATGAGTTTTATATGATGTCAGGTTTCTTTGCATAATATTAAGTAAGTAGGTAGCTAGTTATACTATACTTAAAGCAGCGTCTAAACTTTGACAAGACGAATTGTATGAAGATTAATTAATGAAATAGTAATCTAGAATGGTACTTTTATTTAACAAAAATATCTGCATCTCCTAATTCTCATGTCGTAGTATCAAATCTCATTTGGCAAACTTCCCTCTACAATAAGCGTTACCTACTGTTCTATATAGGGCATTCTATAAGTAAGCCCCGTATTCTGCTTTGAAGAATAGGCTATATTTTTATACCATCTTCATAATATGGGCCAACGAGTGAATTATAAACCAACTTACTTGCTCACAAGTCGTAAGGGATAATTTGAGCTGCACTAGAAAAATGAGTGGGAACTTGGAAATCGTCAATCAATAAGTTCTATTCATTTACTTGTTGCTGTGTGAGGAAAGCCTTCCTCGTCGATGCCTACGTTATTACATAAAGTCCTGGTAAGATAATGCATGGGTTGCGACGGCGGTACCAATGTCTATAAAATAAGTGTGTCTTATAGAAGTGAATAATAGAAGAAATACAATAAGCACGTTGCAGGATCCACTGCAGAGCTAATTCGGGGCTATTTACCAACCAACCGAATCCTGAGTTGGATTGGAAAGTTGCTATGTCTGTAGATGTTTTTATAAAGAGTTTGCCTACGCCTAGTTTCCTTGGATTGCGATTTGGGTCATGGCTGGAGGTTAGAAATTTGTATACGCCAGTTTTGTGTTGACGAACCTCGATTACCATAGTACACGGAATCGTACTCTGATTATTAAAAGCTAAGTGGTTGGGGAGGCTAGCATTTATATTAAGCCAGGCCTGTGTCACTCTTGGTACTTGCGCGACGAAAATACCGACGGTCGCGCTCATTCCCGGAATGCTTACGCAGTCGGGGCTGGCGCGTTATAAGCGAGCGACGTGCTAGTGAATTTAACGCTGTTTTCGTAAATAGTTTTTTGAAAATATTTGTTTAATAGTTTAAGTGTTTAGCATATTAATTATTTGTAGGATAAATAGTTGTAGACATTTAAACTCATGTATATATAATGGTCTATCGATCTTTAGAATTATAATGGCAAAAAGTCGCTGCAACCATAATTATTGTTGCGTGGAAGGATGCTTAATGAGCACACAAAAGGATCTATTTAATAATCATTATTTAGGCTATTAAAGCTAGCAAGCAAGTCAGTAAGTAGTCAATACAATAATAAGTAGTCAATAGTACTTCTATCACGGAACAGGTACAATTCATGTCAAACTTAAATGAGCCTCTTTTCAAGTAATTTTTTTGAATCGATGCACGAGCTGTAGGAAGTACAAACGAGTCGCAGGGAATACGCTCGCCCTAGTTAGGCCCTTACTCCCTAATTCTTATTACACCTTGCCGATTTAGAGTAAGGGCATGGAATATATATTTATATATTTCCGTGATCGAAGTGTACCTACCTCTCCGAGCGAAATATTATGTTTCGCCGCACTGCTTCGCCGCGACGAATGACCTTGCAAGTTGCGTGCGTAGTGAAGAACTCACTGTGTAGCGACACACAGTAAACACAGTCGATCATAGTCAGAATAGGTACCTTACTTACAAATTCGAAAAACCTACTGTATTGTTGTACTGTTTGCTGACAGCCCTAGACAAGCTCGCAATGTCGTCCGTGACGTAGGAAAGGGAAAAGATGCAAAGCAATACGGACACTCGTGCGCGGCGATAAAGTTTAATTTAGCTTGCGTGCGTGATTTATCTTTATAATAATAATTATGTAGGCTATTAAAACGTCGGCAAGTAGTCAACATCAAAGGAGTGAGACTTCTGTACGTTAGTACTATTATATTATTCTGTGATTAAGCTCTGGTTGGCGGATGCCTTTGTATATATGCGGTGCAAAAGTTAGGCACTGCGGAAAAATGAAATCCTTTCCTAAAATTTCCTAGTTACTCATAACTACCAAAATTATGAACTTTTTCGAACGTATAAAAATGTCGACTGTTCAGTAGGTACTGAATCGTATTGTGGTCTTGTCTGTAATTGTGAACTTAATCAATAAGCGTTTACACCTACTTCCTTTATGCATAACGTTTTCATATTCATTTTGTAATTATTCAGCTCAAGCCTTTCAAATGGATAATATATCTGTGACATGTGAGCGCAAAAATTATTAATTTTTTTTTTCAAATTAGTTTCAGTCACCGAATAGGTAATAGTCGTTGTATAGTATAGGAATTTGTATGACACCCTGTGACGTCATCAAAAGTCAACGCACTTTTTTACTTCAAGTAAAATTGAGAAAATTTTAAATTGTCATCAAACAAAATTTACAGGAGACGTGGATACTTTAAGCAGTGTCCTCAATTAATACTTCATTAAAATAGGCATATAAAAATTGACATAGGCAACATCCTAATTGTGGCTCAAAATGCGCCCTTTGATGGAAAGGAAGCCTATGCATAAATTCTGCTAGCGATCTTCCCAGACTTTGATATACGACTCATGTGTAGAGAAATCTATCAAAGCCTCACAAGCCGCACAACGGAACCATCAATAAGCTGCATCAACGTCGGCCTAACTGAATGATAATAATAGATGTGCCGGCACGTACGACGCATTACACCGTTTAGGTTTCCATTGCGTGTAGACTGGGTAAATTAGTACGTATCACTGCATCGTTTGGTGCATTTAGTAAGCCACTAACTAGTTTAATTGCAACTTGCGTGATAATAATGCTAAAATGATAAATTATTTATTTATTTCACATAGGACAACTTGTCACACTTATGAGAAGTCAAAACTCTACCATCGGTTTGGAAAGCTGATTCTACTGAGAAGAGTCGGAAAGAAACTCAGCAGTTGCTCTTCTCATAAAAAGAAAAATGTTACAAAATGTAATTATACTTAATATACAATTCATACGTTATGAACAAGTGTTTACACTGACTCGTCAGCTGCTGGATGCGAAGCTGGTTGCTTCCGTGCAACTTTGTCATTAAGAAAATCATCAATTGACACACTGACCTGTCCACGGCTTCCTTTTCCCGTTTACGTACTTATTAATATTTATGAATACAAACTAGTTATCACAAGCGTCTAAATCGCTTGCAATCGTTTGCCAAGCTCACGCAAACTCACTATCCACAGCCAATATCAGCAAACATCAACTGTTTGCTGACGTATGGAGCCGGCATAGTAACAACATAACTTTCCACAGCTTCGACGTCTTGCGCACACGTCACAAACCGTACCTTTGTTCCGCATGCTATGAATTTAACATGGAGTAAAATAATCTGAAAACTACTTATTTAGCAGCCTATTCAATGCCACTAATAGCGCAGTAGGTTAATTTTTCTAACCAAAGCAGGAAATGGAAATCCGAATGGTGTAATGCGGTGTTCGTGTTAGTCTACACTCTACATAATGCAGATACGGTGCGGTTCAAAATAATAAATAATTAATTTTAGTAGGCTTATTATCAGATTATGTATTGATAAAATGAAGATAAAGAAGCCGTCTCTTATCAACCAATAAAGACATAAAGCCTGCAACATACAAAATGCGCGGTTGCTGCGTGAAAATGAAATGCCGCAACGGCCGAGTAGTGTGACGATAGCGCGGGCGGATGCCTATTCCCTATGAAGTTGTATTGCAAGGGACTATAGGGATAGGATGAGAGTTAACACATCGCCAACGTTAATAGAATTCGAGCGATGCGTTGGAACACGATAAAGTTAGAGTCAAATGGACCCAAACATTCATTAACATCGATTTTAATTTTCCAACGTTTCCACTTTAAAATCTTGAGACGTGGATGTATGGAAAAGTCCAGTCCATTGCTTACTTGCTGTACTGACAAAGCAATAATTACATATTATATTCACTACATGTTTGCATAGTAGGTAAGCGTGTTATGAGTATCTGTTACGTTTGCAATTTGCATACGAATAAGACACATTACTTAAGTATAACATGTTTCGCTCATTTTTTTTGTTAACCAGTTTTACGCTTGACTGGATTCACACTTAATTGTGAACGGTTCCACTAGATAGAATACAGTAATTTACATACACAAGAGCGAGCGCTAACAATTGAATAGGGCGGATATACAAATTCCTTCAAAAGCCTGCAACGCATTGTTGGTTCTACTGATGCTACAAATATTTTTTATTTATTACAATATAAGTACTAGATGTTGCCGTCGCGGATTTGCCGCGGGAACTCTAATTTTCTGGGATAAAAAGTAGCCTTAAGCCATCCACGGGACGAGATGCATCATGCAACCTTTACCAGTTCCAAGATACGTCAAAATCGGTTGGAAAGTTTTGCCGTGAAAGCGTAACAGACAGACAGACGGACAAACTCTGGCATTTATAATATTAGTACGGATTTAATTTGCTATACAAAATACTTCCAGGAAAAATTTTGCCGTCTCGTGTTGTAACTGTCCAAGCCTCATGCAGTGTTGTGCAGCAACGACTGTCATCGTACATTGACATCTGGTCGGGCCTGCAGTAAATGAATTTTTGGACGCCCCGTGGACGTCACTTGTCCCGTGGGAATACTGCATAAATGCGTCACTATTTCTCTTCAGAATTTAGTTTGACGTTTTTTTTCTTAAGTAATCCATTGCCCCTATCTAAAGTAGTCCCTTAGTTTGATTTATGCCGAGGATTTATGTGAAACTATTACCGAGAAATGGTTCCGAAATAGCATGATCGGTGTACCTTCATATCAAAAGGATAACAAAACATTTATATCAAATCAAATCTAAACTATGTTTATTCAAAACTACCAGATGCCCGCGACTTCGTCCGCGTGAAATAAGTTTTTTTAATTCGGTAAGGTTAATATATTATAGCCTATGAGTTATGACACTCACAAATAATGTGGCTTTCTATTGGTACCAGAATTTTCAAAATCGGTTCAGTAGATCCAGAGATTACCCCCCTACAACGTCACAAACTCACACACACACAAACTTTACCTCAAGATTATATTAGTATATACTTAATATATTTTATTTTTTTCGATGGACGATGTCTCAGCTGCATGATGACTGCCAAAGATGCTCTATGTTCTTCACTCTAACGGCACTAGATGGGTCATTCCGTAATCCGAAGTCCGAACAAATAATTTGGACAGTATCATGTACGAGTAGAGTTGTATCCGTAATACTTTTATTAATTTTATTAAACGCCTTAGATTGAATCCCTAGTATAGATTTCTTCTTGGAAGAGTAATGTGAACCAGTTAGGTATATTGATAATGCTCTCACACACAAAGCAATATGAGCATAATGATTATGAGACCCGGACGCAAAAGTGCATGACACTGCTGTCATAATGTCAAGGCTGCCTTTTCGCTTTGTGGGCGGCGTGCATCGCATCGCCGGGCCAATTAAAATGCTGCCCGCTCTCGCAAATCAAAACGACATTCATACGTTTTGTTCCCCGCAGAACAATGATGTGGACGAACATTGCGGACACTGCAAGAGAAAATTCAAACATATTACGTTTACGATTCCAATTTACGAACGATGCCTGACACTTCCTAGGCGTTGGATTTTGGTGTTTTTAAGTTCCCGTAGGAACTGAAATGTCCACCACGCTGATCAAGTGGATTGGCAGACTTGACCACTTTTTGAGAATATTATGGAGAATTCACAGCGCTGCGGGTTTGCTCGGGATGTTGTCCTTCACTTTTATAGATAACGAGTGATATTTAATGGATAGTAACAAACAAACTCCGAAAAATATCTCCGCGAATAGGAGGCCGATATCTTCAATCAACATGTCATCAATATGTTATCGGCTAACTAGCTAGTGTCAGACATAACTACAACTAATATTGGTAACTTTAGGGAGGGACCTTCTCCCCTTTATGCTAAGGCTAAATGGAATGTCTTATGGGAAGTGCTAAGCAAAAACTCGTGCAATTAGTCACACGAAGTATATTCTGTTCTCAAGCGTTCGATCTGGGAGGCTTTATTATAGTTATCTTGATATTGCCAGAGATTTCGATATTCCTAAACTGTTTCTTTTTTGTTTACGCTGAGCCTTGTCTATTTGAGTAAACGATCTATTTCTAATGGTTAATGTAGTTACACCTTGTAAAGTAAACATTTACTTACATGAACTGGGCGTAGTCTGTACTGTATAAGTCGACAGTTGTATAGCGTTCACTGATTTATTAACTAGAAAAGCAATTTAAAAATAACAGACTAACGCTGAGTTGCACGAAACTATGTTAAAAATTTAAGTTTTGATTAAACTAATTTAATCACAAGACTCCATACGATTCTTGCGATTAAATTAGTCTAAGTACCACTTAAATATTTGTATTTGGTTCGTGCAACTCAGCGTAAGCGCCCAAGTAAATGCATAAGGGTAATTAATGCTTAGGGTTCGGTAACTAATCATGATATTTGCCAAAAACTTTGATGGTCATTGTGGCCAAGTCTGTATAATACAATCTCTAAACTAAACTAAAATGACGAAACGAATCTAAATCTATTTCTGTCCCTTTCTGCAGAGAGTATTATGAAACGGTTAGCAATGTTTTTAATGCTGTCATTTTAGTTTAGCTTAGAGATTGTGTACAACAGAATCAGTAATATTATTTTGTGTCAGCGAACAAGTGCTACTTATGTAGGTCATAAAAATGTAGTGCACATTACTTATTAAGTACATTAGAATAAATTATTTGACTGTAAAATTCAACATCTTTCAACATCATCAAATTTCTACATCTAATAAATTATTAGATGTATAAATTAATTATCAGTAGAAGTTTAAGCTAGAATAATATTACTTATCATCCCATAGGCTAGATGGTAGTAGACAATATTTATTTTTTTGCTAATTGCCATTACATAAATGGTAAGTAATGGAACTTTATGGTAAGAAGAAGAAAAAAAAACGTAAACGGTACTTCTCCCCGTACTCACGAACAATGGGCTGGGCACATTTGAGAGATTAGGTGACAGTTTTCGCGTAGGCACAATATATGTCACCTAGTCGGCTTAGGTGTTCCCTAAAGGTATTGTTGGTGAAAACGGGCATTAGATACTTAAGTACCTCCAATGATTTAAAACGAGGTAGGTATCACTCGAGGCGGTAAACCAAACCAGAAAAGAACCGTTCCGTCAAATTCTGTCTTTTTTTTGTAAAATAAATATAATATTGTGATTTAATTATAAAGTCGAGGCGCAAATGTAATCAGCGCGCGGAAGGCGAAGAACGGAACACCTATTCAACATCGTTTACGCCACACTCGACTCTCGACGCGAAATAATTACTTACAGCGTTGAAATAATCAAGCTGAAACAACGTGATGTTTGTTTTGATGTCCTCTGTCTTGGAACAATTACTAATATTATAAATGCGAAAGTGTGTTTGTTTGTTGGTTTGTCCTTCAATCACGCCGCAACGGAGCAACGGATCGACGTGACTTTTAGCATGGGTAAAAGCACAAACCAACAAAATATACACATTTCATATATTAAGTAATTAGTAAGATTTGTTATAACTTAAATGTTTGTTCTATGCACAGACCAACATGGGTGAAATCCCTGTAGAAAATTCTAGTTTATAGCTGCTTTGACTCTCAAGTCGCAAGAGGTTCGATATGTAGGCCAAATTACGCCCAGCTCGAAGTCGAACCGGAGAACGGTGACATGCTGTCTGACTAGTGACTACGTACACCGCCACGTCACAAAGGCTCCTACAAAATATTATAACAATACTTGTTGGTGTAGCTCGTTATACATACGCTATTCGCTTCTAATGTTATGCTATTATACAAAGCCAAGCAGCAGAGTAAACGTGCAAACCACATAAAAATAAACATTGTTGACAAATTATATTACTTCCGGTACTAAAGTAAGTAAATTTTTTGTAACTACCTATATATAATTAAATTCGAATGCCTTTCGCTTAAAACATATTGACAACTGATTATATTTATCGTACGTTCCATATTTATTCTAAGGCTGTTGCCACCTGGCAACACTGTGCTCTATTATCTGATAGCGTTTGAGAATTAAATGGCGAGAGTTACAGAGATATTCCAATTTTGTTTCTTCTGGCTATTGCTCTCCACCCTGTTTAAATACGTTTTAAGTATAGAAATTATTATTTTGTCTAAAATAAAATTTTCACTTATAGCTATTTAAGTAAGGAAAAGTTACATAGGTAGGTATGTTGTTTATATTAGAAGGGAATTTGTAACGTAAATTACTTCGTTTCGATAGCGCTCAAGACCTCCCACACCCCAAGGGGGTAGACGAATCGGGATTAATTAGTGCGCCCCGCGTCGCAAGCAATTTACTCGCTGTGTATATTACCCCTGCTACGTAGAATATGCTAAACATATCATAATATTTACAACAAGCACTTGTTAGCTACACACTAGCTTCCGAACAGAAACTGATTTTTCCTTCTTTAATGGCCCGTATCATATTTATTTCGACTGCTTCCTAAACCACTTATTGTTGTTGTTCGGATTAACTGATCCACAGAACTATCAATCAGCTTATTAAATAAATATTTTAGTCTTTCTTAAGTTTGCGAGTCGTCTTAGACATTTACCTACTTTAACTACTTACCTACACTGTTTAAAACAGGAAGGAACTTATAATTTGAATAGCGATTGCTTAATGCTTGTTACTCAATCACGCCACAACGGCCAAATAAATGGATCTGGAATAACACAAAGGCTAAATTTATCCCGAAAAATTAAATAGTTCCCGCGGGAACCACAAAGTTGCTGAAGTCGCGGGCATCAGCTAGTATTACTTATAAAAGAATAAACTTACTGACATTATTTTCATTATACAGCCTAAACAGGTGGGTCTAGACTCTAGGATTCGAGATGTTTTTACTATCGACAATCCTTATTGATACACAGATCGATTAATTAAACATACGGATGTTATGTTTTGAGTAATTAATTATCTATTGTACACCAAACGGCTCACCGAGTGAGATATATATATATATATATATATATATATATACATATTCCAGTACTTACTTAATTTAAATTCATACGTTCGACGTTGTCTACTGGTTAAGGGCTTCAGGCTTTTTAAAACTTAAAATTCTAATATTGTTTAAACTTTCCAGAAAGTTTACTAAAATGGCCTCCTAAGTTATCATTATCAATAAAGCCGGCTAACAATCAATATTACTTGCGTGAGTTTAATATCATCGTACCATTGCAGCAATACCCACAATGGGATATATAACGAGATAAAACCCTATTACTGTCCAAAGCCTCTTACCGAACCAGATTGCGGGCGAATCCAAAAATAGAAATGACGTAAGAAAATATCGCAATGTAACATTCAAATCCACACCCACTGTATTATACTCAGTTCATTCAGAAAAGGCTATTCCTAAAATCTTATTTGTAAAAATACGTATTTCAAGAGCGGATGTAGAGAAGTAGAGTTATTTAGTTTACGAATTCGCTACGAATATTCGCTTGAATTTAGGCTGCATTATAACTGGAAAATAACAATTAATTTTGATTTAGTCAAAAAACACCCCATTCCGTGGTCTGGAGGGTATGGAGTAATCAAATCAGTAAATTATTGACAAAGTAGTGGAAAATTTGGTCAAATCCTTAACGACGAGCAGACGTATCCTTAAATGACTACCACCGCTCAGGAAAATCTGCGTCGCACGTTTAGTGGAATTTCTTTGCCTGTCCCTTGAACAGCCCGTATTGTAATTTTGACGCAAAACCTCAACTGGTTCCAAATAATATAGACTACAGAACGCGAGGAGTAAGGAAACTAGGCATCCAGGTGGTCCGTCCGGAACCACTTTGTTTCCTGAAAAACTTTACTTCGACGTTCTGATTAACGAAAACCGAATGACACGTTGTTAGTACACGGCATGAAGCTACAATGCATTCCAAATGGTCTGCGAAATTACAAAGTTTAATATCACCTGCTTCCATTTCCAACTCGTCCCCTTCAATACGGGAAACTAGAACGAGTTCTCGTGTTCAATACTATTAGCGCAAGTAACTAAGCTGAGCTGTGTTATTGCACTAGACACAGATAAATTCTCCAATGGAGCTCGTTATTTGGCACGAAATCGATGTTGCATTTAATTCGTTACATGATTGCCTATTAGGTGTCTACCAAAGCTTGAAGTTACGCAGCATGTTGGTTTTAAACGTGACACCCGGAGTTAAGAAATTTGATATGGTACCTTCTCCGTAAATTCGTATGATAGAAGCGATTGGAAGACGAATTCATGTTGTCCGACCGTGGGATATGGACCTGCCCCCCCTAGCCAAGTTACATACCTTTCGTATCTATTCTCTTTCTATAATCGTTAACGCTTTAGCGGAGAGAAAGTGAACAGTCCATGGTTAGCGTTTTTAATCTCATTCGCTTAAGGGTTAACGATTATAGAAAGAGAATAGACACGAAAGGTATGTAACTTGGCTAGGGTGGCTGACATGCGTAAATTTGAGATTGTCGAGGCGGGTTCGACGTGCTCACTACACATGTTTCGATGATATTGATAAATTTACTCGTTATTTTAAAATTGACTACTAGCTTCAACTTTGTCAAGTTCTCAAGATCGGTCACGGTAGCCAAATGCCAATCCTAGCGAACAAAAGTGAACTACGCCGGTTATATGGCGCATTTATGTGTGTGCAAACAAAAGTGAACCCTCAATTATTCTTTATTTTCCTAGTTCAATGGAACGGCGATTCGACATGTCCAGAAATAAATCAGTTTCAGGACCAACCGCTTCCCGTGCAATGTGTTATAACACATTTAACTATCAAATCGGGCTGCTACAGAAAATTTTATGAGAGGAAAACCTGCTAACATTTTTGACCCGAGCTGGAGACCCGAGAGGACTTCATAGTCCGAAGCCGAATTGGGCACCCACTTGACCAACGATGCATTAGATTTAACTAGGCACGGCTTTGCTTATTATGTTCGTTCACTCTGATATTGTCCAGCGTCATAAATACACAGATATTCCATATTAGAGCACCGTTCAAAATGATAGTTATTTCATATTTGGTAGCAGATGAAATCCGTTTAAATCAATCAAATTGACTTTGAACACCGTATGTCACATACACACACACACACACACACACACACACACACACACACACACACACACACACATTTGGGTCAGGTTATGAAAACTGTTTCGCTTCATATGAATAGTTTATGAGATTTAAAATCGATATCATATAAACGATGACATTTATTTAATTTTGCATTTGTCCTACATTTTATCCTATGAAACTATCAGAGAAACGCAAATCCGTCAACGAAACCTTTCGTTTACGAGAAATATTATTCAGATTTTATATTCAGTGGAGAATGGAGATTCCCTTGTGCGAGTGCACTGTGACCTAGTACTTCGACTTAACAATAAAATCTCAGCGGATTTGTATTTTGATTGGTCACATAAACATTGCAGGACAATCTAGAGCCATAAAAAGAACATAATATTGTACTATTTTTAAAGAAGGTTTCTGATTAACGCCCTTACCAAATCTTGATAGCTAAAATGCATGGATCGGAATGCTTGTAATTAGCTGACACTCTATAGGATTAGATACTACCAGTTTCAATCACAGTCCCACTGTCCCATCACAGATTCAGGTCACAAGATTATGTGCTTGGGAACGCTAAATTCGTTTATTTTCCTTACTTTCGGATACTAATAAAATAAAATAAAACACTTCCTTGACATTCTTAACTTCGCCTATATAAAATGACCTCTCTTATAATAAGTGAATCAACAAAAGCCTTCAAAATTGCTATTACTTAATCATGCCATTTTAAAAATATCCACAAATACACTAAACATTTTAACCAAACAGCTAACTAAACCCGCACAACGAGCCATCAAGCTGCACGCATACCCAAGGCCCTAGACAAGGCCGACTCTACATGGAAACCTGATTTTTTTCTATTCCATTACAGCTAGGTAGTAGGGACGTTGTGTTATTATATGCCTACCACAAAAGGTAACAGCAGGTATAAAAAATTGTTCAAACTACAAAGTGTAGTTAGGTTGAAATATGTTTTCCGAGAACTTAGCAAAACGTGTCGCGAAAATCTAGGTGACCGTGTCATACTATTTGTTTGTGAACGAAGAAGAAATGAATATGTTTTTTTCAAGTCTTTGACGCGCTTGTTAAAAAATCATCACGGTCGGTGGGTCAAGATCCTCGAGCAATTTAATAGCTAACTTGTAGTGGACTGTGAAATAAAAAAAATTACGTGGTGACTGGTGGATATTCTTTTCAAGCAGGTGGCATACAATTTAA
Organism: Erebia ligea; assembly: GCA_917051295.2. NCBI lineage: Eukaryota > Metazoa > Arthropoda > Insecta > Lepidoptera > Nymphalidae > Erebia > Erebia ligea. The sequence continues at coordinate 2,650,381 of OU785226.1, forward strand.
GGGGGCTCTGGATGACCCCGCACACTTTTAACCCCTCTAAATTAAAGAAACCGTAAACATAGAATTATAATAACTAATCGAATAGAATAATAATAATTTCGCTACAACAGCCTGCTACAATGGAAGTAGTTGCCGTATTTTCCTAGATCGCAATCATGTTGAGCTGCTCGTAATTAAAGTAGTCTAGACCTTTTAGTCACCAGGTATTGCAGGTGCTAAGCATAGAACTAACGCTTCGATCCTGAAACCAATAAAAATCCTAAAAAGGCTAGCAACCACGGTGTTAGGATCCTCGATTCTTTGCCAGGACGGAGGGACACAACCGCGAAAATATTGTAATTACTTACTGAATAAGTGGATGAAAAGAGAACTCGAGGACGCAGCTCGATGTGTTGGTCGCATCAAATCCGCATTTTTCTTGATAGCAAGGTCCAATAAACCTGCATGTCGCAAAAAACCGAGTCACATGGCGCGACATCGATCATAATTTTTATAACCGCTAGGGATCAAGGTTAGAGTCGTGACCCCACGACTCTCGTACGTACGTAATGGGAATAGGACGCAGAGAGACAAAATAATTAGTTGAATTTATTGATGTAACTCAATGTACAAATGCAAGTGTAGTAGTTCTAACTTCCTGTTCTGATAACTGAACCATTGAACACAGACACTATTTGTACGCTATTAGCATTAACACAAAGGCTTCTAAATATTCTGTTTCATACTTAGTTGCGATAAATTTAAGATGTTACGCTGACGAATAGTCCACAATCGTATTGAACTTTGTTTACTTTATCAATTTAAGTCGAAAAGTACTACCTACATGCAGATTAGGCAAAGAAGAACGGATATTTTTAATCAGATTTACTGAAAAAAAAAATACTTTCGAAGCTTAAAAAGGCTAAGAGTAGATCACAAAATATACTTACTTCAATCTAAAAATAAATACGAGTTTTTGGAAGCAACGATCGTAAAGTAGGTAGTTACTTACCTCGTATATTTGGTTCACAATTTATTCTTCACTCGGGCATCAGAATTTGCTGCAATAAGATATATAAAGAAATAAGATTTACTAACTAAAATATGGTAAATAAGTTTAAGAACATTCATCCCGAAGTGTACATAGTACGAGCTCTTCAGGGACTTGGTTTCATAAATAAAGTGTATAATAACTAACGTATAATTACATCTGAGAATTCCTAAATGTTGCAAGTTTTGTGTTGCTTGATGTTACACTGTGGTGCAACATCCGATACAATATTTGCTGCACCGATCCACGTGGGAGGTTATGAAAGTGGTTATGCAACTAATAAAGTAAGCAAAACTCATAAACCGATCATATAACGAGTTGCAAGACGGATTTTCTTAGAACAAGGGTTTGCATTACTGAGAATAAAATGAAACAGTGTAATAATTCAAATACGTGAAGCTTCATTGAGTATGAGCATCGAAAATTTAGAGAAGGAGGTGAGGTGATATATGTTCTTAATTCCTATATCTATACTAATATTATAAATGCGAAAGTTTGGATGGATCCAGGATGTTTATTAGTCAATCACGCCAAAACGGCTGTAAGGATCTGCAAAAAATTTGGCACAGTGATAGATTATAGTTTGCAATAGCTCCTAGGCTACTTTTTATCCCGGAAAATTAAGGAGTTCCCGCGGGAACCAAAAAACCTTAGCCCACGCGGATGAAGTCGCGAGCATCAGCTAGTAGAGTACCTACCTACTATAGTTCTGAGCGATGCGTAAGTTTTGAAAATGTATTCGAAAATTCAAGAAAAAAGGGACTTCATATATTATGCCAGATGACTTGTGAAATCTGCTTTTTTATGGACCCCCCAAAATCATCAACGCCAGCGAGGCAGGCTGACGCGACGATGGCGTGATGAATTAAAAACTTACAGTTGAGTGGCCTGTAGAGGCAAGGAATAAACCTCTCATATTTTGAACATCCATGGCGCCGGTTACTAATCCACTCAAAAATTAATCTAAATACGATCGAAACCTTATTATTGTATAGACAAACAATTTATAGACAAAATGAGGCTTTTAATCTCATATTATCTCTTTTATTTTTCGTCGTTGGCAATGTCAACCAGTCATGCGTAAACTTGGACACAGTATTAAATATTATCTCAGCTGGAGAAATTCCGAAACATGTCAATATTGCTTTGCTATCGGATCCAATAAGCGAGCACCGTCTCGTTGGCCGACTGATGTTAGTCCCCGAATCCATGTGATATTGGATATCAAGGCAGGATCATGTCAAAGTTCGTTGTCCCATTTGGAAACGATATCACAGTTTATTGCTTAGCATCGAATCTATGTTTTGGTTGCAATTTCTATTCTCCTTTTTAACTGGCCTCGAAACGATGTTTTTCAATTTGATATTTTTTGCCGAAGTTTTTCCGCTAGATACGACTATGCAGTCACGTATTCCGTAACCAGGTATCAAAACTTGTTATACTTATCAATTTTTGGTTTTGTTCAGGATTTTTGGAAAATAACATTTACTTTCCGAAAAATAATTCCAATTTTAAAAGTTGACTTTAGGTTTTACACTCTAGCTACATGCCGTGTACACTCTTTCAACAATAGCTAAAACTCAATTTGTTTAAACGCTTCATGTAGACCGTCATTTGTACATGCTTTATAGGTACCAAGAAAATGATCGAGCAGAACATTTATATCTCTTTACTTAATTCATAAATCATAGGCACCATTTGGTTAACTACTTATGTTAATATTTATTTATGCAAACGCTCGCATATTTTTACTAAATTGCATTTGCATTCACAGTTTGTGGCGAAGCAATTGCAACTGTTTCATTATAATATTATAGGAACGCAACTCGCTTCGTTGCCTCCTGCCTGCCAAGTTCTGCCCACGCAGCAAACGTTGAGTCAACGATCCTTCTCTGAATCATTATGTCGTTGACACCCCACACACACCTCGCTATTTAAGGTGCATTTTCATTGAAGCAGAGAAAAGCGGGAGTGCAGAAAAATGTTTATTTGACATCAATGCTTGGTCTTCGTTTTGCGTGAAACAGAAGAGACGAATTGTTTACAGTGCAACTCTGTTCTTTACTAGCTGATGTAGCAACAATTCGCATAGAAAAAGTGGCAGTTAGTATACTGTATACTATACTAACAAGCAAAATACTAGTCTAGTAATAGTATACTAATAGATAGTGCAAAATAACTGCTCTTCTTAGTTCCATTTTCGCCTAATTATTTGTTTCTAATGCGCTGAGGCGCTTTACGTGCCGCAAAGCTCGCTGCTGTCGTGGGCATTAATGACACCCAACTCTTATCACAGCTCCCCTTTTCTCCCCTCCATTAATCTTGTCTTCGCTTCAGTGGAACCGCATCCTTCTACTTGTAGTATCACAGTGAGCCTCTCCCATTGCGAACTGCAATTTTATAGTTGACCTCGTTGTTTGTAAACATTTCAAACCGCAGTAGTACTACAATGACACGTCATGTGTGCGGCAATTTCGCAGCGTGTTACAAGAGCAATAAAGTTATTGTTCTGGAGTTAGATTGAAGTACGCCATGTGCTACATACAGATTTTCCTTTCAGTCGTAGTTACTTCCAACTTGAGTATAACCTTCAGTAACAACTGTTCCTTTGTTTCGCGCACAACAAGACCTTGTTTTGCGATATCAGTCAGTAGGTCTTTATACACGTACACGGAGATATCTCATTTCCGAACAACGATAAAGGAGCGAACGCGTGAATGAAAGATTGGCACAGTTGTGATTGAATTGTGTTCTGTAACTTTTTCAATTTGTTCCGACGAAGCGTAAATGGAGAAATGGACCTATTTCGATTCGGTTGGAACGAGCAACACCTATTGTGTAACTGTAGGGGATTCATTTTGTAGAGTTCCTTCAGGCCGGTCTCGAAAAAAGGGTTCTAATTTCGCTACAATTGCACGTACGATTTCGAGATGACGTAATTTCTTGAATTTAAGGCTTGGACACACTACCCGCGACGAAACGAAGGTAAACAAATCCAATGCGGTCCCAAGAGTCTAGATAGTAGATACATAGTTCAAAATCAAAAAACTACTTACAAGGAACTCTACAAAGGTGTATACACAGTTGCGCTGTGCAGTGTGATGAACAGTTTATTACAAATTATAAATCGTGCATTGTTATCTGGGGTCACGGGAGTGACCCCGCCAAAGCGAGCCAAAGGAAACGGGGCACTACCTACCTTTTCTCGAAGCGTTTCGTCAGATTTTCGAACCGTCATAGCTTAGGTCCAGATGATGCTAGAAAGCTGAAATTTTCAGGATAAGGTGTTGTTAGCAAACTTACCAAATATAACTAGTATCAATTTTCTAGCATATATAGTTTTAGATTTATTGATACCTGAAATACGTCGATTTCGTGACTGACTCACTGACCGTCATCAACATGAAAAAGGTACTTCCTGAAGTGCTAGAAGGCTGAAACTTGGTATGTAGGCTAGAATTTGCATATAAACAACAGGAAAATTAAGAAATCTGAAACTTTTCCCCTCCAACCCCTCCTATAGGGGGTGCAAATCTGACAGCATTTCCTCGTATTTTAGAACAGTCATAACTTCGGTACGGATGATGGTAGAAAGCTTTAATTTTCAGGATAACATGTCGTTGGCACATTTATTAAACATACTAAGTTTCAATTATCTATCATTTATGGTTTCAGATTTATTGATACCTGAAATACGTACTTTTGGGGGTTTTTTACTTTTACTAAATCACATGAAACACGAAACCTCTAGGGTACTTCCTAAAGTCCTAGAAAGCTGAAATTTGGTATGTAGACTAGGAATTGCACATAAACAATGGAATAATTAAGAAATCTGAAACTTTCTTTTTCCAACCCCTCTTATTGGGGGTGCATATTTGACAGCGTTTCCACGTATTTGCTAACCGTTATAGCTTCAGTCCGGATGATGCTGGAAAGCTGAAATTTTCAGGATAAGATGCTGTTGGCCGACTTATTAAACATACCAAGTATCAATTGTCTAGCATTTATAGTTTCAGATTTATCGATAACTGAAATACATCGGTTTCGTAATTTAGCCTTATAAATAGCTGATGAAAATCAAAACCTCTAGGGTAGGTACTTCCCAAAGCCCTAGAAAGCTGAAATTTGGTATGTGGGCTAGGAATTTCATATAAATAATGGGAAAATTAAGAAATCAGGAACTTTTCCCTTCCAACCCCTCCTATAGGGGGTGCATAATAGCTGTACAGTCGGTACTTAAAGAAATATGTGCAAAATGCAGTAAGTATACATACATAATACCATACATAAATAATAGAAATATACAATTCATGACTCAGGTAGGTACAAAGGTTCTGAATACCAACATTATGCCCCTAGCAGAATTCGAACCCGCGACCTCTCCCTCAACAGTCATGGTCTGTAACCACTAGGCCAAACAGGTCGCCAATAATAATCACGTAATCTTGTCATTTTTTATTCTCATTATTTTCATTTTATTACTGAAAAATTATAAAATATACTTACAACATAAAATATTTTTCAGAGGTAAATATATCTACAGTAATCATTGGCGAAGAGTCCATGTAAGACCCGATCCCATCTGCATCCCTTTAGGAATTGTTCAATAAGTAGATAATCAACGATATTTTCGTCCAACTCTGTTCTCCGAACTAAACACTCTGTTCATTGGTTTGAATTAAATTAACGCGTGACAATTTATAGAAAAGTAGATGATGCCCGCGACTTCGTCTGCGTGGATTAAGGTTTTTTGATTCCAGCGGGAACTGTTTAATTTTCCGGGATAAAAAGTAGCCTTTGTCCTTCCCTGGGATACAAACTATCCCTGTACCAAATTTCATCAAAATCGGTTGAAAAGATAGGCCGTGAAAGCGCAGCAGACAGACAGACACACTTTCGCATTTAAAATATTATATGGATCTAAACCATTGAGGTATTATGTACTAACGTACATATAATTGAATGATCTGAACTAATATTATAAAGAGGAAAGATTTAACCGTGAGTTTGCTGTGGATAAAATCAAAAAATACTCAACCGATTTTAAAAATTCTTCCGGCACTTCACTTAATTCATTCTTCAAGGCACTCTATATTATAAAAATTAATCATATCGCAGTGCTAATGTAAAATCTTATGTACTGCTCGGTGCCCACTGGCTTTAGTTAGTGGGTAAAAAAGAATGGACTATTATCATGATTAGTGCTAGCCTTGCGAAGCGGGGCGGGTCGCTTATCAACTATAAGCAGATAGAAACCGGCCGGCCCATACAACCAAATATCTTTAATACTGAGCACCAGACTCGAAAATATAAGAACTAACTTAAGTATGTAGGGATTTGCCGCTCATTACATACATATAGCAAACCCACAAAGAAAAGAGGAAACGATAGAGAGTGGGCAATGAAAAAAGGAATAACTGTAGTGCGAGAAATAGAGTCCAAAAAATTAAAAAATCTAGTGCGCCTGCCAAAAAGAAATGAAATCCCACCAAAACCATTTCATGGATAGGCTGCCAAAACTCGCATACAAGTCCAAATCATAATGCTTTCACTGTTAAAAAGTTATGAGATCTCTAGTAGAGCCAAGCCCCTAGTTGAGCTCCGATTTGTGCTGCGCATCATCATAGCCCATGGGGCCAGTTCCAAGTCCAAAGTGTACAGGTTTAAGTACTTTTGGCTGTACCACATTTACTACATAGAAGTCCTGACTCTATAAACTCTACATCTTGATAAAAAGATGTGGTTTGGCCGTTTCGTGATTCTCGCACAAACTATACCTATTCCACGAACATTAAATGATTGATTGGATCACGAAACAGCCAAGCCACATCTTTTTATCAAGATGTAGAGTTTATAGAGTCAGGACTTCTATGTAGTAAATGTGGTACAGCCAAAAGTACTTAAACCTGTACACTTTGGACTTGGAACTGGCCCCATGGGCTATGATGATGCGCAGCACAAATCGGAGCTCAACTAGGGGCTTGGCTCTACTAGAGATCTCATAACTTTTTAACAGTGAAAGCATTATGATTTGGACTTGTATGCGAGTTTTGGCAGCCTATCCATGAAATGGTTTTGGTGGGATTACGTATTATTACGTATAAGAGGGACAAATCCAGAAATAACTATAGGTACGAAAGCAGTGCCGCTCCATAGCGGCCGTAATGTTACGTGGAGTACTGTCACTAAATCTAAAACGTCTATAGAAACAAGATGGTGTGGTTGTCCTAAAGGTTAGGGTTATGGATTTAACATAGATAGATAGATAGATAGATAGATAAATACCTTATTGCCACACAAAACATTAAAAAGAAACAAAAAAGTGAACAAACAAAAACAAATAAGTGCGCAAAGGCGGCAACATAACATAGCAGGGGTTAACATAACGGCTATAACCCTAAGGGCGCCTTCAAATTTGCCGCAAAGTGCCGCGCGGAAGCAGCGCGGCTGCAGCGCTGCGGTCGCGCTGCTTTGTAAATCCATATAAATAAAAAACACGCGACTGCAGCGCTGCACCCGCGCTGCGGCCGCGCATCAGTTCATCGATCGACTAGTGATGGGATTGCGCACGTATTTTTGTTCAAGTCTAAACATGAACGAAAATAAGGTAGAAGAATTTATCGATGAGGTTGAGAGTCGTCCAGCAATATGGGATTCGAAGTCCGACAAGTACAGCAACAAAATCGAAAAGAAAAAGGCTTGGGAAGAAATATGCATTAAATTTATTGACAATTTCACAAACAAGACTCCAAGGTTAGAATAACTACCTATAGAAGGTATGTTTCCAAACAACGCCTCAAAACGCAAACTACAAATTCGCTATGTGTGCTGTGTTTACTTGCCTCGTAAACGCAAACATAATGTTGCCAGTTTAAATATTTTCCACCTAAAAGTTGGGTAAGTAATTGGTTAGTTTGTTTGTAGCATTGTAGCTTCTAAAACTAAGTTAACCAGCTTTTTTCGGACTGCGCGAGCGTCGTACGATGCCATTTATGGCACCAATTGAACGGCTTACATTTCGCGAGTGTACTAGGTTTCTATATAGGTAGTTATTCTAAGACTCCAAGTGAAAAAAATGAAGCATGTAAGTATAATATTATGTATTGTTAACACAACTGCTTTATATTTTCGTTGTTTCGTATTAATAGTAACACAGAGCAGTGTTTCTTCGTCAGAGTCCATCGTGAAAATAAATATAGGTACAACCCTATGATGTTCGAACCTCGCGACAGGAGCGCGGCCGCAGCGCTGCAGCCGCGCTGCAGCCGCGCTACGCTTTGCGGCAAATTTGAAGGCGCCCTAAGAGGTTAGCCTGCTTCTCTTAGGCTGCGTCATAACGATTGTTTGGACAACGTAACGTGTATAGGCAAGGTTTCAGTGGTAAGCAGCGGCAGCACTTTTGTGGCCGGTATATGATGATCCCGTTCCCTTACCAAACAGTTGAAATACCACTAGTCACTGCCGTCAGGCTTTGTGTGTATCTAAACCTTTATTTACCTAACAACTTCGTGGAAGGTAAAGAGCTCTTCTCGTTCCTTGTATACGCCCGGAAGCTATAATTATTGTGAATGGTTTCACCTTTACCTATTTGTGTACTTAAACCTGTATTGCATAGGGGTGCTTTCTCCTTTCTATTGATTAAATAAGCCTTCTTAGAACTTCAAGCGGATTATAACGCATTTAAAAGCATTTACTTATTACCTAACACCTATTTATTTGTATTTAAATGACGAGTACGAGAAGAAAAAACTACCGTAATGCTTGAGGAAATAGTACCTAACCTTACTTAATATGAAATCAAACATTAGAGCTACATTATCCTCAGCACCCGATCCAAATCATGTTGATTGCGAAAGTGTGTTTGTTAGATAGATAGATGAATACTTTATTGCATACACGAAATAATTCAAAGAGTACAGATATCTAAAAACTAAGTATGCAAAGGCGGCCTTATTGCTTACAGAGCAATCTCCACCAGGCAACGTTTTTGTTAATAATATGTCCTGCGATTACTTTACAGATTTTTTGCATGGGAGTTGAGGATCGGGAGCTACGTAACCGCAAACTCCTATTTCTTTTTTTATAGAACACAATAAATAACTTAATTAGTTATTCTGTGTAATTCAAGGGATGTTATTATTTACTGTTGTGTACGGGGTACCGTGCCCGTGGAAAGCAGATGCAGGTTTTATTTTTAGAGCGGACGCAGATGGCGAAGGTCGCGCTACAGACCGCTACTTATTTATTTAACGGGAGCCCACACAACAAGCCCACGATTTAGCAATGGGAAAAGAAATATGACGAGGTTCACTAAGTTAGAGTAGAGAGAATTTCTTTACCTACCTACCTTAGCTCGGTTGAGGATAAAATAAGGCGAGTCTACGTTATAATGTGATCATTTCATTATTCTTTAATTAAGTGCTAAGTAATTAATATTATCTTTTAGACCCACTTGCACAAGCCCGTTAAGTAAATGTGTTTAATTAGAATTTTCTATACCTGTCCTTGTCATGCTAACCCCAGAATAAATTAATAGAAAAGTGGCAGCAGAGTGAACGAGACAGTATCGTTAAGTTTAACTAAATCAATTCGAGCAGTGTTGTGCAAGACGGCCTTATACCTAGTATTAATGAAGGACGTACAGTTACTCTTGCAGTATTAAGTCACAGAATAAGTACTAACTGTTACTCTTAAGTTGAACATAAATCGATTTTTTTTTCTCCTCCTCATCTCGGCTCCATCACTAATCTATACTTATAAGCAATAATTGTGTGATTGCAGGCCAAGCATTGGTTTCTAAATTAAAAATAAATAGTATACCTACGCACATTTTCTAAATAATATTATTTTACGCTAGTTGAAAAGCTATTACTCTTGTTAACATAACTATACAATAGCGTGCAAATAAATGTTTTAATGGGTGGGGTAAAAAATTATACTATTACTTTTTCCATTTTTTATTTTGTGGTGGGGGAAAAGCTTGGAGGGAAAAGTGACCAAAATGTATGAAATACGAGTAATCAAATATCATTTAATTTCCGGGGTACCATTTATAAAATTAGAATGTGGCACCATTCAGAATGGTAGATATTCCATTTTGTATGGTGGCACACTTTTCCGTAAGTCTCCGTAATCGCTTTTAAGAGTCTCATTAACTAATGAACGATTTGAATCCTCTACAAAAGCTAATTAAATTACGAATTTCAAAAAAACTATTAGCTATTCTAATAATCAGTTGCTAACTGCCCTATTTATATTCACGGCGGATGTTTTCGAGCACGTCCCCTGAAAAAAAAAAGTGGAATAGTTGGTATTGATATTATAACTAACGTCGGGCGGCGATGCCTCAGGGAGGGTGCCTCGCGTGTTTGGATTTCATTAGGGAGAGTCCACGCCCTCTCAAATATACCCTGTCATATTCATCGGCATCGTATCGGCGAAGCGAAATGACTCATCGCTAGCATAGCTATAGTACATACCGATACTGAAGTCTCGGAAATGTACTTCTCCCTTTTTCTGTTCCAAGAACTCTGTTGTTCTTCTGTTGTCGTTGTGTTGTGTTCTCTGTTTCTCTGTTTATTTTTCCAAGGGTTTACCTCTTCCATCAAGGAACTTTCTGCGGATGATGTCACATAATGTACCTCGGGTTTCTGTGACGTCATGGATGTGTGTCTATTCTCTCTAAAGAGACTAAAATATAGCCCAAGCTGCTCGACGGTTGCTTAGTGCTCAAATGCATTGCTCTTTGGAGGCCTGAGACGCCACCTAGAATAAATGCTTGATTTGAACTTTCAGGCGATAGTAGACAATGGGCGACAAGCCATAGTGACATTTGTGCTTTTGTGGCGAATAGGACCAGGAGGACAGACTCCATAGTTATTGTAAGTTCCGGATGAGGGTATGTTTTTGCTCTCCTACAAGTTAACCCTTGACTACTGTAATGTAGTAACTAACACCAGGCAAAATTAGGGTCTACTTAAAATGATGATTTTAACCACCTGGTGAAATTATTATGAATCCTACAAACAATTTAACAAATACATTTTTTGAGTCTGTAGTATTTAGCTTACAATAACAAAGGGACACTGGTTTAACATCGAACACATTTGAGGGTGACGCAAACGTGGGAGCAATTAGTTTACAAGCATGTGTTTGACCCGTCGTAACTTTGTATGGTAAACTGTAGCTGGTAGCTGTATGTACTGTCCGTGGAGATCTGAGGAGTCTTTTATTAGCATTCGGCTTAAACAACTGTTTACGATTTGTACTGTAATTTACACGTGCACGAATAATTTAATTTCTCCGACGACCGTAGCTGTGAAACACGTGTTTAAGGCACACCGCACACCGACGGACGCTTAGCTTCAGTTGTTATCAAAAAGACTGGCTACATACAACCCCGTGGGTATGAACCAGGTTTAGACATCTTTGCGTGTATAGATATACTTTGATGATAACAATAAAAGGAAAGTTATCATGATTCACAAGCATTTATTTTAATTTTCCGATGTCACGTTTCGTATGATATAAATTACAATGGCGTGACGTTGCTTGCTTAGTTATCGTCCTAAAGTTATTGTATGGGCGCACCCGCGGGCTTTTTATCAAATTATACTTACAGCTTTATTCCCAGTAGTCATTTACCTGAGAGGGTTCAATGCAAAGGAAAATACGCTTATTTCTAGCCTTTTGGAATTTTTTGTTGGTATGAACTATGAATATCGAATAATCAAATTCATAACCAAAACGTAAAATTTATTGGCATATATCGCTGTTTCAACGCTCCGCTGAACTATTCTCTCTACACTTTTTTTACATTTTTTTGTTTGGTATGAACAATGAATTTTGAAACCTAAACCCAATGTCCTAAAGCCTATATAGCTGCTTGAACGTCCCGTTGAACTATTGTCTCTCTAGTCTCTATATCTCAATGAGGGAATTTCATACAGAGTTCACCTGTTTAACGCCCTTGTGCACACATCTTCTAGATTATATTTATCTATTGAGTTTTATCGCCGTAGACCGCAATCGGTCGTGAAAACAAACCGACGAATTATCGCAATATTTTTTAAAGATTCAGCTTTGAAACACTCAAACATTGATGATTCAAATGAAGTCAATTTATGTATCGGTCGTCTCAATCATGGAAATGATGGAGTGGGAAAGAACCGAATTCGTGACTGCAAATCGTGTACCACGTTGCAAGGAAACTGATTTCGTAATGGCTTAATAGTCTGTCTAACTCTAAGCGAACTAACCGGCATTAGAACACGGAGCCCATTGATTTATCGCTCTTACAAGTAACAACTATCTCAGATAGACCCTTGAGAAAATTTATCTTGTAGCCGGAATCTTGGAAAAACAGGCTTGGAAGTTCATCGGGCAGAAGCACACTACGGACAAAAAAAAGTTAGACGCATAAAAGTCCTCGTCATTCTTTTTTAAATGGAGCGCGCATAATAAGCGACATGACAAAACGTTGCTCCCCTCCGATCCGGATTAGTTTGACGCGGACTATTTTTATCCTATTGTTTTTTTAATCCACTACAAGTTAGCTTGACTGCGATCTCACCTGATGGTAAGTGATGATGCAGTCTAAGATGGTAGCCGGCTAACCTGTTAGGGGCATGGCAGTTATATTACACCCATAACCCCTTATTCGGTTTCTACACGGCATCGTACCGGAACGCTAAATCGCTTAGCGGCACGTCTTTTCCGGTAGGGTAGTAACTAGCCACGGCCGAAGCCTCCCACCAGCCCAGACCAGGGAAAATTCAGAAATTATAAATTGACCCTACCGGGGATCGGACTCAGGACCTCCGCACGTTAAGACAACAGCGCTACACACTGCGCCACGGAGGTCGTCATACAGTCCTAGTTGATGAATTTCGTGATCTCATCTGATTTAAGGTAATAATAATAGTTCGTCATAGAAACACAATGCCTTGAAAAGTGTATGACATATTCAATAACTTCGGAAGTCGGAACTGGAAATTGCTTAGGTAGTAGTACAACTCCGTTGGGAGATCAGCTGCCACTGCTAAAGTATCACATTGGTAAGACCTGTAGCGTTAGTAGTTATAAGATTTTACACTTGATAAAATACGCACGTCGAAAACTCCAATTTAAAGCTTGTTTTAAAGATCAAGTTCTTCCGTACTTGCTTCTTCAGCCATCGCTCTAAGTAGAAATCTTGCTAATTAAAATTATGTAAAATTGTAGCGCTACTGAATTTTCGACTCAATCCTCGTAGGGGTAAAATTGACCTTCCATTTCACGAGGTCAATTTTACTCCTATCTTATTGTTTTTCGTCACTCGAATTCTATCAGCGTTGGTGAGATCTAATATCTCATACTAACCTCTTGCGCCAATGTAATAGAAAATATCTTTCTTGAACTTACTCTATTGGGATTACACTCGAGAATTCTCGGAATGGGCGTCTATGGAGGCGCATTTATACAAAATAGCAATGCAGCTTGAATTATTTCTCGTAAAATAGAATATTTATACATCTTTGTCGACCGTTTCTACATTCATAAAAAAAAACAGGAAAACGGAACACGAATTACTGTGTTTACAAAAGAGTTTTGTTCGAAGTTGTAATCCAATGTTAAACAATATAGACGAAGCGCCAATATTTATTTACTGAACGCAGAAAAACTTTTCCAAGGACGGAAAGCCTAGAACGTTCTGAAAGGCGATAAAAAAAAGTCGATCGCGTAGACTCCCCCACGAGGACGTGCCTAAAACTTCAGTTGGGGCTTTTCAACTCCCCATTTTCGATCGCGCGGGCCGGTTGGGGTAACTTCCAAAAATTAGAATTTATCGTGAGATCACTTTTGAGCACGATAAGGATTTTTTTATAACTTGTTCTATTTCTACAGGCGCTTTGAATATATAATAAATTGGGTTTATATTTTATATGAATAAGTACGAAAAGAACCTTGTACCACTGAAATTCATGAGAGGCATGAAATTAAGACTTGAAAACAGATCGGATGGAGAAAATGGTTTACTAACAAGTTTTAGGTACTTACTTAAATAGAATATTACTTTCCATTGAAATATCGACGGGTAAAAGGCGAATTGACTGAACCGCCATATTAGGCGATATTGAGATATATACATCGTTGGAATCAACAATTTTTTCTGCGTCGTTTGAGCTCAGTTTTGTGCAAATCGGAGCACTTTTTTGGCGCTTCATTCCAATCTGAATTAGGGTATCATTTTTGGCGTCACGGTGTTAACCGACAAAAAAATACAAGTTTTTTTCATGATGAGTATTTAAAGCTCTTTCAATACAAGAATATTTTTAATTTCTCTCACTTAAGCTATTTTAACTTAATATAATTTTTCGGTAACAGTCTTTTCAATCTTTTTTACCTGATCTACTTTGAAGAACACTGTATTTTAAAGCATTTTACTTTGATCTGTTTCATTAAAGGTCGTCGGTTGAATCATTTTACTCTGAAATTATCTAAGTATTTATGTCGTTTGAGTCGTTTTACTTTGAACCACTACAAAGGACTATGTCAGTTAAGTCTTTCTTCTCTAAGCCCGTACCGTTGTACCATATCACTTCAATCAAAAATTTCAACCAAAATTTAATGAAAAATCTATAAAGAATGCTGAAAATATTTACTTTTTGTCGAAAAAATTAAAAATTCTCTACAAACACGTCATCTTCCACGTGGCACCGATGGAAACTGGGATAGGGCGGGGGGTTCACAAGTCTCCTAATGCGATATAATGCACGATCTGGCAACGTAGCATTTTAGAAATATCACAATGTTTCATTGTGTACCATTGTTTCATTGTTGGACACTTGACCCTACATTGTTTTTTTTTTGTTTTTTTTTCCTTTTATTGAAACTTCCCCTCATTGTGGAAACACTGCATACATTGCATAGAAACTATTGTTTTGTAAACTTGTTTTTGCTTTAAAAAGAGCAACTGCTGAGTTTATTGCCGGCTCTTCTCAGCAGAACCAGCTTTCCGAACCGGTGGTAGATTCATAAGTGCCAAAATTTAGCCTAAATGAAATAAATCATTTTGAATATTTTGATTTTTTTTTTCAATAGCTTAAAGGTCAAAATCACCAAAAGTGACATAATAAATCTAATATCTATGAATTGAAGTAATTTTTTCCAGCTTATGATTGTTTTATAAATCACTTTGCCTTTTTTTTGAAAATAATATTTTCGCCGTTAAATTAAAGGTCAAAATCACCAAAAGTGACATAATAAATCTAATATCTATGAATTGAAGTAATTTTTTCCAGCTTATGATTGTTTTATAAATCACTTTGCCTTTTTTTTGAAAATAATATTTTCGCCGTTAAATTACTTTGCTGTGAACTATTTTGGACAACTCATGTATATAATCCGTTTTGATCCATATCGTTACTAGATCCTTTACGATTTAAGTTATTTTGCCTTGAGCAGTGCGTTTTAATTGTGAAATATAAAACTCTTTACCTTAATCCGTTATTAACTTTTGTTGTACTTCAATCATTTTGCCTTGAACAGAAAATAGTACGTTTTGACTTAAGTGACAGCCAATCCAATAAATAATACTCAAAAATTAATGCAATATGTATAAAATAGAAGTGCCTTACACATACTTTTATTGACTTACCGCTGTAATTTAGTTTGTGTAATACTTTTAGAGCAATAATTTTTTTTCAGATTTTTTTATCTTTAAATCGCTCTCCTGTAAAGTTATCAAAATGGCGCTTCAGTCAATTCGCCTTTTACCCGTCGATATAATAAACTATAAACGGTAAGTACTTTATCTGATGTATTCAGTATTTTAGAGGTCAGGTTTTGTAATTCTATGAATACCGTAATGATTCATGAAATATACGGCCTTATTTAAAGCGGGCTTTTCATGAAAGGATCGCGTTCATATTCAGCCGTACGACCTTGGTAATTCAAGTCAATTATCATCATTGCAATGAGTTCATTGTTACGCGAATAAACAAAAATATATTTGATGTGTTAATTGAGCTAAATGTGGAAAGTTTTGGACAATTGGGTTATGTAAAATTCGTTTGCGTGATGTAATTTCGGACCGACAAAGGCCGTATGGTTTATTGTTGATGGAGGCTTGACTACAATCACAACTAATGATACCTATGTCAAAGCTATTTGACAGCATCAAGTAGCATCTTCTTTGCTAGATCAAGCCTCTTTCAATGTCTTAACTCATCACTTCTTCAAGCGAGTTCATCAGTTAAGAAGTGGCTACCGTCAAAGCTAATTGGACTTTGTTCACCGCTGTCCTAAACAGTTAACCGGCAAGCTTGACCTTGTTAAAACCACTGGTGAAGGTTCCCAAGCCAGGATATTCTTTTGCCCTTTATTTTGCCTTGGATAAATTGGTATAATATGTATGTCCTTCTCGTCAACTCTCTCTTTAATCTTTACTCAAATCCTACCTTTCTTCACTCTATCAACCCTTGGGGTCTTCATTATCTCTTTATCTTGCCTTAACATTATTTACTGCACCAATATACCCATGGAGATATAATATAATGTCGATCAACCCAGTGACGTCTCGGGGGTCGGTGCGCTATAGATCGATAAAAATCAGAGATATCACTTACGGTAGAGAGGCTATTGGGAACAATTTCGTACCAATTAATCTCATGATTTTAAGCATTGATGTAGAATTTTAGTACCTATTTTTAAGGCTGTTTCACGTGGGAGCAACAATATGTACACAATGCGGCAGGCTATAAATGGAAACATTTATTTTGCGACAGGATGTGGCAGTCCTTTTTATGCCGAGATAAAGTCGTGCTTTAGTGGAATATTGCAGTACAAAAATCTGCTGACGATTCATGCGACATTTTAAATTAATGCGCTATGCAACGCTGTGGCATGTCACAACGTTGCACTTTGTTGCGCTGCCGTAAATCAGTCTTAAATTATTAGCAAACAGCGTTCGCCTTCACAACGTGGTCAGCACTTGACGAACGCGTGGGCCAACGTGAGCTGGATGCTACTGGCCACATGCTTTGTCCAGTCTCACGCTATTATATCGTTGAAATATCTTCGCTATCAGGTTAACTTGACAGTATACGTCACTTTGTTTGCACAACCAGTCGCTACGGCGACGGATTCGATTGGATTAAAGGGGAATAATGGGATTTTGTGGATAAAATATAACTACTGAATGTACCTATTTCGCCTCTCCGTCGACGTCATCCCGCCGGTTGCGAATACGACATCAATAAGCTTGCCCGGGGGTTTATCGGTTGCCCTTTGTTCGTTTTAGTTTATTAAGTATTCGATTCGTTAGCTTTAGTTCAGTCTCTTAGTTAATTCGTAACGTTGCTTGTGTGCACAAGGTTTACTTAGATATGGCTGAACGTTTAGGAATAACCAGTTGCACGTCCCGGCTTCGCTTGGGTCTTGTCTTACAGTCTTATCTTTTGTTTAAACAGCCTTTACTTGTGTATATTAATACTTAATCAAAAATTTACTTTTTACTTACTAGTTCTAACCATGATTGATTTGCTGTTACCCGTTGTTTATTTCGCTCGCGATCATTTTAAAAGAGACTAGAAATCTATTCACTGAGTCTGCGAATTGTAAACAAAGTGCGTTCACCGAGCCATCAAATAAATTGCAATGTCTGGTAAATACCTAGTTGAACTCTTATTAAATTTATTCAGGTATACAAATATACCTAACAATACAATCAAATTTTTTTATTTAACTTAAAGATCACGTTTTGAACTTAAGACCGTTGCGTTAGGCGGTGCATGCTGTGGGATCGAAAATTACTTTTAATCCCTCAGTTTATTTAAAAGGGAATAAAAAAAAATAGGGTTCACGGTTGCTCGGCTCTATTTATGTTGTTTCAACGCAAACTAGCATTCCGAACCAGTCGTAGATTCACTCGACGATTCAAAAGCACTTGTAAAAGTTTATTTGAATAAAAAGCATTTGAGTTTGAGTTTGAACTGAACTTTATATAGAAATTCATAAAATTAACGCATGTTGATTACTTATTCCGAGTTCACAACTATTATTATTGTGCTTGTGGAAATTCGCTTTATGATTTTCCTGCAGCGCGCAGCGTGTGAAAATACCTACCTATTTACTCTTTGAAATTTAAATGGTTGCCAGACTGCGAGGTTTCAAAAGCTAGCTTGTGAATGCGAGTCGATCTTTTGAACGGAATTCGGGACGTGGACTAAACGAATGTCAGTCAGGATAGTGCAGTGTTTTGAGTTTGAACTTTCTTACACTTTTTTTTCTTATTTGGTTTTTTTTTGTTTCAGGTATGCACACATTGAAATATTTTGCGGTAACACACTACGATAATTATTATGGTAATGGCTAATGCTACTTTTACTCTCTCTGTGATCTTCTCTGGCCGAAATAAAGCCTAAGACCATATCCGAGATGCAAACTATCTCTACTAAATTTTGCCAAAATCAGTGAAGGATCGTGAAAAGGTAGCCACAAGAATTTGTAATTTAAGTAGGTAATAGGTATGCATATAGATTTGGTAGCACTGTGCTTTAATTTTTGTTGAACATAATATTATGATGTATGAAATGGCTTGTGTAATAAAGTTAGTTAAATAAATATACACTCGGATATGCAGCTCGGGAACTTCCGACAGCGAACGCTGAATTAAGGTGGATATCGTATAGTTCGTGTACGCTTGTCCATTGTCTCATTTCCTAAGAAACGCTGAGTGGAATTCCTAATGCAATCCCCGACCTTACTAAATATGTATAGCGTACGGCGTACCCAACCCGAATAGATGGGTGAGTCAACTGGTAAAGTGGAGGCCTCTGAAATGTCATGCTATCGATAAATGCTCCCAACATGTTTGGTTTGAAAAGTAAGAAACTATGAACCTTTGAACCAGAAAAGAAAAACTGATACAATTTTGATCATCAAACGAGAAGTTCCGAGTTATCTTGAATAAGCTGTCGATAACGAATATCGCCAACAGTCTTGTTGATATTATTCTGGTGTAATGCGAATAGTGAACTCTTCATTTAAACTCTGGGTGGCCTCTGACTCGGCCAAGAAAATTACTACATCAAAGGCTCCCAAAATACTCGAATCCCTACTTGATCTAACCACGGGCTTCTAGTTGGTACCTTCCGATATTCTGTCCAGTAACTTTTTCAGGACTATTGGCCTGTACATGCTTTACACATGTCCAAGAATAAACTTTATTTAAATTACTTCCGAGCGATGACGTACAAGGAAATATTAAGTAGGTACATAATATAATATGCCGTGTAGTTCGCATGGTCCTAAGAATCACTCAGTAGAATAAGTAACGCAATCCCAGACCTTAGTAAATATGTATAGCGTACTGAGGTCGGCTAGACGGGTGAGTCAGCTGGAGAAATTGAAAACAGTCAGGTCTGTACATATTGACGTCATCGAATTGTAGAGCAGCCTTTCGTATTAATGAGAAAGTGGGGTAGTATATGGGTATATTTTATTCGGACTGTGATATAAAAATAAATTTGTATTAGAATTGGAATATTTTGAAGATTTTTTTCCAGAACTTGTTCGAGTTAATGTTAGTGTAGTTCAAAAATTTTGGACAAAAATGATTAAAGCAAACCGTAATTTGATATAGGTACTTAAAACATATTTTCAGATAAAGAGTCTTTATATTCACGCGGACGAAGTTGCGTACATCAACTAGTAAACCATAAAGTAATTTAACTCTTAATAATATTTTTCGCTTTAGTTCGTTAGTATTACAATTTTATATCCATAAAAATGGACTGCTGATTTTTAGTGAATTGATTCGACAGTTTTTTCTGTATATCTACTACCTACACCGATATTCTAAGCAACAACCTATATTCAAACTACTATATAAAAAGATATTTCAGAGCACTCAAAAAAAAATCTACCATACAGAATTCCTTTTATTCACACTAGCTAATTTATGCGAAATGTTCGTTAAGCACGAGTTGACCCACATTGTACCTAAAAGTGGCAAGGTCCCGTGTTTCTCTCAAGGTTGTGCAAACTTGTGACAACTACACACGTCAGCGCAATTAAATGCAGAATGCAATAATTATTTTGCTATTGCATCTACGAGTAACTATACCTACTTTTGTTATTACGAAAGATCAAGTGAGTTAGTCAGCGCTGCTGTTATGTAAAATTAAATAAAGCTGAGTTTGAGTTATAAAAAATACGCAACTCTAATGTGTAAACAGCCTATTCTTCAGTCCTCAGTCAGTTGACAGTTTATAGTCTGGAATAACACATAGGCTACTTTTTATCCCAGAAAATTAAAGAGTTCCCGCGGGAATCAAAAAATCTTAATCCACGCGGACGAAGTCACGGGCATCATCTAGTATAGATATATAACTGCTCCTGAGTAAATGCAGGTTATAGGCACATACATTCTTAAACTCTATAGATATATTTATCTGCTTCTGAGAAAATGCAGGTTATAGGCACATACATTCTTAAACTCTATAGATATATTTATCTGCTTCTGAGAAAATGCAGGTTATAGGCACATACATTCTTAAACTCTATAGATATTTTTATCTGCTTCTGAGAAAATGCAGGTTATAGGCACATACATTCATAAACTCGCTGCTTAGCTGCTTTTTACTTCTACTTTAATACTCACGTATAATTAAAACTTTATACGTACGTGTAAGCAAAGGTGGTATAGACGTAAAGATAGAGGCTAGATTTAGATCGACAGCTATCTTTTTTTAATTTTATATCCACTACAAGATAGCCCTTGACTGCGATCTCACCTGATGGTAAGTGATGATGCAGTCTATGATGGTAGCGGGCTAACCTGTTAGGGGCATGACAGTTATATTAAACCCATACCCCTATTCGGTTTCTACACGGCATCGTACCGGAACCACAGCCGGAACTCTAAATCGCTTGGCAGCACGTCTTTGCCGGTAGGGTGGTAACTAGCCACGGCCGAAGCCTCCCACCAGGCAAAAATCTGGGTAAATACTGGTCAGGATTCCATTAAGATAAGTAATCCTGTCATTTATCGACGTAATGGACTTCTATTCGAATTACTACAATGAAAATATCGTAGAGGGCTTTCTCAACAGAGATAGTTTTTTGTGTTTCTAATTTCTACTATCTACTCTATACAAGTTAAACTCCACCTGTACCTTATCTAGAATTGACATACGATTATGTGCAGGTTGTAACAAAAACACTTTTTTAATAATAAACTGTTTATTAAAGCCTTCAAACCTTTCAAAAAACTGTTCGGCTATCCGGGCTTATCTACGAAACTACTTAAGTGATATACTTAGTTACTTTTAAGACTATACAATGAATAATGACACCTCGGTATCTGTTTCAACGGAATCCTCGTCGTTGTCATCTTCGACAACATACTGAACGTGCACTCCTGAAAAAGATCTTTTAGGGACTTGCACACGCTGCGGTCTTGCTCCGCTTTATTGATCCAGCGTCTCCAGCTGCAACTTGCTTGATTTCGTTCTGTCCGTCCGCCCAGTCGGCCAAACCCCAACCCCAATGACTATCGGCACTTCGAACTATGCATAATATATTGATTCGCCCATTACTACTGCAGCTTCGCTACCCTTACCTTCAGCCGTGTCGGTTACTTTAGTTCTTCTAGGAACTAACAGTTATTCCGCATGGACGAAGTCGAAAGCAAGTGCTTTTTCTGCGTGGAATACCTACAGTTCGCGCGCGAGTTGAATGCAGAGTAAATGTATGTGTCACCATACATTTGGTCTGCATTCAACTCGTGCGCGAACTATACCTACAGTACCTACGTAAAGTAGGTTTTCCGCATAATTTCGGCAAAGTGGTAACATTTGAATTCATTCGCCTCCTATAATTTTCCCGTGTTTCCAATTCCGTGCCTCGCGAGTTACGTGTTGCGAGGTCTGAATAAGCTGATATTTTTAGACTTCATGAATAAATACCAATATTCTAATCAGGCAGTGAGGGCGCTGCGTGGAATATGATTGGTTCTCATTTTTTTTCGAAGAGTCAGGAAAGGTACTTCTATGTTATTGGGTATTGGAGAAATACTTTATCATCAAAACTTTATTTTTGTTGTTTCATATAAAATACTAGTTCGGCTTTACTTAGGTTGAAATTGATTTATTAACCTCGTAGGGTCGAGTCTATGTTTTTCTTTCTATGAGCACAAAATACACTTTACATATTTTCACTTAGCAAGTGAATCGAAGACATTGATCTCATTTAAGGCAAACCATTGATGTAAACCGCTTCTATTAGATCATTCTCATTGACTCATTAACCTTATATGTAACCAGTCTGACCTTAATTGCTCACAACAGCTATTATCCGTATAAAGGTGTTGCAAGGCGATTGAACTAAAATCGCCGGTTACAAAGATTAGAAGTAACAAGCGCCTAGCCGACATATTTGTGCCAATTCCTGTTTTTTTTTTTTTTTTTTTTTTTTTTTTTTTTTTTTTTTTTTTTTTTTTTTTTTTTTAATATTGGTGATAGGCTTGCGCTTGACGACAATCATGCTTAGTGCAAAGCAATGATGAAATTTAGTTCGGTAAACTACGATAAGACTTGAGAATAGTTACATGGACCATCGATTTATTTAAATTTGAACCGTTTACTCATATCCAGACACAGAATGTCGTAGTTACGAAAATTTTACGCGAACCTTTAGAGAGGTGCGTCCATGCAATAATTAGATCTCTAGTGCCTACTTAATTATACTAATTTAAAAATAGTATACTTAATAATTAAGTAGGCACTTAATTTTAGATTTAAATATAATACAGTACGATATACTCGTTAAAATTCAGATATCATCTTTGTAGAGCGAGGAAATGTCTTGTCTGATGGTATAAAGTGCGGAATATATATTAGGGTTAAAATATCCATTTTTGGCCCCAATATGTTATTCAAAGCAGTATTACGCCGGAAGCTTATTGCATCGGCATTAATATTATCGTCTTTTACCCGACAACAATGGAAAAATTGGCTTCAACATACACTTACTTAACATGTTGTACTTATATTCTTCTTAAATGATTTATTCAATGATAAACTCGGTCGAAAGAATATAGGCTTTTTATGAATGTGTAAAATTCTGATGATGAATATCGGCTGCTCTATGTCTCTAAAGAAAACCCAGTCTTCCAGGCTAACCGCGTATAGAACAAGTAAAAAAAAACATTCAATATAAGTATTTAATTAGTTTTTCTAAAAATACACTGCAATACATTAATTGATATCAGTTGTTTATTTTAAAAAAACTTGTAATAAGAGCAATAATATGGTCCTTTAATAGATAGGGCCCTAAGGAATCAAATTGTTAAGGTTTTGTCTTCTTCTTTGAATTCGAGATGTTCCTTCCATCATGTAGGTACATAGTTTAAAGCTTACATAATATTATACCTAATGACGCGCCCAAAACTGAGTTCGAGGAAAATTTGTATTAATTTTCCATGTCGCCTGCTTGAAAGTTCATCGCAACGGAATTTCATTAGTGCGCCGAACGAGTTCTAATTCCTATGGACTGTAGTGATGTAACAAGTACAATGTGTGTACGTAATATATTATAATGTAATAGGCTAGTTTAAGAGGCAGTAATAAAGCATTACAAGATGGAGACGGACGTTGTTCTTATTTAATTCCCGTCACCACAAGCATAACAAGCTGCTAGGCATAAACACACCTGTCGCTTAATTTTCGGGATCAATGATTAAGCTTTTTATTATGCCCCAGAACTTATCAAAGAACAAGGTGTGTAACAGACCTAAGTGGTTGTTGCAAATAAAAATTATATAAGTAGAAGTAGATAAATAAATAAATACTTAATCACTACCTACCTACTTATCTATGTTCAATGTTCATACATGTACTAAGCATTGTTCATGAACATGCCTAGTGCCTACACTCTACTATATTCACATGACGATTTAAAAATATTTACTTGTAGAATAAAAATCACGTGATTTGAGTACTGTTATTAGTGAAAAATATAAGTAAGTAAGTAGGTAGATATATTTATTATTACTGATTAATTATTATTTACTGGTATATTCTTAAAAAGGTAAAAAAAACTGCGATTTTATTAACTTTTAGATTTTCAAATATTTCTTCACATGCGTAAAATTCAGAAGGCGTGCGGAAAATAAAGAGGTTTTACTAGTAGTCTTAAGGGATCTCTTGCTTACATACTACCTATTCTACCGGTAAATATCAAAAAGAGAGTTTACTTAACTAAAAGGCATTGCATGTACTTATAAGCTTTTAAGCTCCCACGTACCACCGTCTAGTCGGGTTCGCTTCAACCTGAGCCCCGGTTGGGACGGCCCGAGTCACTCTGGCGCCCGTGACGTCACCGCCCGCGGCGCTCCCCTAGCACGGGGCAAAGGACGACCCCTGTCTCTTGTTTACATCCAGTGCCCTTAAAGTTGCGCAGTCACGCTCCCTAACAGTAGTTATATCATACACCCTACCTTTAATACTTTTGTAATGGTTCATAGGTGAATTTTCATGGTTAATGTTCCGTATTCGATGTTTTTGTTATAATACTTAACTATTGAATTAATTCGCGTAGGTATTTCATTTTGTATTTGGAATATATTTTAATTTTTACTTTAATATCATATCCGCTTCCGATGTTCCATTTTGTACAATAAATGGTATTTTAGTTGTTTCATATTTGAGAAGTACCTATGACTGTTGAATCTTTCCCCTTTATTCTTATCTCACTTCAGCGCGGGCAGTGACGTCACGGCGTAGGTGACAGACGAACATAATGTCCTATTCAGGACGGACGATGCTGAGGAAAGCTGGCATTAAGTCAGCCAGTTTTTGCGATGGCTCGCCCACATTGTATTACACTAATCCAATTAATTATATTGCTCATCTTCCATATAAGTACTAGCTTACATCACAATGGAACTTGAAAAGAAGCGAACGTTTTAAATCTGTTAGAACAGAAAAGAATAGATATTTTTAACTACAAAAAACTTACACTTGCTTTTGTATCGTTAAGTGAATCTACCGGAATGATAATCCTATTTGGAATAATTCAGAATAATAAATGATGATAATTCGGAATGATGTTCCTACTAAGTATATAATATACCTAGTAGGCTTTATAAACTAAAGAGGAGTTGTTAAAAGAAAGTTCTAAAATGAGTTGACCTCCCTAAAAAAATTCGTCAGGTCAAGGTTATTTATTTTATTACTATGACGAAAATGACACAAGAACGTACATAAACGTGAATTTAGAAAATTCAAATTGCGCAACTGTAAGATTATCTCGAACAAATTCCCTGTTTCTAAAATTCATAGAATTCTTGATGAATTCCACGAAAAATAGTATGTACACAAAAATATTATTTAACAAACTAGTAGCTACACAGTTACAGTTTTCGACCTCCGTGGCGCAGTGTTGAGCGCTGCGGAAGTCCCGGGTTCGATCCCCGGCAGGGTATAGAAATTAATAATTTCTGAAGTTCCCTGGCTTCGGCCGTGGCTAGTTACCACCCTACCGGCAAAGACGTGCCGCCAAGCGATATAGCGTTCCGGTACGATGCCGTGTAGAAACCGAATAGGGATATGGGTTTAATATAACTGTCATGCCCCTAACAGGTTAGCCCGCTACCATCTTAGACTGCATCATCACTTACTATCAGGTGAGATCGCAGTCAAGGGCTAACTTGTAGTGGATAAAAAAATAAATTTAAAAAATCAGTAGTGGAAATCACGTTGTCCATTGAAGCAAAACTACGATTAAATTGTGAATAGGCTGAATATCTTCTAGGCAAGCGCGTTCCACCTTTGCATTACGATATGCTAGCAAGTTAACTCTGTAGGTAAATAATTAAAAAATTTGTAATCGACCCCATCACCGTATTGTGTAGGTAAATACGAGATCAATACTGTTATCTAATCACGAGAGGCGTGCTAAGTAAAGGTCCATGACATTGTGTCCTGTTTAGTATTCCGGTCGCGCCTGCGCTGATAGCGGCGTCTACGAGGGTCTCCTATAGTGAGTAGTGACGCGTATAAGCGAAAGTTGGTACCGTCTGATAGCGTGCCTTTTCACTTTTTTTTATTGCAAATGTGATGGTTTGTTGCATTATGCAATCGCTATTGTAATTGTTGATGGCGATTGTGATTGAGTTTCTTGTTCTTCTGCTAGTCTTATTTAGTTTTAGATGATTCCCATTGGAACTCTTGTCTTGCGGGATATAAACAGCTTTTTATTCCCAGCCTTTCCCTGGGATGCAACTTATCTCTGTACTAATCCTATTTGGTTGAAAAGATGGACCGTGACAGCGTAACAGACCGACAGCCAGACACACTTTCGTATTTATAATACAAAGTTTACAATATTTATCGTTTGTTTGGTATGGCAACCAAACATGTCAATCGAGATTCGAGGCTGCCGCTTTTTTGAACAGTTGACGTATGTCAATTACTCAATGTCGCCAAAATCGATGGACGAAAAAAGTATCGTCACAAAAAGATGGATGGGTGGCAACAAGCAAATCAATGTTATTCGGATTATATTTATAGCAAACAGTGGATAAAATGGAAGGTTAAGTAGAAGAATGGAATAGTATAATTTGATAATATTAAATTGCGTAGATCTTCTATCAACTCCATTACACTTTATTGTCCACCAAACAACCCATTCCACATGATTTAAAAGTAAAACTTACTCGTATGATATACCTAGAAGCGAAACTTTTTCACTCAGTAAAAGTCACAAAACTCAATTCTAAACTAACTCTAACTTGGCAAGATAATTTTCGTCATAACTCGATAACAGTATTCCAACAAAATAACTTATATTGTATGTAATAAGTACTTAAGTCTTAAATAGAAAAATTACAAAAAGGGCTTACTTCGTTAGACGCTATTACAATATTACTTAAGTTTATTTTAGTTGGCCGGCATTTTAAAATTAGCCCAAATATTTATGGAGGCTGGGTTATCTTCTAGAGGTGCGTGCCTGCGTATGGAATCAACCTGGACGCTGAAGTCTTAGGCTAACAAGTTCTTTTAAGTATATCGGTTAATCCATGGTTAAGAACTGTCTTAAGCATAGATTGACCGATACTTGAGAACCTGTTCTTAGCTGGTGTCAGTTTATTACATACAGCCTTACATATTCATAACTTATATTATGCTTGAACCCAATTAGACCTGTGAGCTCAAGAACCCTTAGTTTCCTATTAAGTATTACTATGTAAGTATTAGAGCAAGCACTTGGGTAATATCGTAACTGTCCCTAGCGTAGGTACTCGAACTCGTATTACCAATAATACTTCAGCTACATTCGTAGAGAAGGTAATCTGCCGGGGGAGAGACATTGAGTCACGATAGCCCTTGATATTATGATCTTACAGATAGGGTAACGTTGTCTCTGTCATAGTATTTCAGTAAGCTTTTCTTTTAAATATTATATCTTCGATTTTGTAATTCTGGGAAAATCCAGTGGGTGGTTGTTAATAGCCTCAATCGTCGGACGTCCACGGCTAGGCATAGATTTATACTAACTTTTCACTTTCTCCGCACTGTGAAATTTTTATTTTTTAAATTTTTTAGTTTAATTTAATTTTTACAGTTTGTCTTCTTTGTATGTTGGTAATGTTTTGTGCGACAAAAACGGGTTTATCCATCAATCTATCTGTTCTAAAGGTCCTCGGACTTGGGCTACTCGAGTCCAGCGGCTGCATACTTGCTTGATATTGTGTATCTTATGATACACATGGATGTTTACTTGCACTGCGTTCATGGTTAGCCTCATCACCTTGGGATCCCCAGTCCCCACGTCCATAGGTCCATACGGACATCGCCCGCTGACTGACTATGAGCCAGTCCTTGTCTCTGGCCTATTGTTGTAAGCACATGTAAAACACTTCCTAAACAAAAACTAACACACTAAAAATTCGCGGTTTAAACCTTGATATTTCATTGCAGATTCGTTTTTTGACTATATTTTGCACATTCCAGTATAATCTTTATCTGTATTGTATGAAAATTGTTTTATATTTTGCATCATACTGCCAAAAGAAAAGAATTCAATCATATCCTGACATTTTATGTAAAATATGATGAGCATACACGAATTATATGAACCTCGGATGGTTGAAAGGAAAGAATGTTAATAAAAAAAACGAAGAAAAAATATTTGGCTCGTGGAAACCCTACTCTCAAGTCTCACGACAGTGTAATATTCCAAGAGTTCGATTATTGCTTTTTACGAGAATTGTTGGTACAAGTTATTCCTTTTGCTCTATTGATGTAGTTCAAGCGTGAATATTATCTGCAAAGTTTATTTTCATATATGATAAAGTATTGGTTTTGATAATCCTCTATTCCTTATCAATTATGAATTATCCAACTTGTGTCGGTTTGATAGGTACCTAGAGACAACGGTTTATTTCAACGGCTAGAAAATAGAAAGATTGTGTTTACCCAACTGCAAGCAAGTTTCGTTTTTGTGTCTCATTGTGTGGAATCCGAAAATACATGATTTATCATATAATAATTATTTATTTTTCGAGTAAATAAGTAGCTTAACAGAACAAATAAACTGCAAAGAGTAGGTATTTCATCAATGCTACATTTTTGTATCATACGAAATAGATAACTTTGATGTTAACAATACAAGAATACATCAAAACAGGCTTTTATAGCTCTCTCAGCACGTTATTATAGAACTTGGAAAAGTCGTTTACGGTAATGCAAATGAGATTGATGATATAAAACGTCGAGATGGGCATACGGTCTAAGGGCGAACTGCATGAATTATTTTTCCTTTCACGAATAAATTTAATTTCATGGCTTTATCCCGCAAATCTTTCATCGCCATGTACTCATACTTTAATATTTTTCGCATAGACACGAATTACAAGGATAAGGAGATTTTACATTGAATAACTCTATTCAGCCTGCTACTACCCTACACTACACTAAACATACTAAGAAATCTCACATTGGAGTAATTTATTATAGCTGTTATTCCAGTAACTTCAATTTCTAATGCTATGTTGGTAATTTTAATAGCGAAAATGACCTCCCGATATGAAAAATACAACCGAAAAGATAGTAAATGGGAATCTAGTAAGCTTTATTTTTCGCATAGACACGAATTACAAGGATAAGGAGTTTTTACATTGAATAACTCTATTCAGCCTGCTACTACCCTACACTACACTAAACATACTAAGAAATCTCACATTGGAGTAATTTATTATAGCTGTTATTCCAGTAACTTCAATTTCTAATGCTATGTTGGTAATTTTAATAGCGAAAATGACCTCCCGATATGAAAAATACAACCGAAAAGATAGTAAATGGGAATCTAGTAAGCTTTATTTTTCGCATAGACACGAATTACAAGGATTGTTAGCGTCGCTCGATGACAGCGCCACTCGATGACAGCGCCGCTCGAAGACTACAGATGGCGCTGAACCTGTTCTGCTTCAAAGCAGTCGATACGCGTGGTTTTCCGCCATTAATGGCGTGACGTCACAATACTGCTTTGGAATTTACATTATAGCAACTTCAAAGTCTTTAACCATTCGATACTCAGATTTGCCTTGAGTAGCAAGTGTTCCAGAAAGTAGACCTATCTATACCTTGGTTGCGAGTGGTTATGGATTTAGTTGTTGTTATCTTGTTACATTGCAATTAATTTAATATATCTTATATGTTATTGTGTTTCTTCCTTAATAAATGATCGAGTCTGTGTATTACATATTGTTAGTTTGCATCTTAAAACCCTATCCATCACCACACGCATGTAGGTCGATATCATCAGAAGTGTTGAAGAATGAAGACGCCCATAATTGGTTTGGTAATCAAAGGATAAACTGTAAGTTTTTGAACATTTCTTTACAAATTACAAATGTGGGTTAACGACATTAATATAGTTAACAGAAGTAAACGCATTGCACTGCGTCTTGGCAGTAATTTATTTATTTATTTTTCTTTTGAAAGTAAGTAGTTTACGTATGTACTTGTTTATAGTCAACGCTCGATGAGTATAATTTCCTTTAATAGAATTCGGTTAATTTATTTTTTTATTATTACCTTCATTTTTCTTTTACATCTTATTACTTATTTAACTAGAACCATAGGGAGAGTAGGTATATGGTTTCTTAGTGTGTTAATTGTCAGAGATGCCGAGCGGTACTTATTCAAGCTAAAAGTTTTATCTGTTTACTGTGCTTAAAAGTTACCTGAAAATAATTGCTTTTGATTTCAAAGTGACGTTAAAAACAAGCTCAAGTTTACATAGCGGCTTCCATGAATAAATATATTTTATTTTCTATTTCGAGAAGTAACAATAAATGGTAACGAACTTATTTCAAATTATACCTACAATGTTTAGTTTTATAACTTTAAAATATCGTTTTTCGAACTGAGTTTCCATTAATTACGAATCGTGTTGATACTTGAATCGATTCTTCTACATTGTATTAACTATCCACGTGCAAATAATATTTTTTCGGACTACCTACATTTCTAAAATATATAAACGGTGAGTAACGAAGGTACATAATAATTTACGGATTGTATTAGTTGTGGGTTAAAATATTACTTTTGAAATGAAATTAATTTTTCACAAATTAAAGTTACACTTAACGAAATGATTCAACATATCCGAACTGAATCAATACTGAACAAATAATTACATTAACATTAAAGGTCATCAGTTAACCCTAATTTAGTTTACATTTATGGAATTTTCATTCGGAATGTTACTTCCGGTTTATGAACAAATTTGATTCTTTACATTTAACGAATTGAATATACTTACAATTTGGAACGTTACTTCCGGTTTACGAACAATTTTGATTCTTTACATTTAACGAATTGAATATACAATTTGGAATGTTACTTCCGTTTTACGAAAATTTTTAGACATTTTCAATTTGAATATTGAAAAATCAGTTTTTACAGTAATATAACGTTACGATTATTCATTTTACAATAATATCTCGTTACGGTTATTAACGCTTAACGCATTTTGAAACATTTTAATTTAAAACTTGGCAATTGAATTTACACATGAAATTTTAACTGTCTAAATTATTATACTGGACTTTTGAGAAATGAAATATTACGATAAATGTACACAAAATATTGTGGCTAAAACGTTCGTAGCATTTTTGGAATCAAACTGTAAACTGTGTACAGCTTTTCGCGTACCATGTGGTATGTCGTAAACCCACTTTACTTGACAATTAACTGTGGCTATGTACATTACTAGATTTACACTACAAAGTTACTTAGTAATTTGTATCAAATGGTTTAATGATGTTTGCATGTACCATAAGGTCACGTGGTATGTAGGAAATCCACTTTGCACAATATACGGTACATTTGATAAAATTTACTTTACGAGCAGACACCAAAGTTACTTAGCAATTTGTATCAAATGGTTTAATGATGTTTGCATGTACCATAAGGTCACGTGGTATGTAGGAAATCCACTTTGCACAATATACGGTACATTTGATAAAATTTACTTTACGAGTTGATACTTTCGCTTTGCGTATCGGTTGCAATGTGAGGGATGAGTAGTACTTACCCTAAGCGGAGATGAGAGTTTACAAATTACAACCGCTTGTTAACGATACAGGGTACATGGTGTACAAAACTAGTGATACTGTATGTGTACATCACTTGTTATAGAAACCATGATACACAAGTACAACGTGTAAGTGGATTATGCCGGCGATTCATCTTGCACGTATTGCGCATTAATCACATATGCAAGTCGAGAATGAAGCGAAAGGGATTGACATTAGTTAACGAATCATGAATACAATTTTATCATACGTTGGACGGTGAGCAAAACAAAAGGCCGAGTGTGAGCGAAAAATATTAAGTTTCATAGTAAAGTATCTGCGCCTTAACTTGTTTTGTTTCATTTGTCTAATGTATTTGCTTTCGAACATAAGATTTCAATATGGTTTCAATCGTTAACATGTTTGACGACCTTTACTGGTCTTTATAACTCAAGTGGTTTAATCCATATTGTGAATCTTACATTTGCGTTGTCACAAGTTAACCGTTTGTCCCGAATTCACTGTACACATTTGGGATGAACGGATGGTAAACAGAAATTGTAACATTTCGTTTTTTGTTCTCAGCAAATACACCAGACATGAACGCGTTCGGGACGCACGCGTGGTCAGATGGCCGAGTGTTAGCGTCGCTCGATGACAGCGCCACTCGATGACAGCGCCGCTCGAAGACTACAGATGGCGCTGAACCTGTTCTGCTTCAAAGCAGTCGATACGCGTGGTTTTCCGCTATTAATGGCGTGACGTCACAATACTGCTTTGGAATTTACATTATAGCAACTTCAAAGTCTTTAACCATTCGATACTCAGATTTGCCTTGAGTAGCAAGTGTTCCAGAAAGTAGACCTATCTATACCTTGGTTGCGAGTGGTTATGGATTTAGTTGTTGTTATCTTGTTACATTGCAATTAATTTAATATATCTTATATGTTATTGTGTTTCTTCCTTAATAAATGATCGAGTCTGTGTTTACATATTGTTAGTTTGCATCTTAAAACCCTATCCATCACCACACGCATGTAGGTCGATATCAGGATAGGGAGTTTTTACATTGAATAACTCTATTCAGCCTGCTACTACCCTACACTACACTAAACATACTAAGAAATCTCACATTGGAGTAATTTATTATAGCTGTTATTCCAGTAACTTCAATTTCTAATGCTATGTTGGTAATTTTAATAGCGAAAATGACCTCCCGATATGAAAAATACAACCGAAAAGATAGTAAATGGGAATCTAGTAAGCTTTATTTTTCGCATAGACACGAATTACAAGGATAGGGAGTTTTTACATTGAATAACTCTATTCAGCCTGCTACTACCCTACACTACACTAAACATACTAAGAAATCTCACATTGGAGTAATTTATTATAGCTGTTATTCCAGTAACTTCAATTTCTAATGCTATGTTGGTAATTTTAATAGCGAAAATGACCTCCCGATATGAAAAATACAACCGAAAAGATAGTAAATGGGAATCTAGTAAGCTTTATTTTTCGCATAGACACGAATTACAAGGATAAGGAGTTTTTACATTGAATAACTCTATTCAGCCTGCTACTACCCTACACTACACTAAACATACTAAGAAATCTCACATTGGAGTAATTTATTATAGCTGTTATTCCAGTAACTTCAATTTCTAATGCTATGTTGGTAATTTTAATAGCGAAAATGACCTCCCGATATGAAAAATACAACCGAAAAGATAGTAAATGGGAATCTAGTAAGCTTTACTATTTAACAGTTTACGGTATGAGTAATTACACTAGCGGCACGCTATGATGGCCGGTTGACACATTACAATAGGTCAATTTATTCTCGAACAAAAAACAATTAAGTTTTTTTAAATTTATGAATCTCTGCACATCACTATCGTCATAGCTATCGTCAATAAAGTAATACAATTATTTCCTTCAAAGTCGTTATCAATTAATACGGAACGTTTGTCCAACCGGCCATCATAGCGTGCCGCTAGTGTAGAGGAGTTTAAGCGTCTATTTTAATATTCTGTGCTTATACATGTCATACCTTCATTTGGTAACGAGCTAAGTATAAAATAAACATAGCATAGGAGCTGTTTTCTTCGTTTATCCTCATTGGGATTTTCCAGGGGGAATAGGTTTACAGACATGGAACGCTTCTTTATCCAGGGTGAAGTATAAACTTTAAATGATTAAAGCATCTCTTTGTACTGCGCACGATCAAAGGTTGATGTGTTCAAAAGCGCTAAAGCTTACTTAAAGCATATTTTGTTTATCACTGGTATAAAATAAATAATACATGATAGTACATTCTGCACATCAGCTTTGACGCGGCATTACGGCAAAGCTGCGTTGGCAGCTGGGGTGTGGGGTGCGTGATTTATTTTGTACCTACTCTACTTTTCCGCCATTGTTATCTTTAGCCTTGTTGTATAAGCTGTGCGCCAGTGCTTCCGTGTTTCATATTTCATTTCTTGGTGATTATACTAATATTATACCATCCATATTCCATATCTACTGATACTATAAATGGTAAATGATATAATATTTATTTCACGAAAAATAACTTGTGTCACTTATGATAAGTCAAGACTCTACCACCCTTATAATTCGTTACGAAAATAGGTTTCATCCCGGGGCAAGACATAGGCATCCTTTATATCTTGGAAATTTAAAAGGTTCCCTCGTGAGTAAAAAAAAACTTAATACGTGCGGGCATCCACATATCTAGCTAGTTTTGATCTAGATTCTATATGCTTATATTTTGAGAGGAAATGGTCGCCTTCTAAACTTGCTGAGAATATTTATGCTCACAAAAAACCACATTTTCTTGGAAATCTAATTCACAACCAACAAATTTCATTCCGTTCAGTTCATACTACAACGAAGAAATGGAGCAAAACTTTATTTTTCTTAAAGTTTCTAGCTTTGAATGAAATGAAAACTTACATTTATATTTTAAAAACCGGCCAAGTGCGAGTCGGACTCGCGCACCGAGGGTTCCGTACAAACCTGTAGTAAGTTTTACGATTTATGACGTATTAAAAACAAGACGAAATGAACCGCAAAACTAACTTTGTTTGTAGAGGTTTATTGTTAATATCAAAAAATTACGTTTGTTGTATGGGAGCCCCCCTTTAATATTTACTTTATTGATATATAATTATTTATTTTGAAAGGTAATATACAAGTTAATATTCTGTGAAAATTTGAACCGTCTACCTGTTACCGTTTTTAATATTGAGCAAAAAAATACGAAAAAAACACGTTTATTGTACGGGGACCCCCCTTAATATATATATTTTTTTAATTTTTAGTATTTGTTGTTATAGCGGCAACGGAAATACATCATTTGTGAAAATTTCAGCTTTCTAGCTATCACGGTTTATGAGATACAGCCTGGAGACAGACAGACAGACAGCGGAGTCTTAGTAATAGGGTCCCGTTTTTACCCTTTGGGTACGGAACCCTAAAAAGAATGTTTGATATTCTTGCTCCAACACTGGAGCTTACTTAATTGCCTAAAAATTCATATTGCTATTAGTTCTTTTCACCGCACCTCCAACGAGACATTAGTCTAGACGATATCCATCGAAGTTTTATTCAACAACTTAAATGTACTTACTCGTAACGTTGAAAAGTAGTAAAGTGGAGCTTTGATTTTTGTTTAAACAACTTACATACTTGAAACCATCTACAAATTGTACTGTTATTATTCTCATATTAACTATATGTAGTGTAGCAAAGGGAAAGTAAAAAAATAATATTAACAACATTTAGATTGCGTCAAGGGAGTTCATATCACCATCGTCTCCACATCATGGGCCCACTAGCTTCTCTTATATTGAGAAGGGAGAACTTAGCTGAGACCATAGTTAACAAGAGCGGATTGCCTTCTATAACAAACAAACAATGCTGGCAAACGTTCACCTATGCGTCGACTTGTTTTACAACAGAAGCTTTGACAATGTCGATATCTTTGCCCTGTCTGAGGGCTGTTATCAATATTTTAAAGGAAAAGCAATTTTTATAAGGTTTTTATGAGGTTTTTATATTGTTAGGGCGCCTTCAAATTTGCCGCAAAGCGTAGCGCGGCCGCAGCGCGGCTGCAGCGCTGCGGCCGCGCTCCTGTCGCGAGGTTCGAACATCATAGGGTTGTTTGTACCTATATTTATTTTCACGATGGACTCTGACGAAGAAACACTGCTCTGTGTTACTATTAATACGAAACAACGAAAATATAAAGTAGTTGTGTTAACAATGCATATTATACTTACATGCTTAATTTTTTTCAGTTGGAGTCTTGTTTGTGAAATTGTCAATAAATTTAATGCATATTTCTTCCCAAGCCTTTTTCTTTTCGATTTTATTGCTGTACTTGTCGGACTTCGAATCCCATATTGCTGGACGACTCTCAACCTCATAGATGAATTCTTCTACTTACCTGATTTTCGTTCATGTTTAGACTTGAACAAAAATACGTGCGCAGTCCCGTCACTAGTCGATCGATGAACTGATGCGCGGCCGCAGCGCGGGTGCAGCGCTGCAGTCGCGTGTTTTTTATTTATATGGATTTACAAAGCAGCGCGACCGCAGCGCTGCAGCCGCGCTGCTTCCGCGCGGCACTTTGCGACAAATTTGAAGGCGCCCTTTTTCATTTCAACTTGAAAGACAATATTTTGTACAAAAATAATAAAAATAAAATAAATAAATAAATAACTCAGATTAATTTAATTCATGTACATTGTGTCGCCTTCATTTTTTAAAATTTTAAATTGTTAACCCGTGGCTGGGTGGTTGATTACACATTTGTTAATATTTTATATTAGTTGTGATAATTAGATTTAATGTGTAATTGTTAATCTTCCCCAATAAATAAAAATAAAAATAAAAATAATATAAATAAATAAACTACACCCTTGAGATCATTATGGAGAACTCTCTGGTTGCGGATTTCTGTCGCCTAGTTTGCGCTCTGCATATATAAAGCTGAAAGACGCATACTGTTTGTTTTTGACCTGCCATTCTTTTTTGTTCGTAGTGTTTTCGCATTTACGCCCTTGACGACTGGAGCCGCGCTGTCTGTATGAAAGATTTTCGCAGAAATGATTTCTCTCTCCTCTTTCCTCTTTTTTCCCAACGTGTGAATGACATAGCTCTGCACGCTAATGGTGAGGTAGTGGCGTTTCGCCCTGATTCAACCGGTATCATAATATATCCTAATGGCTGTGTAGTTTACGGGGTAAGCTGCAATTTTCCGCTTTACTGGCGCTCGTTATATTCTCATTCACGTTGGAATTGTGCTACGAGCACACAACTATACCTTCCAAGTGCTACGCGAAACGAGGGCTTCGAAAGACTACGTATTTCATATTATAATTTTGCTTCAACTAGAGCTCTTGTGTTTTATGACTTTCAAAAGTGGTTTAATTTCTATATTATACGTAAGACTCAAATAGGTATTTTATGCAATTATATACCTACAAAGCTGTTAAAACATTAACTGTCCGCGCTTCCAGGTGCTGCGTGTCTACATCGCAATTCGGTAGCTGAAGTCTACCTAGTAACTGTAAATTATTATGAGTTCAAGTATGTTGCTCTTAGGATTCCATGATCCACAGGTTGCCAAGCTATTGTACCCCACTAAGCCTCCGTATACCGTCATGTACCTTATATACCGTCCGTCTGTCTACAGTTACAGCCGTAAGACATAAGAGCAACTAAAACAAACATTAATGAGGATTTAACTAAATAGATAACTTATCATTAGAATTTCTCGGAAAGTTAGGCTCTCATAAACGCAAATTGACTTGTTTGTTTGCCGCTGTATCTTTTTGTTGCTAATGGAAATGTAGTGGTAACGCCGATGGTAGCGCCCCATTTTACCCCGATCGCATATCCTTATTAACACCGTAGTTTACAGGATAAAGCCGTTATGAACCTTTATACTAGCGCTCATTATATTCTCATTGAATTCTTGGAATTGCATGAAATATTTAGTAGCTACTGCCTCGAAACGAGAACGTTGAATTAATTCATATTAACAAGTCTCCTCATCCCAGTGTTTCTGTGTTGTATGACTTTCGAAATTGGTAGCACATCTCGTCATATTTATTGTTTATATTATGTCCTCGAGCTTTTGTTACTTAGTGATACTATGCTCAGCACTAGTAATATGCTCTTGCATATAATATAGTCTCCGAAGTTCACGATTTATGTATTCTGTGATTACTAATGCTCATATTATTATTTCTCATATTGATTATTTACTTTACCATTATTTTAATATCGTTAACATAGGTTCCAATAATTATGTTATTCGAACCGCTAGGATATGGAACGCCTTTCCGACTTCCGTTATTTATCTTTAAATCAAAAGTGAAGGCCCGCTCCGCCTTAGGCTGCATGATGCATCTCTACATGCCAGCAAGTCTGATTGCAGCCAAGCGCTAGTCTTTAATTAAAAAAAATACTTTTACCAAAAACATGTTATCTGACTATTTGCTTATCTAATTTTCACCATTTTTTGTAGATTTATTGGCGCAGGATAGTGGAATAATTACATACCAGTTTAAAGAACTAACTACGCGTTCGTGTTGACTTAGAATTTCCCATTTAATTTTGCCTCTGGGTTTCTACCTACGCCTTATTATATTTTATTTTCACCATGGAAAAGGTAAAGGCTTCAAGTCATAGACTAGCTTAGAGTGCTGGGTGCTTCCCGTTAGCGTGTAGGATAATGTTCCGGTGTCCTGTCACTGCAACACGAAGGCACGCTAGCAGGCGTGTCGGTGTCGAGCCTGCATTTTATGACTGCGGCTTGCGAGACATAGACCAGTCAGCTTTGTGTGAAGGCAATGCGGAAACACTTCTAAGGTGATTTTGAAGCGTGCAGGTTTATGCCCCTCTTCTACCCCCCTAGCATGGGCCGAGACAATTTTCTCCCCGAGGAAAGGATAAAAAATTTATTCCTTAATAAATAAAAACGCTAAATAACGGTGGATAAATAGTCCCCCGAGTCAAACGTGAAATGTCAAACGGGGATAAACTTCTCCTCTCCCCTGTTGCTGTGCTCCTAGCTGAGAAGTGGTGTTAATTTTATCTCTTGTCAGTGGATAAAATCGGGGAATAAAATTTTTATCTCCGGCCCATGCTAGCCCTACTGTAAGCAATATCTAGGTAAGCGTGTCCCATTACTCCCATTTTAGGCCATATCATTATTTCCCTTTAGGTATAATTGTGGTCAAGCGTGAGCCTATAATAAATTAATAAAAATTGTATAGTTGTTTACCCTAAGAAGAATTCCGTTGCGATTCTAGAAATGAAAGCACATTTAAAATCCATCGTCGCGGCCGTCGCGTCGTCGACGTCTCAACAAATACAGATCCATAGCAGGACGAAGGTCTCCTGCATGGATCTCCGAAGGTCACGTCTTGTGCCCCTTGTTCCCAGAGGCTTCCAGCTAACTACTCGCTTAAAGTTTTCACTTATTGGTAACTTGTACTTACACTGTTACTAATATATTTCTATCAGAATCGATTTAGGCCACAAAACAGTGAATTAGCTAAGGGTCACATTGCTTTGTTGTTGTCGCCTTTTCCTGAGTGACATAGCATTACTTAGCGCTGCTAATGGAGATCTAGTGGCAATTCGCACCAATTCCACCGCGATCGTATATCCTAATGATTCCCAACTTTATAGGACAATTTGCCGCTTTACGCACGCTCTTTATGTTTTCATTCGTTTTGATTTGTTTACCTACTTGGTTCATGATAGGGAAAGGTTCAAATTCACGGACCGATCTGGTAAATTGCCCCGGCCGCGCTACTTGACAGTTTCGGACATGATGAGTGGGTCTGACAGGCCTTATAGGGAAGGGAAGGGATAAGGATTGGTCGTGGCTCTATGACGTGAAAAGGTAACTAAATGGCCAGCGGCAGTCAAATCTTTTTACAAACAACTTATGCTCAGCTTTATGTAGCGTATTGTCGTTAAAATTGGTCCTGTACTGAAAACAAAACATGAAAGACGCGCTCCTGAACCTGGCTCTATAATTTTCATTACATAGCGCACCTCGGCTCTGCCGGTGTGTGTTGCGCCTTTTAAACTGACTGCAAGTTAAAATTTAATGCCCATCATGGTCCGGTCAATCTTTACCGTAGGTTTAAAAGTGCGGACAGACAATGAGCAAAAGCAAACATTGATTTAATCACGATTTATCTCTCGGGATACAAAACTTTCGAAATTGGTATCATAAAGCATATCTGACTTTGTTTTGTTAAAATATTCTGCCTCGCAGTCATTGTTTTGCGGTTTTTCTTCACATTATGAATAAGTATTTGGCTTCCCGCCAGCGAGGTAAACTGTACCTACTCTTACCCCTGGCAAACAGGGCAAATTGCTCCGGCGTCCTGTCGCCGCATCGAGCTACTCGTCTGAGAGTTGATAGCGATCTCGTCAGAAATAAAATGTTCTGGCATTTCATACGCGGGTAACTTCAATTCAACTAAAGTTGCAAGTCGCAACCAATTCGATACGATCTTACTCTAGATTCTAGAAGAATAAAAACACACAGACTTCATACAAAATAATATACCTACTTGTACCTACTCTTTGTAGCCTTCTTAAAAGGTTTTCTTCAGAAGGTAACAAAAAAAGAATGGGTACAGAATTACAGATACGTCAATCTAGCTAATAAAGAAAACACTCACTGCCACTGGAATTGGTCTAAAAATACACGTTGACTAGAATTTGCTTGGTATTTAAAAGAATAAGGTTCTCAATTCGGCACGCATGTTTTTATTTTGATCCAATGATCAGGATAATTTTTGTACAGGCATTCCCGTCTTTCGCCTTCCCCAGGCGGTGGGCGGTGCCGCATTGCTCTTTGTGTCGCCTTGGAACACAACACATCTCTCTTCATTTATCCCTATTGTGAGAAGAGTTGAAGAAACGAGCAATCCTTTCTGTAGAGTCATTCAGCTTCTTTCTACAGAGTGGGGAAGCTACTCTGCTAACTAAAGTTACGAGTAAAAATAGTGAAATAGTATTCAACTTAGTTATGTAATATATTCAACTTAGTTATGTAATATATTCAACATTGTCCGCTTGGAATAATTTTTTTAAATTCTTACAGGAACTCCTTGATTTTCCGGGATAAAATGTAGCCTCCAGATCCACTACTATACCCATGCAAAAAATCACGTCGATCCGTTGCTTTGTTCAGGCATGATTGAAGGGCAAACCAATAAACCAACATAAATATGCATGCATGCATGTTGCATAAATGCGAATTTATAATGTTAATTACTATGATGGTGGATTAATAGTTTTAATATTAAACAGAACTACTTAAATGACTACTTTCATAACGTCAATATTAATTTACAATGTTAGTAACTAAGTAAAAATATTCAGACAGGCTTATGCCAGCGACTTCTCTTGGGTGGATTTCCAGAAAAAAAATTTTGATGCCTGTTTCCAGGATGTGATGTGTGTGTTTCCAGGTGTGGTGTGCTTCTAACTGTAAAAATCGGTTCAGAGGTTGAGTCATGAATTTGTAACAGACGGATAGATGGAGTAGTATTAGTATACATATACCCCAGTAGTTATGGTCAAGGAAAATTGGTGAAATTGTAAGTCGATGTCTTCTTATCGAAAAACCATTATGCGTATTAAAAGTGCCACTTCGGGGGATTAGAACAAAAGGGCGGGTCATGACCTCCCTAAACTACACCGTCTCTAATATTGCGGCCACGTTTGTATAATTTAAGTGCGGCATTCACACGGACACGATACGGTTCCAACTCGAAGCCTCAAGGCCCTGCGGACTGCTCGTCATCTGCTGAATCGCCACCAAGCCCGGTAGCCTCGCGAGACCTAACTTAACGGCCGCTAAGACCGCGATTTGATCGGTAGTCCGGTACGTCTAACCCTGTGGTCTGACACAACCTGTATAGCCTTACCAATCAAGGCCTCTGCTTGCTCAGCGACTGCCCCATGGATATCTGTTCTTTTTCCTTATCGATGAATATTTCAGCTGTGTGTTGATGAGTCAGTCAGTCACTGAGTTAGGACTATTCTCTTTATGTGCAGAGAATATTTATCAAAGGGGAACTGACTACCCGACATAAACGTACAGCTCAAATCGCCGGAATAAGAAACTTAAGAATTTGCATAGCAGTTCTCTACAAAGAAAGGATTTTCAAAAATTCCAACCGAGTTAAGCCGAGATATAGAAGCTAGTAGATGGATATCGCAGTGCAGTCGGTGGCGGCTCGTGAATGGAGGGCTTTCGTGAAAACGGTTCCCATTAATTCACTTAATGGCTTCTTAACTTGTGTTTAAACTAACACCACCGTGTAATTGGGACTTGTAAGACAGGTGTAATGAATTACTTTAAGTAAACGCTCGTTTTGTTTTTACTACAGTTCGGAAATGTTGCTTAATGAAATACCTACTGTCTAATTCAGGCATGAAATAGTAGATTATACACCAAGGGGATAAAGCACTGTTTTATGTCACGGGCGCTACATTGAATTCTGAACGTAACGAAGGACTCCAAATTTAACTCCCGAGCGCAGCGAGGGTGTTATAATTTAATTCCCGACCAAAGGGAGGGAATTAAGATTGAGTCCTGAGTGCAGTGAGGGATTCAAGCGCCCAAGAAAAAAACTGCTTTATCCCGGTGGTGTATACTCTACTTTATACTTCTACCATAACAGTAAAACAAACTGTAACGGTTAGATATTTATTGCAAATCATAGTAAGTAGGATACATAGGTCTAGTAAATAATAAAAAGAAAAGACAAATATTATTATTGAATTTGTAACAATTTGTAACAAAATACGTAGATAGATTGTAGATGTGGAATAATTTTTCATTTGTTTTTATTTCGCGCTTTGGCGCCGCTGCTTTGATATTCAAACTTTTTGCTTTTCATGCTGCCAGTGTTTATGCAGGTATACATACTCCTTGGTTTAAAAACTTTTATGTCAAATGGTACGATCGTTTGGTCGACCAGTCTGGAGCCTAGACTCTGTTGTGCATATTTACAGTATGGGGTTGGTCAACTAGTTGGGCGATCGATCGACTAGATTACGGCCCTAGGGCATGAAGACTGACTTTAGACCCGCAAAAGTATGATTAAAACAGTAGTAAAGGTATGGTAGAAGTATAAAGTAATTTAAGTTAAATTGCCTTTGTCGAGACAGACGAGATAGTAGCAGTAGCTACTAACTCTGTCACACAATCCATATTAGTTTAATATTATAAATGCGAAAGCGTGCCTGTCTTATTCCAAGGCTCGACCTCCAAACATTGTCAAAACTTCATCAAAGGCGGTGAAATCCCGGAGATAAGACATCGAGAGCTCCCACGAGGTTTTTAAGAAAACCTTAATTTAATGAAATAAATAAATCTTGTTAAATGTTTTAATTCCTGACTCTTTACAAACAGGAGTAGGTATGGTAAAAATAATCTTCAAGCTAATAAAACGTAGTAGAACAAGATATACTCGTATATTGAAAATACAACGCTTATATTCACTGCAAAATAAATTGATATAGATACCTAATAAGCAGCTCTCGGAAAATGAAAAATGGTAGTGCTTTAGTTTCCATAATCCCTCTGCGGGCGACCTTATACTGTGGTTATTAGCGGTTCGCCAGCGGGAGATTATTTTTTTATTTATACTTGGTTGGTAAATATTGCCCTCTCAGCATGGTGGGTG